>BPUM01000800.1:1234696-2469392 GCA_020521455.1 Prunus kanzakura | reverse complement strand
ATCTTCCAAGCCAATTACTTGGTCATACTTCTCATTCTCTTCCGTAGCTAATTAATCCCTTTCTTCTTCCAAGTCTTCAAAGTCTTCAAGCCATTAAATACATATAAGCCAAACCCAACTCTAAGTCTTCCGTCTATAACTAGTTAAAAATCCTTTTTAATCTAGTTCTTCTAGATTATAGGTTCTAGTCCCCATTTGGTATCAGAGCCGTAAGAGTTGAAAAGAGTTGAGTCTAAGTCTGCTACTCATATCGCCCAAGTGGCTGATTTAAGTTTTCTGAGTTAGCAAGTCGCCCAAGTTTCTTTTAAATTAGTTAGTCTCTTAGATTTCTTCCAAGCCTACTCTTAGTTATCTAGTTCCTTAGGTTCCCCTCTCTCAAAAGTCCGTAAGGTGAGACCTTTTTACCAAACAGTAAGTCCCAGATAGAGGCAATGAGCGGTTAGGCACGAGAAGGTGAGAGAGAGAGTAGCCCATAGGTCCTTAGGTTTCTTAGAGTCAGTCTTAGAAGTTACCCAAGAGTCTTTCTATTTTAGAAGTCATGTAAGAGTCTTTCTAAGTTGGTTAATTTAAATTAAACACGTAAGCAAAATGAGTCGTTTTCTTAGAACCAATTCAATTAATTCTTGTAGTTCTAGTACCAGTCTAAGCCAAGTGCCAGATATAGTTAATACAGAGGAATTAGAATATGAATCAACCAATTCATATTTACATTGTAATAATTGGAATATACCTAAAGTCTCTACTAAAGAAATTTATAAGCAAAATGGTCAATTAATGCCTTTAAGTCTACTACGCATATTAAAACCGTAGAACAAGTCTATGCTCTAAGTAAGGAACATGAAACATGCCAATTACTTAATCTAGATGCCATTAAAAAGCATAGGAAAGAAGGTAATAATTTTTTGCATATAGGTTTAGTTCAAGTTGCAGTCAAACCCTTAACTAAGTTAGGTTTAAAAGCTGCAATTTTATTAAGTCTAAGAGATTTAGAAGCCGATAAAGCCTTAATTGATTTTAAAATTAATGAATTAAGAAAAGCCAAACAAGTTGTCCAACCAAGTTACAATACAACTCCTACTGCCCCTCCTGAGCCAATACAACCAGAATCACCAACTAGGTTAGATATGCAAGATTCTACTTTTGAAGTTTATAATTGTGATGCCCAATTAAGAGTCCTTAATAAGCCATTTAAAATTCATTGGTCAAAGCTAGATGCCCATTTCCAGGCCCCTGAAAATGCCAAAAGAAAAGCCAAGTATCATGATTTTTTTCCCCAAGCCCAAAGAAAAGAAATTTTCAATGAATGGAAAGATTATCTAAAAGCAACTAGGTCTGAGTCACCTTATCTAGATTACGTAGAAGCCAAATATCTAAGTCAAAAGTTAGTTACTTTAACCCAGGAAAAATGGGAAAAAGCCGATAATACTAAAGTCACCAGTACTCACCCCCCAGTTGAAGCAATAGTAATTAATCATAGAAATGCCAAGATTATTGCAAGTCCTTACAAAGTAGCTGAGCCAAAAGATGAGCCAGTTAAGAAAGTCATAGAACAGAATAATTATGCCAACACAAGCCTAATAGTAATAGGAAAACAATTAGATAAGATAGAAACAAAAGTTGATAAGCTAATCCCACAGGAAATTACTCTTAAGCCCAAGAAAGAAAAGCCTTTAGTACACTTTGAATTAAAACCAGAGTCTGCACTCAAAGTCAGTCCAACAATGCGTAAAATAGAGGAAATGTTTCAAGAGTTAACCCCAGTTAAACCAAAGCCTAATAAAGATAAAGATAAAGGAAAAGAAGAAGAAACGGCAGTCAAAGTCTTAAGTTTTGAAGTTAATTCAGATAGCGAGTCAATTATGTCTTTAGAATCAAGCCAAAGTCTAGAGTCAGAAACTAGTAATATTTCTAAAATTGAAAAAGTCTTTAATAACCTCCAGGTTAATCAAGATGCCCAAAGTCTTAAAGTTAGTCGTATAATAGGTAAAGTTAATCCTACAAGCCTTACAAAAAATTGGTATCCTAAGCCTACGCCTTCAGATGTCCAGTTTGAAGAAAGAACTCAAAGCCAGTTTTCAGTGTCTTCTGATAAGCTATATGAATGGAATATAGATGGTTTATCTGAACAAGAAATACTTAATAAATTACAGCATATGTCTATGGTAGCCAATAGTTATGCCACTAATCATCAATTGAGACAGTCAGAAATAGTTTCCCTTTTAGAAACAGGTTTTACAGGAACACTTCGTTTCTGGTGGGATAAACATCTCACAGAAGATGCCAAGTTTAGAATAATCCATGCCTTTAAAGCAAATGAAGATGGTCACCCTATTTTAGATGAAAGAATAGGTACAAGCATAGAAGACGGAGTCAATGTCCTTTTATATACAATAATTGAACATTTCATAGGTACGCCCAGTAGTACAACAGCCAGAATACATGATCAATTAAGTAATTTAAGATGCCCTAAGCTAAGTGATTTTAGATGGTATAAAGATGTTTTTATTAATAGAGTTATGTAAGAGATGATAGTAATCAAGCCTTTTGGAAAGAAAAATTTATCAATGGTCTCCCTAATTTATTTGCGCATAAGATTAGAACAGTTTTAAGCAATGAATCAGGTCAGATTAATTACGATGAATTAACTTATGGTAATATAATTAGTACAATTAATTAAGTTGGTATGAAAATGTGTGTAGATTTAAAAATAGGAAAATCAATCCAGGCTGATAGTAAAAATGCTAAATATGAGTTAGGAAATTTCTGTGAACAGTATGGTCTAGCACCGGTCCCGCCGTCTAGACAAGTCAAAAGAAGCCATGATAGACGCTTTAGTAAAAGACGCCATTATTCCGGCAAAAGAGATGCCTTTAATAATAATGATGAGTTTTATAGTAAAAGAAGGTTTACCCCTAGGAAAAGCAAATGGTCAAAAGGTTATTCAAAAGGTTTTAGGAAAAGCCCCTTACAAGGTAAAAAGAATTACAATAGGAAAAGCACAGATAAAAGCAAAGTGAGATGTTACAAATGCAAAAAGCAAGGTCATTATGCTAATGAATGCAAAGTTAAAGAAGCAATTAAGCAGTTAAAGTTAGCATCTGAGGAAGAAGCCAAATTAATTAAAGTATTAGAATTAACCAACACAGAGTCTGATCCTATGCCTTCAGATAGTTCACATGCCTACAATATAGATAATTCCCAGTCTAGTGAGCCAGAGGTCCAACTAGGATGTAAGGATAAATGTTGTAGAATTTTAAATAAATCAATTTGTGTTTTTACCAAGCAAGAAGAACAAGAAGAGCTATTAATTGAATTAATTAGTAAAGTCCAGGATCCCGAATTAAAATCAGAGTACCTTATGAAACTTAGGAAAATTATAAGTCAAGAAGAATCTAGTTCTCCTACGCCTCCTAAGATAAGTCTTAATGCCACTTTAGAAAGGTTTAATAAAAAGAAAGAAGTCACTCTCCAGGATCTCCAATTAGAAGTCAAATTAGTTAAAAAAGAAATTTTAGAATTAAAACAAATAAGCCAAAAGTTACAAACTGAAAATTATGCCATTAAACAGGATATGATTAGTTTATTAGAATCCAAAGCAAAATCTAGTAATCCATTAGGTAAGTCTAGTTCTGAGTCTGAGCCAGAATCGTCCGATAAAGAAGAAAAAGTCATTAATTTAATCAAGCAAATTAATTTTAGGAAATGGTATTCCAGAGTTAGTATTTTTATTAATGAATTCGAATTAAATACAATTGCCTTATTTGATTCAGGAGCCAATTTAAATTGTATTCAGGAAGGTCTAATACCAACCCAGTATTACAAGAAATCGAAAGAAGTTCTAGGAACAGCTTCAGGAAAGGCCCTTAAGCTAAAGTATGAATTACCTAAAGTCCATGTATGCCAAAATAAAATATGCTTTAAGACGTCCTTTGTCCTGATCCAGAATATCACGGACGAAGTAATTTTAGGTTTACCCTTTATTTCTTTACTTTATCCCTTTCAGGTAGAATTTGATGGAGTCACTTCAAGCCAATTAGGAGAAAAGTTAAATTTGAATTTTTAACTAAGCCAGAATTACATAGTCTTAAGTCATTACAGAAGTCAGCCATTTCTAAGTCAATTAAATTAATTCAGAGTAAAAATAAACAAGTTAATTTTCTTAAAGAAGAAATTAAGTTTAAAAGAGTAGAACAACAGTTAGCCGACGAGTCACTTCAATTACGGATTAGTAAATTTGAAGACAAGTTAAAAAATGAAGTTTGTTCTGATATGCCCAATGCCTTTTGGCACCGTAAGCAACATGTCGTTTCTTTACCTTATGTCAAGTCCTTCAGTGAAAAGAATATTCCCACTAAAGCCCGTCCAATTCAAATGAGCCAAGAGTTAATGGAATTATGCAAAGCTGAGGTCACAAATTTAGTCAACAAAGGAATAGTTAGAAAAAGTAAGTCTCCATGGTCTTGTCCAGCCTTTTATGTTCAGAAAAATGCCGAGTTAGAGAGAGGAGCCCCACGTCTAGTCATCAATTATAAGCCCCTTAATTCAGTTTTAGAATGGATTAGATACCCAATTCCTAATAAAAGAGATTTAGTTAACAGACTAGAAAAGGCTGTAATTTTTAGTAAATTTGATATGAAAAGTGGTTTTTGGCAAATTCAGATTAAAGAGTCAGACAGGTATAAGACTGCATTTGTTACCCCTTTTGGTCATTATGAATGGAATGTTATGCCTTTTGGATTAATAAATGCGCCTAGTGAATTCCAGAATATAATGAAAGAAATTTTTAATGATTACAGTCATTTTTCCATAGTTTATATAGATGATGTACTTATCTTCTCTGAGTCAATTGAGCAACCTTGGAAGCATTTACATAAGTTTTTACAGATAGTTAAAACTAATGGTTTAGTTATTTCAGCCAAAAAGATTAAGTTATTTCAGGTCAATGTCAGATTCTTAGGTTTCAACATAAGCCAAAGTCAAATAAGCCCAATCAATCGAGTTATCCAGTTTGCTGATAAGTTTCCAGATCAAATTCTTGAGAAAAGTCAACTTCAAAGGTTTTTAGGTTCTTTAAATTATGTTTCTGATTTTTATCAAAATTTGAGAAAATTATGCAAGCCCCTGTTTGATCGTCTCCAGAGCAATCCTCCTGCCTGGACTCCGAGTCATACAGAAATAGTTAAGCAAATTAAGATTCATGTTAAATCTCTTCCATGCCTAGGTATTCCTTCAGCCAATTCTTTTAAAATTGTTGAAACTGATGCATCTGAAACAGGTTATGGTGGTATTTTAAAGCAAAAAGTTAATCCTGAGTCTCCTGAGCAAATTGTTCGTTTTCATTCCGGTGTCTGGAGTCAAGCTCAAATTAATTATAGTACTATTAAAAAAGAAATTTTATCTATTGTATTATGCATAAGCAAATTTCAAGATGATTTATTAAATCAAAAGTTTTTAGTTAGAGTAGACTGTAAGTCTGCAAAGCATGTTTTAGAAAAAGATGTTCAAAATATAGCTAGTAAGCAAATTTTTGCACGATGGCAAGCAATATTGAGTGTTTTCGATTTTGAGTTAGAATATTTGAGAGGTAGTGAAAACAGTATTCCAGATTTCCTTACAAGAGAGTTTTTACAGGATAAGAAGCCAGAGCCATGTCAAGCAAAGAAAAAGAAAAGAAAGACAAAGGGATAATGCAATATAGTCAATCAAGCCAACCAAGCCCAGGCCAGAGTCAGCCCAGAGTCCTTCCAGCTACCTTGATGCCCAAACCAGAAGCCAATGTCCAACTTGTGCCTTTTCCAGGTTATATGCCAATTCCAGTCAATAATAGATTTAATCCTTTAAGCCAACCTTCTCCACGCCCTAATTATCAAGCAGCATTAACTTCCCAATATGACCTTTTTATTGTTCATTCTCCTATGCTCTCTCAGAGTCAAAGCCCATTCCAAAGGTCCAGATATCATCCTAAAAGCCATTCCCATCTTTTTGTTGTTGAATCTAATCTAGAAGATCTGAATGATCCAATTAAGATAGCTCAAAAGTTCTTTCCACCCAATACTCATTTCTTTCCAAGCCATCCTTCGAAGTCATTGAGGTTCTATAGGGATATTCTATATGAAACCCAGTCGGTAGATATTAAGCCCATTAAGGATAAAATAACAGATGCCACAATTTTCCATTCCCTTTATATTCGCCAAATCATTAAGCCAGAACATTGGAGTAAAAATGCCTATGACCAGTTGCCACTTCAATCAGGCCTTACTTATAATTACGGAGATTATATTGATGCCTGGTATACAGTTTTATTTCATCAGCACCCAGATTTTAGCCATTCATGGTTTATCAATTTCGATGTCAAATTCAAGCCCTATTTCCCATGCTGGTTTCTTCAGTGGTGGAACATTATTGGTCCCTGTTGGGAAATTATTCCAGAAGCCCTCCGATCCACATTTAATTACTTCAACCAAAAGCATCAATTAACTAAGCAAGAAAAATTCTTCCCTATGCTCCTTCATTTCTTTGCCAAATACAGAATTCCTTGGATTTTAAAATGGAGTTATCAAATTAATTGGGACACCAGGATCTTAAGCCGTCATTATGTAGTGAAATGGTGGGATAAAGTTATCCTGCACGAAATTATCACTAAAGTCAATACAAATTATCCACCCATTCAGATGCCCGCAAGCAATCCAAATACAGTTAAAGAAACCTCTTCAAACAGTTCAAATGCTTCCCTCAAAGGGAAATCTAAGAAAGAATTAATAGAATTAGCACAGCAGCTCCTTGCCCAAGTTTCTCAAATGAATGATGAAGATGATGACGATGCCAGTCCAAAATCAGAATCTTCTTCCAGTCATGTGCCTAGTCAGCAATTCAGTCAGAAGCCCAAGCCTAGATGGTCAGATTACGTGCCCGACAGTCAAGATCCTTATGATCTCTCTGAAGATTGAAGCCTTCCAAGTCAAAGATGCCTCTGCCAAAGTTAAAGTAGCCGAAAGCAGAGTTAAAGTTCTTTCACCCATGTGAAAGCAGATGCCTTTCCTTCCAGTCAAAGATGCCCTGACAAGTTAAAAGTTTTTCAAAGATGCCCATGTCTTTCAATTCAAAGATGCCCATGCCCTTTCAATTCAAAGTAGCCGAAAGCAAAGATGCCCCTACAAAGTTCAAAGTTAAATGTTTTTCACTTCAGTCAAAGTAGAAGTTAATTCAAAAGTTATTTTGTCCTCTTTTGAATGCCAAAGTCTTTAAATAGAAGCCTTTCGTCAGTTGTATCTTCAAGCTTTGTTTAGTGAACACTGTATTTTCTTTCAGTTTTCAAAGTTCTCTCACAATTATAGACCTGAGGCAACTACAATAGTTGTGAGTGAGAGTGGAGTGTGAGTGTCCTGCGTGACATTGCTTGCTTTCACTGAACTAAGATTTCTGTAAGTTCTTACTTTGTTTTCAAAGCTTCCACAGTTAATAATATTTTCAATTAATATTATTTTCTGTGTTTATCTTTATAGTCCTTCAAATTCTAATTTATGTTAATTCAATTATTTTCATTAATTTGTATTCTCAATTTAATTAAATTTAGTGCTCTCATGATTTTTTATTTGTATAATTTATTCACCTATGCTAATTTTCTTTTGAGTTTATGATTAATTTATTAGTTTCAATTTGCATCCGTTCATTAATTTATTTTATTCATTATTTCTTCATTTTTTATTTTTTAGTTGCTCAAGTCATCTTCCAAGTCAATTATTTAGTCATCCTCTTTATCATCTTCCGTAGCTAGCTAGTTCCTTTCTTCTTCCAAGTCTTCAAGCCATTAAATACGTATAAGCCAAACCCAACTCTAAGTCTTCCGTCTATAACTAGTTAAAAATCCTTTTTAATCTAGTTCTTCTAGATTATAGGTTCTAGTCCCCATTTGGCCCATAGGTTCTTAGGTATCTTTGAGCTAGTTCTTCTAAATTATAGGTTCTAGTCCCCATTTGGTATCAGAGCCGTAAGAGTTGAAAAGAGTTGAGTCTAAGTCTGCTACTCATATCGCCCAAGTGGCTGATTTAAGTTTTCTGAGTTAGCAAGTCTCCCAAGTCAGAAAACTTAAATCAGCCTCTTGGGCGATATGAGTAGCAGACTTAGACTCAACTCTTTTCAACTCTTACGTCTCTGATACCAAATGGGGACTAGAACCTATAATCTAGAAGAACTAGATTAAAAAGGATTTTTAACTAGTTATAGACGGAAGACTTAGAGTTGGGTTTGGCTTATATGTATTTAATGGAGTGAAGACTTGGAAGAAGAAAGGAACTAGCTAGCTACGGAAGATGATAAAGAGGATGACTAAATAATTGACTTGGAAGATGACTTGAGCAACTAAAAAATAAAAAATGAAGAAATAATGAATAAAATAAATTAATGAATGGATGCAAATTGAAACTAATAAATTAATCATAAACTCAAAAGAAAATTAGCGTAGGTGAATAAATTATACAAATAAAAAATTATGAGAGCACTAAATTTAATTAAATTGAGAATACAAATTAATGAAAATAATTGAATTAACATAAATTAGAATTTGAAGGACTATAAAGATAAACACAGAAAATAATATTAATTGAAAATATTATTAACTGTGGAAGCTTTGAAAACAAAGTAAGAACTTACAGAAATCTTAGTTCAGTGAAAGCAAGCAATGTCACGCAGGACACTCACACTCCACTCTCACTCACAACTATTGTAGTTGCCTCAGGTCTATAACTCTGAGAGAACTTTGAAAACTGAAAGAAAATACAATGTTCACTAAACAAAGCTTGAAGAAAACTGAAAGGAAAACTTCTAATTTATAGCCTTGGCTTACAAAAGAAGACAGAAAAACTTTTAAATTAACTTGAAGTAAAACACTTTAACTTGTCGGGGCATCTTTGCTTTTTGCTTTGACTGGAGGGCAACTTTGAAAGGAAGGGCATCTTTGAAAGGAAAGGCATCTGGCTTCACATGGGCAATTTTTGACTGAAAGGAAAGCCATCTGGCTTCATATGGGCAATCTTTGACTGAAAGGAAAAGCATCTGGCTTCACATGGGAGGAAGTACTTTAACTTTGCTTTCGGCTACTTTATCTTTTACAGAGGCATCTTTTAATCTTCTGAAAGATCATAAGGATCTTGACTGTCGGGTACATAATCTGACCATCTGGGCTTGGGCTTTTGACTGAATTGCTGACTAGGCACTTGACTGGAAGAAGATTCTGATTTTGGGCTAGCATCATCATCATCATCATTCATTTGAGAGACTTTTTTTTTTTGGTCAAGAACTCTAATTTCATTCAACTGAAAAAAGAGAAAGCACAACATACAAGAGAAAACAAATACTGAAGGGAGGAGTGGAAAACTAAACCAACACTTAGTTTAGTACAAAAGGGGACCCCTCCCAAACACAAGCAAACTAAGGTGGACCAGGTAGACCATCCGAATTGAGAACGTGCATGAGAGCAAGTAGAGCTCTATTGAGCCAGCATCGCGCTTCCACCAGACCTCTACCAAGCTTTGCAGCTTCATGAGCAGCCATATTTTGGCTCCTAGGAGCCCAGAACCACTCACAGGAAACAAAGGAAGCCGCCAACTTCCTAATGTCCTTAACTATAAGCAAGATAGTCCATGCTCTATTACCCAACTTGCCAATTAAACCTTCAACTAAAACTTTGGAATCAGATTCCAAGATTACTCTCTGATGCCCAAACTGTGCAGCCAACTTCAAACCAAATAGAGCCGCTTCGGCTTCAGACATAAGGGCCGACTCACAAGAGTTAGGACCCGCCGTTCCACCACAAAATGCACCAGATGAGTCACGTAAGATCACCCCAAAACCTGCCGAACTCACAGCGTCGGCCCACGCTCCATCAATATTGACTTTAATAAACCCCGATCTTGGAGGGCACCAAGGGACACGACCGTCCATGCGAGCATTATTATGCCCAGCACTGTTAATTCTTTCTTAGATTTCCCTTTGAGGGAAGCATTTGAACTGCTTGAAGAAGTTTCTTTAACTGTATTTGAATTGCTTGCGGGCATCTGAATGGGTGGATAATTTGTATTGACTTTAGTGATAATTTCGTGCAGGATAACTTTATCCCACCACTTCACTACATAATGACGGCTTAAAATCTTGGTGTCCCAATTAATTTGATAACTCCATTTTAAAATCCAAGGAATTCTGTATTTGGCAAAGAAATGAAGGAGCATAGGGAAGAATTTTTCTTGCTTAGTTAATCGATGCTTTTGAGTGAAGTAATTAAATGTGGATCGGAGGGCTTCTGGAATAATTTCCCAACAGGGACCAATAATGTTCCACCATTGAAGAAACCAGAATGGAAAATAGGTTTTGAATTTGACATCAAAATTGATAAACTATGAATGGCTAAAATCTGGGTGCTGATGAAATAAAACTGTATACCAAGCATCAATATAATCTCCGTAATTATAAGTAAGGCTTGATTGGAGTGGCAATTGGTCATAGGCATTTTTACTCCAATGTTCTGGCTTAATGATTTGGCGAATATAAAGGGAATGGAAAATTGTGGCATCTGCTACTTTATCCTTAATGGGCTTAATATCTACCGACTGGGTTTCATATAGAATATCCCTATAGAACCTTAATGACTTCGAAGGATGGCTTGGAAAGAAATGAGTATTGGGTGGAAAGAACTTTTGAGCTATTTTAACTGGATCATTCAGATCTTCTAGATTAGATTCAACAACAAAAAGATGGGAATGGCTTTTAGGATGATATCTGGACCTTTGGACTGGGCTTTGACTCTGAGAGGGCATAGGAGAATGAACAATAAAAGGGTCATATTGGGAAGTTAATGCTGCTTGATAATTAGGGCGTGGAGAAGGTTGGCTTAAAGGATTAAATCTATTATTGACTGGAATTTGCATATAACCTGGAAAAGGCACAAGTTGGACATTGGCTTCTGGTTTGGGCATCAAGGTAGCTGGAAGGACTCTGGGCTGACTCTGGCCTGGGCTTGGTTGGCTTGATTGACTATATTGCATTATCCCTTTGTCTTTCTTTTCTTTTTCTTTGCTTGACATGGCTCTGGCTTCTTATCCTGTAAAAACTCTCTTGTAAGGAAATCTGGAATACTGTTTTCACTACCTCTCAAATATTCTAACTCAAAATCGAAAACACTCAATATTGCTTGCCATCGTGCAAAAATTTGCTTACTAGCTATATTTTGAACATCTTTTTCTAAAACATGCTTTGCAGACTTACAGTCTACTCTAACTAAAAACTTTTGATTTAATAAATCATCTTGAAATTTGCTTATGCATAATACAATAGATAAAATTTCTTTTTTAATAGTACTATAATTAATTTGAGCTTGACTCCAGACACCGAAATGAAAGCGAACAATTTGCTCAGGAGACTCTGAATTGGTTTTTTGTTTTAGAATACCGCCATAACCTAAATCAGAGGCATCTGTTTCAACGATTTTAAAAGAATTGACTGAAGGAATACCTAAGCATGGAAGAGACTTAACGTGAATTTTAATTTGCTTAACTATTTCTGTATGTCTCGAAGTCCAAACAGGAGGATTGCTATGGAGACGATCAAATAGGGGCTTACATAATTTTCTCAAATTTTGATAAAAATCAGAAATATAATTCAAAGAGCCAAAAAATCTTTGAAGTTGGCTTTTTTCAAGAATTTGATCTGGAAACTTATCAGCAAATTGGATGACTCGATTGATTGGGCTTATTTGGCTTTGGCTTATGTTGAAACCTAGGAACCTGATATTGACTTGAAAGAGCTTGATCTTTTTGGCTGAAATGACTAAACCATTAGATTTAACTATCTGAAAAAACCTATGTAAATGCTTCCAATGTTGCTCTATTGATTCAGAGAAAATAAGAACATCATCTATGTATACTATGGAAAAATGACTGTAGTCATTAAAGATTTCATTCATAATATTCTGGAATTCACTAGAGGCATTTTTTAATCCAAAAGGCATAACATTCCATTCATAATGACCGAAAGGGGTGACAAATGCAGTCTTATACCTATCTGACTCTTTAATCTGAATTTGCCAAAAACCACTTTTCATATCAAATTTACTAAAGATTACAGCCTTTTCTAATCTATTAACTAGATCTCTTTTATTAGGAATTGGGTATCTAATCCATTCTAAAACTGAATTAAGGGGCTTATAATTGATGACTAGACGTGGGGCTCCTCTTTCTAACTCGGCATTTTTCTGAACATAAAAAGCTGGGCAAGACCATGGAGACTTACTTTTTCTAACTATTCCTTTGTTGACTAAATCTGTGACCTCGGCTTTGCATAATTCCATTAACTCTTGGCTCATTTGAATTGGACGGGCTTTAGTGGGAATATTCTTTTCACTGAAGGACTTGACATAAGGTAAAGAAACGACATGTTGCTTACGGTGCCAAAAGGCATTGGGCATATCAGAACAAACTTCATTTTTTAACTTGTCTTCAAATTTACTAATCCGTAATTGAAGTGACTCGTCGGCTAACTGTTGTTCTACTCTTTTAAACTTAATTTCTTCTTTAAGAAAATTAACTTGTTTATTTTTACTCTAAATTAATTTAACTGACTTAGAAATGGCTGACTTCTGTAATGACTTAAGACTATGTAATTCTGGCTTAGTTAAAAATTCAAATTTAACTTTTTCTCCTAATTGGCTTGAAGTGACTCCATCAAATTCTACCTGAAAGGGATAAAGTAAAGAAATAAAGGGTAAACCTAAAATTACTTCATCCGTGATATTCTGGATCAGGACAAAGGACGTCTTAAAGCATATTTTATTTTGGCATACATGGGCTTTAGGTAATTCATACTTTAGCTTAAGGGCCTTTCCTGAAGCTGTTCCTAGAACTTCTTTCGATTTCTTGTAATACTGGGTTGGTATTAGACCTTCCTGAATACAATTTAAATCGGCTCCTGAATCAAATAAGGCAATTGTATTTAATTCGAATTCATTAATAAAAATACTAACTCTGGAATACCATTTCCTAAAATTAATTTGCTTGATTAAATTAATGACTTTTTCTTCTTTATCGGACGATTCTGGCTCAGACTCAGAACTAGACTTACCGAATGGATTACTAGATTTTGCTTTGGATTCTAATAAACTAATCATATCCTGTTTAATGGCATAATTTTCAGTTTGTAACTTTTGGCTTATTTGTTTTAATTCTAAAATTTCTTTTTTAACTAATTTGACTTCTAATTGGAGATCCTGGAGAGTGACTTCTTTCTTTTTATTAAACCTTTCTAAAGTGGCATTAAGACTTATCTTAGGAGGCGTAGGAGAACTAGATTCTTCTTGACTTATAATTTTCCTAAGTTTCTTAAGGTACTCTGATTTTAATTCGGGATCCTAGACTTTACTAATTAATTCAATTAATAGCTCTTCTTGTTCTTCTTGCTTGGTTAAAACACAAATTGATTTATTTAAAATTCTACAACATTTATCCTTACATCCTAGTTGGACCTCTGGCTCACTAGACTGGGAATTATCTGTACTGTAGGCATGTGAACTATCTGAAGGCATAGGATCAGACTCTGTATTGGTTAATTCTAATACTTTAATTAATTTGGCTTCTTCCTCAGAAGCTAACTTTAACTGCTTAATTGCCTCTTTAACTTTGCATTCATTGGCATAATGACCTTGCTTTTTGCATTTGTAACATCTAACTCTACTTTTGTCTGTGCTTTTCCTAGAGTAATTCTTTTTACCTTGTCGGGGGCTTTTCCTAAAACCTTTTGAATAACCTTTTGACCATTTACTTTTCCTAAGGGTAAACCTTCTTTTACTATAAAACTCATCATTATTATTGAAGGCATCTCTTTTGCGGGAATAATGGCGTCTTTTACTAAAGCGTTTATCATGGCTTCTTTTGGCCTATCTAGACGGTGGGACCGGTGCTAAACCATACTGTTCACAGAAATTTCCCAGCTCATACTTAGCATTTTTACTATCAGCTTGGATTGATTTTCCTATTTTTAAATCTACACACATTTTCATACCAACTTGATTAATCGTACTAATTATATTACCATAAGTTAATTCATCATAATTAATTTGTCCTGATTCATTGCTTAAAACCGTTCTAATCTTATGGGCAAATAAATTAGGGAGACCATTAATAAACTTTTCTTTCCAAAAGGCTTGATTACTATCATCTCTAAGCATAACTCTATTAATAAAAACATCTTTGTACCATCTAAAATCACTTAGCTTAGGGCATCTTAAATTACTTAACTGATCATGTATTCTGGCTGTTGTACTACTGGGCGTACCTATGAAGTGCTCAATTATTGTATATAAAAGGACATTGACTCCGTCTTCTATGCTTGTACCTATTCTTTCATCTAAAATAGGGTGACCATCTTCATTTGCTTTAAAGGCATGGATTATTCTAAACTTGGCATCTTCTATGAGATGTTTATCCCACCAGAAACGAAGTGTTCCTGTAAAACCTGTTTCTAAAAGGGAAACTATTTCTGACTGTCTCAATTGATGATTAGTGGCATAACTATTGGCTACCATAGACATATGCTGTAATTTATTAAGTATTTCTTGTTCAGATAAACCATCTATATTCCATTCATATAGCTTATCAGAAGACACTGAAAACTGGCTTTGGGTTCTTTCTTCAAACTGAACATCTGGGGGCGTAGGCTTAGGATACCAATTTTTGGTAAGACTTGTGGGATTAATTTTACCTGTTAGACGACTAACTTTGAGACTCTGGGCATCTTGATTAACCTGGAGGTTATTAAAGGCTTTTTCAATTTTAGAAATATTACTAGTTTCTGACTCTAGACTTTGGCTTGATTCTAAAGACATAATTGACTCGCTATCTGAATTAACTTCAAAACTTAAGACTCTGACTGACGTTTCTTCTTCTTTTCCTGTATCTTTATCTTTATTAGGCTTTGGCTTAACTGGGGTTAACTCGTGAAACATTTCCTCTATTTTACGCATTGTTGGACTGACTTTGAGTGCAGACTCTGGTTTTAATTCAAAGTGTACCAAAGGCTTTTCTTTCTTGGGCTTAAGAGTAATTTCCTGTGTTAAAGTAACTAACTTTTGACTTAGATATTTGGCTTCTACGTAATCTAGATAAGGTGACTCAGACCTAGTTGCTTTTAGATAATCTTTCCATTCATTGAAAATTTCTTTTCTTTGGGCTTGGGAAAAAAAATCATGATACTTGGCTTTTCTTTCGGCATTTTCAGGGGCCTGGAAATGGGCATCTAGCTTTGACCAATGAATTTTAAATGGCTTATTAAGGACTCTTAATTGGGCATCACAATTATAAACTTCAAAAGTAGAATCTTGCATATCTGACCTAGTTGGTGATTCTGGTTGTATTGGCTCAGGAGGGGCAGTAGGAGTTGTATTGTAACTTGGTTGGACAACTTGTTTGGCTTTTCTTAATTCATTAATTTTAAAATCAATTAAGGCTTTATCGGCTTCTAAATCTCTTTCTGTAATTGAGGATGACTCTGCGGACGAATGTCTGACTGGCATTTTAAAAGATTGACTAGGCGTAGGTAATTGCTCTAATTGAACTGTGGACTTAACTGGCCTATCAAAACTAATCTTAACTGTACCATCTAAATATGGTTGAATATAGTCTAAATCGTTTAGACTACGTTGAATTGGCTTAGGAGGGCATTCAGTGGTTAAAAACCAGTCTTTTGGTAAACTAACATCGGACCATCTAATCATTTGGGGAACTTTGACATTGGCACAAGACGTATGACTCTGAATTAAAAGTGTTTGATTCTTTGGACTTTTGCTTAAGGCTTGGAAATTCATATTAGTACCTGTGACTTTATAATAAATTCTGTAAATTAAAGCTAAAGGCTGTGTACCTGGTAAAACATTATATCCATGTGTTTTAATATTTAAAGTTAAAACCTTTAAAATATGAGGGTCACTAAGGCTTACAGTAAAGTTTGGATAACAATCAAAATGAACCGGACCATGGCATAAACTTGACTCAATAATTCCTAAGACTCCTTCTTGATAATCATTAAATCTGGCATCTCTTAAGCTTAGTAAAATTGCGGCTTTTAATCCTAACTTAGTTAAAGGCTTAACTGCAACTTGGACTAAACCTATATGCAGAAAATTATTACCTTCTTTCCTATGTTTTTTAATTGCCTCCAAATTGAGTAATTGGCATGTTTCATGTTCCTTACTTTGGGCAGAAACTAGTCCTCATTTTATAGATAACTATAACTCAAAATGAGTTAATCCTTTTATATATATATATATATATATATATATATATATATATATATATATATATATATATATATATATATACAGTTATTCTCTTATCCGGATGTCTGGACGTTATTATCGTGCAGATCCTATTGTAAACAAGCAGGAAAACAGAGAGGGGTAGTACAAAAATACACGGCGTCCGCAAGATAATAACGTCCGGATGTCCGCATAAGAGAATTTCTGTATATATATTATATATATAGAGAGAGAGAGAGAGAGAGGTTTAACTGTTAATACTTTGTAATGTTTGAACATATATATGTTTGTAGAAAAGCATTAATTCTGCTTGGGTTGTTTTATGTATCTACCATTCTCCATGCACATTGTTCTTAGACTTACGATGACGAAGAGTAAGAGTTTTTTTTTTTTTTTTTTTTTTCTCAGTAAATATGCATTCAATCAAGATACACACATATATGATTAATATATGTATATATCAGTAAAGCTAGAAGCCATTCATTTAACGTACGTACGTATATGCATAGTTTGAAGCAGTCATATCTATTAATTAAGGATGAAATGAAGAAAAACTTACTATGTTCAGCACGACAGAGCATGAAAATCTGCAATATAATTAACTTTCAGTCTGGTACGTATGATCAGTTTGGGAATTCTTCAATCTCCAAACACAATATATGTCTGCTGACGTGACGATCGTCGGTGCTCCATCAAGAGCCTCCTGCATAACAATCCATATTCGGACGATGAAAATCAAAGAAGCAGTATATTATTATTTGCATTCTCAGCACAATTGAATTGATTCATGTTATAAGATGTCTCACAAAACCAGCTATTATACTCTTAAAACACGCTCTATGTCAATTTTGATGAAAGAAATAGGATTTGAATCAATCACATATTGACCCAAAAAAAACGAAACTGAAACCCAGATAAATCAAACAAGGTAGACAGACTGGGCTGGTCTGGAATACCAATCTAGTCGGGCCATATACATTTGCCCAGATAATTATTTTTGCCCAAAATAAATTTTTGGTCCGTGTCTTTTCTTTTCTTGGCCCACAAAATTAATCAACACCCACCCAAAAGTTGGGGCGGGGGGATGCAAAGTATTGTTGTTGTAACTTGTAGAGCTATGAGAAGATATTTGTTTGTTGTAATGTTATGGTTTGACCAAAATCCAAAGGCTCATATTTGACCATCCACTCAAACAACCAGTCATCTCACTCCACCATGCGATTGGTAGATGGTTGACCATTCAGTAGGTTGTAATGCAACTTCGTTGACCCTCTACCTGCTTTATTTTTTCTTTCTTCTTCTCCCTATATGCTATTTAAGCTTATATTCTCATAATTTGTGTTTCTTTCCATGACACTGATATAATATATAAATCCTATATTTCCGAGGGATTCCTCAAATAATTTCTTTTTTTTTTTTTTTTTTTGGTCTTGAACCATGAGGTGGTCCTGGATGGGCCTCAACTATGGGTGACACTTTTAAGCCTTAACCACAACCCAGACTAATCCCCACTCACACCGGGTCGGCCCATAAGGGGTAAAGTGTTGGCCAAAGTGGTGACTCCGTACGAGAGCAGGGATTGAACCCCTGACCTCTCTTAAGGAATGAGAGTGCCGAACCACTCACACCAACCACCTTGGTTAAATAATTTCTTTTTAGGTACACCCTTTAAGGTTCTTTACTATTTTATTTTTTTCACCCATCCAAACTGTCTATTTTTCAAGTATTCATTCATTGATTATCCTTGCAAAAATCAGAAAAATTGAAAATCATTAAGGCATCCAGTAGAAACCAACAAAATAGACAAACACGGTACTTCAAGAAAAGACTATAATAATAACCATCTAATTGAATGGTCAAATAGTTTCATATTCAAGTAGTTTTTTGTTGAGATAATCTTTGAGAGAATATCTAAAAATTAAACGGCTCGAATTATTAAAATACAATGCGTGATGAGACCTACCCTCAACTGACGTCTATGTCCATAAAACACAGATAAAAGCGTATGACCTACCAATAATTTTTGTTGTTTTGGGGTCAAGTATGACCTACCAATCTTAGTTAGAGCTTTTTAGTTCCTATGAATAATCAGAATGTGGGAAAGCAATATAAATTGTTTGAATGTACTCTCTTTCTTAATTTATCAGAAAATAAAAACGCGGTTTCGTGACACAAGTCAGAAGCGGCTGTTATTTTAGCTATAGGCTGATAAAGTTTCTATCATTATTAAAATTAACTATTAATAAATATTAGGATTTTCCTGTCAGCAAACTGCAGTACTATATCATTATTAAGAAAAAGAAAAAACCAACATAGAAACAGAGAAAACAGAGGAAATAGAGGAAACAGAGTGCGCATTTGCTACAAAATTTGAGAACAAGGACACCCAAAAATCCATTATAAACTATGTAGAGGAAGCCAAACAAGCAAAAGCTACCCCATGCATAAACAACTCTACTGCAAAAAATACTTGAACATTTCACAAACTGGAACAACCGAGTTTCTTCACAAATGAAAGCAACAGACCATTTTTCTATACTATTTTTCGTTGTAGATTCCGAAACCATTTCATTTTACGAAGAACAAAATAAAAAAGAAGCTGAATGAATGTTGTTGATGGCTTACCTTAAAGCTGTTTGGTGCCTGAGTTTGAGCCTTTTCGCACAAATGCCATTGCTCTATGAGCGCACAATGATCAAATGGGGTCATGGAAATCTTACTGACTCGAAAAAAGATTAAAAATAAGGGTGAAACTTGAAAAAGGCAAAGAAGAAACTTCATGTAGTAGAAAGCTCTTTCAATATTTTTCAGTATCTCCCACATGCTATAAGCACCCCTGGGTTTTAGAGGGAAGGACACGTGCCATTTAGGTGTTGGTGGTGACAAGTTGCAGCACCCAATAACCAATGCAATGGCTGCACTGGGGCTTATAGTTGGGATGGGAAGGGTTTTTTTGTTTGGGATTGACCGGTAGATTTTGTATTGTCTGTGAGAAGATTACCGGCTGCAAACGTAAAACCCAATGAGGACCAACCAAACGTTCTAACCCACATAAAAGAGGTCAGATTTTGTTAGACAGACCAAACTTTCTAATCACTTTTTGCTGCCAAATAGTACTTTCCCTTCCGCATCTGCTTATCTATCAGCTCACCCTCTCTCTCTCTCTCTCTCTCTCTCTCTCTCTCTCTCTCTCTCTCTCTCTCTCTCTCTCTCTCATTTTTTTTGAAAGCATTGCTTTTTCTTGAATTTATTGGGTCATTATTATTTATTTGTACTAGGTGACTGCAATGACCTGCTGGATTTGGGGATTTGAAATCATGACATGTTTACTAATCCATAATTGGATTAGGAGTCCATAATTGGATTAGGAGGAATTGAATTGAGGAGGAGTTTGATTGAGGAGAATTAGATTCCAGATTCCTATTGAAGTTGTTTACTAATTATCAATGTTTTTAAAGGCATGCCTTCGAGCGCGTTGGAGCAAGGAGGCAGGAAATCGCCCGAGGCGGTCGGCTATTTCGTGAGTTGCATGTTGTTAATATTATGTTAACTCGCAATTGTACGGGGCAATTAGTAGTATAGCAAGACAAGTACAAGGTCGTACCCACGAAGACTGAGAAGTTAAAACTAGTTATGTACTTAGATTACCAAATTCAAGAAAGTAGGAGGTTATGTCTAAAACAGAATTAAAGCAAGAGTGGTTGTAATTGGAACAAAAGAAGCAAAATGAAATTGCAAACAAAAAAAAAAGTAAACAAATGTAACAAAGAGTGGTTTTAAGAGATGGAAAACAGATTTGGAGACTAGGGCATTCGAATCACCATAACAATTCAATTCTGGGTTATAAGGAGTCAAGTAACAAGTCTAATTCATATTCAAAGATTGATTCTAGCTAAAGTATGATTAGGTCATGGTGTCTGGTTCTAACCTTGTGTTCCTAATTCCCTAATTTGATCATTTGTTGTCTAACATAAAATTAAGCATTAGGAACCCATTAAGCATAAAAGAACATTTTAAACAACCAAGCATGTATCTAATCCCTGTTGTCGAATGTCCATACATACTCTTCCTATTCACAGTTCAATTCGAATTAAAACATGGTGTCTACTCTTAATTCAAACCAAGATAGCTAACATACAAGTTCTAATGGTGATCAATCATTCAAACAAGCATATTAACTAATAAGCATAATGAATAAAAACATGAATCATAAATCAAACTTGAAACTCCAAACTTCAAACTTATAAACCCAGAATATTCATGTTAGGTTACATCGAAGCCCTAGTTATGAAATTAGCTGTTCATAATGAAAAATAAACTCATATAGAAATGAGAAAACATAAGGAATGCAATAAGAATAGAAAAACCCCTTTTCTGAAGTTCTTGTGGTGTCCAAGACTTCTTCAAGTGCTTCTCCACGTCTAATGCTTCCCCAAGAGCTTCCCCACGTCTAGAATGATGTATGACAACTAGTAGGTGCTTTGGGATGAGTTTGGGTGAGTGGTGATGGTTGAGAAAGAGGAAATTTGTAGGGAAATGGAAGAGAGGTTTTCTGGAGCTGTTTTGGTGATTTGGGGCAGTTTAGAGTATTGGGTTGATTACTAGAGTGTATGGGGTTGATGGGAGTGTATGAGGATGATTTCTGGATGTGTTGATGGAATGATGGAAGTGTGGAGGATGGTTGAAGTGAATTTTGTAGCTTGAAGACTTCTCTATTTATAGGGCTAAGAGGGAGGAACATCATGATGAAATCCAACACCACCATTCCTCCTTTAATACAACCCATAACTCCCACTTCATCTTGTCTATGTTAGTGTGGTTGGAATCAATTACATCCCATACTTCTTTTGCTACACCTCAAGCTTTCTTCATATAGGTTTTCAAAAGTGTTCAATTGTGGCTGCCTTTTGCTGCCAACCCATGTGGGTTTTCTTTTGGTTGCTGGAAATAAAAGATTCTTCTGAACCAAGCTTGGTGTATGAAGGCCTGAGGTTTCAATATATATCTAATGGGGCTCAAATTTGGATATGTCATAATAGACACCCATTGGAACAACTTGTATGAAGAATATATTCCCATCTGAGCAACACAAGTGTATTTTTTTGGGCCTTGCAAGTTGATTGCGAAAAAATAGACTAGAATGTATGGTGTGCATTTTGATTGGCCCACGGATTGGGCTTGACTTCATCAATTGATACGTTTTAGCAGTCCATCTTGCAGTTCAGAATCTCTTCTTTCCAACCACATATTAATTGGGCCAATACAAGTTGGGAGGAGGAAGTTAAGGCCGAAACAAATTGCTAACTCAGTCTGCTCGTTTTTGCACCATTTTGCATCTTTTCCTATCCAAAGCCACCATTGCTACCCAAGGCCCAATGAACTGAATGATAAACAGAAAAGGGATTAAAAGCACAAGTTTAACTCAATAACATAACCAAATCATAAGCTAGAGGGGTACAAAATGATATACAATTATGAACTGATCATTGCACGTTTAGCGCTGGGAATGCGTAAGGAGGCGTTGCAAGGTGTGGCTAGGTGGAGCGAGGCGAGTGTTGGTTGTGCCCGGTGGTTGTTTGAACCAACAAATAACACTAGAGGCTTGTCATACATATTGGTTTTATATGTGCTGTCGAATATGAGGACGTCTCCAGAGGCAACATAATCCAAAAGTGAAGTAGAGTCTCTCCAAAACAAGTTAGCAAGCCTATTCTCCTCATCTATACTGAACTTACAAAAAAATTCAAGATCCACTGACGCTTTCGCTTTCATGCAGGCGAGTGTAGCTTCAGTGTCGCCGTCTAACAATATTTCCCTACGTGATGCATCCAACTTCTTCCTTCAAGATCCAATTCATCAACTCATGCATTGATGAAGGCTTAAATCCTACACCATATGCAGTAATCCCTTCCACCATAGGTAGCCAAAATAGATCATTTACAATATTAAATAGGAGTGCTCTAAAGAAGAAAAAATGACCAATCTTTTGACAAACTTCCTTTCTTTCTTCTTGTTTGTATGTTGAATTTAATGTACTTTGCCGAGTTTTTAAAGTGACAAATATATCCATTGATCCTTTTGATTTAGGTTATGCTCTAAGAGCCTCATCAACTGCAACACTCCTAGTACCGTGGATTCCATATTATTTATCCAATGAAGTTTCCATATTCTGAGCCTTTCCTCGTAGTCCATCCCCAACCTCACCTCTCTAAGCATTTTATTTTTCTTTATTTTTTCAAGTTGAAAATTTTTCAAAGTTGCGACACACTCTTTTTTCACATGCTCAGGAACTTTCTTACATGGTTGCATATCATGATGAGTTTGACCCAAATGATGCTTAAGTCTAGAAATTTCTCCATTGCATCTTTGATCACAAAATGTGCATCTCAAGTATTTTTCCTCCTCTATTTCTTTTGCATATTTCCACGCAGAATCTTTTCGATTCATTGCTATAAAACAACACCATTAATATTTCTAAGATACAAGTATGATGCATGTACATCAAATTTCTACTATATCACATAAACAAATAAGATAACTAATATATTGAAAAAAAAAATTGAAAAAAAAATTATACGGAACTTCAAATTACAATTGCGAAGAATTAGAAAGAAAAATAAAATGGCTTACTTACAGTCGAAAGATGAAGAGAATTCTTGAAATTGATGGAGATTATCTGGTAAGGGTAGAAATTAGGGTTGGACTATATATATACTAGCTCGCATGTGCCAATGGGTTTTTTTTTATATTTATTATTATTATTTTAGTATTAAGAAAAGATAACATGGGTAGATATTATCTGATTTTTTTTTTATTTTTTATTTTTTAATATAAAAAAATATGAATTTACCATATTATCCTCATTTAGTTAATAATTTCAATTCTTAATGTTTGAATTAATCAAGGGCATTTTCTGGTATTTTGAATGTTTCACCATTCTCTGCATTTTGCTTTATATATACTAGCCTCTCCGCATGCGCTTCCGCGCCTGCGAGAGGCTTTTTTTAAAAAAAAAATTAAATTTATTTTAGAATTTAAAAAGATAATGGGTAGTTGTGTACCTTAAAAGGAGGATCCATTATCTGATTTTTCTTTTAATTTTAAATTTTTTTAATATGAAAAAGAGTGAATTTACCATATTATCCTCATTTAATTAATAATTTCAATTCTTAATGTTTGCATTAACCAAGGGCATTTTCTGGTATTTTGAATGTTTCACCATTCTCTGCCTTTTGCTTTATATATACTAGCCTCTCTGCACGAGCTTCCGCGCCTGCGAGAGGTGTTTTTAAAAAAAATTAAAATTTATTTTAGAATTAAAAAAGATAATGGGTAGTTGTGTTCCATAAAAATATGATCCATTATCTGATTTTTCTTTTAATTTTAATTTTTTTTAATATGAAAAAGTGTGAATTTACCATATTATCCTCATTTAATTAATAATTTCAATTATTAATGTTTGCATTAACTAAGAGCATTTTTTGGTATTTTGAATGTTTCACCATTCTCTGCATTTTGCTTTATATATACTAGCCTCTCCGCATGCGCTTCCGCGCCTGCAAGAGGCTTTTTTTTTAAAAAAAATTAAAATTTATTCTATAATTAAAAAAGATAATGGGTAGTTGTGTTCCATAAAAACATGCCATTATCTGATTTTTCTTTTAATTTTAATTTTTTTAAATATAAAAATTTGTGAATTTACCATATTATCCTCATTTAATTAATAATTTCAATTCTTAATGTTTGCATTAACCAAGGACATTTATTGGTATTTTGAATGTTTCACCATTCTCTGCCTTTTGCTTTATATATACTAGCCTCTCTGCATGCGCTTCCGCGCCTGCGAGAGGTTTTTTTTTTTAAAAAAAAATTTTATTTTAGAATTCAAAAAGATAATGGGTAGTTGTATTCCATAAAAATAGGATCCATTATATGATTTTTCTTTTAATTTTAATTTTTTTAAAATATGAAAAAGTGTGAATTTACCATATTATCCTCATTTAATTAATAATTTCAATTCTTAATGTTCGCATTAACCAAGGGCATTTTCTGGTATTTTGAATGTTTCACCATTCTCTGCCTTTTGCTTTATATATATAGATATATATATATATATATATATATATATAAATAAGTCCATGTGTTAATATATTAATTTAGAAAAGAAAAAAAAAAGCAAGTAGAATAAAGCTACAGCCGGCTGGATTTAGAAAGGGCAAGAAATATATTAATTCTTCTTGCCTTAAGTTTATTACAATAAACGTAAGGGAAAAAAACAGAAACTTGCGTTATTTTTTTCGAAACACTCCAAGTGAAACGACGTCGTTCCTCGCGAAGTCGTCTTCCTCGCAGAGTCGCAGCCAATTTGCAGACTCGCAAAATTTCTTCCGGTTCCGTAGTGTCCAGATCTGGCTCGCCTGGCCACGCCTCCTTACGCCTTCCCCGCGTTAAACGTGCAACTCGCGAAAAAGCTGACCGCCTAGGACGATTTCCTGCCGCCTCGCTCCGACGCGCGCGAAGGCCTGCCTTTAAAAACACTGATTGAAATAAAGAAATGGGTGAGTGGAAAAGGCATAGAATTCTCATGGTCTCTGATTTTTTCTATCCCAACTTTGGTGGTGTGGAGAATCACATCTATTATCTCTCACAATGCCTTCTCAAGCTTGGTCACAAGGTCAGACATACAGTCTCTTCCACTTTATGGGTTCAACATGTGTGTTTTTGTATATGTAATTATCTAATATAACTGGAAAACAATAGTTGAATGAAACTGCGGATTTATTTATTTGTATGCTCTCATATTGCTTTTCCATCACAAGGATGTTGAGGCCCCCATCTAGGTAATGGGGGCATTAGATGAATCACCATTTTGTTTTGGAGTAATGGAAATTTTATCATGATACACGACTTGAATGATGTGGCAGCTAAGGTGTAATGAGGAGTTTCTAGAGAAGGGGGTGGGTGCCAGATTATACATTGCTGTATACTTGTAGTTGTTTTAATATGATTGGAACATCTGAGTTGCCAAGTGTTTTGAGATATAAAAAAATGAAAATATTTCGTGACACAAATCAGCTTCCTTTGTTCTATTAGTTGTTGACTAGATGAACTTTCATTGTTTGATTGTTCAGGTGGTGGTAATGACTCATGCCTACAACAATCGTTCTGGGGTGAGATATATGACAGGCGGGTTGAAAGTGTACTATGTACCATGGAGACCGTTTCTTATGCAGAATACTTTTCCAACCTTTTATGGGACACTTCCAATAGTAAGGACTATCCTTATTCGAGAGAAAATATCCCTGGTACATGGACATCAAGCTTTCTCAACTCTTTGCCATGAGGCTTTGATGCATGCACGCACAATGGGGTACAAGGTCGTATTTACTGATCATTCACTCTATGGTTTTGCTGATGCGGGAAGTATACACATGAACAAGGTATTGCAATTTACATTGGCAGAAGTAAGTCAGGCCATTTGTGTTTCTCATACAAGCAAGGAAAACACAGTGCTACGGTCAGGTTTGCCACCAGAAAAGGTCTTTGTGATACCTAATGCTGTTGACACAGCTATGTTCAAGCCCGCACCAGAGCGCCTGAGTAGTCATGAAATTGTAATTGTTGTTATAAGTAGATTGGTTTACCGAAAGGGTGCAGATCTTCTCGTTGAAGTCATTCCAGAAGTATGCCGTTTATACCCCAATGTGAGTTGTTTTCACATAGCATTCAATGGAAATATTACGTTTCTTATCATGTTTGCTGATTCTGTGTAATGAATTTTAATATTGGAAAGGACTTGAATGTGTGCGCCAATAATTCTGTGATTGTATATTGAGATGATCATATATTCATCACTTGTCAGCATTGCATGCAAAAGAATGTTGATGTGTGAAGGCCTAACCTAAGGGGATGCTTTTGATACAAAGAAAATGTTGAGGGTGGTTTGGAGCATAACATCATTGGATGTAATAATTCTGTGATTGTATATTGAGATGATCATAAATTCATCACTTGTCAGCATTACGTGCAAAACAATTTCGATGTGTGAAGGCCTAACCTAAGGGGGATGCTTTTGATATAAAGAAAACGTTGAGTGTGGTTTGGAGCATAGCATCATTGAATGTAATTAATAACATGGTTAATTAGCATTCAATCATCTCATTCAGAAATATGTGGTAAGGTTCGTTTCATTGTTGGAGGAGATGGACCGAAACGTGTGCGGTTGGAAGAGATGAGGGAAAAACATTCTCTTCAAGATCGAGTTGAGATGTTAGGTGCCGTGCAACACTCTCAAGTACGATCTGTCCTAATTACTGGCCATATATTCTTAAACAGGTACTTATGAATATCTTCTTTCATTTTATATTTTTTAAATATCTGAAGAACAATTTTTGTAGCTACACCAACTCAGGCGAAAAAATTAAATCATTGGGAATCTTGTAGTTTACTACAACTGGTGGTCAAATTGTCTTTATTGTTTGAAGTTAAACAGTGGTGTTATTAATACCAGTGATACTATCAATACAATTTGAAACATAAGTAAATTAGGAGTTGCAATTGCTTGCAGATACATTGGAGCATAGTCATACTTCTTTTTCTGCTAGCTAACTGTTGAAACTACAGAGAAAGCATCACAGGTTCACAACTATAGTAATATATAAATGTGAATGAATTTGCACCATCATGCATTCAACTTCATCTATGTCTGTTAAAACCGTTACTATTTGTTGTAATTTTTTATGATACGATTTTTCCCTTCTGGCAGTTCTTTAACAGAAGCTTTTTGCATAGCGATCTTAGAGGCTGCTAGTTGTGGATTATTAACAGTCAGTACACGTGTAGGAGGTGTACCGGAGGTATGAACTTTGGAATCTTTTTTCTCTAATAGTTAATAAACTAGTATTTTTTTTCTTTCTTAAAGCTAGGATAAATTCCATCTCTTAGTAGAGTCAAATTTGTATTAGATTCATTTGAACTTAGTTAACCCCATTTCTGTACATAGGTACTACCAGATGACATGATTGTACTTGCAAAACCAGATCCTAGTGATATGGTTCAAGCAATAAAGAAGGCAATATCTATACTTCCCAAAATCGACCCACAAGAAATGCACAATCGTGTGAGTGCACTCTTTCAAAAATTGTTGTCTTTAGGCGCATTGACTACTTGTACAGTGGTTAAAATATGCTTCTTTGGTTCTTTGTTGGTTTGTAGATGAAGGAGCTGTACAATTGGCATGATGTGGCGAAACGGACAGAAATTGTTTATGACCGTGCTCTGAAATTCTCAAATCAAAATTTTTTACAACGACTCTCACGGTGTGCTACTCAAAGCTTGCATCTAAATTGCATGCTTGTACAGATGTGGTCATGAGTCTGAGTGCTTAAAACAAATTCGTTGTGCATAGAGTGTGAACCAACCATTCTCTTCATCACATCAATGGTAAAACTGTAAAAGCAGAGTTAGTGACTGCAATACCATTGTTCATCTTGTCTTGCTTGAGGGGATGATAATGAGTTTTTCTTTACAGTTTAGGGAGACAAGGATGCACAGGTGGTTGTTTTTTCAGTTCGAAGGCTGACTGTTGTATCTCTTGATCCATTAGCTTATTAATGATTGCAAGATGGAGTGGAGAGGGAGCACTTGTGTATTTTGTGGGTAGAAACTGTGTCACATTGAATTTTAGTTAAGCTGCTTGAATTGGACGTCAAGAACTTGATTAGGAGGCAGTGATGGATTTTGAATTTAATTTAATTATTTATTTATCTTGATGTTTTGAGATTGCATAAATATGTCAGGAGCAATTTCAGGGTTGCTAATTGCTTAATTTGTTTATTGTAGATACCTCTCATGTGGAGCTTGGGCGGGAAAGCTTTTTTGCTTGGTTATGATCATTGACTTTCTGTTATGGCACCTGTTGCAACTATGGAAGGTCGTATACTTTCTGTGCATGTTCTTTGGATTTCCACATTAATTTGTTTTCCCTTTTTAATTATATTCCTTTCATTGTCCATTAGCCTGCAGAGGATATTGAAGAAGTGCCCGATTTCATTCTATCCCATGATCAAGATGAAGGGATCTCGCAGGACAATGAGAACCAAACCTTGAGATGATTGCATTTAAAAATTGGAATTGTTCCCTTCGTATACAGCATGAAATAGATTGACCTTAAAAAGAGGATGAAATGGATTGACCTGATCTCTTTTTTATGTTGTTTTCACTTGGCTGGTACTATCAAATTAGTCCAGTATGTAGTGAAAATTTTGTCATGAAGACTTAAAGATGCTTGTCTATTGCCTGCATGGCAACTTTCGAACAAATTTGGGCCGGAATTTGGCCGGATTGGCTACTTTCTTTCAATTGTTTAGAATTACCTTGTAAAATTTTGGCCTTGGTGTTGGTGATGACATAGCCCGGTTTTTGTACTAATTACTCATCCTATTTCAATAATATACTCTCGCCCTTCTTTCAAAAAAACGAAAATGATCCTTCCAGTTTATTTCGCATCCAGTTTCCTATGATTCTTGAAGGTCGAAGCCTCTTGGTTATATTTTGTTTTCCTTAGGGCAGAGATTCCACTGGAGCATGTACTTTAAAAGCCTCGTGAGGTCATGCTCTGTCCTTAAAAATTCAACCTTAACCTTAGTAAAGAGAGGATGTAATGCAAACGCAAAATGCAGGGCCTACAAACTTGTGTCTGGCCAAAAGAAGATAAAGAGGATGCATAGCAAAATCCAAAATGTACATGGCAATTGACAAGTTGTGTAAAGATCTGTATTTAAATAATATATATATTTGAAAATCAAATGTTTTGTTTATAAGTTAAAATTACATTTTAAATTGATTATATATTCATGTCATATGGGTTGTATTTATATATATATATATATATATATATATATATATATATAATTATCTGACCTTATAGTTATTACTTTCGTGATAAATTAATATGAATAATACTATCTGTTTGAGTTAGGGGATGCCACGTACAAAGATATTTACATAGAGGAAACTTACCACTCTAGTTTCTTCACGGGTGTAAACTTAGATGACTAAGCTTTTGGTTAAAGCATGAGCTGTTGGCATTAGGAGAAAGTGGGATAATCTAGGAAGTCAAGCATATCATCAAACCTACACTCCACCAATCACAAACCATCAAGTTGCTGCATTTCACTACTATAAATAGGGACCAATTCCCTTAACTTGTTTTAAACAGCATGCATAGTAATGCATGATAGAAAGAAGAGGAAAATATTAGAAAGTGTAGAACAAGAAATTTGTTGAAGGAACTCGAGGTGTTTTGAACTTGCAACTGGGAGTTATGCAATAGCTTTGGATTTGAGGTAGGGGTTTTTCTTGGGGAGATTTTGTATAAATTGATTTAATTAAATATTGTGCACACTATATTATGCTTAGTAATATTGTTTGATTATTATCCTTGATATTGGGTGTTTACATGATTGTCAATTATCATTATAATTTGATTAATATTGACATGTTCATATGTTGTTAGTGGTGTTCGGAATTCTTGAGTTAACAAAGAAATTATGGAAAAGAGGGGGTAATGTGTTGTTAATATTATGTTAACTCGCAATTGTACGGGGCAATTAGTAGTATAGCAAGACAAGTACGAGGTCGTACCCACGAAGACTGAGAAGTTCAAATTAGTTATGTACGTAGATTACCGAATTCAAGAAGTTAGGAAGTTAAGTCTAAAACAGAAATTAAAGTGAGAGTGATTGTGATTGTGAAAGGAAGTGAGCAAACTGAAATTGCAAATGAAAGCAAATAAACAAGTGTAACAAAGAGTGATTTTGAAGGGCTGGAAAATGGATTTGGAGACTAGGGCATTCGAATCACCATAACAATTCAACTCTGGGTTATAAGGAGTCAAGTAACAAGTCTAATTCAGATTCAAAGATTGATTCTAGCTAAAGTATGATTAGGCCATGGTGTTTGGTCCTAACCTTGTGTTCCTAATTCCCTAATTTGATCATTTGTTGTCTAACCTAAAATTAAGCATTAGGAACCCATTAAGCATAGAAGAACAATTTAAACAACCAAGCATGTATCTAATCCCTGTTGTCGAATGTCCATACATACTCTTCCTATTCATAGTTCAATTCGAATTAAAGCATGGTGTCTACTCTTAATTCAAACCAAGATAGTTAACAAACAAGTTCTAATGGTGATCAATCATTCAAACAAGCATGTTAACTTATAAGCATAATGAATAAGAACATGAATCATGAATCAAACTTGAAACTCCAAACTTATAAACCCAGAATATTCATGTTAGGTTACATCGAAGCCCTAGTTATGGATTTAGCTACTCATAATGGAAAAGAAACTAAAACAGAAATGGGAAAACATAATGAAAGCCATAAGAGTAAAAGAAACCCTTTTCTGAAGTTCTTGTGGTGTCCAATGCTTCTTCAAGAGATTCTCCACGTCTAGAAGGATGTACGAAGGATATGGAGGTGATTTGGGGTTTTGGGGCAGTTTAGAGTATTGGGTTGATTTCTGGAGTGTTTGGGGTTGTGGGAATGTTTGGGGATGATTTCTGGATGGGTTGATAGAATGATGGAAGTGTGGAGGATGGCTGGAGTGAATTGTGTGGGGGTTGATGGTGTTTGGGGTTGTGGACTTCTCTATTTATAGGGCTAAGAGGGAGGAACATCATGATGAAATCCAACACCACCATTCCTCCTTTAATACAACCCATAACTCTCACTTCATCTTGTCTATGGTAGTGTGGTTGGAATCACTTTCATCCCATACTTCTTTTGCTGCTGCACCTCCAGCTTACTTCACATGGGTTTTCTTTTGGTTGCTGGAAAACAGTTGGCAGCTGCAAACCTGAGCATGGTGTGCAATTTGATGGGCTCACGGATTGGGCTTGGCTTCATCAATTGATATGTTTGAGTAGTCCATCCTGCAGTTCAGAATCTCTTCTTTCCAACCACAAGTGATTTGGCCCAATCCAAGCTCAGATGAAAAAGATAAGTCCGAAATGAATTGCTAACTCAGTCTGCTCGTTTTTGCACCCCTTTGCAACTCTTCTTATCCAAAGCCACCATTGCTACCTAAGGCCCAATGAACTGAATGACAAACAGAAAAGGGATTAAAAGCACAAGTTTAACTCAATAACATAACCAAATCATAAGCTAGAGAGGTACAAAATGATATACAATTATGAACTGATCAAATACCCCCATACCTAGATTTTGCTAGTCCTCGAGCAAAACAACACAAAACAAAGTTAAAAACAAAACAAGAAGTTAACTAAACCACTTCCGCAGGTAACTCGATTGCATTGAGCATATGCAACAAGCCTTTAAACCTCTAGGCATCCCTAGTAGGAGGAGTTGTGTCTCTTGAGGGTTTAACAGAAACGATACCCACAAACGCTCTACTGACTCTACAAAACAAAGTGATTAGTAAAACTTTGAAATCAACTAATGAAAATGAAAGAAAACTTTCGTCATACCTCCAATACCATAGAGTTGCCAAGATAGGTAATCAATCAGTGTGTAAAGTGGAAGCTATAGCTCAAAGGCACACAGCTTCAAAGCAAGCACACTCAAACCTTGAATAGAGAACATGCTTCGACTCTAATTCTCACAGATAACACTCAATCACTCAGAACCTATGGTTTAATTCTCTCAAGAAAGCATAAATGAGTGTAAGAAATAGAAGCACAAGTTTGGTTAGATCTCATGAAAGGAATCAAATACTAAGAATAGAGATACACACATACTTACAGCAACCATGAATACATCCTCAAAGATCAGCTAGGTCTTTTACAAGGTTGTAATGAAAGGCTAAGGTTAGGGGAAATGGAAGAATTGGAAGGAAAAACAAGTAACTTAAGAACATACCAAGGTTGCATTCTTCTTTGATCTGCAAGGTATCATTGGTTTAGAATGGCATGGCTGCAAACTTCATGGTATCACCTGGCACAGACTTTATTTTTCACACTTAGATTAAATCGAAACACTTTCTCTTTATCTTTCTTATTTGCTGATTTGATCGCTTCTTCTTTAACTTCATTGCACAGATGCATACCCATTTTTATTTAGGTACATGGCAGCAACTTCCTTGCCTCAACTGTGATCTTGGCACACCTTGGTATATTTCTAAGCTAGGGTATGGCTGCAATGGTTAAATATCTCAGATTGAGATACAAAGGTAGGGAAAATGATGAGGGTGATAGAAGAAGAAAGCTTGAAGTGTTTGGCTGCAAGAGAGCTAATGGAACACACAAATGGGTAGAGTGAAAAGAAAGCACAAAGAATGGTTATGCACACATAGCCTAGCATCACTTCAATGAGTTCATTCATGGGTGAGAGCAAGCACATGATATCTGCAAAAGAGAGAAATCATCTTTAGTATTCAATCAAAATGGAACAATGAGATCATTTAGAGTGAAATGAAGAAAATGAGTAGAGATGAGAAGTAGAAACACTTTAAACCCTCTCAAGAAAGCAATTAGGCTCTATATAGCTCACTAGGGTAGTCTCCACTATTCTCCTTCAATAATTTGAGCATGGTACTTTAGCCACCAGAATTCTAAGAGCAAAAGCTTTGTGAAGTGCACAATTCTGATATGAAAACCTCAAATAGCAGCTCCATAGTATTGATTGTATGACATTCTAAAAAAAAGTGACAAGAGAACAAAAATTGAAAACACAAATGGATGAGAAAATTGAAAATTGAAAACCTCCCCCCCCAAGACCTTAATTGAACATTTTCCTCAATGTTAAAGCAAAGTGAAGATGATTGAGAACATGTAAATGATAAGGGGAAAAGTTAAGAAGAAGGTTTAGAGAAACTCCCCCTTGATGCGATTAGGTCGACCGCTACCAAGCACCTCTCTTCTTGAACACATGGGTTGCCTCCCAAGAAGCGCCTTAGTTAATGTCTTGGCAAGACATTATGTAATCATCTAAGTTGATGGTACAAAGGGAAGTTGATCCACCACATGGCCTGCTTGAATGCCAGCTGAAATTCCCTCATAGAATGGCTTTAAACGTTGTCCATTTACTTTGAAAGTTGAGCCATCTTTAGGGTTTTGAATTTCCACAGCTCCATAGGGAGAAACATTGACCACGGTGAATGGCCCAAGCCACCTAGACTTCAATTTTCCTGGAAAGAGACGCAAACGTGAGTTAAACAAAAGAACTGACATACCTTTGGAGAACTCTTTCCGTTGAATGTTTCTGTCATGGTAACTCTTGGTTCGTTCTTTGTAAAGCTTTGCATTCTCATAAGACTCATGTCTAATTTCTTCCAATTCATTGAGCTGAAACTTTCTAACATGGCCAGCCTTGTCCAGATCAAAATTCAACTTCTTGATGGCCCAAAAAGCATTGTGTTCAAGCTCCATTGGCAGGTGGCATGCTTTCCCAAACACAAGACGATAAGGGCTCATTCCGATGGGAGTCTTATATGCAGTCCTATAAGCCCATAATGAATCATTGAGCTTGGCAGCCCAATCCTTCCTTGTACTGTTCACAACCTTCTCCAGGATGTGCTTAATTTCTCTATTGCTTATTTCCACTTGACCAGAAGTTTGAGGATGATATGGTGTAGAGACTCGATGGGTGATGTTGTACTTTTTCATGAGTGCTTCAAATGGCTTGTTACAGAAGTGGCTGCCTCCATCACTAATGACAGCCCTTGGAGTACCAAACCTTGTGAAAATATTATCCTTCAAGAACTTTAGCACCACCTTATGATCATTGGTTTTGGTGGCTATGGCTTCCACCCATTTAGACACATAATCAACAGCAACAAGTATGTAAGTATAACCAAAGGAAGATGGGAACGGTCCCATGAAATCAATACCCCACACATCGAAGAGCTCCACAACAAGTATGTTATTCAATGGCATTTCGTTCCTGCGACTTATGTTCCCCATCCTTTGGCACCTATCACACTTAACACAAAAATTAAACGCATCTTTGAATAGAGTGGGCCAAAAGAAACCAGATTGCAGAATTTTAAGTGCTGTTTTCTTAGCTCCAAAGTGACCTCCACAAGCCAATTCGTGGCTATGCCTAAGTATGCTTTCTTGCTCTTCTTCTGGAACACATCTTCTGATGAGTTGATCCGGGCAATGCTTGAATAAGAAAGGTTCATCCCAGACATAATGTTTCACCATGGAAAAGAACTTCTTCTTGTCCTGAGAAGTTAGATCATTTCTAAGAACACCACAAGCAAGATAATTAACAAAATCAGCATACCATGGCTCTTTGACTTGGGCAGCATATAGTTGTTCATCAGGGAAAGTCTCATTCAAGGGTAGCACAGCTGCTCCTTTTTCTTCAACCACAATTCTGCTCAAATGATCAGCTACCACATTCTCACATCCCTTCTTATCTCGAATCTCCAAATCGAATTCTTGCAGCAAGAGAATCCATCTAATCAAGCGTGGTTTGGCATCCTTCTTAGTGAGCAAGTATCTAAGAGCTGCATGGTCAGAATAAACAATTACTTTAGAACCAACAAGGTAAGAACGAAATTTTTCTAAAGCAAAAACCACAGCAAGCAACTCCTTCTCTGTTGTGGAGTAGTTGATTTGAGCATCATTCAAGGTCCGGCTAGCATAATGAATCACATGGGGCAGCTTGTTCTTCTTTTGACCTAAAACTGCACCAATAGCAAAGTCAGAGGCATCACACATTATTTCAAATGGTAAAGACCAATCCGGAGCTATGATAATAGGGGCTGAAGTTAGCTCCCTCTTCAAGGTAGTAAAAGCTTCCATGCAAGCTTCATTAAACTCAAAAACAGCATCCTTAGCAAGGAGATTACACAATGGCCTTGTAATGCTTGAGAAATTTTTGATGAACCTTCTATAGAATCCAGCATGACCTAGAAAGCTTCTAACTCCTTTAACAGAGGTAGGGGGTGGAAGATTTGAGATGAGATCGATCTTGGCTCTATCCACTTCAATTCCCTTGCTTGAAATCACATGGCCTAGCACAATGCCTTGTCTCACCATGAAGTGACACTTCTCCCAATTCAAAATCAAATTTGTTTCCTGGCATCTTTTAAGCACTAGAGACAAGTGGTGAAGACAATCATCAAAAGAGGAACCAAAAACTGAAAAATCATCCATAAATACCTCAATGAATCGTTCCACCATATCTGAAAAGATTGCCATCATGCATCTTTGGAAGGTTGCTGGAGCATTGCACAAACCAAATGGCATCCTTCTATAAGCAAACATACCGAATGGGCATGTGAATGTGGTTTTCTCTTGGTCCTCCGAAGCAATGGGAATTTGATTATAACCTGAAAAACCATCAAGAAAACAATAGTAAGCATGGCCAGATAAACGTTCAAGCATTTGATCAATAAAAGGCAAGGGGAAATGATCTTTTCTTGTGGATGTGTTCAACTTCCTGTAATCAATGCAAACTCTCCAACCAGTGACAGTTCGTGTAGGAACTAGCTCATTCTTCTCATTCTTCACAACGGTGATTCCGGACTTCTTTGGAACAACTTGCACAGGGCTCACCCACTTAGAATCTGAAATTGGATAGATGATTCCTACATCGAGTAGCTTTAAAACTTCAGCTCTAACCACCTCTTTCATGTTGGGATTTAGCCTCCTTTGGGCATCACGGGATGGTTTGCTGTCTTCTTCCATTAAAATCCGATGCATGCACATGCTTGGACTAATTCCTTTGATGTCTGCTATGGTCCACCCAATGGTTGTTTTATGCTCTTTTAGAACTTTAATTAAGCTCTCTTCTTCATGTGAGGAGAGACCTGCAGCAATTATAACGGGGAGAGTTTCGTTAGCACCCAAATGAGTATATTTAAGATGATTGGGAAGAGGTTTAAGTTCTAGCTTTGGTGGGATGACAATGGATGGCTCCAATTTCGTGGATGATGGTCCAAGAGGCTCAATTGGTGGCCTAAAGGATGGTGGGTATGGCGGAAACACTTCTAAGGCAGCCACCACTTCTTGGAACTCCGGTTCACAAAGATCTTCCTCTTCTTGTGTTAAGACAGCTTCTAGAGCATCATTAGACTTTCTCTGCAAAATTTTGGAAGAAACCTCATGATCCACAACATCAATTGAAAAGCAAGAATCAAGAGAGATAGAAGGTTGAGATAGAGCATTAAGCATTTTAAATTGAACAGTTTCACCCAAAACAGTCATGGAGAGGGTGCTATCTTTCACTTTGATGATTGTGTCTGCAGTGGCCATGAATGGCCTGCCTAGGAGAATGGGATCAACACGATCTCCATTTGGATTATCTTCCATGTCCATCACTACAAAATCAGCAGGGAGAATTAGTGTATTAACTTGAACTAGAATATCTTCTACAATACCTTTTGGATATTTTATAGAATGATCAGCTAGTTCAAGTCGCATTGAAGTCTTCTTCATCCCTTCTAAGCCAAGCTTTTGATATACTGAATATGGCATTAGATTGATGCTTGCTCCCAAGTCCAACATGGCTCTTCCAACCTTCTTGCCCCCAATGTTAATGGGAATGTCAAAGCTGCCAGGATCATCTAGTTTTGGTGGAAGCTTCCTTTGCAACACAGCACTTACATTCTGGTCGAGCTTTACTCCTTCATTTGGAGCGAAATTGAGCTTGTGAGTTTTCAAGTCCTTGATGAATTTTCCATAAGCAGGAATCTGTTCAATAAGATCAAGCAAAGGCAAATTGATATTAACTTTACTCAAAATATCATAAATCTCTTTAAAAGCCTTATCTTGCTTTGCTTTCTTAAGACGGCCTGGAAATGGAATCTGTGGAACATATGGAGCGGGTGGCACGTATCTATCTTCTTGAAGATGTGGTGGCACAAATTTGTCATCCCTTTTATGCAATTGGAATTGGTCGGATTTCTGAGAATCTGATTTGGCCTTAGGAGCAGATTGAGAAGTTTCCGGTTGTTCTCCTTCCGTAGCCGTGGTCTCTTCCTCTTCATCTTCTACAATCACAACATCATTTGAAAGATTAGAATCAACTTTATTATCAATGATCTTACCTGATCTGAGCACATGAATGGCCTTGGCTTCTGGGTTCTTTGGATTGATCATAGTTTGGCTTGGCCATTTCCCAGGCTCTCTTTGAGATATTTCAGCAGCTATTTGGCCTATTTGAACTTCCAATTTGGCAATGGCAGCTTGTGTAGTTTGCTGGAAATTGGATTGGTTGATTGCCATCTGCTTTACTATATCCTCCAATGATGATGATGATTGTTGTGGCCTTTGGAATGAAGGGGGATTGGCTTGATTTTGAGTATTCCTCCATGAAAAGTTTGGATGATTTCTCCAACCTGGATTATAACTTTGAGAGTATGGATCATTTCTTGGACCTTGGTTGTAGGAATTTACCACCTTAGCTTGCTCTTGCACAAATTCTGGATATCCAGCCCCAAGTGGACAAGCTATGGTAGCATGGTCATGAGTTTCGCAGATGCTACACACTTCCTTCGGAGGGTTTCTTGAGTTCAATGCAAGAAGAGCATCTAGCTTTTGCTCCAGTTTTGAAATATGCACACTAGAAGCATCATTAGAACCACTAACAACATGTTTACCTCTTGTATCCGTATGTTGGGTCTCCATTGCTATCTCCTCAAAGAGTTCGTACGTTTCTTCTGGAGTTTTGGTTTTAAAAGAACCACCTGCAAAATTGGTGACTATATTATGACTAGAAGGGGTTAGTCCTTTATAAAACATACGCATTTGAAGCTTCAATGGAATCCCATGATGAGGACATTGGTTGAGCAGCCCATTGAATCTCTCCCATGCTTCACAAAACGATTCATCATCTTGCTGTGCAAATAATAAGATCTTGTCCCTGAGCATGTCAGTCTTTTGCGTGGAGAAGTATTTTTCCAAGAACTTCTTTTGAATGGCAGCCCATGTAGTGAGTGAACCAGGCTTCAAGGAATTCAACCAATATTTTGCCTTATCCTTCAAAGTGTATGGAAACACTCTCATTCGAAGTTGATCTTCTGTCACACCTGTCAAGGGAAAAGAACTCACAACATTAAAAATATCCTTTATATGAGTTAATGGATCTTCATTAGGTAAACCATAAAAGGAAGGCAGCATATTAAGATGAGAAGATTTAAGCTCATAATTTCAAGCTACAGTGGGCAGCAAAATGCTTGAAGGAGATGCTGGAATTGTTGGGATATCAAGTTCTCCCATGAACTCATTGGCAGCCATCTCTTCTTCTTCTTCTTGGTCTGAACTTGCTTCCGAATTTGAAAGTGAAGAACCAGGAAGTTCAGTGTGGAGAGCAAGACTTGAAAATGTGGCCAGAGCTTGCTCTTTTGCAGTTGACAACTCTCTTTCTAGACGACTCTGAATTCCAGAGGTCACTCGTCTGGGTTGCAACGATGGTCCTGCGTTCAAAGATCTGGAACGTTGAAACGAAGACCTCACTTGTTCAAGTAATGGCCTTTTAGACATAAACTACCTGAAACAGAAAATTAGATTAATTAGAAACACTAAAAAGAATAGGGTAACCTTGGGCACATAACCAGGGAAGAACTTTCGTTCAGTCCCCGGCAACGGCGCCAAAATTTGTTGTTAATATTATGTTAACTCGCAATTATACGGGGCAATTAGTAGTATAGCAAGACAAGTACGAGGTCGTACCCACGAAGACTGAGAAGTTCAAATTAGTTATGTACGTAGATTACCGAATTCAAGAAGTTAGGAAGTTAAGTCTAAAACAGAAATTAAAGTGAGAGTGATTGTGATTGTGAAAGGAAGTGAGCAAACTGAAATTGCAAATGAAAGCAAATAAACAAGTGTAACAAAGAGTGATTTTGAAGGGCTGGAAAATGGATTTGGAGACTAGGGCATTCGAATCACCATAACAATTCAACTCTGGGTTATAAGGAGTCAAGTAACAAGTCTAATTCAGATTCAAAGATTGATTCTAGCTAAAGTATGATTAGGCCATGGTGTTTGGTCCTAACCTTGTGTTCCTAATTCCCTAATTTGATCATTTGTTGTCTAACCTAAAATTAAGCATTAGGAACCCATTAAGCATAGAAGAACAATTTAAACAACCAAGCATGTATCTAATCCCTGTTGTCGAATGTCCATACATACTCTTCCTATTCATAGTTCAATTCGAATTAAAGCATGGTGTCTACTCTTAATTCAAACCAAGATAGTTAACAAACAAGTTCTAATGGTGATCAATCATTCAAACAAGCATGTTAACTTATAAGCATAATGAATAAGAACATGAATCATGAATCAAACTTGAAACTCCAAACTTATAAACCCAGAATATTCATGTTAGGTTACATCGAAGCCCTAGTTATGGATTTAGCTACTCATAATGGAAAAGAAACTAAAACAGAAATGGGAAAACATAATGAAAGCCATAAGAGTAAAAGAAACCCTTTTCTGAAGTTCTTGTGGTGTCCAATGCTTCTTCAAGAGATTCTCCACGTCTAGAAGGATGTACGAAGGATATGGAGGTGATTTGGGGTTTTGGGGCAGTTTAGAGTATTGGGTTGATTTCTGGAGTGTTTGGGGTTGTGGGAATGTTTGGGGATGATTTCTGGATGGGTTGATAGAATGATGGAAGTGTGGAGGATGGCTGGAGTGAATTGTGTGGGGGTTGATGGTGTTTGGGGTTGTGGACTTCTCTATTTATAGGGCTAAGAGGGAGGAACATCATGATGAAATCCAACACCACCATTCCTCCTTTAATACAACCCATAACTCTCACTTCATCTTGTCTATGGTAGTGTGGTTGGAATCACTTTCATCCCATACTTCTTTTGCTGCTGCACCTCCAGCTTACTTCACATGGGTTTTCTTTTGGTTGCTGGAAAACAGTTGGCAGCTGCAAACCTGAGCATGATGTGCAATTTGATGGGCTCACGGATTGGGCTTGGCTTCATCAATTGATATGTTTGAGTAGTCCATCCTGCAGTTCAGAATCTCTTCTTTCCAACCACAAGTGATTTGGCCCAATCCAAGCTCAGATGAAAAAGATAAGTCCGAAATGAATTGCTAACTCAGTCTGCTCGTTTTTGCACCCCTTTGCAACTCTTCTTATCCAAAGCCACCATTGCTACCTAAGGCCCAATGAACTGAATGACAAACAGAAAAGGGATTAAAAGCACAAGTTTAACTCAATAACATAACCAAATCATAAGCTAGAGAGGTACAAAATGATATACAATTATGAACTGATCATAATGGGAAGGTTCTTTTGTGTAGTTGAGTCTGACCATTGTAGGGACCAAGTTCAGGCGAGCCCGTGTGCACAGTAGATTAGGAAATCAGCGGTATAATTGTCGATTGGGTGATTTGGGCTTGGAGATCAATGGTATGGACAAGATGACTAGCAAAAGGGGAATTATGGGATGATTGAAATGGGTGTTAGTTTATATGATGGGGCATTCGGAATCACAATGGTAAAATGCATGGTATGGGACATGCAGATTTGCTTGCCCTATTATATAGACTAAAGGGTTGGGTAGAAATGAAGTTCATTCATGCATTGCATAATTTGTACATTATAAATTTCACTAATCTCATAAGACATAGGACCCCTACTGAGCATATAATGCTCACCCCTTAATGAATTTATTGCAGGTTTTGAATCTTAAGTTTAGTTGTGACAAGGAAACAAGAAGAACGAGTTGCAAATAGTTTTAGATGTTTTGTTAAAAGTCAGTATTTTTCTGTTATTTTGCTTGTAAAATCACAATGTAAATTACTTTGGTTTAAATAGAAGTTTATGTTCAGTTCTCTTGTTTCTTGCTATTTAAATTTTTAGTTTTAGTTTTTCTTTTACCTCACACTCTCAACCAAAAAAAAAAAAAATACAAAAATACAAAAAATTAAATAAGTAAATAAATTGGGGTGTGACAAGTTGGGTACGTGGAGCAAGCCTAAACACTAAACATGAAACAAGCTGACCTCTAACCGTTGGTTGAACTTTCATCTATGGCCGCCATGTGAGCTTTGTATATCACACTTGACACTTCATCAGTCCATTGCTCTCTGTCTCTGTCTCTCTCTCTCTCTCTGTCCTCGTATCAAAGCCATGGCAAACACTACCTCTCCCGCTCTGTCTCTGTCAAAATTGGATTTTCCATTTTTATCCTCTCAGAGAAACATAACTTTCAGCAAGGAAAATCTTCATCAAGTTAAGATGCCTCGTAGGATGTCTAAGTTTTCTGGGTTTGAATCAAATGGGTTTATCTTATTTTCTTCTTTGAGTGGTCAAATTGGTGAGGGCAGCTTTCCTAGTCCAGAAGCCACTGCGAACAACAATGTGCCTGAGGTCCAAGTTCAAAGCAGGTACCATGCTTTCAGTTCCTCTCATGCTCTAATAATCCTTTATATTGGCTTAGAGTTTTGCATTGTTCTAAGTTTCTGTTTGGTTTTAGAAAGTAGGAATTCTTGAAGCAACTGTGAAGTTTCATATCCGGTTCTGGGTTTTTCTTTCAAGAGATGTATATAAAGAACTTTCCTCTGGTTTCTCGGAAAGGATCAAATTTTATGTCTTTAAGTTAGCTATGCTGCCCTTCATACGAAATTTAGTGAGTAAGCTGTTTTTTTATTAAATTTTCTATAAGGTTAGACTTTAATTTAGCTTTACACTCTATGGATCATACAATGCATAGTTGTGGAAAAATTGGCAGAGTGGTGAGTGAAAAAAGATGCGACAGAGGATAGCTGAATCATAAAACATCGCATAAGCCCTGCAAACTAAGTCCAACTGTGGTAAAGGGAGCTAATATGGACTAACCAAGAGAGGGGGAAATGAAAATTTGGATGAGAACCTCAAGTTGGAAGTCTCATAAAGCCTACATCTTGCCATCTTTCTACAAACATTTCAATTTCGACTTTATTTGGAATCTCCTGATTTCTAACTGAGACATGGAGTGAGAGTTGCTCATGTGCTTTTGATTCCCACTTAATATATGAACCAATATAGTTTTAGTGATCAGCTAATGAGAATAATTTGGATACTCATGTTGCTTGTTGCCTGAAAGAGTTTTTCTATTTTCAGTTGCTATTGTATCTTTGATTCTTTATTTCATGTTAATTGTAATTGATATACGTATTGGGCATCTTTTTTGGCTGACAGTGGGTTAACTTAAAATTAATGATTGTCTTTCTTACTTTCTAGTGTCATTTTTCTTTTGTGTGTTGTAGAATATGGAACTGGAGGGGTTATTCTATCCGCTATCAGCATGCTGGCAACAGTGGCCCGGCATTAGTATTAATTCATGGTTTTGGAGCAAACAGGTCTACATCATGCACGCATTACTTCTCATAAGCAGACAACTAATTGCTATAGGTATTGCATGCGCAAATTGCTATATACATTCCTGTTTTACACACACAGGCATGAGACATATCCATTTTTCTTAGTTGAATGCATGGTATGAACTTCATTAAATTTGAAAAATTAAATTTACTTATGTAAGGTTTTGCACTTTTAAGTTTGTTGCTTACTTATCTTGTAGATAGTTGTGAGAGAGTTAAGTCCTTGCTAATTAGATTTAATAAGTCAGATCATAGCTGCTCAAACTGTTGTTAGTGCTTAAGATAAGGACCCATGAACAGACCAAACTCTAATCTTTCTGGGTTTTGGTGCAATCGAGAAGCTAAAGCTTCATTTTTTGGGCTTTGTATTCCCCACAATTTTCGAGTTTTCATGCATAACTTGCATTTTAAATGTTCCCAAACTATTTGCAAGTTTCACACTTTGCCATATGTTTCAGAGTTTTGTTGTATGATCTCTTTCATTCCATGCTTAACTTGTCAAGGTCAGTACCTATGACACACTTGTTATTCTTTACAGTGACCATTGGAGGAAAAATATTCCAGTTCTTGCAAAATCACATAGGGTATACTCGATTGATCTTATTGGTTATGGGTACTCAGACAAACCAAATCCTCGTCAATTTGGGGAAAGTTCCTTTTATACATTTGAGACATGGGGCACCCAGCTAAATGACTTTTGTATTGATGTGGTCAAGGATGAAGCATTCTTTATATGCAACTCTATCGGAGGTGACCATCTCTCTCTCTCTCTCTCTTTTTGGTATGAGTTGTAAGTTTTTATGCTTAACTAGTTCTGCCTAGTGATAAATGAAAAGGATCAAGGGAAAAAAACATATAATTTATGCCGTCTTTGTTAATCTAATGGCACCTGTGAGGCTGTGAAAAGATCCCGTGATAGGATATTATGCTTTCCATCATGTGTTGGTTAGACATGCCTTAACAATAAATAACGTATTAATATATTATGCATTCAGATACGTATATGGAAAGATAGTGAAGTCTTGGATCCAAAGGAGGTCACCATTAAAGTTCATTTTTTGGTTACTTTGCTGCAATAAACTTATGAAAGAAATATTTTGGTAAAATATACTGCCCTTGCTTTCTTGCGTACCATCTTCTAATACGCTGGGTTGCATTCAGATATCAATATTTCCCACAGTGATAAGCCATAATCTACAATGTTGATGCGATACTTCTATATGATTCTGCTTGTTACTAAATGGAGCCTTTGTTCTTTAGAAACTATTTCTTTGAATGACATCAACAGAGACATACCCTTATGAATTTTTTTGGGTCTTCACATAGGACTTGTTGGTCTTCAGGCAGCAGTTATGGAGCCACAGTTATGTAAGGGCATAATGCTCTTAAATATTTCTCTTCGTATGCTTCATATTAAAAAGCAGCCTTGGTACGGAAGACCATTGATTAGATCATTTCAGAACTTACTGAGGTAAAGCTGGATTAAATAGTTTGTTTGTCATGTTAGTGTTCTTTAGTGTAAACATAGAGTTCAAGTCATGATGTTGTGGCAGAAATACTGATGTGGGCAAATATTTTTTCAAAACCGTTGCCACACCAGAGTCTGTGAGGAATATCCTTTGCCAGGTATTTTACGATAGCGACATATTTCTTTTTTGATAAGCTGCTAATATTGAAGTATATAAACCAACGTTGTTACCAAAAAAGAAGTATATAAACCAACGTTATCTGATTAGCAAAGATAGATTCATAGCATGGTACAAATTACGAAAATGATTTTTTGCAAATAGTTAAAATTTGGAATCTTTTCAATCCATTCACATAACTCTTTCTGGATCTTAATGGGTATAACAGACACTTCAGCTATGATATGAACATATTCACTCTAAGTGGGAATCTAGCTTGAATGTCGTTGTGGTTGCCTATGGTGGTGTGTGTTTGTTAAGCTGTATAGTGTTATATCCAAATTATCTTGTTTTTATAGAAGCTAAAAAACTTGTGAACACTTGCACTCTTCCCTTTTGTTTCTTTGTTTAGGTTTACTGATACGAATAATTGCATTTCAGTGCTACCATGACACCTCCCAGGTAACAGAGGAACTAGTTCAAAAAATCCTTCTTCCAGGACTTGAGCCTGGTGCTGTAGATGTATTTCTGGAGTTCATTTGTTACTCAGGTGGCCCCCTTCCTGAGGAACTATTGCCTCAACTGAAGGTTAGTGTCTCAGTAAACTCAGTAAACTGATTACAGTATCCTTGCTAACCACTCACACCAGTCAAATTTACTATTACTAATGCATCAAGTAGCTTCAAGTTTTTAATTTTTCTTCTCTGTACAGTGCCCTGTTTTGATAGGATGGGGTGAGAAGGATCCATGGGAGCCCATTGAACTTGGACGTGCCTATGGGAAATTCGATTCTGTAGAAGACTTCGTTGTTCTTCCTAATGTCGGCCACTGCCCTCAGGTCTCTCTCTCTCTCTCACTCACACACACACTACACACACACACAGCCACAAACACTCTGAGGTTATAATTTGTATGTATATATAAGCACCAGAGTAGGTATTTATGAGCTGCCTTGGAGCAGAATGGTAATAATTTAGCTCTCAGAAAGGTTTGCGTACATGAAGGCTATTGGAGTTTTTAAAAATGTTTGAGAAGATGTATGGATGTATAATGTGGTTTTGTAGCACATGCTAAAATCTGGCTCGGAGAAACTGGTTTCTGTTGTCTTGGGGATGAAAGATTAGATCAAATGTATAAATAAGGAAAAGAAGTGCTAGCGCCCAACCATAAGCAGATATAATTAGTATGAATTCTGATAACTTTCCCATTGACAACGAAAGCTGATTGATAATTTGTTAATGTTCCTGATCCTGAAGGATGAAGCACCTGACCTAGTGAATCCACTGGTCGAGTCATTTGTGGCACGCCATGCTGCACTCTCAGCCAGAATTTCCACGGCTACCTGATCTGTGGCATGTCAGTTTGTTGCAGTTTCTTTGTGCAGCAAAGGCCATTGCTAGTCAAAACTTAATTCTTATGCCCCAGAAGCAGCGGCTTTCAAACAGTATTGCAGATGCTTTTGATGTTCTATTGATGGCGTCATCATGTGGCATCTGAATAGAATGTTACGAGTACTTGGTATGGCACCATAACTAGTTTTATATTCTACTCTTTCCCTTTTACCAGGAATACCAAGTTTCTATTAGGTTTTGATCTTTGTAATCACATATTATGACTGTGTAAGACCTCTTTAGTTAGTGATGTATCAGCTTCACATTGAGGAATACTTTGTATATATTTTACAATCACAATGAAGGATATATACGTCGTATATACATATTGATCTTGTCTCTTATATTGCTATGGTACGTCATCTTATTTCCAATACATTGTTGACAATGATGATTTGAACACTTGAGAGTTGAATTCGTGTTTAGAATGCAAATGGTGCTTAGTTAATTGATTTTACTGTTTTTTTCCTGTAAAAGCATGACATATTGGGTTGTGACATGTTTATCATTTTGGTTCAAATGTTCTCTCATATGTATGCATTCATGTGGGGCTGCAGTTCTTAATCAAACTGTTTTGAACTCAAGGAAGCCCAAAGGCACTTAACATGGATTAGTCAAGCTCAGGCATCATGCTAAAGCGTGAGATCTTTTTCAATTAACCCGTGGTGAGCCCCAAGGTGACTGCACATCATCATCATCATCATCTATGATGCACGCTTGAACCTTGAACCCCATTTTGATTTAATCATGCCTATCAAAATTAAATCGTGGATGGTGAAGTGTGCATCATTGAAGAGATCGAATATGCTTCAAGTCTAGGGAGCTATATGTGGGAGTGTGCTATAGTTTTTCACCCCACATTTACACCAAAGAGTTCAAGTTAATGTTCTGTTGAAATCTTTTGTAATGTTCTGTTTCTGAGTAATGGAACTTGTCTTGACCAAAAAGAGTTCAAATTTTTCTTTCATATCACCCTTGTTTGAATAAGATAAAATATCTAGATAACTAAATATAAAATGAAATTTTCAAACATCCGTTACGTTAATTTTAGAGCAGGAAAATCTCAATTTTGCTTATTTGTCTTCAGATTTGATTCGACTTATTGACATAATTGTATATTTACGTTACACAATAACCCTTTAGAGTTTATATATTTTAGATTTTAAGCAATTAACGTAATATGAGATTACAACCTAAAATTTAAGCTCTAAAGAGTGATTTTACACCCTAAAGAATCAACCATGTTAATAAATCAAATCAACACTAAAGAAAATTGAGTAAAAATAAGTTCTCAGCACGTTGTTTAAAGAACAAAATGAGTTGGTCTAAGTGGAAGGGGCTTGGATCCTTTAAACAAGAGGTCCTGGGTTCGATCCCAGGCGCTTGCGAATAGAGCAGACTTTGTTGGGAGAGGTCCCCGCTTTGCGCCCGACAGTACCTCGAGGGTTAGTCCCCGCAATCGCGCTGGGTATACCTTGGTTTTCACCAAAAAAAAAAAAGAACAAAAGTCATGCACAGAGAATAAACTACTCAAATATCAATATACAATGTCTCATGTGAGTCTCTCTCTCTCTAGCAACCGCACATATATACTTATGGGATTAATAACCATTATGAAGATTGTCCAATAGGACAGGATTGAAGCGTGATCATAATAAATCCTAAAACATTAGCCAGACATGACATATGCTTATGATTAGGAGGTGAATGTGGTAAAAGTGCATGCAAACTTAGAAATCAAACCCATATGTCTTTTAAAAATTAAAAATTAAAACTCAACAATCCAGAAATCAACCTTCTTCAATCAAAGTTCCAGAAAAATTCAAGCTAGCAGAGATTGGACCCGAACCTAGAATGCGAGGTTGGATGTTGGGGTTGACCCTCCCTTTCGCGCGTCAACACCCCGCTCTCTTTCCTCACCCCCACCGAAAGTATCATACACTCTAACCCACACTGTCAAAGCTCCTTGCCCTTCTTGTCATTCTCTCCCAACCCAAAAGAACAAGACCCACCAGCTACAAACTTAACCTCGCTGCCATCGCAGCCGCTATAGCCACCGCTGGTCAACAGAATCACCCCATTCATCACCAAATTGAACACCCAAGCCCCGATCCCATTGCACCTTCCTCTCATGAAATGCAACATCATAATGCCGTCTAGAACCTGTAGCCAGTGGCGGATCCAGGATTATGTGGCCAAGGGGGCTTAGTGTAAAAGTTCCAAAATTTTTCTACAATGAAAATAATGCTAAAAAGATAAAAAGATAGTACTTCCATTCATAATTCATAACAAAACCAATAATACAAGTTACAATTGTCCACGACGAGTTTTCATATTTTGAAAACGTTGCATTGTAGTTTCATTATCAATACAAGCAAAAACATCTCTCTCAATGTAAACAATCAAACTATCATTCAACCATTGATCTCCCATTCTGTTGCGAAGTGGATTTTTAATAATATTCATGGCGGAAAATGCTCTTTCCGCTGAAGCAGTTGCAACCGGTAAAACCAAAGCCAATGTAAGAAGCAAATACACAAAAGGAAATATTTCATGCATTCCTTTCTCCACCATTTTTTCCGCAAGACTACTAATCCCTTCCAATTGAGAAAAATCACTACTCGAACGCATATGATGAACATAAACACCAAGTTGATCTTCAAGCATCAATAAGTCTCGATCCGAAAAATCATAAGGATAAAATTGAGCAAGACGAACTAGCTTTCGTTTGTCAAAAGCTACAAAGTTATTTTTCGGACTCAAGCATGCCAAGCAAGTAAGTAACTCAGTACTTACCTCGTTGAAGCGATCATTTAATTCCACAAGTTGCCCATCAATTACATGAATAAAGATCTCCACACGATAACGGTGATAATTTGTCTTCATTGGAGCATTACGCCGTGATCTCCCTGGAATTACATATTCCTCATCCATGTCAGGAACTGTAATATTGTATTTGTTACAAAATGAAGATGCTTGCTCAATCAATTCTTCAAACTCATTATCCCTCATCCACTGCAGGTTTTCCTTGCATGTTTTCACTAAACTCATTGCACTCACAATGTCTTGATCTTTCTTTTGCAATGCTAGAGACAAAGTATTTGTTATTCCCAATATAGCCTTCATTAAAAATAAGTGAAACACAAACTCAAAAGATTGTATTTCTCTCCATAACTTATAGGCTTCACCCGAACTATCATTAGGATTATCATCAACAATCATTTGAAGCACATTCACCACAGATGGGAACATAGAAATGATACTAATCAACGTACCATAATGTGAGTTCCATCTTGTATCGCCGGCACGTTTGAGAGTAGTTTCTTGATTTAAGCCTCGCCCCGTTATAAGACAATCATTTTCAAAAGCTTTCACTAGCTCTTCTTGGTATTGTGCTCTAAGTGCATCGCGACGCTTACAAGATGCTCCAACAACATTAACCAAACTATTAGCCGTTGTGAAAAAAGAGTTGACATCAATGTTTTTCTTTGCTACCGCAACAAGAGCTAGTTGAAGTTGATGAGCAAAGCAATGAACATAAAATGCACAAGGTTGTTCTCTCAAAATTCTTGTCTTAAGGCCATTGAACTCACCTCTCATATTACTAGCTCCATCATAACCTTGTCCTCGTAGCTTGAAAAAGCTCAAATTTGCGGAAGAAAAGAATTCATCAATGGCTTCCTTTAGTGCACTTGAAGTAGTGTCGGTTACATGTTGAACCCCCACAAACCTTTCAATTATTTGTCCTTTGTCATTCACATAACGAAGCACCATCACCATTTGCTCCTTTATTGAAACATCACGTGCTTCATCCACCATTAATGAAAAATATCTATCTTTTACATCACTCAAGATAAGACCAATGGTTTCTTTAGCACAAGAATTGACAAGATCTTTTTGAATTGAAGGAGCTATTAACTTTAAATTTCCCGGAGCATTTTCCAACACAACAGCCTTCACTTTTTCATCATGATCCGCAAGAAATTGCAAGAGCTCTAAATAATTCCCCTTATTACTTGATTGAGCACTTTCATCATGACCACGAAAAGAAAGACCTTGTCGCAACAAATACCTAGTGCACTTGAGTGATGCATCCAAGCAAGTGCGATAAGCCGTGCGAGCTTGATTTGTTTGCTTGATCACAATTGTTTCAATGTGTGTAGTTTGATGCATCAAATTGTAAGCAACTTCTCTAGCTTGGTTGTGAACACTACCAACCGGTCCAACATGAAGGTTAAATCTTTCTTTCGCCTTCTTCCAATTATTAAAGCCAACCCCAGTGAATGCATCACCACCCACTTGATCAAAATTAGATTTGAAGAGATAACAATGAAGACAAAACGCAGCATCTTTAGCAATACTATATTCCAACCAATCATGCTCATCAAACCATTGAGCAATGAAGCGTCTATTAATTCCTGTTTGATTAGTTTGTGGGAATTTATAACTTCTAGGCTGACAAGGTCCCTTTTGTAGATATGCTCTTCGGATCTCATCTCGAATATTAGGACTATAATCTGCCATTCGAGTTCTTAGTCCAGGGTCTACCTGAAGATTAGCTAATATTTCATCTACTTCAATTGGTCTTGCATTTGAACTACCCGGATTAGACGGAGAAGAACTATCCGTAGATAATTTTCTTTTAAAGAATCGTTCCATAAATCTACAAATCAATTAATTCAATCAATCAATAATTTTTATCCAACCAATATTCAATATGCCCTCTAAACCCATATCAACCAATATTCAATATATCAAATTATCATATCAAATATCAATCAATATTCAATATACTCAATAAAGCATAAACTCAATCAATCTATTACCCATCAATATTACCCCCTAAACCCATATCAATCAATCTATTACCCATCAATATTACCCCCTAAACCCATATCAATCAATATTCAATATCTACCAAATTATTATATCAAATATCAATCAATATTCAATATAATCAATCAAGCATAAACTATCAATCTACATTATCCATCAATATGAATTCATATCCACAAATTTCATTGCAAAAAAAAAAATACCAATATCAACAATATATATTATCACTATAAATTTATTAATATACCCAATAATGCCTTGCTTACTTGTAGTTGAGAAAAAGGCCGGCGGACGGCGGCACAAGGTGGTGGTGATCGACACTATTCCACCGGCGAAGAGTTGATGGAGGTTGGGAGGTTAGGGTTTGAGAGGGTTGGACTTGGAGCTGTGAAATTGGGGGAATAAAGGGTTTGGAGAGGTGCTGTGCAGCAGAGGAATCGGGTAAGTAAGAGAGCTGCTGTTCCTTTTTTTTTTTTTTTTAAACCTGGCCCAAAACGACGTCGTTTTGAGGCCAGGTCATTTAAAAAAAATTTGACTGAGCCTAGACCAAATGACGTCGTTTGGCAAGGCTGATTTTTTAAAAAAAATAGCGCAGCAACAGAAGGAGGTTTCGCCTGGGACTTCCATCGAGCAGTTGGTGTGCATACAAGGGGGCTTCTTCCAGCAATCCAAGGGGGCTCTAATGGATTCCCTTCCCAAATTTCCAGCCTTCCAAGGGGGCGTCTGCCCCCTCTTGTCCTAACGTCGGTCCGCCTCTGCCTGTAGCCGTATACCACCGAGCAGGGGTGGTTCTAGGAATTTTCCTTGCATGGGTGTCTAAAAGGTTTTTAAAAAATTATATAAAAATAAACTCATAAAAATGAAACAATAATTTATAATTCATAATTAATAGAAAAAACCACATTACAATTGTCCACAACGAGTTTTGATATTATGAAAGTGTTGCATTATAATTTCATTATCAATACAAGCAAACACATCTTTCATTATAAACAAGTAAGCTGTCACGCAACCATTGATCTCCTATTCGGTTGCAAAGTGAAGCTTTCACAACATTCATAGCAGAAAATGCTCTCTCCACCGAAACAGTTGCAACCAGTAAAGTTAAGGTTAATGTTTGAAGCAAGTAGACATAATTAAATGTTCTATGTAACCCTTTCTCCACCATTTTTCTTGCAAGGCCACCAATCTCTTTCAATTGAGAAAAATCACTACTCATATGCATATGATGAATATAAATCTAAAGTTAATCTTCAAGTGCCAAGAGGTCTCGAGGAGTAAATTCTTGACCAAGATATAATCTAACTAAAGCATATACAATCTAATAAATAAAAAACCCTAATTTATTCAAAATAAAAGGTCAACAAAACAACTAATCAAGAGACTATCTGGATGATGGGGTTTGGGACATTATGTGCTTATTGGCATGTCTTCCTCAAAATATTGTGAAATTGATTAGTGGTATTCATGCTGGTTTTAATGGGAGTGGGGTTGATAAGCGCATATGGTCTAATGGCTCATTTTCTGTAAAAAAACTGCCTACAGCTCATCCTTTGTGGAAGATAACAGCCACAAATGGAAATGGCACTTCCTTTGGAATTACTTCCTTTGGCACTTCCTTTGGAATTACCTTCCTCTGGATTTTATGCCATAAGAAGATTCTTGCAAATGCTCAACGGCAAAAAAGAGGTCTTACCCATATTGATGCTTGTCCGAGATGTACTCATTCTGTGGAATCTGTAGAGCACTTATTTAAGGACTGTCAAGTTACCCTCTCTCTCTCTGGAATAGAATTGGTGGTGGCGGTCCCACTCCTTGTCATTCACTCATGGAGTTTGATGACTGGCTTCTTCTGAATCTTCAAAAAAAAAAGAGTACATATCATGGCCTGCCTTGGTACTTAGTCTTTTCGATTTATCTTTGGTATATTTGGAAATGGATATGTAAGCTGATTTTTGAGCAAGGGTTTATTATGCCTTTCGAGCCTTTGCACTTAGTTTACCAGTATGTGTTGGATTGGTACAACGCTTGTAAAACAATTGTAGGCACTCCAGAGCACACAGTGGTTCAGCTCCAATGGAAAACTCCCAGACCTGGTGCATGTAAAGTTAACACGAATGGAAGTAGAATCAATGCCACTGGTGACATGACTCGACCCAAATTCCACTTTAGAATCCAAGCCGAACCCTATGCATGTTTGACACCTGGCAGGTGCCGGGCACAAATGACCTAATTGCCCTTCTAGTCAAATTTTATTAAACTCTTGGTTTCGACTTCTACCAAAAATTCGGCAGAATCTCCCCTGTAATTTGATCATTCCCCAAAATTTACACCTGTCAAACAAGCATACAAATATGTACACCAACTGCCAGCATGCAAATAATTACATTCTAATAGTTAAACATGCGTTCTAGGGCAATATCAGAGCTCTACACATAATAGATTACAAGTATAATACAATTATACACAACATTATAAAAGGTGAGTGGACCAAAAACATAGTTTTCTGAAAGTACATAAGAACGTACTAACCCACTATAAAAATAGTTAAGAAACACTAAATCAATTGTTCATTTATACTCGTACCAAAATCAATGCATTCATATCTATATCTATAAAGCCAATCATACTCTTAGTCAAATATTTATTCCTTTAAAGCATTGAAAACAACTCTAATCTACCACCTAGGAGTACTCATTTTACAATTCTGTCAATTCCTTTGATTTCCATCAATTCCTTAATTTTCCGTCAATTCCTCGTATCCGAGCCGCAATCCTCGCAGGATTCAGGGGACACTTGGTCAACTTGATCCGCAATCCTCGCAAGACACAGGAGACACTTGGCCCACTTGAGCGGCATTCTTCTCACCACACGATTCAGGCGTCCCCGAAACTCGTGGGGCAGTGTCAAGCATGCTTACATATCCGAAGGCAACAATGATAATCAGGGTAAATATATTTCCGAAGGCAACATTATTATTCCGAAGGCAACCGATTTTTCCAAAGGCAACATATTTCTTGAGGGCAACCTTAATTATTCTTGGGTACATATGGTGGTTTCTAAGAATATATATATAAAATTATGAAAGGATTTAATGAATAAATGAATTCATGTTTAACTTAACACTTTGCTGCCATTTAATCTGATACTTGATTAGATTTCCTGTTTCTATATCCTTTAAGAATATCCAACTCGGCAGCATATGATTTGAAATGTTTAAAAACAATAAATCGAATAAGAAAACATCGATCGATTTAAATAAATTTATTCAAGATCAATTAATGGAATCAAATTGCATAAACTCATTTATAAAAACAAACAATCCACTCACTGTTGGTCCGTGCTAGCTGGACCTTTTGAAGGCCCTTCTTGCGGGTCAGTCTGTACCCGGGTGCCTGAATAATCATCATGATATTTTATTAATAAATCTACTCAATAATATAATATTAAATTAAAAACCCTGACCCCCGGCTCCTAAAAGTGTGTGCATCAACTTAAAGATCATTCATATGCCCACAATAGCTTTCCCAAGGTTTAGAATGTGACTCGGGACTTAAAAAGCGATAAAGTCCCAAAAATTCAACCAGGGACCCCGTGGGGTCTACGACCTTAAAATTCAGATCTGGAAGTTCCTAGAGGTTCCACTATGCCTAGGACACATGTCCCGAGAGTTTGGTCTCAATTGGACAGTCGGATTGCTCATAATCACACGATCGGACGGATGGACGATTTCCATAACCCTAGCCCTAGGGTTGGCATTTTCGGAGTATCCGGGACTCCGATTTACGATCCGTCGAATCCTATACGATCCTAAAAATGTCTAGCTCAACATATAAGGGATTGACGACAATCCAACGGTTCAAACATATCGAACCCGGAAATCGCACAATAGGCGAGATCCGTTCGGGGTTCAAACGTTAACCAAATTGAAATCCGCAAGTTCGTACGGGCTCGTGAGGACACGAGGATCATTCTATGACCAGAAGTGATCCCCGATACCTGGGCCACACGCCAGCCATGCTTGGGTGTAACACGATAGGTGGGGATTTAGTGTCACATCTCGAGATCGGCTCCACCATAACACGATATTGTCCGCTTTGGGGCCCCCTCTCTGCCCTCACGGTTTTATTTTTGGGAGCTCACAAGCAACTTCCCAGTGGGTCACCCATCCTGGGATTGCTCTAGCCCCCAACTCGCTTAACTTCGGAGTTCCCATAACTCTGAAGCCAGTGAGCTCCCAAAAGGCCTCATGCTAGATGGATGCGGGCATATACATATAAGGCACATCAACCCCCTCTCCGTTGGTCGATGTGGGATCTTACATTTAGGGTTGGTTGGCTAGCTTTTTTTTAGGGGATTTAGGCTCATTTTGGTATTGCTTAACTTAAAAAATAAGCAGCTTTGAAAAGAAGTTTTGGAGATTTGAGTGTTTGGTAAAACCAATTCAACCTACTTTTTTATAATCTGTTGTCATTCACAGCCAAAAAGTAGAAGCAGCTCACACACTGCTTCTAAAAACTGCTGCGAGGAGAAGCATGCGGAGGTTTAAATGAAATTTTCAAATTTCCCATATTGCCCTTATTTGTTTCAAACAATTACATGCTATATCCTTGTCATCCCGAGTTCGAACCTCCCAAGTGTCGTTCCTCTTTGATTTTCTGGATTGCTCGCCTCATCCTCTCTCTGCAACTTGCTCCCCTTCCTCAATCCGTCAAAGCTACCATCTCAACCCAAAACCTCACCAACCCACCTCCCTATTTTACAAACCCAGAATATCTTCTTTCCCTCCAACTAAAAAAAACCCCAACCTTAGCTCCACAGTTTATCATCTCTACAGCCACATAAAATTCAACACCCAGATTACCCACCAATTATCTCCTTCAGCAAAAGAAAACCAAACCCCCAACTTCCTTGCCTTCCCCACCAAAACACAAACCCAGTATTATAATCCCACTATTCACATCCATAAAGCAAAGAGAGAGAGGTGGGCATGTAGCATCGACGTCCCAAGCGTCATCGTCAAACCCAAATACCAACTTTAAAAAAATACAAGGTCTGGGAAGGAAGAAGAAAAGAGAAAGGAGGAGAAGAGGAAGAAAAAAAGGGTGAGAGGTAGGGGGCTTGGGAAGGAAGAGGAAAAGAGGAAGAAAAGAAAACACTGGGAAGGGAACAAGAAAGGTGAAGAGGAAGAAACAAATAAAAATGAGAAAAAGGAAAAAAGAAAGGTATCGGCTGCTTTTGAGTTTTTTTTTAAAAAAAATTTTATTAGTTAACTTTTTTTTTTTTGGGATCAATTTTTTATTAGTTAACTTAAATCATACATTTTTTTTATTTTAAACTTTTCTTACCCTTTTTCGTCATTATACACTCTCATAGCACTTCCATATAAAAGTTTACCAAACACTTTGACACTGTTTTTCATACTCACAACACTGTTACAAATACATATTACCAAACACTTAGCTGCTTCATTTTACAGCTGTTTATTTTCGCAGCATAGCAGAAGCAGTTTTTTTTTTTAAAGCACAGCAATACCAAACTAAGCCTTAGGTTAGTTCATTTGGGGAAGGGGAGAGGAGATATCGGGGAAGGAAAGGAAAGTCTTTTTTTTTAAAAAAAAACCTGAGCCAAAACGAAGTTGTTTTGGACGACAGGTTATTAAAAAAAAAAAAAAAAAAAACCACTACAATACGACGATGAAAAAAAAAAAAAAGGGAAACACGGTGCGAGTTCTTTGGGGAGGGGTCAATTTTATCCCCTTCAGTGGTAGATTCCAATGGTTGCAGGGGTCACTTGACCTACACCCTTGCTCCTCTGCAGATCCATCACCACCACCGAGTAAACGAGCATCATCAACAGTATCTCTAGAACCTAGATCGAGTGAGAGAACTCGTGTTGGATCGTGAAGAATGTGGGAGGATCTAGAGAAGTAGAACATGTACGACCAAAAGAAGACTCGACCCAACTTGAATATATTGGTTGCTACAACACCTTCCTCATTCTCTCTCTTCCCCTCTCTCTTTTCGATAGTCATGAACCCAACTCATCATCCACCCTATGTATCTCTCTTCCCCCTTTCTGTGTTTGTGGGTTTTGACGCTTTCAACGATTGAAGCTCACAATTGTGATTGAGACCTTGGGTTTCACCTGGTCTCTAAAATTATGAAATTAGTCAAGTGGGTGTCGTGGTAAGGTGGGGTAGTGATGGTTGGGAGGCATAGGTTGGTGGGTGATTGGGCGGTAGGGTTCGTTGGGATGTGGGAGACGGTGGATACGGGGGATGGGAGGAGGCGACGAGATGGTTTTATTTTTATTTATTTTAAATTTAAGTTTTTTAAATTAATGTATTTATTTAATACTATATGTGGACCATATGGCACCATATGAGTGGGTCTACGTGGCATATTTATTGCCACGTTAGCAGTTAATAGATTTGTTAACTGAAAGACTAATGGTAGGTATGAAAGTTGTAAGAAAATCAACTTTGTGTACGCAACTTAGACGAAAAAAACTTGCTGTATTGAACTCTATAAATCGGTAAACTTGACTGTAGTAAATTGATAATTACCCTTATTTTTGGCTTTTTATCACAAATGGTCCCTTAGGTTTTCGAAAATGGTCCTTGAGTTTTTTTATGACATTAATAGTCCTTAACGTTAAGGCTTTTTATCAAAATGATCCCTCCTGTTAGAAATTTTGTTAAGTGTGACGTGGAAGATAAGTAAGCCCATATGTCCAATCACATTGTGACATGTGGATTAAATAAATAAATTTTTTTTTTAATGAACATACATTTTTTTTTCTGCAACTTCTTATCCCCCTCCCTCTACTCCGTCTCTCTCCCCCTCTGCGCTCTCTCCACCCCAGGGTGGTGCAAGTGGTGCCACCGCACAAGGCCCCCGATTTTTGAGGGCCTCCAAAAAAAATTTCTTTATATTTTATATATTAATATTACAGGAATTGTATATATACTTTAGCGTGCTACATCTTGGCACAAAAGTGCATATGGCAGAGTTGGCTTTCTAGCGCATAGAATTCTAAAATGACGGAATTTAGATTTCCGTGCATGTGGATGAAGGAATTGCAAATTACATAGAATTCTAAAATGACGGAATTTAGATTTCCGTCATTTCAATTTCTGGCAATTGAAGATTTCAGTGTTTGGATTTATGTATGCCGAATTTTGTAATTGATAGAAATTGAAAATTTCAATGTTTGGATAGCTCATTTAAATTGTAAATGACAGAAATTAAATATTTCGAAAGAACAAAAAAACTGATAACTAACATAGAAGGTATTCCTCGAAGTATAAAATAACATATCGTTTGATGAACTAAATAACTCAACTTAAACAAACATAGCATATTAGCCAACCAAATCACTCCCCACATGTAATAAACATCAACATACTATCTTTTTTCTTAATTGGGAGTGCCTTCAGCATCTGAAATTGTTTGTCATTTTCAATCAGCCAAGCACATGCTTTGAGTTGTTCATTTTCACTAAGACCTGGTACTTCTTGTACTACAGCATATACCTCTGCTGGATCAAGGTTCTTAGTATCAGCATGGATAAACTCTTCAAATGATAAAGCTATTCTAGCAAACAACTACAGAGTTGTACCATAAACACAAATAACACACCAATATCCATGGGCATAGAATATTTTGTTCAAACTTCCCAAAATCCAGCCATAGTGCTGCAAAGATCACAAAACCCATTCAACACATATTCATAAATTTAGTCAGAACACCTAATTTTGATAGCCATCTAGAAACCGTGGTAACCCTGAAATAGAAAAACATAAATTGAAGGAGAGAAAGGCTTGAAGACTAACCTTCAAATTTGATCCAGAGAGATGTGTACTTTTTTTTTTAATTAATGAAAAGTTTGGTGGTTTTTTTTTTATGTAAGTTTTGGCGCACTGGAAAATATGAATTCCCGCACTATGGAAATTGTGAAATGACGCCTGTTTTGGTGGAAATTAAACTCGGGAATTTGATGCCTCAATTTCCACGATTTTTTCCACGCGTCATTTAATAAGTTCCGCGCTTAAGTTGCCAAACAAAGGAATTGTCAATTTCTCCTCTTAAATTCCCGACTTTTAGCTAAATTTCGAATTATTTTCCCTCATCCAAATAGAGGATTAATAGAAGACCCGAACCTTAAAAAAAAGGAAACATCAAACTAAGCTAACCAGCAACAGTATATATCAATCTCTTTTGTTCAAGTATCAAAGTACTTTCTTCCATTGAAAAAAAACAACAACAAAAAAACTTCATGGCTTCTTCTTTCTCTTAAACTCTGATTTTCTAGTAAGTAATCATCATCATTCATCAATCTCTTTTGTTTTTTTTCAATCCTTTGACAATTTTTGTTATTCTTTCAATTTCAGGAATTTCAACACCAAAAAGCGAAAACCCTAATTCCTAAATTCATAAAAACCAATCAAAATCATATAGTCATATTCAATTAATTCTCAATTCAAATCCAGGAATGTATCTAAATTTCAATCTATATATTACATGACTTATTTTATTAAATTATTATCATGTTGATGATTGGTTATATAAGAAAATTTAGTTTTTAGAAATATTTATCTATTTCTCGTTGGGTTATCTTCCAGGTTATAGGGTTTTGAAATTTTTCTTTGTAATCTAAACATGCCACCTACTAGAAAATATGTTTCTGGATATACAAAACGACTTTGAAAAAGAAAAATCAAGGAATTGACTCGATCTCAAAGAGGAGCTCTAGATAGATTCATTGTTAAAGAATCACATGCTACAATTGATGAAAATATTTTCAATGAACAACAACAAGATGATGTTGAGGAATTAATGCGTGGGTAATGTTGAGCATAATGAGAATGATGACAATGAAATTGTTTTTATGACATTAAGGTATGACAAATTTTTTTATTAGATTATGTGAGGCTCCAATTTAATTTTCGCACAGGGCCCTTAAAATTTCAGAGACGGCCATGTCTCCACCCTATGCCCCCCTCTCTCCCCCTCTGCTGCAACCAATAAAATACTCGATATCTTTTTAAGCTGTGACCTATAGCATTATTTAGTTGAACATGCGTGGAAGAAGTCATCAAGGAGAATGAGATTTTGATAGTAAATTTGTTGTCTGCAAAGAATTTTTCTTAGTAAAAAACTGTTTATTGTCTATTAATCATTTGGCCAGTGAAAAAAGGGATTTTCTGAAGATTCTTTTGTACTGAAGGGCTTAATCATTTGGATCAAACAAACTTTTGATATAATTTTTCCATTAAAAAAAAAAAAAAAAAAGAGAAAGCTAATTAACTTTTGGACTGTATTTTTAAGAGAGAGGGAGGACAGAGGGAGAGCAGAGGGGGAGAGAGAATAGAGGGAGAGGGAAGAGGGAAAGAGAGAGAGGCTAGAGGGAGGAGAGCGAGGACATCGGGGGAGAGAGACTGAGTAGAGGGAGGGGATGGGATGGATTTTTATGAGTTTTTCTATTCAAACCCCGCATTTCTCTTTGTTCACCCATATTCTAAGTTCACCCCAACTTCTAATTCAAATTTTCATAATTTCTAAGAAAACCCCACTTTCTTCCCAAACTACCCCTAAATACACACCGAGTAGAAAAAATAAAAATAAAAAACTCATCAACCTCACACCCCACACCCCGCTATCTTGCCACTCACCATGGATGAATAAATGACTATGGTTGTGTGAATTTGGTTTTGTTGATTTGGCTAACTTTTGAGCTTGTATGGCTGAAAAGTTATGCAAATTTTTGCAGTTTTGATCTAGCTGTTCATATGTGCATTGTTGTGCTGTTCACTGAAATTCCTAATTTTGATGTTCCAAGGCACCAAAGTTTTGCCTGTACTGGTGCAATTGCAACAATGGGTGCATGAGACTTATGATGATTTCGATTTCTCTGCTAGTTGGAGTGAAATAGTTTTGTTCCTAACTCTTCTTTAGAAGACTAATTTAGCTAGCCCCATTGAGAATGTTGACAATTAGAACTTTAGCATGTTGGCAATTACAAGTTTTAACCCTTGAATTGGTCATATCAGTTTATCCTTGCAGGTCCTTTTCTTTTGGTTTCTTTCACTAGAAGCAGTTGGGTTGTTGTTGTTCACACTTGACAAGGGAAAAATTGAATATATGAACTCAAACTAAATGCTTGGTTACTTATTGTCACTGCCTTGAAATTCTGTTTCTGTCAGATACATAGATTCTGATGGAATTAAAGCAGACTTCTACCAACCCTGCCAGTTGTCTATGGAGATAAATTAAGTCTAGTTTTGTTGTCTTCAGGAACGAAATCTCACTCCACATCCACTAGCAATTTCTCAAGTAATAGGGTGTAGAGGAGTTTGTGTTTTTCTAAAACTTAATATGACGAGTGGTGGGGTGTGTTAGGGTTAAATATTAAGTTGGATGACCTTTTTTGTCTTTTTACATAATATTAAAACTTAAGAGCTTAATGATTTAAGTATTGGGGTGAAGTAAGAAAAGTATGGGGTTTAAATAGAAAAACTCATTTTTATTATATAAAAAATATTTATTTATTTAATCCATATTATCGATATATGAAACTGAAAAATAAATGAAATTTGTTTAGAAAAGGCACTTTTGCAAGCAAGGGGATTCGAACCCCTCTCTCTCCCCTCCATCCATTGCGCCTTATCCAACACTTTGCGATTGAGTTTGTTAATAAAGCTACGACATGTAATATTTATATGGTCTTAAAAATTTCTGCAAGCTAATATAATCGAGGATAAATTTCCATTAAAAAAGAAATTCCCTAATGATAAATTTAGGCATATGTTTAAAGTTATTTATTATTTTATTATGGAGTTGTATTTTTTTTTGGGTTATATATTATGGAGTTGTATTATTATTCACTATTGAGTTTTCATATTGTTCATTATATGTGATACTAAGTTTTAACTTTAATATGAATTTTTTCTATGTGGTACTAAGGGCCAGTTTGGCATTGCTGTGCTGTGAAAATAATTGCTGTCAGATTTGCTGTGAGAGAAATCAACTGTGAGAGAACACAGTTTGGCATTTGGTAAACTTTTTGTTAGAAGTGTTGTTGGTATGGATTCCCGTATAATCAAAAAATAATTGCTACATAATCATTAAATCCAACGCCGCTTTGAAACTGATTCCTGCATAATCAGAAAATGAAAGCACCTTATTAGCTGCTTTCCCAAATAGCTTTCTCTCACAGCAATTTTTAACAATAAGTGATTTTCTCATAGTTTACCAAACGGGTTGAGCTTCCCAAATTTTTTTAAAAATCACTTATCACCCCAAATAAGCAATACCAAACGGGCACTAAGGGCCAGTTTGGCATTGCTGTGCTGTGAAAATAATATATGTTAGATTTGCTGTGAGAGAAATCAGCTGTAAGAGAAAGCAGTTTGGCGTTTGGTAAAATTTTTGTTAAAAGTGTTGTTGATATTGATTTCAACAAAATCAGAAAATAATTGTTGCATAATCATTAAACCCAACGCCTCTTCGAAACTGATTTCTGCATAATCAGAAAATGACAGCACCTCATTAGCTGCTTTCCCTTATAGCTTTCTCTCACAGCAATTTTTAACAATAAGTGATTTTCTCAAAGTTTACCAAACGGGTTGGGCTTCCCAAATTTTTTTAAAAATCACTTATCACCCCAAATAAGCAATGCCAAACGGGCACTAAGTTACTCATATATTTTATTTTTATTTTTTTGTCAAGCTCATATATCTTATCATATGCCATATATTGTAGTAAATTATTATAACTAAAAAATTATGGTGTGTTTAATTTTCTTTCACTAATTACTACATATTTTCTAAAAACACAGTGTTTGTCAGGTCGCTACATAATCAACTTAAATCACTCAAACCCACCATGCCATACATTTTATTCCAATTTTTTGTGATAAAATACTAGATAATTGACTAAATAAACATCCTCTAAAGTGTCAATAAAAATTTCCAAAATTTTCTCACAATTTCCGTGATTTTTATTCAATTTTTATCGATATCAGTATTTCCTCAATATTTCCGTTTTTTTGGACCACTGATATTTCCGAAACTTTTGATATTTTAGACCTTGAGGACTATTAATGTCATTAAATAAAAAACCCTTAAGGACAATTTCATGATAAAAGCCTTTATTTTTTGGTCGGAAAACAGGTACAGGGAGGAAGTTGAAAACTACACGATTCATAATTTAATTGCTGTGCAAGCTGTTCTACAAAGACTCGTTCTTGGCTGGCGCAGGAGAAAGACTTCCCTGAAACTACCTGCTTTTCTCAACCTGAGGAGGACTAGCTGGCCAATCACAGTTTACAATTTTGTTGAATTCCATTGACCCTTTCAATTCATTTCTACTTATTTAGCTCTGGTGCTTCTGGTGGTCTGTAATTAGGACCAGAACTGATCATATTTGGAGCCTTTGATTGAGAAGAAGATGGAGTTGGCATTGGGAAGAGAGAGAAAAAAAGTGGTGGTCATAGGAGGGGGTGTTGCTGGCTCTCTTCTTGCCAAATCTCTCCAATTCCTTGCTGATTTCACTCTCATTGATGAGTATGCGTCTCTCCCCTCTCTCTCACACTCATAGCTGAATGCCCTTTTGTTGAATAATTGAAGTTGATTTTTTTTTCAGTTTGTTTAGCAGATGTCGCAATCTGATGCTTAAGTTTTTCTTTCTTCTTTTGTTTGCATATTTGACCATTTAAACTACAGAAACCAAAATGCTCTTTATGTGTTTATACTTTTTTTTCGTCTATTTCCGATTTAATTCAAAGATATGGTATATCATAGATTGCTGATGAAATCTAATTACAACCTCTGCATCTGGTAGGTTAGGAAAGAACAACTTTTGGGTTCCCTGATATAGAAGGTATTCTAGTCTCATAGTGATCATGTTGTTTAGTTTAAGCAAAAGGTTCGAAACATGGAATATGTCCTCAACCCATGTAATTTGCATCCATAAGTTATTTCTTTGGTCCTTGGATCTCCTGAGTTACTGGACTAGGAGAATTGAAATTAATTGCTGTAGTATATTTGACTTGTGGACAGCAATACTATTTGTATTTGTGCTTGTGTGCTTATAAGTAAAAGTGATTTGTAGCTGTGTGAGAATTGAAAGCTAACAATATAGACTCAGCCACATTGCAGTCAATCTGGTTTTCAATTTTTGAAGGAATGCAAAGTGTGGAGTACCTTGCGCAGATCCTTCTGTGTGCATTGTTTTTTAATAACCATTTCCAGTAGAACCCAAAAGAACACAATTGAAGGTATTGAATTTGGTTAGGGTATTAAAAGTTGATTGTAGGCTCTGCATTTGGTTGTGGTCAATGTGGTTAACCTATACTTGTCTATCTTCCCTGGTACATATGAAGGGATTGAGAGGGAATTTAATAAAGTTCAATAATTTAGGGTGAGGGTAGGGTGTAACTCTAAGCAATCTCTGTGATGTTCTGTGAATGTGTGTGTGCACCCATGCATGCGCATGTGTCCGGCGCGTGCTTGTAAGGAAGGTTAAGTTCACTGGATAATGCACATGCTAGTTTCTAAATTTATTTCTATTGGCTGGGAATCAGCTCACTTCTATTCAGAACTCTTTCGCTTTGGTAGTTTTGACGTTCTGATTTAGTTACCATTTGAAAGCATCAATTAGAAAGCTGTTCACTTAAAGCGTATGCATCATCCACTCAATCCAGTTAACCCCTTGTCTTGAATAATCTAGACATGAATGATTCCTTACTTCATTTCTTTAAGTTAACCCATGCTCATAGGATATACCTTAAAGTTAAAGCTGGCCTGCCGTTAACCTAGAACCATCCCTTCTCCCTTCTCCCTTCTCCAAGCTCGATAGTGAGAGTGTAAAAGAAGTTTCTCACTTGTGACATTTAAATGGTATGCACTGTCTTTTGGACATAGGAATTTTAAACATGAACATGATATCAGGTAATTGACTTTGCTGGGCATATAACTCATCCTGGCTGGCTAGGTGTGTTGCAGCTAATCCATATAGTTGGCAAGAAAATAAGTTAGAAGTCATGCATACACAAAAACCATAGAAACATAGTGGAATTCCACTTTTCTAACCAAAAACCACTCTCTCTCTGTTTTATCCCTGTAAGTTCATTCCTGACCACAAGAGAAGCATTGTTAGTAATTCTGAACTGCTGATGGTTGTAGTTGTCAAAAATGACATATTGTAGAACTTTACTTCTCTAGAACTTTATCATCTCTGCTTCTAAGTGAAAACAAATTTGAAATCAGGAAGGAATATTTTGAGATTCCATGGGCAAGCTTGAGAGCCATGGTGGAGCCATCATTTGCGGAGAGATCGGTTATCAACCATAGAGATTACCTCACCAATGGCCAAATTATTGCATCCAGAGCAATCAATGTCTCGGACACTGAAGTGCTGACTGCAACGGGACGTCTGATTCCCTATGACTATCTTGTCATTGCCACTGGTCACGCAGATCGTGTTCCCAAAACTAAGACTGAGAGACTTGGTCAATTCCAAGAAGGTAAAGGAACTAAACTGTAATCCAAACATGTCTTTCCCTTTTGTGAACTGCCAAACAGAGTGCTGAGAAGGCAGATTGCATATATTTCAAAGGAGGGTGACAATATCTCAGATGGCCTGGCATTCCAATTAAATATTTGACACAGAACTTTGAGCCATAAAACTCATGTACCAGCATTAAAAGATGAATTTTCCAATTAAAAGAATTACAATTCACAGTTAATTGAATCTAGAATATTTGCGTTTATTAACTGATTTGTTAAGAACTTATAATAATAACATTTAATGTTATGCATATCCTTATCCTGTTCTTTTGTTAATTGTGCTTGACTTAACATTAATCTCTCCATTCGCAGAGAATCAAAAGATAAGATCAGCTAATTCAATTCTAATTGTTGGAGGAGGCCCAACTGGTGTAGAACTTGCTGGAGAAATTGCTGTTGATTACCCAGATAAGAAAGTTACTCTGGTGCACACTGGATCAAGGTTGCTGGAATTCATTGGACCAAAAGCTGCAAACAAGACTCTGAATTGGTTGGAATCAAGGAGAGTTGAGGTGATATTGGAGCAATCAGTCAGTTTAAATAATATCTCAGATGGAAGCAAAACATATCAAACTTCAGAGGGGGGAACGTTTGAAGCAGATTGTCATTTTCTGTGCACAGGGAAACGTCTGGGTTCAGCATGGCTAAAAGAAACAGTGTTAGAGAATAGCATGGATGTTAATGGGAGGTTGATGGTTGATGAGAATCTGAGAGTCAAAGGTCGAAAGAACATCTTTGCAATTGGAGACATTACTAATATTCCTGTGAGTGCTAGCTGCAACCTTGTTATATGAGATTCTTTAGTTGCTAGGATAGTTTGTTTCAATAAATCTAGCATAAAAGTAACAAATCATTTTTTATTAAGGGAAGTCGGGAAGTCGGGCTTTTACTTTTGAAACACTAGAGTATACTTTATGGTATGAGTCATGATTATCTCATTCTAACCTGAGTTTAGATTTATTAGATCGCTTGTATTCTGATATATCTCTTGCACCCAAATAAGGGGGAAAAAGAAAAAGGAAAAAGAAATAGTATGTTTGATTATATGGATTTTAATTTGAGAAGTATTATATTGGTCTGTGGAATGGCTACGCATCAGAAGCAAATCTAATGCATTTGCTGTGTGCAAACATCACAGGAAATCAAACAAGGGTATTTGGCACAAAAACAGGCTTTGGTGGCTGCAAAGAACTTAAAGCTATTGCTAGCAGGTGGAAAAGAAAGTAAACTGGCTACTTATGAACCTCACTCAGTAATGGCACTTGTTTCACTTGGGAGGAAACATGGGGTTGCACAGTTCCCATTGACAACCATTAGTGGACGCATTCCAGGACTGATCAAATCTAAAGATCTTTTTGTGGGAAAGACAAGGAAGCAGCTGGGCCTAGAACCTCATCCCGTACATGATTAATTTGGTGTGTATACGGATTCTTCTTTTACAGTATACATATATGCGTATGTGTATTGCATGTGTTACTTGCGCGCCTCCGTGCGTGTGTTTGTGGAAGGGCAGCTCGCTGACTTCGCCATACAATCAACACAGTTGGCGGCATCCATAACATCATGTGCAAATGTATCTGTACATACAGATAGATCTTGGTAAGGATAAATCAATGAGCTAAACAAATAGTAAATTTTGAACCGTCTTATCACGGTTGAAGTCTAAATATGCATGTATTATTTGTTTGTGGATTTTGTGTTTATATTTATATTCTTTGGTTTTGGTTTGGTGCATGTATATTTGAGAGATTGTCTTCTTCATTTTTTCAATAACAATTAAATCTTTAATATTTCATATTTGTTCTGATATGAACGAGTCATTTTGTCATTTGTTATGCCATTTGAGCGAGGGAAAACTTGAATACAGGACCAACTCATTAAAGTAGCTTTAGTTATTGAAAAACCATCCACAATGTCCTTGGATCCTTTCCAATTGATCAAGTGTAGAGTACGATCTGCATTGGTAGTAGCAATATTTTGTAGTACTTCATCAATTGAAGAGCCCTAGGACAAATTTTGTATAATCTGACTAGCCTACACAAGGTCTTAGAGGCACAATGCAAACCAAACAGTGATTTTGTGGCCACTTTTGAAAGGATTTCAAGGATGATATCGATTGGGAGGTCTATCAACTTCATTGAGGCATTTGATCAAACATTTGTAAGGCTACATACATTCATATGCAATCTAACAACTTACATACATTCTCAAATTTCTTCATATTGTTTGAACAAAATTATTTTATAGTCTAACATGTCGACTAAAAATCCCGGGGCAATGCGGCCAGATAAAAAAGATTGACGCATACCAAAATAAACCAATAATACAATTCAAGGGTATACCTATTACAAGTATAGTTTTTGTTCTTTTTTCTTCTAGGGTCAAAATTACAACTATAGTTAGTTATTCCGACTCAATCTCTCGAGGGGGTTTACAATAAACATTGGAAGTCTGGGAGTTTCAAACCTTTACCTATATAGATGAAGATGAAAGAACTTAACCAACTAAACGGCCTAAATCAATAAACTTTAATCATGCATACATATATTAAGCTAGATGAAGAAACTTCATTCTCAAAGTATCTTTTACCACCTAGTTCACTTGCAGGCCAGCTGGCACTCAGATACTGGGAAGGTTGTACTACTTAACCACTTTATTCTCTCCCGCAGTCCCTGGCAGCAAATTTCCCTTTATGTTGTACTTGTCTTTTCAATCCTTTTACTATCTCTCTTTTTCCAGCAAGGAGAATCATATAAATATTTGCATCTTAAACTTGTTAATTACGTACGCTTGGGATAAGGTTTTGGTATCTAGGTCTAGGAGGCAATGATTTAATGGCAGGCGTAGATTTATCTGGAGAGAGTAATTAAAAATGTATTTTATATTATCTTTATTTCTTTATGGCATGTACCTAATTCTGTCCAATCCCACACCACACCTATAAATATAATTAAAAGTCCAGGCAAAGGCGAAACCAGATGCAAGATATGGATCCTACCCTAGTGGAGTCGAGGGAGGGAGATAGAAGAGAAGGTGATATATTGACAAGATTCATAAAGACAGCTGCCAAATCTAGTGCCTGATGTCTTCAGTCACTCAGTCAATCTCTCTCAGTCACTCAGTCTCAGTAAATAAAAACAGTGTTTAATTATACTTACTGCCACTGCAACCGCATCTTCTGCCTTAATTTCCTTGATTCCATCATGCAGAATCGTTGCCCCTCCCAGATAATATCATCGACTGCATAAATAAATAAATAAATCCACTAACCCATAATTATACACCATCATGAGCAACCATTGCAGTAGCTGTAGGCAAGTACCCTAGCTATAGCTATATATTCATACTATATATATATAAGCATAACGGAAAGCATATATATGATCGTACGGTTGGTATTTGACATGGTTGGCATAAATATATCAAACCATCCATGGATGACATCATTTTACTCATTAGGGTTTTGGTTCATACATGTGATACGTACCATGTCTTCCACTTCCAGGTGGTGCATGCAGGGAATTAAGGACGGCTTGTTGTGGCACATTAAGCAATGAGTTGCAGAGTGACGTGGGGGTCTGATGGATACTTGATCAAGACGGCGCTGAGCTGAGGGTCTTATGTGTCATAGATTCATAATGGCTAAAGCTACTTAATCATCTACTTTTAGAGAAATGGCTGCATGAGCAATTATCATTTGTGAAGATAACTCAGATTTCACAGCTCTATAAATTGGGACTGGCCTTCTCCAACATCTTCACGCTTACACTTTCCTCTCTTCTCTAGTATCTCCCGCTTTTTAAGTTGTTGTAGATTTGTTCTACAAGTGCTAGGATATCCCAAAAATGGCATCCAGATCATCCATGGTTTTCTGTTTTGTTTTCCTTGCGGCGTTGTGCTTGGAGCACATAGCAGAAGCTGCAAGCACTGGTCTCTCTCACTCTCTCCCTCTCTCTCTCTTACTGCAGGAATTTCTATTTTTTATTTTATTTTATTTAAAGTCAAATGCTTTAGTGATTCAATTAATTTTTCTGCGGCTACCAGATTGCAGACGCATTGGCCACGGTTGCTTTGGTGCTGAGGCAGCTGTTTTTCTGAGACAAAACAGAAAGGTCGATCGATTATAGTACTTACATTTTCAATACATAAATCTCATTTATTCATTTCCCTACACAGAGATTTGTTACTCATTGTGCTTCTTTTGCATGCATATATGCACAGGTGCTCGCTGAGAAGGAGGAAGAAGTTGTTGTTGCTAAGGGTGTGGAGCTGCATGAACAAGCAGCTGCAAGTGCTGGTAATTTTGCTGATAATGGAAAGCATAACTTGGTTGGGTGGGAGTTAAGGAAGGTTCCTTCTGGTCCTGATCCACTTCACCACAATGGAAATAGCCCCAAAAAGCCTAGAAATGATCCATAAAAAAATGTCAGCCGCTAGATCAAGGAAAGCTAATCCGTTCTAGAACTACCCAATGGATGCCTTTTATATTTAATGCTTGTTTGGTCCGAGGAGAAGAAAACCCTACAAAATATCCTCTTGGACTTTTTTCCAACTACTTTATGTGTAAAATATGCTTGTCTTAATATATGGAACATATCTTTTGTTCGGTATCTTTTGTTCAGTTTCTGTCAAGATATTAAAACCAGGTTTCTGTGTTTGTACAAACTAAATCTAGTTACTGTAAAAGAATTCTGAGTTTTTTACCCAAAATAATAATAATTTTGTGAGATCATAGGTGCAAGGGATGTCACAGATTTTGGCCCTTTTGGGCTGACCCCAGAGTTAAAAATAAATAAAAAGTTAAACCCCTGCTGTCCAGACTGCAGGAACTGTCAACATGTCAAATTTGACCGTTTGTGCACACAGCCCATTCCTGGCATCAGCCTGGATTGCAATAGAATCAATGGATGGATGGTGACATATGTGGCTGCATGTCATGACAATCTGATGGACATTAATTTATTGTGCATAACACACTTTAATTGTAATTAATCTAAAACTAAATCCATATCTTGATGATGCGGGAACTGTCACACCAGTGATGACGTCTATAGCAGCAGCACCAATTATCATCGAACAATGGAAGAGCAAACAGATTGAGAATGAAATCATTTCTAATGTAAAATAATAAAGAATAAGATGATATTTTCTCATTTCTGGTATTGCTATATCCCATACCCTTTCTTCAAGGCCAATACCCGTTATTTTAATTTTTGGTCAAGTGTTATGTTTCTTTCTAATGGTGAAAGAGGTCTCAATTTGAATTGATGAACTTCATAGTTGATCGAAATAAGAAGAGAAAATATATATGTTTTTAAAAAAGAAAAAAGGAAAAGATAACCAATCTTGTCAAGTTTGAATCTACGTACCCTCTCATAGGGTTTCTATGATTTAGGGATTTTGTTGTTGTTTGGGCGTAATTCAACTTTGTTCGATTGTGTTCTAATTTGTTTTAGATTGAGCTTTTTGTTATGTGTTAATATATGAAAATAGACTCAACTTAGAGTGGGCTTGCCTTCGGGCACATGTGTCCTTCGTTAAGGAATAAAATCGGTAAGAACCTTAGCACCGATGTGGTACCAACCAAAGGCACTCCAATTCTCAAGTTAGTACCAAGGTCTAAATATCGATGGTTTCGGAAATATCGGTGGTCCAAAAACACAGAAATTTCTATGGAAATATCAAGAAACTATCAATATCGGTAAAAATTGAATAAAAACCATAGAAATTGTAAGAAAAACTTGGAAATGTTTATTGAAACTTTGGAGGATGTTTATTTAGTCAATTATCTATTAGTTTATCACAAAAAATAAGAAGGACATGCATTGCATGATGAGTTTAATTTATTTAAGTTGATTGTATAGCGAGTTGACAAACACATTAATGAAAGAAGGTTAAACACGCCATAATCATTTATTTATAATGATTTACTACAACATTTTACACTTTATACATTACATAATAAGATACATGAGTGACTTAGAACCTGCATAGAGGAAACTGTCTTCATCATCTCTATGTGTAGGGTAAGTGTACTGTGAAGATCAGTAAGAGTACTTTTGTGGAAAGGTGGTAGGTAGTTGAAAAGGAAATGTCACATGCTCATCTGAAAATCTAATTCTTTCAAAAACAGCTCGAAAAAAAAAAAACTATGAATATAAATAGTTTAGCTTATTAACACAAAAACATCAACAAAATAGTTGTTAAGGCATTGGAGGAGTGGAATGGCAGGGGTTTGAAACCTCTTTGCATGTGTGTTGTGGTTTTTTCTTTCCCATAGTAAGAGTACATGTGCAAATTTTATTGGTCGGAGAAAGCAAAATAGTGCTATCTCCGTTATAAATAAGTTTTTTTTGTTGGTGTTTGGGGCTGAATGACGTGGCTCTTTCCTTTTGGCAAGATAGATATGGTGTCTGGTGGTGCTAGCTTCCTTTCATGGTGTGTCCATTGTCGCATGCGCTTGATTAGTTATTGTATAAACATTATGTAAATGGTTGGGTTGGGAACTTTGTTTATTTTGAATGACCATTAATTTAGACTATCGAGGAAAGACCCCAAAATTTTGTTTTGTTTTTTTTTTTTTTTGGGCGAATAGAGTAGATTCATTGAAATGAAGACAGATACAAGATTACACAAGAAGAACACTGCTCCCAGAGGAGGGTTCTTGCAGACAAGAAGTAGAAATAAAACCAATAAAAAAACAACTAATGCAAGAACAATGAGCAAACTCCATATGTAATTAAACCCCAACTCACTCAGAGTTGAAGATGACAGGATCCATAAGAACTCAGGAACCAGTGCTGAATAGAGATCGTGTGGATAACCAACTATAAAGCATACTTGAGACTGGAAACACCAAAAAGTGAAAGAGCAATTACCACTCAAATTCTCCATTGACTTTCAAAGGAAGTCACAGTATCTCCAGCAACCCCTCACGATCCCGCAACGCCAAGGGAGTAGATCCCACTAGATCCATCAACTCCACCTCCATGGAAAAGATCTTAGAAAAGTTACCACCAAACTCTTAAATTTCAATAGCACATACAACAAGAGGGCAAAAGTGGAGATCTACCAAGATCAAGCAAGATTAGCCCAAAAGGCTAAGAAACATCCCCTAAAAGCCTAGGGAGGAACACAAAAGCTTGCCAAAAGACAAGGGAGCAAAATCCTAGCCAAAAATTGGGGGGAAACTCTCCACAACATGACGGGGAGGGAGGGGGGCGGGGGGAAGAGTAGCCCAGTTTATTAGCTGAAAGAAAATGAATACAGAGGAAACCCCCTAGATTCAAAAGAGTTTGCAGTAACTTTAGGAAGGTTTTTGTTTGTTTGTTTGAAGGGCCAAAGCCGTTCTTTCATGTACGGCTGGCCACATCCCTATACCAAACAAAATTAATTTCTGTTATTGAAACTTATATTGAGCAACTATGGGTTCAATGCCTAATCTTCCTCAACTTTGGCTGAAAAAAAATCATCCTCAACAGCTCACTTTTCCTTTGCTCATCAACTGAAGGTTTGTTCTTTGAATTAAAAAAGAAATGATAAATAGTGGGTAACGATTGTGCCAATGCTTTTTTGTGGCTGAAGAAAAATTAAAAAAATTTCATTAAGCCCAAACTTTGGCAAGGTTAATTAACACCACCTAGATTTTTTTTATAAAAAAAATAGAATTTTAAAATTTTAAAATAATAAATAATAAATGGAAAAAAGGCTTCAACTCCTCACCCTCCCCCTTCCCCTCTCCCTCCTTCCTCTTCCGCCTCCCACTCACCCTCTCTCTCTCTTTCTCTCTCTCTCTCTCTCTCTCTCTCTCTCTCCTCCATCCAATTTTGACCCAATTCTCCCGCAGCGCCCCCGACCACAGCTCTTTCGTTAAATAGCCAGGCATGGCCATGCCTCCTCCTCGCGGCCTCATACCATTCTACGCCAATCTACTCGAAGCCTGCTCTTTGTCTAAGAATCTCCAAACCGTCAAACAGCTCCACGCTAAAACCATAAGACTCTGCATTTCCCGCCACGACTTCATTCGAACCAAGCTCGTTTTCTCCTATGCCTCCTGTGCCCAACTGAACCAGGCCAACCTCCTCTTCTCATTCTGCAATCGCCAATCGACCTTCATCTTCAACACCCTCATTCGAGCCCATTCGTCCCAAGGTTTGTTCTCTCAATCTCTGTCCATTTTTATCCGCATGCTTGCTGCCATTAAAGCCTTTGACCGCCATACCTTGCCTGTGGTTCTCAAATCTTGTGCTGGGTTATTGGCATTGAGGCTTGGGAAGCAAGTACATGGAGCCATTTTGGTGAATGGGTTTGCCTTAGATTTGGCGAACTCGAATGCGTTGATCAGCATGTATGCCAAGTGTGGTGACTTGGTTGGTGCGCGTAAAGTGTTTGACGGAATGCTCATAAGAAATGAGATTTCTTGGTCAGCAATTTTGGCTGGGTATGGAATGCATGGAGTGTTTGGTGAGGTATTTGAATTGTTTGATAGGATGGTGGAGGCAGGAGAGAGGCCGGATGCAGTGACATTCACTACGATTTTGACAGCGTGTAGTCATGGCGGGTTCACAGAGAAGGGGAGGGAGTATTTTGGAATGATGGAGCAGAGGTTTGGGGTGAAGCCCAGGTTGGAGCATTATACATGTATGGTGGATTTGTTAGGCAGGGTGGGACGGGTGGAGGAGGCAGAGGAGTTGGTTTTGGGGATGACAGTGGAACCAGATGCGGCATTATGGGGCGCGTTGTTGGGCGCTTGTAGGATTCATGGGAAGGTAGAGGTAGCTGAGAGAGTGGAAGAGATGCTCTATGAAAGGCGACTTGGTGTAGCATCTCTTTGAGGCATTTACAGTGAAGTGCTTGCAAATGGCCGGCAGTGAGTTGGGTTGCTCATGATGCTAAGTTTGCTTTCTCAAATCTGTCAGAACTGAAATTTGTTGGTAAAAAAGCCTGTGTACAGTGTATTCCTCAGGGGGTTAGTTAGTTTCTAGTTACTGGGAGTTCTTAGCCTAGGAATATGCAGGGAACAGATGGAAAAGATTGATGGATATGCTCTCTGTACCATTGTTAGGGCATGTTACCTTATGCAAAAGCATAGGTTGATGACAGCGGGCAGAAATGCTAGAGACTGTAAACCGCACAAGGACATAAGAATTTTTCCGTTCTACCCTTCTCAGACTGAAAGAGAAAAGCCATCAAACGTCTGACTTTCCCAGTGATTTGCAAATTGTTCACCAAGAAGATTTGGGGATAACATGCTCTACGATAGCTCATTGAGAAGAGTAAGAAAATTAGAAGTTGACGACTTGGTATAGAGCAGCAATTTTAAAAAGAGATTATTAAAGGTAAGTTGTATGCGCAGAGTTAACAATAAATTTTTGAATATATATATACCAACAGCGGATAAAAGTTTGCAAGTTTATAAAAGCTAGGAAAATTTCATGGTATGCTAATTTTGGAGCATATGAGTGATGGTTTTATTTCACAGCCCAAATATGAATGATACAGACAAATATATATTTTGGAGCTTCACAAGTAGTCATATATCTCAATCAAACTCGTATGATTCCCTCACAAAATCTCCTGGAACATGCCCACATAATTTGAGCTCAAAAGAGATAAACTCTAGGGTTGAATGTATACGCTCTGCGTCGACATGAGATTTATCACCAGCCACGAATTCATGAATGTTACAGTCAATCTCAACTGAACTAAATCCCAGTATCTTTTAGTACTATCCGTTGCATATATATTGGCCAAGAGCACATAGTTGGAATCAACACCAGGATCTAACTCATAGAGGTACTTCATTAATCTTTCAGCTAAACCGATATTCCCATTGGTTCTACATGCAGCTAGCAAAAAACACACCACAACTTCATTTGGCCCCATTGGCATGTTTTCGATTACTTTCAAGGCACTTCCAACATCCCTGCACGGCTAAACATATCATCTATGCACTCCTAATGCTCGACTCTCAGGGTTATTCTGTGAATTCTCTTCATGTTATCATCAACACCTGTGTTCAATAGCACAGAAGAAAATTCATTCAAACGCTTACATAAAAGGATAAAATTGGATTGAAATTTTACAAAGCTATTAGGGTGACTACATCAATTAATAAAAACTATTCAATTTGCATAAAGGTATATTATCCAGTTTAATTTTTTATGTGCTAGGCTGGCTCATGAATATATAACTAATGAGCAAGGATCAAAAACAGCATGCTTGAGGGCTTCTACAGGTTGTTTAAATGATGATGTTGATTATGACTACATGGTAAATACCTGACTTCTGATTCTAAACAAGTAAATTTCCCACTTAATAATTCCTGGAAAAATTGTCGGAACACAATCGAAGTTTAGGTAGGAAGGTTAAAATTGTTGAACTGTCTAGCTCTGCCCTCATTTTGCAACAATCAATGAGCAAATTATGCGCTTGTGTGTGCATAGATAATATAGTGAGATGTTTTAACATGAGAATGCAATTAATTCTTTACGAAGTAACATGTATATAACGTGAAAACACATCCATAGGTCATGAAATAACAAAAAAATAATAATATTTGAATCAACTATCGTCTATCAACATTGATGTGCCAGACAATTCTTACAGCTCATGTAACAGCTCCTGATAATACTGATGAAGCGTCTGTGTGTATGAGATTGGCACATATGCACAATTGAAAGGAATATCATATCCTATATGGTAGTACCCGCTGGATATCCCATATGGTTGAAATACATCTATTGAGAAAATAAGCAATTTATTTGAGGATAATGCCACAATAGCCAATAGTTTCTCTTGACTTACCAATTATAGCTTTCCTCATCGACCATCAGCAAAAGTAAGAGACTCCGCAAATCCATTAGGCCTTGCTGGAATACTGCCCTTGCTGTCCTGAAGGCTAAGTATAGTTGATCCCTCTGCTTTCTGCTTCCTTCCAAGAACCTAAAATGCAAGTCAATCCATTTTGTAAGAGTCAAGAAATTAGGCAAGAAAATGAAGGGCAAGTAGTTACGAAAATGAATTGTACCTTCAGATAATCTAAGTATCAGTCAAACTCGTATGATTCCCTCACAATTTTTTTTGGAACATACCCACATAATTTGAGCTCGAAAGAGAGAAGCTCAAGGGTTGAATATATATGCTCCGCGTCAACATGGGATTTATCACCGGCCACAAATTCATGAATGTCACAGTCGATCTCAACTGAACTAAACCCCGGCGTCTTTTGTATTCCGAGGGCCTTCATGGTATTCCTAACTCTACTTGCACCATCCCACCTACCATCCGCTGCATATATATTGGCCAAAAGCACATAGTTGGAATCCACACCTGGATCCAACTCATAGAGGTACTTCATTAATCTTTCAGCTAAATTGATATTCCCATTGGTTCTACATGCAGCTAGCAAAGAACCCACCACAACTTCATTTGGCTTCATTGGCATGTTTTCGATTACATTCAGGGCATCTTCCAACATCCCTGCACGGCTATACAGATCAACTACACACCCATAATGCTCAATTCTTGGGGTTATTCTATGAATTCTCTTCATGTTATCAAAGTAATGGAGCCCCTCGTTGACTAAACCGGCATGGCTGCACGCAGTCAGAGCTCCAGTGAAGCTGACCCCGTCTGGCTTGAACCCTTCCTTCTGCATGAGGTTGAAGAACTCGAGAGCTTCCTCTGCATGCCCATTAACTGCAAAGCCCACAATCATCGAGTTCCATGATACCAATGTCCTTTTGGGCATGCTCTCGAAGACTTGACGAGCAAAACCAATACAACCACATCGAGAATACATATCGATCAACGAGTTACTAATCCTAATATTGTCTCTAAAATCTTGCTTCATAATAAACCGATTTATCCACAAGCCTAATCCAAGCGTTCCCAAATCAGCACAAGCAGCAATTACAGCAATTAAGGTTACATAGTCTGGTTCCACACCCGATAGCTGCATCTCCCGAAACCACTCCAACGCTTGCTCGAACTGACCTTTCTTGACAAACCCACCAATCAAAACAGTCCAAGAAACCGCATCTCTCTGTGGCATTTGTTCAAACAGCTTGACCGCGTCGTCAACCTTGCCATTTTTCATATACCCATCAATCATCGTATTCCAAGACATTGAATTCTTCACATACAGCCCATCAAAAACCAGCCTAGAAAAATCCAACCCACCACACTTTGCGTACATATCAATCACCGCCGTGCCCACCATCACATTATTTGTATCCAAGCCGAGTTTCCGGGCATAAGCGTGCAGCGAAGCCCCAAACAACCCAACCTTTGATGGAAAATGGGCACAGCCAGAGAAAAGCGTAACGAATGTGATGTGGTTTGGCTCGATGCCGGCTCGTCTCATTCGGATGAAATGCTCAACAGCTTCAGCCAATTGACCATTTCGGCAGCGGTGGGATATGGAGGAGGTCCATGAAACAATGGGGTCTATGGGCTTTTGGGTCTTTTTTTCCTGATAGACAGAGTGTTTCTTCTGATGGGTTGGATTGGGAGAGGTGGAGTGGGATGGGTTTGGAAGTGGGTGAAGAAGTGGTGGTTGTTTGGGAAGCTGGAGGAGTTGGATTGGGGTTGCTGTGTACGCGGGAAGACTCATTGTTTAAAATACCGTTACTGGAAATAGGAAGCGCTTGCGATTATAAAAGGACCCCTCTCTGTTCAAACCTCATTTTTCAATAAGTTGACTAAAACTTTTAATGAATTTTATATTTCTAATGTAATCGTTAAATAAATTTTTATAAATTATTCTATCAAGTTCTAGAGGGCTCGTTTGTTACACAAGACTGTTTTGATATGGACTAGACTATCTTAGCTTGGTTTGGCTTGGTCTAGGTTGAATAACACTTATCTTGCGTTTGGTATACGCTTGGATTAAGACTATATATTTTTTATTTTTTCAAAATATATATATACAGAGAGCTTCCATTGAGAGATCCCTCAAATTAAAGTATTTGAGAGACACCTTTGTAGGATCCACTCCCCATTGTATTTCACTAATCCAAACCGTCTATGTTTTAGATAATCATTCAAAGATCATCTTTATAAAAAATCACTTGAATTCGATATCATTTGACCACTCAATTGTGTTATTCAAATTTTAGTACTTCTTTGAAGCAATGTGTTCATTAATTTTGTATGATACAATTGGATGTCGAAACGGTTTTCAATTTGTCTAATTTTTTGTAAGGATGATCTAAGAATGTAGACTTAAAAAATAGATGGTTGGGATCGTTGGAAAAAAAATTCATATGGTATCAAATAAAATTATTTGAGGAATCCCTCAATGGAAGGGGACTGTATACATACATATAATATATATGTTTGTACCATATCTGACCCTCCACTTATACAACGACATGTGGATCAGAGAAACTTACCCAAGCACCAAGGCCTCGAACAATCGGCATCGGATACCGATTGCACTGTCTCAAAGCTGCAAACAGCCGCTACAGGCCCAACGCAGTGTACAATCGGTACCACCTACCGATTCTGCAGAATCAACCTCGAAGCACCCGCCCGAAATATCTAAGGACTCGTGTCAACCTCATAGGGCCCTTCCACGAGTCCCACATCGAAAGTGAGTACTAAGAGCATACAAAATGCCCTTTATAAATAGGCCCCTTCACCACAATACAGGGGTAACACTTTTCAGCTTGACTTTTGTACTAATATCTTGTCAACAGTAAAAGCTCTTAGAAAATAATCTTACTTCGGCATCGGAGGGTCTTAGGCTGGTTCCACACCGGTTCCATAGACCTTACGAATCTTGGCTTCCTTCTATTCAGGATCAGTATCCGAAGACAGGAAGAATCTACCTTCGAACACTCAATCGATCTCTCGATCGTCCATCTCACTTGTAAGTTGCACTCATCTCTATCTGTTCAGTTTTAGTGCCAACAGTATACATGGGTATAATACATATACATATATGTATATTATAATATAGAAAATATATGGGTATGTTAAAATAATAATATACATGTATATACGTGTATATATGTATATTATAATATTATATATATATATATACACGCATATATGTACATATACATACATATATTATAATAAATAATAAATAATAAATAATATATATTACATATATACATATATGTGTATATGGGTATATTATAATAATAATATACATGTATATATGTATACATATATTATATATGTATGTGTGTATATATATATTATATACAGGGGCGGACGTACGAAGGGACAAATGGGGTCAGACGACCCCATGGAAGTCGGAAAAAATGGTTGTTGAGGTCTAAGGTGACCCATGGATTGCTGGTTTGCGACCCTATGGCGCACACCACATGTTCGACGAAATGCCGTAGAAGCCTTGCGCTGCACCTCCACGCCGCAGCACCTCGTGTTGCACCTCCACGCTTAAGTTACTCCTTTTGTTCTTGGCTGCTTCTTGATCAGTTCATAATTGTATATCATTTTGTACCCCTCTAGCTTATGATTTGGTTATGTTGTTGAGTCAAACTTGTGCTTTTAATCCCTTTTCTGTTTGTCATTCAGTTCTTTGGGCCTTAGGTAGCAATGGTGGCTTTGGATAAGAAAAGTTGCACAATGTTGCAAAAACGAGCAGACTGAGTTAGCAATTCATTTCGGACTTATCTTTTTCATCTGAGCTTGGATTGGGCCAAATCACTTGTGGTTGGAAAGAAGAGATTCTGAGCTACAGGATGGACTACTCAAACATATCAATTGATGAAGCCAAGCCCAATCCGTGGTCCCATCAAGTTGCACCATGCTCAGGATTGCAGCTGCCAGCTGATGAGCTTGTCACCTCCTTTAAGCCATGTGCCTCACCCCAGCTGTAACTGACTTTGGCAGCAAAAGAGGACCACATGACTTTTGCAGCAAAAGAGGACCACATGACTTTGGCAGCAAAAGAAGATCACATGGGATGGCAGCCAAAAGAATATCACATGGTCTGGCAGCACTGCCACAACTGATCACCTTTGAACCCATGTGAAGAAGGCTTGAGGTGCAGCAGCAAATGATGAAGGATGGTGTGGGAATATCATCATGATGTTCCTCCCTCTTAGCCCTATAAATAGAGAGGCCTTCAAGCTTCAAAAACACACATCCACCCCATACACTCTAGGTACACAGCCAGATACTCTAAACTGCCCCAAAAACACCAAAACAGCTCCAGAAAACCTCCCTTCCATTTCCTACGAATTTCCTCTCTCTCAACCATCATCACTCACTCAAACTCATCCCAAATCACCTCCATATCCTTCATACATCCTTCTAGACGTGGAGAAGCTCTTGAAGAAGCATTGGACACCACAAGAACTTCAGAAAAGGGTTTTTCTACTCTTATGGCATTCATTATGTTTTCCCGTTTCTGTTTTAGTTTCTTTTCCATTATGAGTAGCTAAATCCATAACTAGGGTTTCGATGTAACCTAACATGAATATTCTGGGTTTATAAGTTTGAAGTTTGGAGTTTCAAGTTTGATTCATGATTCATGTTTTTATTCATTTTGCCTACTTGCCTATATGCTGATCGGAATGCTTAGCTACCATTTTGATTTGTATATCTTGGTTTGAATTAAGAGTAGACACCATGCTTTAATTCGAATTGAACTATGAATAGGAAGAGTATGTATGGACATTCGACAACAGGGATTAGATACATACTTGGTTGTTTAAATTGTTCTTCTATGCTTAATGGGTTCCTAATGCTTAATTTTAGGTTAGACAACAAATGATCAAATTAGGGAATTAGGAACACAAGGTTAGGACCAGACACCATGGCCTAATCATACTTTAGCTAGAATCAATCTTTGAATCTGAATTAGACTTGTTACTTGACTCCTTATAACCCAGAATTGAATTGTTATGGTGAATCGAATGCCCTAGTCTCCAAATCCGTTTTCCAGCCCTTCAAAATCACTCTTTGTTACACTTGTTTATTTGCTTTCATTTGCAATTTCAGTTTGCTCACTTCTTTTCACAATCACAATCACTATCACTTTAAATTCTGTTTTAGACTAGACTTCCTAACTTCTTGAATTTGGTAATCTAAGTACATAACTAATTTGAACTTCTTAGTCTTCGTGGGTACGACCTCGTACTTGTCTTGCTATACTACTAATTGCCCCGTACAATTGCGAGTTAACATAATATTAACAACACTTCTACTCGAAGAGCTTTTGGCAACTGCATCAAGTGGAAAACCAACCACTAGCGAAGAAGATGATATCTTGAATACGCAGCATTTTGGCTTTGGACTACCTTTAGGCTGCGTTTGGTTCATGGGAAAGGAATCTTGGGCATGGGAAATCAATTCCTTTCCCATGTTTGGTAAGTCAGGCATGGGAAAGCGATTCCTAGCACATGGGAAAGTAGGAGGGAAAGTGAATCCTTCCTTCCTCTTTGGGTTTCACTTTCCCTTCCCATGGGAAAGTAAAACTAGCATTAAATACAATTTTTTTTGACTAATTTGTCCTTACGAACAATTCATAATTACAATTTTTATCCAACAATTATTGGTATTCTTTTTTTTTTTAATAGGAGTACAATTGGGAAACTAAACAAAATTTGTTTTCCATTCCTACTCAAAACAAACATGGGAAAGGAAATAAAGTGATATTTCCGGATCACTTTCCCGGTATTACCAAACATGGGAAAGGAATCAACATTTCCCATCCCTTGGGAAATGACATGGGAAATGATTTCCCATCAAATTCATTCCGTGAAACAAACGGGGCCTTAGTGAAACTATGTGTTTAGTTTCACTAATGGCTGTTACTTTTTTTCCTTTTTTCTTTTTTATTTATTTATATCACACACTTTTATTTATTTATCAAGGTTTGGTTTCAAGATGGGCCTACTATTTTTGGTTTCAAGTGAAATAATAAAACACTTATAACCCATATCCAAATGTAATGTAAAATAAGACTATCCATTTTAACTAAGAACAACTAAAAAACCCTATTAGGATACATTTAATAAATTGTATACCTCTTATTCTTGTTGTTAAATTAAAATTTCAATGTCATCCTGTTTTGTTACTATTTGGCAACACCATTTTTCCATAAACTATATCTCTTCTCACTAAGGGAATTTTAAAGGAAATTACTCATTGGTATGTAAACTTTCATAGCTCAAATTTATATACAACCTCCAAATATGGTCAAAAAAAATTTGAAAATTTTACACTATGGGCCGACAATCCTGAATCCACCACTGATTATATTATATTATATATATATATATATATATATATATATATATATATATATATATATATATATATATATATATATATGTGTGTGTTATGTACATTATAGTATATGTGTATGTAAGTATAATATAATAATAATAATAAATGTTATTATTATTACAATATAATATATGCATCTTATATATAAGAGAGCATGGGACTAGTTAATCATTCCTTTCCACATGGGTTTAATAGTTCCCTCCTAAAAAAGTATTTTTTGTGGGCTCGGTATTAGCAATCTCATCTAAACTAGGATTAAATGAAACAAATAGGGTACTAAATTTAGTCCGAATTAGGCCAAACCAAGCCTATATAACAAGGCCCCCAAATATTTTCTCAGATCAGGGCTAGCCCTAAGAGCAGTTCCAGCAGCAGGGGTTTGGGGGGGGGGGGGGGGGCGGGCTGCGGGCGGGCTGGGCTAAAAAGCCATCTCCAGCAGTTGAAAGCAGCCCTGCAGCATAAGGGGCCTACCGAACTGGGCTAGCCCTCGGGCAAGGCTAGCCCCAGGTCCAAAACGAGGGCAAGGCTTATGTCAGTGATGATGTCAGCGCGCGCCAACTATAATGTGACATGTGTCAAAACCTGGGCGCTCCGATGGTATTTTCCCTCCAATCCAACGGCAGACAATATTTTGGCAATAAAAATAAGAAAAAAAATCCGGAAAAATTCTAAAAAATACCAAGAAATACAGGAATTTTGTTTTTATAAATACCTACCAATACTCTTCACTTTCAACACCAAATCCTCATACACGTAGGCAGAGGCGGACCTTATTTTCATTTTCAACATTTAAGTATATGTCTTTGTCCTTTTACTTTTATTTATTTTTATATTACTCCATTTACTTAAGTTTACAATGTAAATAAGGAAGTACCCCCCATTTGGATTCAAATAAAAATACTAGAAAATCAAATTCCCACCAAATCAAAATATGAAAAATCGGTTTTAGTGCAAAATACGATTTAGGCTAAAAATGATGGCTCATTAAGTCAATATATACTTCATACTAAAATCCCATAAAATCAAGTTTTCTTATTTGATGTGTAAGGAACAAAAGCCGCCAAAAATTATCTTGAGAAAATGATTATTCCGAAAAATCATTTTTCATATTTAGTCAATATTGTACCTCTGCTAAAAAATTTCTGGATCCGCCAGTGCATGTAGAAACCCAAAAATCTTACCCGAAAATATTATCCAAAATAATTATTTAAGTAAAAAAAGTTGTGAAAAAAACAAAAAAATGAATAGTAGTTGTCATGGCAAAGGGCAATTGCTGGAAACACACATAGCTTAATATGGCAAGGGCAGCCACTATTCACGTGAATAGTAGCTGCCCTAACTCCCCCCTTGCCATGGCAAGGGGCAAACTACTGAAAGTGCTCTAAGAGTGTGCAATTGGTGCGGTTTTTGCAATAGAAAAATTTTAAATGCTTCTTGGTCACCTTCAAGAAAAGTGTTTTCCTAGAAAGTACTTTAAATTTTAATAATAATTTTTTGACATTTTTCTAATACAAGCACTTCTAGAAAATTGCTCTAATGTTAATTCGTGTTGGTTGTGATTACAGGGAAGTGCCACCAGCTAGGCCTGCGTGGTTATTTTCGTATTAAAAGTTTGGGCTGATTAGGGAATTAAAAGCAAACAAGAAACTGCAGCAATAAATACCAAGCAAAAATATTAACCATGACATGAGACTGGAAAGTGGACCTTCCCAGCTGCTGCCCATTTCTGTGCATGCCACGCAACTCAACTTCTAATTCAGGGGTTGAAAATTCAAGGCGTTTCCTATATATAGACCCCATTTCTGTGCATACCAACCAACCAGCTATTCAATTTCTGTGGTCACTGGTATGGTATCTCACTATTTGATTTCGACCATTGTTGATGACCGTAACACCGACACCTTGACACGTCATGTTATTAGTGAATATATATATTTCTTGATTCCTAAAGTGTGGAATCATGATTCCTGTATTGTCTAACAAGTACATTGTTTCTTCTTTTGATATTTCAAAACCGTTGTAAACAAAAAATAAATTACTCTAAACTGATCACATGTTTGAGAGTGCCTTGTATGAGTTGTCTTTGTTCAAAAGAGTTTTTATCAGCAACACCTGTGTTCAATAGCACAGAAGAAAATTCATTCAATCGCTTAAGCAAAAGGATGAAATTGGATCGAAATTTTACAAAGCTATTAGGGTGACTACATCAATTAATAAAAATTATTCGATTTGCATAATGGTATATTATACAGTTTAATTTTTAATGTACTAGGTTGGCTCATGAATATATAACTAATGAACAAGGATTAAAAAAAACAGCACGTTTGGGGGCTTCTACAGGTTCTTTAAATGATGATGTTGATTATGATTACGTGGTAAATACCTGACTCTTCTGAACAAGTAAATTTCCCAGTTAAAAATTCCCGGAAATTGTCGGAACAGGATCGGAGTTTAGGTAGGAAGGTTAAAATTGCCGAACTGTCTAGCTCTGCCCTCATTTTGCAACAAGCAAGAAGAGAACAATATATGCGCTTGTGTGTGCATAGATAATATAGTGAGATTCTTTAAAATGAGAATGCAATGAATTCTTTACAAAGTAACATGTATATAAAGTGAAAACACATCCATAGGTCATGAAATGACAAACAAATTTTTTGAATCAACTATGCTCTATCTACATTGATGTGCCAGACAATTCTTACAGCTCAGGTAACAAATCCTGAAAATACCGATGAAGCGTCTGTGAGTACTAGATTGGCTTGTATGCACGAACGAAGGGGAAATCCTTAATATCATATCCTATATGGTAGAAAATAGATCTATTGAGAAAAATAAGCCATTTATTTGAGGATAATGTAACAATAGCCAATAGTTTCTCGACTTACCAATTATAGCTTTCCTCATCGACCATCAGCAGAAGTAAAGGACTCTGCAAATCCATTAGGCCTTGCAGGAATACTGCCCTTGCTGTCCGCAAGGCTAGTATAGCTGATCCCTCTGCTTTCTGCTTCCTGCCAAACCTTTAACATTTGGGGCAGAGGTTGGTTGTAATCAATCCCAGAGAGACAATCTGATTCGTCTTCAACTGGTTTCCACTTTTCAACAAGTAGGGACAACACGTTCACTGCATGGCCCATATCAGGCCGATGGCTTGGTTCCCTCGCTGTGCAATGGCCAGCCAGTTCAGTTATTATGGAGATGCTCTCAAAAGTTTCTTCATTAACTTCAAGGGCTGGATCAATTGCAGCCATAAGTTTCTCCTTGCTTGACTTGATCCGCCAAAACCACTCAGCCAAGTATCGGCTTTCCTCTGGCCGGTTCTCATCAAGTGCCATTAATCCAGTCAAAAGTTCCATTAGTACCACCCCAAAGCTGAACACATCTGCCTTTGTTGTGATTTTCCCCATTACTGAAACCAATTATCATGACTTAGTAAGATATTTAGGCAGATCAGATGTAAAGGTAGATAACAAGTTGAATACTTTAGAAAATTGAAACATAAGTAGAGTATTCCATAAATTCCCACCAGTTGTGTTCAAGGAAACTACTGGTAGTTTTAACTAAAGTAAGATACAGTAGGCTCATACCAAGTGAACTCTATAGTTATTAATTAGAAGTTATATAACATATTCCTGTAATGATAAGAACTATTTATCTGCCCTTTTTTCAACGACATAATAGAAACATCTATTAATATTGCCTTCTGATCTTTGACCGAACACACCTTTATAGAACTAAGAGATACAGCATGGAGTTTGACTTGTAGATTATTCATCACCGTGGGGCTTAATCAGAGGCAGTTTTGCTCTCATTGAGGTTAAAAAGTAAAGGAATTTATTGGTATTTACAGCAGCTATAGACATGTTTCACATATACAGGACAATCCACAAGACGTGTGCTTGATGGTATTAGGGCACCAAGCATTTTCATTATCACAAAATAAGAAGAATAGATATTGCATTTTAAAGCCTTTCTAATGGCAAACAATCTTTCATTATCGCATTTTCATTATCACAAAACAAGAAGAAAAGATAAGGGGATTTCAGATGCAGATTTATTTACTACGGCTGACAATCTTTCTCTTTCAGATGCAAATTCTAAATTACCCTATGGTAACTGAGTTAAAGACAGACCAAGTGTTCTGAGCCAGTTATCAATCTCGTTTTTACTGTAGTGGGAAACAAATTCATTTTTTCCTCATGCATTCCTCAAGTCCACTATTGAAATATTGTAATTCATTTTTGAACATTTTTTACACTTTGTGACTACTGTTTCTAGAAGTGCGTGCTCTCCAAAATATGAGACCTAATTCAACCAACAAATTTATAATCATAACTGCTAAGTATTCACAAATCATAAGAACTTAAAGAACTGTGACAGAAGTATACACCTTATTTTTCTGTTTAAGATAAGAAAGGGTACCTAAGAGTACGAAACATGAAAATTCTAGCTAGTCATGAAGTACTGATATTAAGTGAATTTGTAAACCAGATAAGATTTCAATATAATAGTCACATTAGTGTTTTGAGTTTATTCTTTTGCATGCTTTAGCAGATGAACTTATTTCTGAATTTATTGCAAGAACAAAATCTGAGAGGGGAAGGAAAAGAAAATTTTACCTGCATATTCAGGTGCAAGGTATCCAAATGTCCCTGCAAGCTTAGTGGCAATAGACTTCTCTCCATCAGGAGCAAGTTTCACCAACCCAAAATCCGAAACTTTTGCATGAAAGTCATCACCCAGAAGAATATTAGAAGATTTGAGATCTCGGTGTATGAAGGTCTGGCGGGCTAAATTATGTAGGTACTCCATCGCTCTTGCAACATCCAATACAATTGTGAGTCTCCTTGTCCAAGATAAAGGTTTCAGGTTGAGGCTCTTCCAATGGAAAAGATGCCGGCTAAGAGCACCTTGAGACATATACTCGTAGACAAGAAGCCTTTCATTGCCTTCGATGGAGTACCCCAAAAGAGAAACTAAATGACGATGACGGACCTTGGATAGAACAGCAATTTCTGCCTCAAATTCATCCAATGCTTTGCTACTGATTACCCCACCCTCCATTCTCTTAACAGCTAATTGTGTCCCATCTTCTAGTTCACCCTTGTAAACAGTTCCAAATCCGCCACGGCCTAGCTCATTTTCGGGTGCAAAATTGTTGGTCACCTTTCGAAGAACTTGAACAGAAATGACAAGGTTCCCAGCCTCAATCATATGAGAGTTTTCTGTTCCACCACTGTTGTGACTGACAGTAGTCCTAGTTTTAGTTGACAAGCTTCCAGTGGTGTTACTTGCAACTGCAATCTTATACAAATTTTCTGGATCAGATGGATCTCTCGGGTGAATCACAACGGAAGCAGGAGCCTCCAAGATGTTTTTCCTTTTCTTACAGCAGTATATAGACAGACAAATCAACAGAAAAGCCACAACACCAACAACTGCAATTCCAGCAACGATAATAACTGGTTTGGGTCTTTTGGAACTTTGGGGTTGAACATCCACTTGGATAGCACCAGATGGATTCCGGTCTGGATGAGTAATTGGCGTAGGTGGACTCTGTGATAATGGGGATTTTGGTGGTTTTCCACTATCCGATGATGGACTATCTGATGGAGGTTGCAAACTGTTGTGTGGAGGTGGGCTTCTAGTAGATAAAGGAGGTTGTGCAGTCTGATTACCAACTAAAAGAGGATTTCCCTCGGCGATGACCTTCAGGCTATCACGAAATTTTGGTAATGGAGGCTCAATATTGTTTCCACTTATATCCAATAATCTCAAAGATGGCAACTCAGTAAAGTTAGTAGGAACTTTACCAGTTATGTTGTTTCCTGGAAGTCTTACATCGACCAGAGAATCCAACTTTGCAAGTGCAGGACTCAGGGTACCATTTAACTTGTGCCTAGGCAAATTGATGACAGAAACCTCGGACTGTGGATTGCAACTCAATCCCAACCATCGCCCCTCACAGGGGTTATTACCAGACCACTCAGATGCAAGACTTGATGGATAATTCAAATCACCAAGAAAATCCAGAAGTGCAGTAACTTCTGGGGCACATTGAACCCCAGGATCAGGTTGACAAAATGAATTAGAATTATAAGTAACATTACCAGACTTAAACTTCGGTATTGGACCCATGAGCTGGTTATTTCCCAGGTCCAATTTGTCAAGCTCCATATCAGCCAATGTCTGCGGAATCAGACCAACAAGATGGTTACCATTGAGGTTGAGTTCCTTAAGAGAAGAAAGATTCCCAATGTTCTCTGGGATTGTTCCTGTGAATTGGTTTCCATGCAGCCAAACCTGTGTCAATGATGACATTGATGCAATTACATCAATTGGACCAGTCATGCCACCATCTTGATTATTCAACCACAAAATCTGCACCAAAGACTGTCCGAAACTCGGGGGTATCTCACCAGTTAATTTATTAAAGGAAAGTTGTAGCACCGTGAGAGACGGCAATCCGCCTAAGAATTCAGGCAATGGTCCAACCAAATTACATTCAATCAACGAAATATTTTGTAATTGAACTGATTTTGCTAACTCATTAGGAAGAGACCATCCAGTAGAGGCATTCAATGGAATGTGATCCAGAGCCAAAACCCTGAGACTGCTAAGTCCATTGAAGAAATCAGAAGGGATTGTATCAAACAGGTTCTGATCCAAATAAGCATATTCCAGTTCAGATAAGCCACTAAAAGTGGGCAATTTCCCATTGAAGTTGTTCCTTTGCAGGCCAAGGTTGTAGAGCTTTGAGAGCTGGTTGAAGTTCTGAGGCAGAGGTCCTTTGAGGCCCATATTCTGAACTTGAATCTGTGCGACTCTGTCTCCACTACAGTACACATGAGGCCATGAAGGAGGGCCACAAGGGTCATCCCCATTTTCTGGCCAATTGAGAAGCTCTGAATTCTCCAACCCTTTTCTGAAATCATTCAGAATTTTCAGGTCACCAGGGAAAGTGATACCATAAGCCACCATGAACAGACACAAAACCAGAAAATTGCATAGCCTCCATCTCCACCCTCCCTCCATAACCACTCCCTATAACCAATCAACTACAGCAACAACAACAAACCCCAATGCACTCCAAAAACCACAAGAATTTCAACACCAATCCCCAAAAAAGACTATAATAACGAAAACCCAGATTCAGAAATGCAGAGAAAAAGTTAATGGAAAAGAAAACAGAACCTGAAATGCAAGTGAGTCACTCCATTTTGTAAGAGTCAGGAAGTTGGGCAAGAAAATGGAAGGCTTTGGGGAAAATGGCAAAGACCCAGATGAGAATTCAAAGCTGAGAAAATGAAGAGAGATAATCTCATACTTTTTTGGAGGGATTTACTAATGCTGAACCACGAGGTCCATGACTTTCTCTCTCTTTTGCTCGCTTCCTTTAACCCTTTTCTCTGTTCCAGAGTGTTTGTTGTCTGTAATTTCTCTACAGTTACAACCAGTGAACTGACTCTTTTGCCCGAGATGAGGTTGGCTAAGGTGAGAGTGACAAGTATCATCCACGTGTCAGCAGGGAGTGAAAGAAGAAAGAAAGAAAGAAAGATTTCCTCTTTAATTCCCACAATTGTATATTACCAGTGGGAGGCAAGATATTAATAAAAAATATTTAAATAATTATAATGGTAACCCAAAAGCCTAACAAGTGATTTGTTGAGTCCCACACCGAATTACTGCTCCGATGGCGGCTTCAGGGAGCCTCCGCTAATTACGGATTTGGAGATTTCCACACATTCTTTGTACTTCCTCGGAAGAATTAGAATAATATCTTATAGGATTAGGAATCCTGGTGTTTCGTATTGCCATCATTGTTTCTTACGATTTTCCCCTGGAAAGGTCGCATTTGATTGGCGGGAAAATGAACTTAGGAATGACAAATCTTTACTTTCTCATTTACGGTAAGTTCATGTTTCAGAAAAAGTCCTCTATGAAACCCTCCATCTAGCTCGGGTTTCATTTTCGTTTTCCATGGAAAAATGAGTAAATTTTGACTCCTTAAAACTAATGAGGAGCTCCTCCTCAAAACAAATGGGATTTTGACACTTGTTAATTTTATTTAACTTTTTCTTTTTTCTAAATTATTTTAACCTTTGTTTTTTCGGAAATTATCAAGTGTCAAAACCTCATTTGCTTTGAGGATGAGCTCCTCCTCAATTTTAAGGAGTCAAGTTTTTTCAAAATGATGCCCTCATTAAAATTAAACAAATCACATAAACTGTTATTTTTCTAAATTAGGGATATAATTGAAAACTTAAATAAATTTTATTTCATATTCCTACGCAAATTAAATTTGAGCAAGAAAATAAAATGGTATTTATGGTTACTTTTTTAGTATTACTAAACATGAGAAATGAATTTATGAATTTTCATTTCTTATCCTCTCTTAAAAAAGACATAGAAATTGATTCACGCATTTGACTGTGTTTCTAAAATGGCTTAAAATAGTAAAAATTCTTCTAAGAATGTTTGGCGCGGGAACTTAAAAGTGCTTATAAATGGTAAAAACAAAAGTGTTTTTTTCTTTCTTTCAAAAATCACTTCAATTACTAATTAAAAATTAGATTATATTTTTAACAACATCGTTTTCACCAATAACGCTTATGAACAAAAGTATTCTCGAACTGCCTAAACAAGAAGTGATAATTATATAAGAGGATGTGAGTGGTAGAGTGTGTTAAGCTTATTATGACAGCTCATTAGAACCTTTTGGAAGTCCACATCTTGATGATGATGATGTGGTACAACAAAAGGAAAGTTGTGTCGACGTACGTACACAACTGTCCCTATAGTAGTAAGGAAATAATATGAGTTGTAGAATTTGTCTCAAAAAATTTGAGAAGTCCTGCATTGCGTAATTATTAACAAGAAGATAATTTGTTCCATATTGCAGTCGCTCTCTCCTTTTGTGAGTTCTAAAGGAAAATTTCACAGAAGGAGGAGGAGGAAGAAGACTGCTCCTCCTACCCCTCCTCTCTTCTTGTCTTTTCCTTTTAGGTTAGTGAATAAGTCCACTAGGGTGTTTTGAATAAAAAGCCCATTATGGTGGTTTCTTCTAAGCCATGGTTAGATTGAAGTTCTCCATCACCCATTTTAGTATATGTTCTCAATCAAATCCTACTTCCAAAAGCTGCTCCTTAACGTTATTCATGTTCTTTAAATTTAATTCTATATCATCTTTGACAGAGGTTACTGCAAATAACTCAATTGTTCTTTGGCAAGGGTTTGTGGACTTTGTTTGGGCTTATGGCTAATTGTGATGATGTACACTAGTAGCTTTAGTGTGGCTTTTGTTCATATTAGTTTTTCTTTTAGCATGTTAGTTTGTTGCCCTCTTGGGATTGATATTTTAGATGTTTTGTTGATGTCTTTGATTGTACTGTTGAAGTTTATTTAATGAAGTTTCTATTTGATAAATAAAAAATAAATAAAAACTAGAAGAGAAAGATACTGGATGTTGTGAATAAGCGAATGAATAGGTCAAGCAGACCAACTAAACCAATTATAAGTATGATTAGTTTCTTTATCAAAGAATCTGCATATTGAAACGAGACATGAGTAGATTCTCAATTTTTATGATGATGATGTTGTTGTTGTTAGCCTTTATGTCTTGTTTTAGTTTTAGTTTCTTTTTGGCACCTTAATTTCTTTTTCCTCGTTGTTTTTTTATTTTATTTTTTATCATCTTAAAATTGGTTTGTTGTGATGGTGTTATGTAATGGTTTTTTATTTGCAGGTCAATTGGTTAGAGCATTGAGAGCGCATCTCGCATCCAAGTTTAAATTTCACTTTCTGTAAATTATATTAATTTAGAGTAGTTAAGACAATCACTTATATCAAAACTTTTATGCTTAATCTTTAATTTCATTCTCTCTAAACGAATCCATAAATTTTCTAAAAAATCTTTCATAATCCCCTTAAACATAATCTCAACTAATACACCTAAATAAACTCCCATCAACACTAAAAAAATTATTTAAAAAGCAAACAGAAAATTGAAAAGAATAAAGAATATAAAAGCTTGCGTGACTGAAGAGCTTGGAAGAATTATCAAGAAATCAGAAAGTAATTGATTACTGTAGGAAGAGTGGGTAACATGCTCCATCTCTCTAGACATAAAAGCAAAAGGCATGCAGTTGTAAGATACAATTGTAAGTTTCAGTTGACTTAGTGGGATAGATTTGTCATTTGGTTGACAAGCATGGAGGACACAGCATACTTAAAGAGTTAACATTCTTTACTATGTTTTGCCCTTTCTTGCTCGATACAATTAAGCACTGGACCTACTCACCCTTTGTTTTCTGTATTAAGAAATCATATCCCAAAAAAGGGAATTTGTGGGGACTGGAGATGGATTTCTTTTGACCGTTTCAACAAGGGCCCTAAACACTAATTAGAGCAAGTAATTATGGTGTGATATTAGAGTATGACTACGTGGTATAATTTGTTCAAGTATTATAATATAAATAAATATTTATTAATACCAAATCTTAAAAATAAGAAATCTTAATTTTACCGTCCACTCGAATTATAACACGTGAACGAATTATATTATATAGCTATATTTCAATACTGTACAACAATTTCTGAACTTGCAGGGATATATCTTGCCCTGATCTCAAGGCAAGCCTAATGTACGATATTCTAGCCAGCCAACAGTAAGTGTTGCTTGCCATAATGAGGCCATAGATGCTTATCAGACTGAAACACATTCGTGGACATTTCACCTACACATGGCACATGCATCTACAAGGAGTTCGAGTTCAATTTTGCTTCCATTTTGGAAGATCATAAATTCATCGGTCTAAAATATCTAAAATTTAGGGTTTATTTGTAGGTTCAAAAATGGGCAAAATAGATTTTGAAACAGTTTTTTTAACATAAAAAGCAAGAGGCTTGTAATTTAAGTGGTTAAGAATAGTTACTTTTGCATATGATGTCCTATATTCGAATCACTCCTCTCCTGATATCGATCGTACAAAAAAGAAATTAAAGGAAAAAAATGTAGTGAATCAAAAAAAATATATGAAAAAAGTTATGGCATGAAAATAAATAGGACAAAATTGTGGTTTAGGCTAGGGCTACGTTTACCAGAGTATATTGGATGTTGTTATCCTTTATGGAATAACTTGGCTATGTATATTGGTCATTAAATTATATTTAGCTCAACATGAAATTAAATTGTATAAAATCTAAGCTTGAAATCCCAATATATTTTAGAATTCAGAATTTTTTGAAATTTCAAGATACATTCCAATTCCAATCGAACTTTTTTCAGAATTTTCGAATGTTGGAGTTGATTTGGAGTTGCCAAATTTGGAAATTTTCGGATCGTATTGGCCGGAAACCAGAGTTTTTAGATTAATTCACTATGTCAAAAGAACAGTACACTTCACTTGTTTTGCTTCTAAAGCAAAGCCGGCCCTGGCCCAGGGCGACCAGGGCCACAGCCCGAGCCCATAACATAGGGGGCACAAATTTTTTTATAGCCTATATATATCTGAAAAATAAAATAAAAAAAAAAGAAACTAAACATACGCTCAACGTTAGTCTCTTGCGTTGAAAACCACAAATCTATGCCCCCTCGAACCATAATATAAGCAGGGTGTCAATACAAATCAAAATACTGAAGGTTATGGTTTTTTTTTTTTTTTTCGTCAATTGAGTACATTGAGAAGGGCGGTGAGTGGAGAGGTTAATTACTAAAATAATATACCAATCCATTTTGATCTTTCATATAATACTTTAGGCTTTAGGTTATAAGTAGATCGATTAGTTTAATTTGTATGTGTTCTTACCAGCCCCCTTTCCCCACCCTCCCTTACCTCACCCCAGATTTCCCTCCCCCTCAAATTTTGGTGGAGAAGGGTGTGGTTTTTTGGTTTGTGTTATAATTTTTTATTTAAACAATTTTTCTAATAAAAAAAATAAATAAACAAACACTTACATTGGTAATGTGTCATGTCTTAAACGGTTAGATTATTTAATAATTTATACTTCAACAGAGAGAAGAAATACAAAAAATATTCATAAATCCCAATATTAAGATGCCCTACTTAGACATGTAAAATGGGGGAGAGGGGAATTCACAAAGCTTAAGTTAATCAAAAGAGGAAGAGACAGAGAAAAAATTAGAGTTTTTACTCCAAGAAGCAAACATATAGCAACACATATGAGTAAAAATATGAGAAAATAAAAAAATATGAGAGGTGGCCTGGGCCCAACCTAGTCCTTAGGTGGCTTCGCCACTGACTACAACAACAAAATCAGCACTGGGCTGGAGCCCACTCCAGGCCAAATGTAGATCTGCCCTTGCTTACACATGGCACATGCATCTACGAAGAATTTAAGTTCAATTTTGCTTCCATTTTGGAAGATCATAAATTCATCGGTCTTAAATATCTAAAATTTAGGGTTTATTTGTAGTTCCCAAAATGGGCAAAATAGACTTTGAAACAAAGTTTTTTTTTATAGAAAAAGTAAGAGGCTTGTAATTCAAGTGGTTAAGAGCAGTTATTTTTGGATCTGATGTCCTATATTCGAATCACTCCTCTCCTGATATCGATTGTATGAAAAAGAAATTAAAGGAAAAAAAATGTAGTGACTCAAAAAAATATGAAACAAATTATGGCATGAAAATAAATAGGACAAAATTTTTGTTTAGGCTAGGGCTACGTTTACCAGAGTTAGGGTTGATTTTCATACGGATCAGATAGGAATAAGGAGATTCCAATTCCAATCCAAAAAAATTCGGAATGAAAATTCTATTCTAATTTCGTTAAAAAAAATTTAGGAATGTCAATATCCATTCCAATTTGGAAAACTTGGAACTTGTATATTTCAGAAATTTTTGGAAAATTTCGGAAATTGGTCCAAAATTTTAAACATGCACAACCATATTGAAAGCTTAAAAACTCTTATATTCTCTAGTACTTGGATGTTGTTACCCTTTATGGCATAACTTGTTTATGTATATTGATCATTAAATTATATTTAGCTCAACATGAAATTAAATTGTATGAAATTTAAGCTTGAAATCCCAATATATTTTGGAATTCGAAAGCACTAAAGTGATGTGCCTTGTATAGTTTAGATGGAGGGAGTTGTGTTGTGCCTTCTTTGTTACCTTTGGATGTAATATTAATACAACATAACATGGCTCGGCTATACATACACATGGTAGGAACAGAAGTGGCAACGAGTGGAAAGGGATTGGCGTCTTGTACCTATTCAGTTTCCATTTGCCGACAAAAACATGTGCCTCACGACTTGATGCTCGGGCCCATTAGCTTATCCAAGTTTTGTCAATAGAGGCCCGCCTATGGTAACATCTTAGTTTGTCCCCCCCAACAAAAAAAAAAAGGATGGCAAAAATATCAATAGACACATCTCAGAAGTCGACTAACCGCCTTCAGGAGCCTCTTTTGAATGGAGGTATTTGAACGAACGGATTTGAATTTGATAACAATGCTAAATTTGTCACAAAACGTTAAATTATATGTATTTGAATGACTAGATGTAATATATTTGAAATGAATTTGAAATGAACATATACAAGGAATCATTTGGAATCCATTTGTTTTCTTCATTTCCTTATTCAAATCTTGACATACATAAATTATACTAACGTAATTTTATAATTTAACCCTGTAATATAATGGGAGATTCACTATTATACCCAATATAGGAGCCCAAATTATAAAAATACCATATATGAAATGGACTTTAGAAACACACCCAAAGCCTATTTACAACATAACAAAAAGATTTTTAATTTCTTTTAAATTACAAAACTGTCATTAATTTCTTAAAACAAACTTAACTCCAAAACCTCATAAAAAAGCCCAAAACACTCAATAGGGCATCAAAGTAATTTAATAATCAAAATTAAGTTCAATAGGACTAACTGTCATTTTTTGGGTTTATTTATAGAAATTAAATGGTGTAGGGTTTATTTATAGTTTTAGTGTTAAAAATGGGTATATTACTAAATATCTCTAATAGAATCTAAATCCTTAAATTCGATGAAGTCATCTCATCCAAAATGGAGCCTTTGGATTTAACAAAATATCGTGTTCGGTTCAGAATAGGACATGGACCAATAAAAACTGCCGACAAATATCAATGGTTTTGCTTTCATTCTAAAAGCAGAAATCCATAGTCCTGGAAGATTAGGATGCCACAGAAAAATGCAAACGTGCCCCTTGACTGTTGCTGGAGCAGACTCATTCATCTTCTACTTCTAGGTTCGTTTCTCAAATTTAATTTAAAGATGTGAGATTAACAAGTATCAAGATAGAGTTTCACCACAATTTGAAGAAGAGAGATCAGAGAAAGAAATTGTAGAGTAGGAGGAGAGAGAGTAAAACATAAATGAGGTTGAAATTCACACAAATCCTAGTTTTATTTGTTCATTCAAATTCTCGCATTTTGACTTATCAAATTCTCGGTGGGTTTCATTCAAATCCATATCCACTTCATAAACCTGGACCCAAACATGCCCAAATCCAAATCCACCTAAACAAATGGGCCCTAAGGATTTGATAATTCAAAAGTGTATAGCGTAACTGAGTCACTCTATAAGAGTCGTTCTATGGTGAGGGTGTCATAGATGCGGATCTTCATATTAGCCACATGATTCATCTAAATTGTAACGTCACTTAAGTTTAAAGAAAAGATCCTATGATTAATATGAATATCCACATGAGGAGTCCATATATGACACCCTCACTGTAGAATTTCATCATTCTATAGTGAGGGCCTAATATATGGCCCTTAGGTGATGCCCTATCTTTTAACTGTTGGATCAAATTGGTTAGCTATTGGATCTAATAGGTTAATATGATCCAACGATTAGGAGATAGAGCCTCACCTAAGGGTCATATATAAGGCCCTCACTATAGAATTCTTGGTAGCTCCTGGGTATTAACAAAAGTGTGAACTTTTATCTTTTGCTCCAGCCATGCCAAGTTTCAGTTTTTGTTTTTTTTTACTTAAAAAAAAAATTGTGTATGAATGTAGGTGTACTCTGAAAGATAACAGGACCTTCATCTCTAATTGGGGATGCTCATACAGAAACATTGAAGCAATGAGCAGTACTCAGTCAAATTTTTAAAAAAATATAAAGTAAACGGCTTGTTTGTTGCAATAACAATCTTATATCATAGACACAGTACAAACAGAGAATGAGGTTTAATAAAATGAATTCCAAATTAAGCTCCTTTTAAGAATGGTACATTGTCTTTCTGGAACTTTTTAATGGATTTAATAACTTCCACGGCCAATGCCTCATCCTCTGGGTAATAAGCAATGGGATCAGATAATAGAGAAGTTGGTAGGTTGAGCACACCTTCAAGTGTGGCATGGAGACAATAGGCTGAGTAGGTAACATGATATCCACCTTCTTGGACAATCAGAAGACGTCCACTGCAGTGTCGGTCCGCCAGGCTACGAACAATCCTGCCAATCTCTTGATAACCCTCCATTGTCAAACACTGCCTTCCATTTGGATCAAACTGAGAACAAGCAGTGTTAATTTATAAGCTACTTCAGTTTTTGTTGACAATAAAATTAGATTTCTTCGAAGGTAGCTAGAGAAGAACTTGAAGTTCATACTGTGAAGAAGGATATTATTAAAGGGTAATGCCAAAAAATAAATTGGCAACAGTTATTAGTACTAAACACAAACAGCTCTTTTCAAAATATGGGAAGTCTCTACGTAAAGACGGTGATGATTTCAGTTTTGTTAAGCAGACACTTTTCTCAATAAATAAACAAATCAAGCAAATCATCTAAATTGAAGTTATGCAGAAAGATTTAACTTACAGCACTTGAATCTTGGCCAATGACCAGAACCATCATTTCAGGCTCAAACTTTTGGATTGCAGGGACAACCAACTCAGTCATGGCATGCCTGTATCCACGGTCCCCGGTCCCATTTGGTAGAGGTATATTCAAATTATAGCCAAACCCCTCCGCTTCACCAAGCTCATCAACAGAGCCATTCTGTGGGTGAGATGGACCCCATGAACCATGATTCATATGAAGGGAGGTTGTAAGAACCTTATCAGACCTATAGAATCCCTCAGCAGTCCCATTTCCATAATGGACATCGATGTCTATGACCGCAACCTTTGCGCAGCCAGAATTTAAAGCGAATTGAACAGCAAGACCGGCATTGTTAAGGAAGCAGTAGCCATCAGCTTGAGTAGGCTGAGCATGGTGACCCGGAGGCCTAACCAATGCATAAGCAATTTTTCCATGTCCATCAAGTACATGCTTCATTGCCGATATTGTTGTACCGGCAGCAAGAAGCGAGGCATCCCATGATCCGGGATTCAAGAAAGTCCCAGCACATAGCATCTTACCCCCATCTCTATCTGCTTCAACTAGTTCATTTATGTATTCTGGCACAGCAGCATAGATTTGAACCTACATCAGACGCTAATTTAACCCAAACCAATATTCTTCATAACTTTACCAACTCATATATAGCACAAATGTAAGGATTTAAAGAATCAAAGGATTAAAATTTGTTAAACCCATGTCAGTTTGGTTTGAAAGTAATATTGGGTAATTGATTTCATCCAAATTCATTGGCACATAAATGAATAAAACCCAAAAGAACTCGTAATTCAAAGCCTCCAAAATCCCAGTACTATGCAATCAAAACCCAACCTACAAAGAGATTGCAAGTCCAAAGTGAACCCACGTAGCAGGAGAGAGGAAATGGAGCAACTCAAAAAGCAGAGCAATAAGAAGTTGAAAAAGTAAGCAAATTGATTCAAAGTGAATCCAAATACCTGAAGAGTGGAAAGAGAGCAATTCGGAGAGCAGAGCAGGCTTTCCTGGGAGCCAAGAAATGTAGGGAGAGATAGGGCCTCTCTTTAGAATAGAAACCATGTTTTTGACTCTATCAGAGTTCTCTGGGTGCTTTTCTAACACGTCCAGAAACCCAGGATCCATTCCAGTGTCGAATACTCCATTGCCTGAGTTATGGTTGAGCATGCCTGAGTCCCAGAACACATCTATGCGGTCAGTTGGGGCAGTCGCAGTTGAAGCAGCCATTGATGAAGGAACTCTGTTTTTTCTTTCGTTCTGTTAGTTGGTGTTTTGCTAATGGGGGACCAGGTTGTTTTCAGTTTTATGTCTCGTTTTGATTGGAAGGGCCAACCAAAATTGAGTTGGGTTGATAATGCTTGAATGTTATTTGTTTTAGGCCTTGAGCTCGTTTTATTTTATATCGTCACTTGGGTTGTTGCACTGTTGAGTTTTGAGTTGGGCCTTAATTATGGATTACGATTTGGATCGTCTCGTTGTGTTAGCAATCGCTAACTTTAATCTAATCGGGCCCATTATTAAAGGTATTTTTTTTTTTCTAAGCAAACGAAAGAACTTTACAATGAAGATCCTCGACCTCGAGGAATCTTTATACCATACAAATCAAAGTATAATCTATATAAAACTCCTTTAGGAAAATGACCGAGCCAAATACAAGGATTTGTACAAGTGTGCTCATATTTTGCAAGAAAATCAGCCACTTGATTTGTTTACCGATATGCATGAGCATGACATAAGGAGCACGATTTAAAAATTTGAAGCAGCTTCCAAATATCTTGAACAAGTGTACGAAGCATCCAAGAAGTAGGGATTTGAGATTTAGCATTTGGATGAGAATTTTTGAATCACCTTCAATCCCTATCTGCCCCATTAGGTATTGTTGTTGTTTGTTTGTTTTTTTTTAAATTATAATTTTTTATGTGTGTTGAGGCCCAAAAAATCTAAGGCTGGGCCCAAATATATTTCTAGCCCAGTAAGACGCCTAACTTGGGTATATAAGAGTTCATCATATGCGCTTGCACACGTACAATCCAAGCAAATAAGCAACATGCCACGCTACGAGCTTAAGTGGGCCCAAGCTACGAGAATGCCTGGGGCTTGCTGAGCGGGTGTTGGTATGGATGGTTACGAGTATTCACGAGGCCCATTGAGGGTCTAAAGAATGGAAGTTTTGGGCTGCTTGGGAGCACCAAAACTCAAACTCATTCCTTGAGCCGAAACATATGGATAAGCATGAGAGAGAAAACCCAATAGCCCAACACCATAAGAAAAGGCCCATAACACTTGAAAAAATCCCACATCAGCCAAAACTTCCAGCTGCTTGAGCAAACTCACAAGCTGCTGGAAACAAAATAGCCCAGCGTCTTTGTTAAAACCAGATCGAAGCCAAACCACCAAAACCAAGCAAAACCATGTACTGATGGAATCACCTTTTGACCAATACCCTTACCCATTCTTTCCTCTACAAGCTTTGGTGAGAAAACAAGAAGGAAAAGTGGGTGGCTCCTCACCCATATGGAGAAGTCCTGTCGCCTGAGGACCTTGGAACCCCAAAAACCTAGGTGCCTATGGGTTCAGGTTGGGGAAGTTTCACCAAACTAGATTAAATGGAAGAAAGTGAAGAAAAAGGGGAGGGAGGCTTGACAAAATTAAGGGTTTCCATCGCCCTTAAAAGGAGCCACTTTCTACCCAGCAAAACAACTCACCTTGGTTGCTGCAAGCCTCCCAACAACCATGGAACTCATCGAGGGCAAGCATCCCCTCTGGAACCCTTCAATTTTATGCTTTCTTCTTCCATCTTCTTCCTCTCTTTCCCATAAACCACGTCCAGAGAGCAAGCATCATCTCTCATCTCTGAAACCTAGCAATTTCGTGCCCTATTCCTCCATCTCCTCCCATTTTCTCCTCTAGCAAGCTATTCTAGAGCTTGACAGAGCTTTCGTCAAGCTACCGAAGAATTACTTAAGCCACCCATTGTTCTTCCTGCATCTCTCTCTCTCTCTCTCTCTCTTCAACAAATGCTCTTGAAATTCCTTCTCCCCTTACTTCAAGCCTTTGTTTCTCATAGGAAACCCAAGCCTTCTCTCTCTCATGCTAAACTCACGAATGCTCAGCTCCCATGCCACAAGCTTTTCATGCCAAGCTATAACATTTATCTACAAGCAATTGTCTTTTTTGTTGGTGACCAAGGTGCTTCTTAAGGCTCCGCTACCCTTTCGAAGCATTCTTGGGGTCTGATTCTTGAACTCAGACACAAGGGGGTAATTTTACCTATTTGCTCCTTACGGCAACCCAGCCCATTCGTTAAGCTGCTGAAACGAAAAAGCCCCCACAATGTGCAAGTAATATTGGGGAGGGCAAATTTAAACACAGTTCCATAGATACAGGGATAACTGTTGTTAACCATTGAGCTACAAGGCCATTGTAATTCTCTTGTCTTGTTTCGATAGTAAAAATAACCATTAAACTTCTTGTAAGAAACTAACAAACTCACGATGACCAACTCAAACACACTAGATGTTGGGATGGGAATGAAGTGCAGAAAATAAAAGATCAAAGAACTAGAAATAAGTAAACAAGCATATATGGAGAGACACAAAGATTTAACGTGGTTCAGCTATGCCTATATCCACAGACAGCAATTGCAAAACTCTTCCACTATACAAAATAACGAGACTACAATGTACAATATCACACAATAGCTAAGCAACACTCTCTTGAATTTTACACTCAAGAGGATTCGTATTCTACTTTATTTTCTTCTCAACGGTTAGTTTTTCTATTTCTCTCTCTCACTATGATCTGGTGGACGAACAATTTTTCAATTCACTCAAAATGAGCCAAAAGATAGCTATTATATGCAAGGGCATAGGGGACTACAAAGGCACCAGCCATTACTCATATGAATGATCTGGCTGAAATTAAACATGCCTAGAGGAACAAAATAAACATGACACCAAACAACCACATGCAATAAACCAACCATACAAACAATGAGCCTCCTCCAAGAATTAGGGATTTCCTAACACTAGACCACTTCCTATGAGGCAATTTAAGTCCAAAATGCTCTTACTACTAATGAATTGCAAATTTTAGCATCTATTGTCTTCTCAATCTATATCGGCAGGGTCATTCTTGAGGCTGATATATATTGTTTGTTTTTATTCGTATTATACTTGTACTATCTGTGAAAGTTGTTAATTGTTAATAACAAAAATCTTGCTAATTTACTAGTGACTTTAATCAACTATACGAAAAGTAGTTAAGAATATGTCAACTCTATGAAAGTCGCTCATTTAAAAACATCTTTATAAGTATGGATTGGCTAAAACCACATAAACCTCACTTAAGTTTCTTAATGAAAATTCTGACTTAAATATCTCTTAAAGCTTTTACACCTTTGTGACTGTTTTTTTTTTTTTTTTTGGGTTGAGAAATTTTGGAATTGCATTCATAATTCAGCTAAAAAAGCCACTAGTCACAAAGGGCCAATACAAACTAGCTACAAAGGGCCATTATAATAACGAAGCGATCTAACATCAAAATTAAGACAATCTGGGACTCCTCTACTAACGACCACATAAGATCGAAGAAATTCTAGCATATGCATCCCAACTAAGAGTGCAAACTGAGAATAACCAAAAATAGATAAAGCTTGAAAAAATGAAGCCATAATAATACAAGAAAACTCTAATAAAGGAGATGTGAAAAGCTCTCACAAAGGAGAGGTGAAAAGCTCTCACAAAGGAGAGGTGAAAAACTCTCACAAAAAGAGAGATGAAAACTACAAAGAAGACCTAGAGTCTTTGCGACTTATTCCCAACATAAAGAAACTGCAAAAATGATTGCGGCAGAGATCTGACATCGAAACATAGGTGGAGATCTGACGCCAAGATGCATATGCCTGTGACGAATGGAGGAAAATCATGACAAAAAAAAGAAGAAGATAAATAGGGAAAACTTTTTGTCTCTCTGAAAATTGGGGAAAAGAGGAGAAGGTAGGAAAGGAGAAGAGGAGAGGGGAGGAACAACAGTGGCTTCTTCCCCCCTCAAAGTGAAAACGGCTGTAGAGTGTTTTTTAGGAGAGAGAGGACTACGGTTTTTTGGACGATAATGTTACACCATCTCTACACCTTCATGACTTAAATGTTCATTTTTCAATGCCACTTGAAAGACTCATCCTAAATTCTTACCATTTTAAAGATTTACAAGGAACATAATTTTTAGCTAGGAAATGTCAACACATAAACTTTGCACTTACTCTCTTTGGCATTTCTCAGTCAAAAACCAAAAAAATGTGTACAACCAAATCAAATACGTAAGGTCGGCCCTAACTTTTGAGTGGCCCAGGGCATAAATTAAAATGACGCCTTTTTATTTTGTATATAATCATAGTTGATCAAGAAAGAAAAAAATTTCTGCACATGAATGTATTTTCTTTTTGGCTTAATTATGGTATCCTATTAAACTAAAATAATGAAAGAACATGAATCATAAATTGTTGAGAACAAAAAAGTCATCAAACTAGAAGAAGTAAACATTTTCGTGAAGAAAGTGTTGGATTATTTGGATGTTTGTTCCAAAACAAAAATAATAATATTTTAATATTCAATTTACTATGGATTCAAAGTGATTGTTATTTGAACTCTTGTTTTTTTTTTGACTCTTAAAAAAAATCAATTTAATATGAATTTGAACAATTATATAAAAAAATTTGGGGCCCTCTTGATATGAGGCCCTAGGCCGTCGCCCTCGGGACCAAGCCTTGTGCAGGCCTTGCAAATACGTTACTGAAGAATAAGAAAATACGTCAAGCATGGAATGGTAAATTAAAACCAAAACATTAAAGCATAAGATCAAGAATAATACAGGAGAAATCAACCATTCTTCCTTGACAAGCCACTGAAGCATAAACCAGAATATTTAACAACCTAGCTCTCTAGTTTTTATACGCTTCTCCAAATGAAAGCAGTATCCTTTTGACCTACGAGTTTCGCTTGTAGAGTAGGGGTCATGAGTCTTTGCGTGTATTGGAGTCCTCAATAGATAATTATTGAATTCTCTTTTGTACTCTACAATGTACAATTATCTTCTTCATTGGAAACAACATTCTCTCTTTTCAATCGTAAGGAAAGTTTTAATTATTTATTTTTGGATTCTCTTTTGTGCAATACAAGACAAGTGAACGCAAAAACCATTAATAAAAAACACATATTGAGTCAAATAACGCGTTGTCATAATGCACATCATGCATGAAATTCGAGAACGTAAAAAAATCTATTTTATATGTTTCACCAACAAATAATTTTATTTTTTGTCAGATCAACAACGTAAGATGAAATAAAATAAGGAAAAAGTTTGGCTCTTTAAAACTAAGAAGGAGATGTTCCTCAGAACGAATGGAATTTTGACACTTGTTAAATTCCAAAAGAAAAAAAAAAAGAAAAAAGCTTGGCTCCTTCAAACTGATGAGGAGCTCCTCCTCAAAACAACTGGAATTTTGACACTTGTCAATTTCATTTAACTTTTACTTTTTTGGAAATTTTTTTTAACTTTCTTTATTTTGGAATTTGACAAGTGTCAAAATCCCCCTTTTTTTTTTAGGAGGAGCTCCTTGTCAATTTTAAAAAGGAATTCAAAAGCATTCTACTTTTGTTTTTTCTTTTTATATAGAGAAAATGGTATTGCATTCAACCCAAAGAGAACATTACATGGTAAGAATGAGCATGTTAACGGTGGCCTTGTTAAAAACCTTCCCAGGGAAAACCACAAGGGATAAAATCCCGGAGTAGGAAAGAGCATTCCATTTGTGAAGATGAACTCCTCCTCAATTTTAAGGAGCCAAGTTTTTTCCCATAAAGGAATGGGTGTTGTAGTATAATCATCAACTTAAATAAAAAAGAGTGAAGCTATTTATATATAACAATGAATTATTCATGCGTAAAAAGCATGACCAAATTCAACATTTTACTACTAATTTCGCAACTCCCGGAAAGATGGAAAGAATATTATAAAGCAATTCAAATTTAAATGATGATAAAATAAAAAAATTAGGATGCTTGCAGTCAAAAAAGAGCAATATTATAAAGGAGAAAAACCACATCTTCAATATTATAAGCATGTATATAAAGGGACAAGAGGTTTTTATTTTATTTGTATACATAGTTATAAATTATATATTAACAGGATACGTTAATAGCAAAACATTCTTTTCATTATTAATTTTTCTTATTCTATTAGACAAAATATTCTGAAAATCAGCTCAATGACAACTTCAATTAGGATCGGTTCTTGTGTCAATTATTATGATGTGTCATGCTGTCTTGATGTTTGAACACATGGGTAGATTCAATTCAACCATGAAACAGCTAGTAGGTTGAAATTCAAGTACTTTCGATGGGAGCAAGCCTATATAATATTTGGAGCAGGTGCTTTTCCTGTGGCATTTTTAGCTTAATACACTGTACACTAAAATGAAGATGTAAAGCTTCCAGCAAAAAAGGGGAAAAAAGAAAATATAAGCTAGAATTTGGAAACTTTTTCATAATTTTGATTTTATTATAGTAATCATGTAATTTCTGAATGATTAGTATTAATAAGGAGCTTATAGTTCTAGTGATTAAAAATGTTTATATTCGACTTATATTTCTCTCTCAATATCGCTTATATCATAAGGAAAATTATTACCAATAGCATTTGCTAGATATACGTATATCCTCCTTCAAATTAAGTTTAACGATCAATGGTAGCTTGTTTTTCCTAATAAAACAAGTAGAAATAGTAAAGATAATGGTAGCTTGGGTGATACATATATTTATATATCAAGATGAGTACTACCAGTATTTCTAAACCAAAAAGAAATTTTTAGGACGACAAAATAATATATGAAAATGGGTTAAAAAGACAACAAATATAGAGAAAAGAAGCTTACTGGGAAAAAAAATTAGAGAGAGGTTGTCCCAATCAATGACAAAGTGGCGGACCTATTAAGGCGTAAGAAGGTGCATCTGCACCTCCCATCATCGAAAAGATACGAGTTGCTCATGAGCTTTGCAACCCGAATATACTGAAGTTCAACTCAACCCTTTTTTCTTGAGCCTAACATTTTGTTCGACCTCATCTTGATGAGTCATGTGACACATAGTTTGTGCAGGACCGAAAACTTGGACGAGTTAGCTTTGACTAATAAAATGATATCCTATTTACGCACCGAGTTACAGAATTTAGGTAGGTTTCACTAATTGAGAGTGTTAACTTTTTCAGAATTTCGGTTATACTAAGTGCGAGTGTTAACTTTTAGATCTATCATGACGGTGGTCAACCGTTTCTGTATTATATACAAGAATGCAAAATGTTTCCCAGTTTCTGCATCCACAAATTGATTCATAGAAAAATGAAATTATATTCTCACTTGCAGCTCGCAGATCAAAAGCCATAGCTCTGCTGTAACATGTAGGATGGCTAGCCCTCATTGACCTTCTGCCTCGCAAGTCTCAACCACAGAAGCATAGCCGTCAGGTTCTCCTGATTTGAGTCACGTGCAATGTACTAATGTAAATTGTAATGCTCCAAAATTTGGATAATAATACATAGAGAGTAGAATATTTCTGGAAGAAATAAATATGAATACATATATTAGATTAATTTATAATTTAGAGATATTTAAACTAACGCTTGTATCAAAATATATATATTGATACAAGCGCTAGTTTAAATTACTCTAAATTAATCTAATCTATGAAAAGAGGGATTCGAACTTGAGTGCAAGGGGGCAAGCTCACTGTCCTGACCAACTGGTTAACTCACGTCTACATGAATATATAAATTATTAGATAAAAATAATTGAGTCTCTCACTCTCTCATTCTTATTATATATTATTATAATGTTGTGATAAGCACATTTTATATGCCACCATCCACCATTGATCGCTTATAAATATTCTACTTTGCTTTGTCAGAACTCACTCTACAAGGCATCTTCTTCCTCCATCTAATTTTTCCTTCTGCAGCTACCAATATTTTGTTCCTCTATAGAAATATTGGAAATGACATCTTCAAATCATGAGAATGCTGCAGGACCCTTGATGAGGTTAAGGGGGAAGATAGTTGGGTTTGCCTTGAAGCTCAAGAAACTAGGGAAAGATGATCCAAGAAGGATTATTCATTCTTTTAAAATGGGGCTGGCTCTCACATTGGTATCAATTTTCTACTACTTTAAACCGCTCTATGAAGGTTTTGGTCTTGCTGCAATGTGGGCTATTTTAACTGTTGTGGTTGTGTTTGAATTTACTGTTGGTAAGCAACTTCTAAAAGCTCACATCATTGTGGTCCAAGACTTCCAAGATATATTATCAACTGAAAATCAGAGAGTTTAAGTTTCTAAAATGTGATATTTTGTATTTTTAATTTTCAGGATCCACACTTGGAAGAGGTGTAAATCGAATGCTGGCAACTTTAACAGCTGCTGCTCTTGGCGTCGGGGCACATCGCTTAGCAACTCTTTCTGGAGAGACAGGGGAACCCATACTTATTGCTGTCTTCGTCTTTATCATGGGTATATATGCATATACTTACTATTAGAAACAAGATGATATTAATTTTTGTACTATATATGTATGTATATAAGCTTCAAACCAACTAATAATCATTTCATGTTGGATTTTTTTTGTTAATGCAGCTGGAATAGTGACATTCCTGAGATTCCTTCCCCAAATTAAGGCAAGGTATGATTATGGGATGCTGATATTCTTATTGACATTCTGCTTGATATCGGTGTCTGGTTATCGCGATGAAGAGGTTATAGAAATGGCCTTCGAGAGGTTATCGACAATTGTCATTGGAAGCTGCACTTCTGTCATTGTATGCATTTTCATATGTCCAGTATGGATTGGGGTGGATCTTCACAATCAGATTGCTACCAACATTGAAAAGCTTGGGAATTTCTTAGAAGGTATACATATATATATATATATATATATATATATATATATATATATATATATATATATATATACTCAAAAACTCATAATGACCAAAAATATGTTTAAAAAAACTCCTTTATGGTTATCTTATCATTATTACCACCAGGAACTTCAAGGTTTAACCTGTTAAGGCCAATTACTTGCAGGATATGGAGAAGAATACTTCAAAGTATCCGAGGAAGGGCAGCCTAGAGACAAGTCATCAATTCTTGATGGATATAAAAGTGTTCTTAGTTCAAGTAGCAAGGAAGAAACCATGGTGAGAATCATACAGCATTCTCTTCCTCTATTTTCTGTCCAAGAAAATTATGCTTGAACTCTACTCTGAATTCTTTAGTTTCTATTATCCAGGCTAATTTGGCAAGATGGGAACCACGTCATGGAAAGTTCAGGTTTCGTCATCCATGGAAACAATACTTGAAAGTTGGGAGCGTAACTCGCCAATGTGCTTTCAAAATTGAAGCTCTCAACAGCTTCCTTATCTCTGAGATCCAAGTATGATGATGAAACCCTTTTCATCAATTTATGTCTATATTAATAATATAAATGCATTTCACTACCAATTTATGTCTACTAACTTATCTTTTGCTACTCTTGCAGTCACCTCCAGAAGTTCGAAGCATAATTCAAGAAGCAAGCACAGCAGTTAGCTCAGAGTGTGGCAAAGCTTTGAAGGAATTAGCATCTGCTTTACGAAAAATGACTAAATCATCAGCAGCAGAACCTTACATTGCCAACTCAAAAGATGCCGCTGAAAATCTCAAATCTGTAATCAGATCCAGCTTATCGAAACATGACGATGTCCTACAGATCATACCAGCAGGTGCAGTGGCTTCACTACTGTGTGAAGTTGTTAAATGTACAGAGGAAATTGCTGATGCTGCTCATAAACTGGCGTCCCTGGCACATTTTAAGAATGCTAAGCCTAAAGTGACCCCAGAGCAGAAAGAATTACCTTCACAGGAAATTGTGCAGCCAGTATCAGGCATCGATGGGATGCATCACGTTATTACGATTAATGAACCATCTCAAAGTTTACAGGAAAATGGGAATCTCCCACCGGCAATGGCTCCAAGAATGGAAGTGTAGAGGTTTAAAGCAATAGTAATTTTTAGTTCTCTGTCAATAAATGAAATGATAGAGGTGCTTTTGAGCTTGTTCTTTTTTTTTTCTCCCCCTTAAGTCATTAGAAGATCAATTGGGGAGTTTGGTATGTTGCTTTTTCCCTAGAGCTTCCACTGGTAGCTCAGAGGTTTGAAGCAGTTTATATTTGTACTTGCTGCAAATGATGAATTGCCTTACTGAAAACATAAGTCTTATCCTCAAATTGTATTTCTTTGTTATGCACAGTTTGAGTTTGTTCTCCTGAAAATAGAAAAGCTGGAGGGGAAGGCTTAATTCAATTCGTCAGTAAAACCTTGGTTTTGCAAACTTTGGGAACAAAATTAATTTATTCATCTGATAAAAAAAAACAATTTATTCATAGTTCAAGCGAAATATCACTAGACTAATAGCTAGTTGGTTTTTCTTTTTAAAATTACCTATTAATATTTCACTGTAAATCATGTTTATCGAGAGACAAATTTTGTTGCATACTATCGCACTCGTGTGGATAATCAAATATATGATCTGATAACCAAAAGGAAAACACAATGAAGCACCATCTCATTGACAGATTACTTTCTTGACAACCAAGTACAATCTCACATATTACTTTCTTGAGAAGCAAGCTCCAATAACATATTAAGTATCTAGATTTATACAGTTGCCAATTACTATATAATTTCTCCTATTGATTAGCAACTCTGCTTGCTAAAGTATAAAATCGTCTCTCACCTATATATATTATAACACATGTATTAGTAACAACACGAGCGAGTGATCACTGGCAAAAATTTCTCCTGACAGGATGTATTTTGGCCCTGTTGTTAGTATAGCTTTTCTTGAATCTCAGCCATTCAGTTTGCCTTTGGGTTGTTGTTGTTGTTGGTAAGTCAAAATTCTTCTTCTTGGTAGGGACTAATAATTTCAGTGGCAGAGATCCGCTCTACGTCTAGAACGATACGTTGATTCTTACCACACCATAACCTTGGTAGCAGTCATAATTCTACGTAAGGCATTGCTAAAATTTGACCTTTCATGACTGATTGGTCCTGCAATCAATGCAAGAAAACAATATTCAATATTGAGCTGCTGCGTCATTAAATTCCTTTTGTTGGATTTTTGGTCAAGTTCAAGAGCTTCCATCCAAAGTCCATCTCAACAGTGAAGTTCATTAATTCATATGATATATTCTGCCTTTGTCCTTTCAATTATATTCTACTAATTTTTGCTTTGCGACAATATTTTGGTAGATCTGTTTTCTTTATATATGTCCCATTTTTATATTAATAAATTGAATTTTCTGAAACCCACCTAGCCCATGTTCTACGGTCCACTAATTAATCAAAACATCTAGAATTTAGATAACTTCTTTCTTAAAATAATGCTAAAATCCAAATTCTTGGGAATAAACTTTATGGGTTATTTTTTCTTGTTTTTCTGCTCCCTGGAATAATTAGAAGCCTCTTCCAGGTTTGTTTTTAGCCATGATTCACAGTATATGGAATGATTTAGATGCATTTGTGTGACAAATAAACAGGGAAAATAAAGGAAGAGCAATTGGTGGTATTGTTTTGGATAGGCAGTGCAACTGCATAGATAGGTCATCAAATGGATTAATTATTGGCTCGCCTAACTAGTTTTACCTTTAAAAAAAGGGGTTTTATTAATTTAAATCCTTGCTTTTAGGTTGTCGACAAGAATATTGTCATTATTGTTGTCCTATAGACTTAGTTCAGGTTTTTTTTTTTTAAATAAAAAATAAAAAATACAAGTGAGATGAGGTTTTCACACACACACTATCAAGATGTCATGAGAATTTGAACTGAAGATTAGACTTAGTTCAGTTTTTTTTTTTTATAATAAAAAATAAAAAAATGAAAAGTACAAGTGAGATGAGGTTTTCACACACACTATCAAGATATCATGGGAATTTGAACCGAAGACCATTTGTCTGTAAATCAATATCATTTTTCAATAACCTAGGTAGAGACAAATAATATACTTTTAAAAACACATTGCCTAATCAAATCGTAACATGAAGATGATTTTGACAGTATTGGTAACACTTCGTTTTTTATAGTTTTCATTTTTGTAATGAAGGATGAAGAGAGGTGGAGGAAGGGAGAGAGGAGGGCGGGATGAAAGAAAATGTATGAAACAAAAGCTTGAAAAAGAAAATTGTTTTTAAATTGTTAAAGCTAAAAACTAAAAATGAAATGGCTCCGAACACGTCCTTTATTATTTGCTAAAAATACTATGTAGATTGTTCTTGTTTTTCTTTTTTATTCTTTTTATATAATATTCTTTTATGAAGCTTTGGTCTTCAAAACTAGGCTGCTCTGTCTGGCCACTAAACTGACTTTGAAGTTTGAAAAATGGCATGACAAATGATATAGATGCAGCAGTTCCAACTTCAACCGTCCCAGTAAAATTATTTTTACTAGTTTAACAAATGTTTTACAAAAATTAGTTTATATATATATATATAGAGAGAGAGAGAGTTAATTATAATTTTGTTCACTGGGCTTTGGCTCAAAATCAATTTTAATCACCGTGATTTCAATTTTATCGATTTCGTCACTGTACTTGCAATCGTTAATAAATCAGGTCCAAGCTTTCAAGTTTTCAATTTTTTTTTTCCATAAAAAGGGGCGGATTTTGGCTTGACACGATTTCCAATTTTTTTCCCGTCAAAATGCAAATTTGATAGGTTTTTTTTTTTGACAAATAATATTTTAATGGTATAGCCGCGCGGCTATACTATTTAAATAAATTCAAATATTTTAATAGTATACCCGCACGGCTATACTCTTTGAATATATTCATTCGAATATTTTACATGTATAGCCGAGCGGCTATATTGTTAAAATAGATTCGAATATTTTTCACGTATAGCCGTGCGGCTATACTCTTTAGATATAATTACTCAAGTATTTTACAAGTATCAATAAATGCAATGTTTCAAGAAAATACTTAAATTTCAATAATTTAATTGAATGGTCAAATGATATCGGATTCAAGTGATTTTTTGTAGAGATAAAATTTAAATGAATATCCACAAAATAGACGATTTGGATTAGTGAAATATAATGCATAATGGGCCCTACAAAAATGTCCCTCAAATACGAGCGAATCATATGTTTTTCTTGGTAAAGATACGTGCGATCAATATTGTGATCAACTCTCGCATGATAGATGTTTGAACTAATTGGTTCAGATAGTCCTGAATGGTGTCATTTCTGTTGTCAAGATTAGGGCTGGCAATGGGTCGTGTCGTGTCAGGATTATATACGTATCAAGAATGCTAAACCCAAACCCAACCCGTTTAATAAACGTGTCATTTTCGGGTTGACCTGTTTATTTCCCGTGCGGGTTTTGGGTCATGTCATGTTGACCAGCTAAGTGGTAGCAAATAAAAAATTAAAAAAATCTAAATTTTGATAAATTGATCAAGTAATTGCATTTTTTTTATATAAATTAATTATTGCATTTTGCCTCTCTCTATATATAAAGATTGAGAATGAGAAATTAAAAAAAATAAAGAAAATGAAGAAAAAACAAAGAAATGGGTTGGCTTACATAGGTATTTTAGCGGATTGGCGGGTTATATAGGTATTTTAGCAAGTTAGCGGGTTGATCCGTTTAATAAATGGGTTAAACAGGTGTCGGGTTGGCAGGTTACGTAGGTACTTTTGCGGGTTGGCGGGTTATGTAGGTATTTTAGTGGGTTGGCGGGTTGACCCATTTAATAAACGGGTTAAACAGGTATTTAAGCGGGTTGGCGAGTTGACCCGAAACCCGCCTGTTGATAAACGGGTCACTGGCAGGTTGACCCAAAAATGACCCATTTTTTAATCGTGTGAATTCGTGTCGTGTTTTTTCCGTGCGGGTTTCGAGTCGTGTAACGGGTCGTATCGGAAATTGCGACCGCTTAGTCAAGATCAATCAATGGTTGGAACCAAAATTGACAGAGAAATACTACTTTTTCAATCACGTAGTCAAAAGGGCATCTAATTCTTTAATGGTTTGCCTTTAGGCGACCGTTAATTCATTTTAGGCTAAATAATTGTTTACCTGGTTTCTCTGATTTGTATGGGTATCATAACAAGTTGGAATCTGAGTTGGGTATTAGGTTATTTAGGCCATCTCCAGTCATGGTCATATGTCAAATATAACTCTAAAATAATGCAAAACCCATCTAGTCATGGGCTATTTTTTTTTTTGGCCCTTTAGCCTTCTAACCAGGCCACTTGTAGCCTAGCTTTGGCCTAGACCAAATTTTTTATGGGCCCAATGCATGTGCTTTCCAAGAAGAAAAAGTATCATGCATTGACAAAAGCATGAAACATCTCGTACAACTGCAGATCCAACAACCAATATTAAAGACATGCTGATGTCAGCTAGCCGTAGCCGTTATGTTTTTTTTTTTTTAATAACCTTTTAAAATGTTTTTAAATTTATTTTATTTAATATATATATATATATATAATTATATAATTATTTTCTAACCATTGAAGTTCAGAATTATTGATTGAAAAGTTACTTTTAAAAAAAAAATATTTAAAACCTTTTAAAATGTTTTAAATTCGTTTTGTTTAAAAAAAATAAAACATAAATTGGTTATGATCGTTGGAGATCAGAACCATCGAAACGCAGCCAATTTTTTTAATTTTTTAAATTGCCTTCGTTGGCTTTATTATTATTATTTTGTTAAAAAAAATTTAAAAACCTAAACTATGTCTATAAATACCTCAAAATTTCTTCAAAAATTTTCCCACTCATTTCTTACAAATTCTATCACATTCTCTACTTATTCACAACTTTCTACTTTTTCTTTTTGTCAAATATTTTCCACACTCATTTCATCCAAACATTTCCTACAAATTTATTTTCTTTACTTATATTGTTATTCATATTATTTGAAAAATGTCTCGGACTTTGAAGGGATGAAATTGGTCACAAGTGGAAGATGAACATCTTTGCAAGGCTTTCATAAAAGTCTCCGAAGATAGCGTTATGGGTACTAACCAAAAAAGCAATGGGCTTTGGGAACGTGTCTCACAAAAATATACAGAGGCATAGATCAATCCTTCTATTTTAAAAGGAAGGAGATGAAGTTGTGAGAAATTGAATCGAAAACACTCCATTTATTGACATTTGAAGATGAAGATAAGAGGTACCACGTCGACAAAAATCTAATCGGAAATCTGGATAGTTGCTCTCGGACCTACATGTGTCACTCGAAAATCATATTCGAAAAATTATTAAGATTCCTTTAGGATAAGACGTGCCATGTGGACACAAAATCTTATCAGAAATCTTATTAAATGCTTATCAACGTACAAGTGTTATATATGGAATATTGTCTCTAAATAGTAGTTTAATTAAATTAAACAATATATAGTTGTGAAATGTATGAGTGTTGTACCATAGTTTTTCTCAAAATAATAAAATATAAAGGACCCTAAAATATAGCTATGTATGACTGGAGATTGAAAATTTTAACCCTATACTATTCTTTAAAAAATTAATATTTTGGAGGGCTAAATTTATAGCCCTAAACTACAGTTAGCCCCATGACTAGAGACATGGCAAGCATAAATAGAGTTCGAGATATTTTGATGATAGCAAATCGTTTGTAATTGGTTGGAAAAGAAGGATATGTTCTCACTCAAAATCCAATACTCAATCCATTGCCCAAAATCTAACAATACAGTTTTTTGAGTAAAGTGAAAATTGTGCAAAGTTGTCAATTTAAGAGTCAATGTCAAGATTATCAAGAGTATTTATTTGGGTTGAAGTTTTATTAAGTTTTTGTTGAGGCCCAAAAAGTCACGGTTCGGCCCAAATAAATTATCGGCCCAATGCAATACCTTACCGAGAAGAAACCCGATTTGGGCACGCGAAAGTTCGTCATATGCGCTCGCACACATGCCACGCCAAGCAAATAAGCAACACGCCACGCTACACGCTTAAGTGGGCCCAAGCCACACAAGATGCCTGGGGCTTGCTTGAGTGGATTGTGGTATGGATGGTAATAAATCGACATGAGGCCCATTGATGGGCCGAGAAATGGAAGTCCCGGGTTGCTTGGGAGCCTCGGAACTCAAGCCCATTTCTTAGGCCCAAACATGTGGGTGAGCACAAAAGAGAAAATATCCCAACCAAAACATCCTAACCAAAATATCCCAACCAAAATATCCTAACTAAAATAGCCTAACCAAAATAGTCTATTGACTCAACCAAAAAAGCCCAATGCTTGATAGAGATAGCCCACTTACTCAATAAACCAACTTGGCCCATACAATTACAATAGAAGAGCTGCAAAGCTCCAGCACCTAGTTGAAGAACAAAGCCACGAAGGGAAGTCTGGAGGTCCACTATGCAAAGTTGCTGGGAAGTTCCAGCACATGGGAGGAACAAGTTTCAAGTAAAAACTCCCAAAAGACCCAAGGATCTTGGCGTGCAGACTGCTTGGAGGGAAATCACCCTTTGAACCAGCATGCATATCCATTTCTTTCCCTCATCAGACCTGGCCATAAAAAAAAAGGGAAGAAAGGAAAGGAAAAAGATGGCTGAAAATGGGAGTTCTGAGGCAGCTGCGGGAAAGGGCCTTGAGCTCCCCAAAATCCCTGATTTTGTGGGATTGGGCAGAGTAGATTTCACCAAAATAGGATGATTGAAGGGATGGGAGGAGAAAGGAAGGAAAAAGCTTGGCCAAATTGGATAGAAACCATTAGGGTTTCTTGAAAAATGATAGTTTCCAGCGCCTATAAAATGAGGCATTTCCTACCCATCCACAACACATATCCAGAGAGCAAGCTTCCTCTCTTGCATGCAAAACCCAGCAATTTCGTGCTCCATTCTCCCTTCTCTCCCATTTTCCCTCTTCTGGCAAATTGTTCTCACATTTGACAGAACCTCTGTCAAGCTGCCGGAAGAACACTGAAGACACCCATCCCTTTCTCTCCCTCCTTTCTCAGCCAAACCTCTTTGCAAACTCTCCATCTCCTACCTTAATACCCCTTTTTCCCCAAGAACACTCAGTTTTCTCTTCGGTGCTAAACTCATGTCGATTTTGCTCCCATGCCACAAGCTTCTCATGCCAAGCCAAGAATTTATCTGTAAGCAGCCATTATTTTCGTTGGTGAAGATAACCAAGGTGTTTCCTAAGGCTTTACAACCCTTTCGAAGCATTCTTGGGGCTTGATCTCTGAACTCAGACTCAAGGGGCAATTTCATCCATTTTGCTATTTACGGCAACCCAGGCAAGTGGTAGCTGCCGGAAGAAAAAAGCCCCTACAGTTTTCTAAGAGTTATCATTGACTTGGTGCAGCACTATTGACATCTGAGACAATGGTGGAGCTAGTAGCTTTTCTTTTAAGGGCAGGCCAGTGTTATAGTTTCAAGGTTATATAGATTTATATTTAAACTGATATTGTAGTAGCTGCTTAAGAATTAATTGCTTTTTCATGGAGCTTCACAGGGCGCAAAGGGGTGGCGCCAAGGCCATTGCATGTCCGTATGTGGCTCTGCCCCTCATCTAGGACATGCCAACAATGCCTAGGCAAGGAAAATATGCAGCGGGGTTGGACAAGACAAGTTCTTGTGCAAATTTCCTCCGGGTAGAATATTCGCAGATGATCCTCTTCACACTCGAACCTCTTCTTCCTCAATCCATGCAAAATAGATACGGTCAACAAAGCACACCCATGGAGTGTTGGCCAAAGGCCTTCCAATGCCTATGTCAGTTAAATGGTCTCGGGAAAATGCATAAATAGGTGAAAGGATGAAGCTTTCTCTTCAGGAAGAGAGATAGAGGGGCGGCCAGAGCTGTGAGAAAGGGAGAGAGAGGTTTTCTAGGGGTTTTTAATGGAATTAGGATTACCTCATGTGTGGTGTGTAACCATTTATTTATAGAGTCTCCTTGTTGGCTAGGGTTTGTAGAGAATAATTCCCACAAGGAAATGAATTATTCTTTTCCTTAAATGACAGGATAATATCAAGGAGATTTGATGGAAATCAAATCCTTGATTTGGGGAGATATTTCTATCTTAAATCAAGGATAATCGGCTAATTAAATCGGGTTTAATTAGCATAATTATTTTACCTAAGGAATATTCCTCTATCCACATGTCACCTTGTGATTGGTTGCCAAAATTCAAGTTCCCACAACAAGACAAGACAAAGAAAATTCGATGTGTTGTTTGTCAAGGTAAACAAGACATGAGTGGCTTTTGGAGAGGCAAGACTTGACTAGCCAAAACATATACATGAGCCTTGGCACAGCAAGATCCAAGCCATGGCATGAGAAGCAAGACCCAGCATACATGAGTGTGGACTATCTGTGACAGGAAGCTTAGCAGAGTCGGGCTTGGGCTGGATGTTGTGTGAGCTTGCAAGTAGGTCTAATGGGGGCTGAAGGTTGCATGTGACATGATGTGAAGGTTTGAGAATGGAAAAGTTGAAATAGATGTGAAAGAAACATGCATCTAATGCTTAGAAAATGAACTTTAGTCACAACCTATACAACAAAAACATTATAAATGGTGGATTCATTTTGTTTATACTAGTTGAGCTAAACTTTTTCATTTTAAACCAAGTATCTTAGCCTAGTCTCTTTGAACACAAATAGAAAAAAGAAAAAGGGAATAGATCTTTTACCCTTGATGACATTTTCTTGATTTCTCAAGAATGAACACCTTTGTTGGAAAGGTTTTTTGTTTCTCTCGATTTTGACTCCTCCACCTTAAGGCTCCAAGATTGGAGTCCTCTACCTCACCACACCAAATTCTCATAGAGATGAAGAGAATGCAATCAAGAAGTACGAATGCTAGTCTACTTCTTGATTGGACCAATGTTTGGTTTATGGAAGATGAGATACAAAGATGATCACTCATCAACCAAAGTAGAAAACCAAAAACCCTAGCTAGGTTTTCTCCAACACTTAGCTTATATAAGACAACACAAAAGGCAATTGGTGTTAGAAATGTGCCCTAAGAGCCAATACATTTGATGTAATCTCCTTAGAATACATTTGATGTAATCTCCTTAGAATACATTTCGTATATGATATATAAAGGGCAAACTTATTTTGTTATCTTTTACATCGTGTAAAGAAACAAATGTCCAGGGTATGCTAAATAAGAGATAAAGTAATCTAAAGAAGATTAGATTCATGAGACCTTTAATCTCTAACTGTAGTATCCCAAAATGTTCCTAATCATAGGTTATCAAATGGGCATTGATAAACCGTCAAGATTAGCACATATTATGTATGCTCAATTGGGAGGATGGTTAGTCTCAAACCATTTGTGTAGTTGACACTAATAAAAGTATGTGGGTGCTCATTAGTGAATGAGTACACTGAACGCGATCAACTGTAGTTCTCATATGGAGTATTTGTCTACATGTCAAATGAGAACTCATAGTTGCAATAATGCAAATTAGTCCTTAGACCTGAGGCATCATGGTTGTCCTGTGATGCGTTATTGATCTTTGATAGCTCTTAAAGGCAAGCCGTAAAAGATTTGTCTTAAGTGTTGTTGGGATCTCTTAATTCATCATAGGGGCATGTGAATGTACAATAAGGAATCTCTACTTTCGATAAAGAAGGAGAATGTTTCAAGATGTGATTCAGTAAATCTTTGGCCAAAGTATTTTGAGCTTGATTTAGAAAGTTGTTCTCAATCATATTCTTTTGAATCACATGAGGTTATAAATCGTATTAGGGGTTTGACATAAACAATCCGTACCCTAATAATATGATTTGAAACATTGTATAAGAGAAGGACCGTATTGCATTGCAATTCCAACTGAATAGGTTCTTCATCTATTCTGGTTAGCTTGGGTAGCCTTGGTATATTGCTAGATGTCACTCTTGGCTTGTGGAAGTCCTAGGATTTATTGTGATCGATCCAAATAAAGGAAGAATTAAAAAGGGGTTTTAATTCCAGTTGGTTAGAAAGAGTTCTAATATTTTCCCACTGCCTTGCTAATTAGAACCTAATGGATCGCACACCTTAAATGGTTAACTTTGAGTAATACAAATGAGAATGAGGAAATCAATTTGATTGATTTGATGTGGATGATTTACTACATGTAAAAACGTATTTGGGCCTCGATAATAGTTAGAGAGAAGCCCAAATGGTTGGGTATCAAGCCCAAGGGTTTAAGACACCTAAATATTATGGTTTAAGTGTCATAAGGCCCAATTTTGGAAGCCCAATGGGGTTTGGTCGAAAATGCTTAAGTGAATGTGTATGGGAATTGTTTCTATAAGCTCATTAACACACAAACACAATCCAACATCAACCAAATGAGTTTGAGAGATCAAAGAGAGATAAAAGAGAGTTTTCAAGAGTGAAACACTTTCATCTTTCAAAAGTGGTTTAGATTGAAACCAATCTTGAGAATCTTGCACTAGCATTCAAGTATTCTCAAGATACTTCTTCTCATCTCAAGGTTCCATTGGTGTGGAGACTTAGAGGCCATATACTTTTGTGGCTCACATGGAGGAGAAAGATTAAGGAGCAAAGATCAAAGAGGAGATCAACAAAGAGGAAATCATCAAGAGAAGACCAAACACAAATTGGTTCATATAATTGCTTCAAGGGTAATTAGATCTTATCCTTTCTCTTGATTTTTCATTTATGGAAAACATATCAATGTTCATGGCTTAAGATACTTGGAAGAAGTTTTGTTTTTGAATTTAAACAACCACCATAGACTTCCGCTGCGATTAATTTGATTAAATGCATGTTTAATATTCAAATGAACTTTGGAAAAATGTTTTGAAATTTCCTACAATTGGGTGGGTGTATTTAGGGCTTCATTTGGTCCATGGGTCATGTCATCTTATGCCACTTATCCCTTGGGCCCAATAGCCTTTTGGGCTATTTTGTCCATTTCCTTTTAAATCATATTTAAAAGCCCAATCTAATATTTATATATATCAATATTAATTCCATAATTAATCTTTTAATTATAATTTAACTATTAAATTATAATTATAGTCTTACTTAATTGACCCGGTCGAACTATTTGACTTTGGTCAATTGCTCCGGTCAATATGTTGACTTTTGACCGTTGACTTTGACATTTGATTATCAACCATTGACTTGTGTCTCCTCATTTCATTTCTCCTCATTCGTACCTCTAATCACATTCTTTGGGTGTACAGATCTGTAGGTTCCCTTTAGCAAAGTAATGGGTTGACTCCACTCCTCAAAGATGATATACGAATTAAATTCCACAATTTAATTCTTCCTATTAATAAAGGTTAATTGAAACCTTTTAGGACATCCACAAACCATGGTTATTGCCTAGCAACAAGTCACGGTTATCCGAGCTAAATGATACGTTGTGAAAGAACCTATTCAAATTGGAATGACCGTGCAATTGAATCCTTCTCTTATGTCAATACTCCTTATTCACATTATTAGATCATGGAATCCGATTGTCAATATCCTAATGTGAATAATTCCGTTTATATGATTATCCTGGTAAGATTTGAAGACTTCTTCTTTCAAGTCTTATCCACTACTCTACGCAGAGATTTGACCAATTATATCTTGGAGTATTCTCTCTCCTTTACTGAGAGTAGAGATTCTTTGTTGTACATTCATTTGCTTCCATGACTCTATTGAGAATCCTGATGAGCACCTTTAAGCTACGCCTAATTTAACATGACCGTATAGTGCCCTCAAAGATTAACAACATAGTCACAAAACATCTATGATGCCTCAGCTCTAAGGATTAGTTTGCACCATTGCAATTTATGAATTCCAGCTTGACATGTGAGTAAAGACTTCCATGCTATAACTCATGTGTTGGATCGCGTTCAGTTTACTTGTTCTTCTACAAGCACCTACACACATATGGATGTGTCTCCACATTTAATGACTTGAGACCTTGCCATTCCCTACATATAGAGATGATATTGTATGTACTGGTCTTTGCGGAATATTGACGTCCAATCAATATTCCTATAACCAGGAACATATTCAAGATTTAGGGATGATGAGAAGTCTCCATGTATGCAATCTCATTACATAGCTCTCATATCCACTTGTGCATTCCTTGGACTATGGTTGTTCTACATATTGAAAGATAATATAGGATGATTTAATGAATAAAACAACCTTTCTTGCCCATTGATAACATAATATGTCTTTTATCAAAGATGTCCTTAATTCTAACTATTACATAAATAGTTGGCTTTAAGGGCATATTTCTAACAAGATGCTGATCATAGGCAAGTAGGTCTAATGGGGCTTAAGGTTGCATGTGACATGATGTGAAGGTATTTGGGAATCGAAAAGTTGAAAGAGATGTTGATCATAGGGAAGTAGGTCTAATGGGGGCTGAAGGTTGCGCGTGACATGATGTGAAGGTTTGAGAATGGAAAAGTTGAAAGAGATGCTGATCATAGGCAAGTAGGTCTAGTGGGGCTTCAAAGTAGGTCTAATGGGGCGTAAGGTTGCATGTGACATGATGTGAAGGTGTTTGGGAATGGAAAAGTTGAAAGAGATGTTGATCATAGGCAAGTAGGTCTAATAGGGGCTGAAGGTTGCAAGTGACATGATGTGAAGGTTTGAGAATGGAAAAGTTAAAAGAGATGTTGATCATAGGCAAGTAGGTCTAATGGGGCTTAAGGTTGCATGTGACATGATGTGAAGGTGTTTGGGAATGGAAACGTTGAAAGAGATGCTGATCATAAGCACTAGAAATAACTTTTGCTACAACATACGCGACATCTTGGATTGAAAACACAACATTAAGTGTGTATTCTCTGTGTTTTATGAAGGAAGTTGAGGTTGCACTTCAAAACCAATTGGCAATGAGGGACTAGCCCAACTCCTTATAATCTTTTGCTAGGTTTCTCAACTTTCCAATGTACATTTCACCTTCAAATTCTCACATTTAAAGAGTGAAATTTAAGGATGGGAGACTTCATGTAAATTTATCTTAAATGGTATTTTGTGGTTGATATTTCATTGTTATTTTTATTTTGTTAGTGCATGTTGACAATGAAGAAATGCTTACGAAAGTTGGAGATGAAGCATGTTGACAATTGAGAGTTACAAAAAATGTGGTTTTTGTTGTTGAACATAAAGTTTTGAACGTCGGAGTACTCTCTTTTTCCTTCATGTAGGATTTTGTCCCACTAAATTTTTCCTAAGCAAAGTTTTAACGAGACTTTTGTCAAGACCGGTTATATTGGATATAGATGATGATAAAATAGATATCATTTATATTAATTGAATTTGAGAGAAATAGACGTCTAAAACAGATCATTTATATTAATTGAATCGAGAAACTACCCAAGATCTGAAAACAAATTATGTATAGAAAAGAAAGAAAAAAAGGAAACCAAAAGCTAGCTCCTTTTCCTAAAAGAAGATAGCTTTTCTGAATTCATTTCTTGTCTATATCAAACAATTAATCGTTTCACACTCCAAGAGCACCTACCCAAAAGAACAGAACAGGTGTACACAGTGAAGCCGCACGAAAAGGACCACTCATATAATTTCTCTTTGGCATGTACTGGATACAGATAAGAAAATTAAAGTATGGCAAACAGGCTTGGTTCACAAGAATTAATAAATAATGAGTTTGTGTCCCAACTAACCCGTACGTACTTGGAAAAACGACAATATCAAACAAAAGGTGGTGCAACAATTGCATTGACCCCAGGTGGGCTTCTGCTGTGAATCACTGAATCACAACCAAACGACAACAGAAAATGATAAAAGGAACCACAAACTAGGCACAGGCACTCGTTTCGACAGAGTGATATCCAATACTAGCGTGACACCTATCTGGTTGGTCTAGTTGTCCAGCACCATCACAGCATGACCTGTAAATCGAGACGTGTTATTTTGAAAATGATAACCTAAAGCTACCTGCAAATAATAAGGAAGATATATGTATACGCGTACGGTTCTAGAATTTCACATATTTATTTAATAAAATCTTAATATTTTATAAATTTTTTTCTCTGCTTCAACGCAGCTTCGTCAGCTGTTTCTGCATATTTTATTCACTATATATATCTCACGTTCACGTATAAAAGAACACAGCTAAGTTATATATACTTAGTTTCAAAGCTGAAGAACATCAAGCCTCTCTCAGCCACTGGTGTGTGTTTCACTCTCAGTAGCACACAGAAATCAAAATGGCATCTGAAGCAGTTCGTGATCATAACAATCGTAACGAAGGAGAAAATGGAGATCGTGGTTTCTGTGGGAAGTTGATGAACAAGGTGGTGGAATTTCCAAGAAAGTTAAAGAAACTAGGGCAAGATGATCCCAGAAGGATCGTTCATTCTCTTAAAGTAGGACTTGCAGTTCTTTTGGTGTCATTGCTTTATTACTTCCAGCCTCTCTATGAAGAGCTTGGTGCCACTGCCATGTGGGCTGTTTTGACTGTTGTTGTCGTCTTCGAATTTTCTGTAGGTATGTTTTTAATTTCTGCTAGCTTTTTGATTCACTTAGAAACCATCATAGTTTTGTTTTAATTAAATTTGGTTTAAGTTGATATGAATAAATTTATTTATCTGTTTTTTTGGGTGTGTGTGTGCATAATGCAGGGGCAACACTAGGAAGAGGTTTAAACAGGATTTTGGCAACATTCCTAGCAGGTGCTCTAGGATTTGGTGTTCATCACCTGGCAAATCTTTCTGGACAAACAGCTCATCCAATACTCACTGGGGTCTTTGTCTTTCTACTAGGTAAAATTACTCCACCTGAAAAAAGACATAAAAATACTTAGGAGCTTTTTTCAATCAACTTTATCATCACATAAATTACAACTAATATTAATGAATTGGGAATTAATAGAATTTATTCATGTGCAGCTGCATCAGTGACATTTCTACGCTTCTTTCCGCGGTTGAAGGCAAGATACGACTATGGACTTCTGATTTTTATCTTGACATTCTGTATGATATCCGTATCGGGATACAGAGATGAGGAGATACTAGAAATGGCCCACAAGAGGGTGTCCGCAATCCTGATAGGCGCATTTACAGCTGTGTTTGTGTGTGTTTTCATTTGCCCTGTATGGGCTGGTGATGATCTGCACAACTCTGTTGCTAACAACATTGAGAAACTTGGGAGCTTCTTGGAAGGTACATTACTTAAATGCACTCTACTTCATGCCTAGAATTTTCATTACTTATGTGACTCGAAAAACTCACTATAAAATTTTTAAAAACCTGCAGGTTTTGGGGATGAATACTTTAAAGTAGCCGGCAATACAGAGTCTAATAAGGCACTTTTGCAAGGATATTCTAGTGTTCTCAACTCAAAACAGAGTGAAGAAAGTCAGGTATTGAGTCTCTTTTAATTACCCCGACAACAACCAAATTACAAGTTTTTAAGTCAAATGTAATTAGAAATTATATTTTGCTATGCGTTGTGTTAGACTATGAATTAGAACCGCATATTTAGGCATAAATTTTATGTGATTTATGGATCTAATTCATAGCGTAGCAAAATAACATCTCAGATTGTTTGACAAGACAAAATTACTACTCGTAGACTGATAACACTATACCTTGATGTTTTGCAGGCAAATTTTGCAAGATGGGAGCCTAGACATGGAAAGTTTAGATACCGTCATCCATGGAAACATTATCTGAAAATTGGTACCATAACCCGACAATGCGCATACCGGATCGACACTCTTAATGGCTACCTCAACTCAGAAATTCAGGTACTGTACATCAGATCATTTAAGACTATATTACAAACAAAGACACAATGAAAAATATGTAAATATTAACAATGATTTTGTTATTTTACAGACACCTCTAAACATACAGAGCAACAAAGTTCAAGAGCTATGCATGAAGATGAGCTCAGAATCAGGCAAGGCCTTGAAAGAGCTAGCATGTGCCCTAAAAACAATGACCAAGCCATGCTCTGCCGCCAGCTGCCACATCACAAAATCAAGAGCTGCAGCCAATAACCTCAAATCTCTGCTCAAAACCAGCGCAGCATTGTTGGGCAGCGAAGGCATTCACCTCCTGGACATCGTACCTGCTGTCACTGTAGCTTCGCTCCTAAGCGACGTCGTTTCGTACGCTGAGCAAATCGAGAAGTCGATCCAGGAACTGTCCTCGTTTTCGCATGTGCAGTTCAAGAGCGCAGAGCCAAAAAACGCATTGCAGCCGTGTAATTCTTCTGCGAGTTCCACCAATGATAACGTGCCACATCATGTCATCACGATTCATAAATTGCCTTCTTAGAAGGAAATTGGAAGCAAACAAGGGGCTGCCAATTAATTAAGGAGCTCCATTTGATCTGACCGTCCATCGAAACCGAGAGATCCTCAGCCGTTAAGATCTCGCTATCGCAAAGCCCCTGCAGGTTTCGCTCACTCTGCCCCAACGCCTGAACTTGTCGCCACCTTCACGGAACCCTAGTTGTTGTTCGTGCCACCCCGGCACAGGCGTCTCTATGCCGGCGCACATCTCACTCGCCTGGGTGACAAGCGGTGCGGTAACATCTCCGACTCCGACCACCATAAACGGTGTCACCTCTGGGGATATTTAGTTGTTTGCAATTTTACAAGGGCATCGTTTATTATCACTATTTTTATGTTTTTTTCTTATCACGGAGAAAATAAACAAAACTGTGCTCTTATATTAGTTGTATCATTAACAGAGTAAACAAAATTATCCTCTTATTATTTGATGAACAAGAAATACATATTTTTGCATTCATGTTGGCCATACTTGAATTTTAGCCTCTACCCTTATTTGCTCTTTCTTTGCTTCTTGAGTTGTCCTTGATGTGTGTCTAGTGACACAAATTCAATCGGCACGTCCATATTCACATGTTACACAAAAAGTCACACCAACATGAAACTTACAAGTGACAACCACACAGCAACCAAACATTTCCAATTAAAATTCAACACTATCTCAATCATGGCACAATTTTGTAGCTTTCATTTTAACAATCCAAGAAACAAAGGAATATGGAGTTTCTAAATCCACAAAACCCATGCTCCTTGCTCTTGTTCATGAGACAACTCAGCTCCCCCACCCAATACAACCTCCACAAACCTCCCAGAGCCCAGCTCCCCCACAATCTTTTCCCACACTCCACCTTTTGTCCCTCAGCATCTCCATCAAGCTAAACCAAACTCCTCAATTGACACCATTTTTAATGGTGTGGTTTGGGAAGAAAGCACACTAATTATGGTGCTTTTTACTGAAGGCCACTATATATATGCAGCTACTATTCTTTGGTCCAGGATCTAAACTGGAGTTTCTAATGACTAAAAGTAGGGCTGGTCATTTATACCGAAAACCCGACCGAACCGGCCAAACCGGACCGGTTTTGGCGGGTTGGTCCGGTTTTGTAACTAAAATTATTGAAATCGGCAGAAAAACCGGCCGACCCGATGGTGAACCGGTTTTGAACCGGTTTGAATTTTTTAAAACCGGCGAAACCCGAACCGGACCGCTTCTATGTAAATTGCGTAAAAATCCAGAAAGTGCGCGCACATGGAGAATCGAACTCTGAACATCAGAGTTCGGATGCAAGGCCCAAATACCACTGGACTGATGCGTCATCTTATGCAACATGTGTATAATTGTAGTATTTATTACAATGTAAAAGAATTAAAAAAACATTTAAAAAAGAGTTAGGGTTTCCCCTGCCTCACAAACTCTCCTTTTCTTTTTCTTTTCTCCCAGCCGTCAGTCTTCTTTCTTCTTCATCCCGCCCTGCGCACTGCTTCTTCTTCTTCTTTCGTTCTTCTCTCCATATTCTTCCTTGGCTTCTTCTTCTTTTCTTCTTCTTCCTCCCCATACCCCCCAACAACGAAGTGGTCCTCAAGCAATCCTCTGCCGTCGATACTCGCCGAACCAAACCGCACCGCACCGACTTCTCGGCGTGCCGATTGCAGTCGGTGTTGCATCTTCTCGGCGCGGCGGCGGTCTACAAAATATGTACGCCGATGACCTCCGGTTCGGTGGTCGGCAACTCTTCCCAGCCACGGTTATCGACCCGTGAACACCCCTAACTAAAAGCCACTTTTCACAACTTATAACTGTAAATCAACATCCTTCACGGTTTGGGCCCATGGTCCTCAATCTCAAAGTCCTCAGCCAACAACTTCGCCAACTACTTCCACTTTATAAACACGTCCCCATTGTTGATATTAATCCCAACCCGCTTTACTACCTGGAAATCTCAACGACAACCCCTCACTACAAAAAAAGTCAACAATGGTTACCTTTTTAATTGGTGACTGTTGGCATCATTAGACACCTTTTTTGGTGAGTAAAAGCAATAGTAACGGTACAGTTACAATTTTGGGCTTCATTACATATGAAGCCGTTACTAAAGGCTATTGTCACCGTTATAACAACATTCGTGACATTGTGGAAATTGACTCTTAACAGCATGTGGGGCCCATCATCTATCCAATCAACTTCAGTTTATAATATTTTATTACTTATTTGACTGTCCAATCAACTTCATATTACGTATTTGATTGTTAATAGCATTTAAATACAGTAGGGCCCATCAATTCAACAATTTGACAATACTTAAATCTATATCCGTGTATTAGAATTATTAAAAAGAATTACAATTTCTATTTGTACATTTCTTACTTTTCATTTTCCGATAATTAATTAATAAAAATATTGTTTTTATTGATGTCTGGTGTTTATTGTAATTTCATTATAATTCAATAAACAATTTAATAAAGATATTGACTTTCATTGCAATTTCTTTCATTACAGTAAACATTTCATAAACATATGAGCTTTCATTTCCTAATTTTCATTACAATTTACACACATGGAGGATTAAACCTCCCAAAATATTAAGTCACTGGTAACTAAATATACAATCATTTGGGATCTACTTTCAAAATAACTAATTTCATCCCACTTGAAGTTGGTCTTCAAAAAGGAAATGGCATACCCTAGCACCAACGAAGCAGTTATGATCAAAATACCAAACTAACATGTATTTTGGTATTATGAATTTCATAATACCAAAACACATATATATTGATAAGCATGGTGTTAACAAAAAGCATAATGGTACTGCATGGTCTAGATACCATAAACTCTAACCATATTTTTCAAACTTTGAACACAGGGCCTACAATCCTTGCGTGCTCCTCCTCTTCTATCCCCCTTAGTACTGGTCTATAACCATCTTTGAATTCATATCTTCCTGCATGAAGTAATCACAAAGAATATATATATCTGTTAACTGTGCATTCTACTACATGGATGCCTCTATAACAAACAACACAAGATAACAGATCCTAAAATACAATCAAATTCAGCCTCACCATAGCCTTTGCAGCTGTCTCATTCACAGGTGTTCCATTCTTTCTTACGTGGCACAGTTCAAACATTTTGCATCTGTCAGGGGAGACACCCCTGTGATTCACCTTCTAAAATCCACCAGGCAGTTCATATATCAAATATCATTTTAAATCATAGCACGAGTACTTAAAAGAAGTTTTTCCAATGCAATGTGTTGTTTAGCAGGGTACGATAAGTGTTTTAGTGGTTCCTTTCCAAGAGGTTGGCTTAACAGGGTACGGTTTCTATCAATATACCTATATGTAATATATACATATGCAATTGTTCTCCTGGCAATCAATCCTGCATGTCATGATATTAGCTTGTCAGTTTGGACTCTTTAGTAGGTGGATTCTTGTTTGTATATGTATAGTTCACACTCAAGATTGGGTCTGAAAACATAGCAGGCCAATATTTTGCAAGAGAAAATTTGTATATAAATATGTCTTTGTGTTTGTTCTTATCTCTATTTGGGCTTTTCATCTGGGAGTAGTCAACATTTGGTTAATTTGTGAGATTAGTGGAAAAGCTATTTTGGTTAGAATTTCCCTTTATCTTTTAGGGAAAAAGAGTCAAACTCATATATATTGGAAAGTTAAATTTGATAGGTTTGTGGGATATTCACAACGTATGAGATGAGACTTTGATATTTAAATATTGATTAATGTGTAGATTTTCTTGAAAAGGGTTACGAATTATGAACTAATGTTATTGTATTTAAAGTTAGGATAACAGATTGTGTACTGAATGGTAAATTGGTTTGGGGAAGTTCTTCCTGTTTAATTGGGGTGTTTCCTGCACTATTGTGCAGAATGAATAGTACAATATACTAAATATCCGCCATAGAAACTACTAGGTTTTCGTTGTTGCTGGCATTGAAACTGCTAGTTCTATAGTCGTAGAGAAATTTTCAAGGTAAAGCTAATGACAATAATTTATTTTGTGGACGGTGGGTATTGACATGCTTGTAGTGTGGATAGAGGTTGCTATAATCTCTTCTTCAACATTAGCATGTGGCATGCAATGTTTTTGTAATGATCATAGGATCTACTCATTAGCTTTTGATGCAATTTAATACTAATGTCGGCTGTGTGTTCATGGCCCATTCATTAAAAAATTGAAAGTACATACCAGCTGTTCTATGTTTTTATCATTTATATATGATCAAAAAATTATGAGAACTTACATAAGCAGACTTACAATATGATAATATGCTCCACATTAATTCACTACGAAAATTGTGACACTTACATATTGTTTCCTCACTTGGGCATATGATTTTGTCCCCGTTGTGTGGTGCATCTTGTGCTTCGCACAATTACATTTATTTGTGATTGATCGTCTCTGTATGAATATTTTATACAGCATCAAACAATTGACCATTTGAAAAAACAAAAAGCAAAGACATATTTCATGTTTTACCTGTGCTGGACCAGTCTCCCAATATTTCACCAATAACCTCCACTGTTCTTTGCTAACCCTGTCATCAGTGCAATTCCATCGCTCCTCTGAATTCAAAAAAGGATCATACCAATTCTTTTTTAGATTGGCCTTGTGTTTCTTCCAAAGATGATTGAGTTTCTGCTCAGCCACGGCCCGTATTTTGGGTGCCTTCTTTTTAGTTTCCGGATCAGACCAATCAATTGTCCTCTGCATTCATATTCAACTATATACATTAACATTTTAGTGGTTTGACACGTATAAGTTAATCAGAGTAGTCAACTGAAACACGAAGACCAAAAGCGCTGACAAATCACTACTCTTAAAGTACAAGAAACCTTTTAACTTCCATTGAAAAGTAACATTCCTGCTGTCATTGGTTATTATACTTTTGCATCACCTGTTACTTCCTGTTGGTTTTAACCTCATTAATGCACAGAAATGTATTGCTGCTATGTGATGTAAGTCATATATGCATGGTGATGAGCCTTACATAAAGAGAACATATGACCAGATTATCAAAAGAAGTAAAGAAGAAACATACTAATATGAAATGGAATACCAGATTCATAAAAGCTTTGACTAAAGGGCAATCCACTATAACCTAGTGGGTTTCCACAACCCTATAAGTTACATATCATGATTGGTAGAGCTCAAGATAATTCAGGTTATTGAGTTGTATTCATCTGTAGAATGTATACAAGATGCCTATGAGAATAGATTATAAGAATGAGTCATATACAAGATATGAAGCAGTGGCAGATCCATACAAGATATAAGAATGAACCATATACAAGATATGAATTATATATAGATGAACATGTCGTGGATTATAACGAGCAAGGCAGTAGAAGCTGGACGCTGCTTTGATTCCCTTTAGTCAGGGCTTTCCACAAACAAGTGGTGGGCGTTCTTGCCCAACCACTCAACCAATCAATGGGAACCCCATCAGGCAAAAAGTTCATAAATGCAAATTTAATCAAGGAAACCCCACATGGTCAAATACCAATATTAAACAGATAGTATCAAATTTGTCAAGAAGGCAAGGAGGACTCAAATTTGATGATGTAAATATTAACCATTTAAGATCCAAATAATACACGACAATCAAATTAAGAATCTCCAAGCCCTAACAAGTAAGGATTAAGATTTTATGATTGATAAAACAACATACAAAAATAAGGAGTTAGAACCTGGGATTGGGAATGGAGGCGCCTTTAGAAATTCAATCGCTGCTGTGGAGTAGGAGTAAGAAAATAGTCCTTGAAGAAACCACTTGGGAAAGAATGAACTGTGTTCTTCAAGAGCGCTGGCAATGGAGCCGCCCCTGGGAATGGATGATATATTGGAAAGTTAATTTAAATTGTAATAAATTGTTTTCTTTGAATTTGGATAACTTTGCAATACTTTATTGGTTAACCATTGTAATATTTAATTGTTTTTGTATACGTATTTACTTTTTGCTGTGTTCCATATATATTTAATTGGATTAATACTCTCAAGGAAGATTATTCTCAAATATTATATTCAATAAATTACTGTTCATGTGTCAGCTGCTTTATATTTATTATATTTAAATTAATACTCACCAATTCTTTCAAGTGTGAGATAATTAGTCACAAATAATGGTGACTAGCAACCAAAGTCATTGACCACCCATTCAAATGGTTCAAATGTCACCAAAACTATTTTGTTGCTATAAAAAATGTGACTAATGCTTTCCTTTTTTGTAGTGCCTCGTGCTTGTATATAGCAGCGTACGCACAAAGCATACTCACAATGACCATTGACCAGCATTGTTGTTATACACATCTGGTTGGCATCAAATAGTCTCTCTGATACCTAATATATGGTCTAGCCGAAATTTCCTACCCGAGGTATCCTACTCGTTTCAATATAGTCTAGCGTCCGATATGTGTCTTACCTGAAATGTCATACCAAGGATGAAAATATCGGCCGATATCCCAATATATCGGCCAGTATATCCCTTTTTATGGGTGTTGATACAGATAAGGGGGGGTAAGCCAATTTTTTCCCCCTTATCGACGATATTTCCACAATGCCCCCGATATCCTTGATATTTACTGATATTTACCAATATTTCCCGATACTAGACAAATAACCCATAATTTTGTCTTCAGTTTTAAAAGTAATCAAAGGTCCCAGGCATTGAATCAATGTCAAAAACCAAGCTCTAATACTTAGTAGCTTCTCCTTTCTTCTCTTCTCAGTCATTTCGACTATCTTCGGCTCTTCCTCTCCTCTCTCTGGTTGATCAGTTTCTTGTGTGTTTGATTTCATTTTTCACATAATCTTCCATCTCTCATTTCCTTTATCATTAAGTCTAATTCTTGTAATATAATGTTGGGTTATGTATTAATGGGTTGGGTTGGGTTTTGTCTTTGTTGTGTTAAGTCTAATTGTATTTATTTTCAGGATTTTCATTGCGCATTATACACGTACATTTCATCATATGCATATCTTATACTTAGTATATTTTGAATTTTATTATTTCAATACATTCATTGATAATGTGTGCTTAATATCTATGAAAGTTTCACTTCAAAATTCCGTGTTTTTAAGCCATTATCTGTCTTTTTTGTCGATTTTCCCCGACACCAAAAACGACATCGATATATCCCCCAAAATATCCATAAATTGAAGGCCCGATAATATCTGTATCGCCGATATTTTCATCCTTGGTCATACTCGAGCAATATGTCCTACCCGATTCACTATGTCTTAGTCGAGTTCTACTTGGCCCAAATCCATGTGCTTCTCCAGGCTGGCCTCACTCACCAACATAGGGACCACTTAGTCTGGTCCCCCACATGCCACAAGTACCAAGAAGATAGACTCACGTGCCCAGCTCATGGTCCACTGAGGAAGACCCACGCCTCTGCCACTTGCCCATTAAACAATGGTAAGTGGCTCTCATCTCCTACCTATATAAGGGAAGAAACCCCTCTCCAACAAAGGACTCTTCATTCTCCTCTCCATGGGTATATCAGGGGACGCCTAGGCTCTCCTTCTTCCTCCTGTATTCAGGCTCTCAAGCCTCTCCATGTATAATGTAATACTCCTCCATAATATATACCAAGCTCTATAGTGGACGTAGCCCTATTCATGGGTGAACCACTCTAAATCTGTGCATTGTTCTATTGTGTGTGATTGACCATATACCTTCTAGGGCCCATGCTAAATCACCCATTAGCAGAAGTGAATTGAGTGGTGTCTTATAGTCTGCCAACACATAATGAATCAAGTGATGCCTTATGGTCTTCCAACACATAGTGAATCGAGTAGGTGAGGTCAGCTGGGTGTCGATCGGGTATCTCTAATACAAGCTCGAGTAGGTCAGGTCAGTTGGTGCCGATTAAGTACCTCAGTTGGGCTAGGCAGGTAAGCTCACCTTGTACCGACCAGGTACAACAACTCAGCTAGGTAGGTGAGGCCACTTGGTGCTGCCTAGGTACCTATACCAACAAGCCACCAAGTTCTTAGTGGAGGACTAGTTCTCGACTGGGAACTTTAAGTAGAACTATTACTAGCGGAGGTGATCAACTTGTATATTTGAGGGGGGAGCTTTTGTTCCTTGGAGAATCAATCATGCAAGTTTCTCGGGTTGGCAAGTGATGCGGAGTTGAGCATGAAGGCGAATAAGCTAGCTGTGCAAGGTCGGCGGAGAGCTAACTGTGCCTAGTAGGCATAGAGCTACCCGTGCAAGGTTGGCATAGAGCTATTCGTGTCGGGTAGAACTTATTGAATCATGTAGGTTTTTTTGGATCAGCTTTGACCTTTTGGATCATGTAGGTCCTTTTGAATTGGGAAGGACCTTGTGGATCAGGTCGGCTAGGGTATATACCAACTCTCTATTCAAGGGTTGCGCCTTGGGTGGGGAGTTGCATCAGTCTTTATACCAAGCCAATTCATGTTCGATTCATTCGTACCTTGCTTGTGTGTGGAGTGGTAGGAGTACACTAATGTGGAGGTTGACCATGCAAGTAGTCCGGTCGGTCATCTAACACGAAGATGGTGAGGCTGAGCTGAGCCGAGCACAATATTCTAGGGTCGAGCCTAGCAGACCCATATGGAGATATAAGCTGTCTCTTAGACCATGGTGGGACAAGGTGGAGATGGTGAGGACGAGCCAAGCTCATTGAAATTGATACTTAGGTGACGAGGGGTAATTTTAACTAAACAAACAAGACACAACAACTCAACAATCAAGAGAACACACAGAGTATGCCACAGAGTACCTGCAGTCCTAGAAGATTACTAGTGACAACCTAGGCACTCAGAAGGACCCATCAATCTAGGCATCCCCTGTGCTAGCAACAACTATGGTGAAAGTGAGTGAAGTCATCAATATCAATTAAACAGCAAACAGCAGATATAGATGACTAGTCAACCACCAAGAACAGAAACCCAGATAAATTTACAGATATGCAAAACAAGTTTTGTTTACCCAGAAACCCACCATTGGGAAAAACTGGGAGTCATCAACCGACTAGGCAATCCACTAAGTAGAAAAAGATTCTTACAAAGGAATACAAGCAAGCTCAAGCAAAACCTAGATTTATTTAGGAAGATGAGCTTTACCTCCTTTGTGCAATCTTCTTCTCCAACTTAGCAAAGCTTGAAGCTCAGTTCTTCATGGTAATGGCAGCTCCTTTTCCAGCTCGATCATCCCATGGCACTAGCTTGCAAGCTCCAACTCAAACTGAAACCAAACTTTGGATTCAAGGGAGAAAAGACCAATTTCTTCAAGAAACCATACTCATTGAAGAAATCAGTCACTAATCCGATCTAGATCTATATGAGAGAATGATTTAAATAGCTAGATGCAGATTCATATTTCAAAAGCAGTTTTTCAAAAAGAAATCAATTAGAAAAACTCATAGATGAAATATATGGTTTACTCTTGAGGAAGAAGAAGAGAAAGATGGCAAGCCAATCTTTCCAAAACTTCCACACAAAAGAGACGGCTTCCAAATGAGGGATTTACTTGCTTTTACAGACAAAGGAATCCCTTAGGTCAGACTGACACATGGCAGCAGAGAGAGAAAATAGAATAGGACAAAACAGATGGTTAACCAGCTAGAAATCGCACTGAGCAAAGATGACTAGTCATCTTTTATGAAAACAGTTTTAATGCATGATATGCAATGCATGATTTACCTTTGTCAAATTGCTTGAACCTCCATAGGATAGATGAGATTTAAGAACACTTAGAGATGCTAATCTTAATCTATCCTTGAGCTTGATAAATACATATAAAAGTCCTATTACAAAAATGTCAAGGGAAGCCAAAAGTAATAATCAAAAATTCATACATTAACACTTTTGGAGAGCCAATCTAGGTGAGAAGTAAGGAGATTGTTTCATCAGACCCATGGCGGCACATTTATAAGCGATGGCAGCACTTGGAGTTTGTGGATATCGATACATATATATATATATTTCTACTCGTCTAGTGGCTTTGGCTATTCAAGTGCTCGTTTGGAACGTCGCCTGAAGGCCATTGTAGATATGACTGAGTGTGAGGGTGTTTTCTGAGGTCGAATGGTGGTGCAGCGAAGGTGGGCTTGTAAATCCGACCTCCTCGAGCTTAGAGAAGGAGAGAAAGAGAGAGAGAGAGAGAGAGAGAGAGAGAGAGAGAGAGAGAAGCGAGTCATTTCCCCATAGGTTGGTCGTCATTTCATTGGGTGGTCCGAGCCGAGCCGTTTCTTCAATTGGGGGGATTCAGTCTCAGAGATACATTGCTGGTGGTTCTCTTTTGATTGCTAATCGATAGTGATGAGACTTTATCTGGTGGTTAAAAATATTCCAGAGAACTTTTGGAGAGGAGAGAAAGAAAGTCAACCCCTTTTCAGGATTGAGCCAACCTGTTTCTCATAATGCTTTGTTTCTCCTTGGAGGGGCAGTGGTCGGAGTATGAGCCGAACCATTCCTACTTCGTTTGTTTTGCTTGCAGCCCCCATTTTTAGAGGAGAGAGGGTTGGTTGTACAACTTGGTGGATAGCCATGCAAGGTGGTCGGGTCGGTCGTTCAACGTGGAAATTGAGCATGCGAGGTGCTTCGGTTGGCTATGACGTGGAGATTGAGCATGTGAGGTTCTCGGGTTGGTCATGCAACGTGGGAATGGAGCACACGAGGTGCTTGGGTAGGCTACGACGTAGAGATTGAACATTCGAGGTGGTCATCCAGCTCATCCTTACGAGTAATATGCCATGCATGCAAGGTGGTCAGGACGGTCACTCATGCAAGGTGGTCATCCGGCTCATCCTTGCTAGTAATACACCACTCATGCAACATGAGCGAGTTGGTTATTCGACGTAGTGGATAACCATACAAGGTGGTCGGGTCGGTCGTTCAACGTGATGGATGGCTATGGAATGTACTCGGGTCCGTCAAGTGACATGGTTGATGACTAGTACTTGGGTCCATCACGTGACATGGTTGATGACCATGCAAGGTGGTTAGGTCGATTGTTCAATATGATGGATGGCCATGCAATGTGCTCGGATCCATCGTACAAGATATGGGTGTACATCCGTTCGAAACCAATACAATTTAGTCAATGCGCATCATATAGAATGGCTTGTGATTTTTTTCAATCCAATCCGATCCAAATTGATATTGGGTTAGATGATCGTTTTGGTAATGGAAAAAGACTAATGAAATATTAAACGTTTATTCTCAGGTTTAATCTAACCAAACATATTAATAGACGTAAATGTAAAATATAAATGAAGTACTAGAGAAAATTGTTTTGATTATATAATACATTAAACTTAACTCCATTAAATGACTTAAAATATTCATAACTTTTCAACTACAAATACCTACAAGAGCAAAATAAACATAAAACTAATTAGATTGGATTTGATTGGATTCTGATGAGCAAATATGTCATCCGATCCAATTATGTCGGTTTTCAAATTACGGATCCAATCTAATCCGTCAATGACAGGACCCGACCCAAATTCCACTTTGGAATCCGAGCCGAACCCTATGTGTGTCCGACACCTGGGTGCCGGGCACAAACAGGGTTCGGCTCGGATTCCAAAGTGGAATTTGGGTCGGGTCCTGTTAGTGAAATCATTCAAACCGATTGAAATTGAATTAAATTGCATTGGATCAGTCAATTTAGGGAGATTAGATTGGATCTTGTACACCCCTAACACAATAATCCGACTCCTCTAAGTCTCTAGCTTTATCTTCGCAATTGACTTGTTTCATTATTGTTCATAGTGGCCTGAACCATGAGACCAATCTTTTGACCAAAAAAGAACCATGAGACAAATCTTGTCACCCCTCTAGTTATGCAATCGTTGGAATCAACCTGTAAAATACGTACAAATACCATGTACACCTTAGCAGAAATAACATGTTACTGGTGTTGTAAATCGGCTTGATACAATTTGAGTTCGACTTATGTTAGGCTTGTTTTTGGCTCATTTGAGCTCGGTTTGTAAAAAAGAAAAAATGAGCTCCGTTTGTAGAAAATAAAAAATGAGCTGAGTTCAAAGAAAATATTAGGTGCGTTGGACAAGATCCAATCTAATCAGCTCATAAAAACACATGAGCAGCTGGTTTTTATTTATGAGATAGCTCGAGTTTACCACAAGATTACACATTACTACATTAGGGTAGTATGATTCAATCTATTTGGCTAGTTGTATGGTCTTTTAAGACACCCATTAGGGTACTGTGACCAGTAATAACACTTTCTTAGTGGATCTGTTCGACTCTATATTCACTTTGAATTTGGTGGAAATCAATAATATACTTAGAAAGAAAGATAAAAATGTAACACCAAAATGTAGATGGAAACTTGACGAAAGCCCAACAGAAGGAGACATAAAATCAGCACAAGCCCAAAAGAGCCTTGTCATTACCATCTTGCCCCTAACTACATGAAATGTAGTTTTTTTTAATTTATGTATTTAGTACAAGCGATTGGAAGAAGGGAGTTTATACACAAATATTCATTAAGTGCTGGAGTTTCGAACCTCTGCCCACATGAGTGAAGGTAGACAAGCTCAACCGTTTGAACTATACCCAACCAAACTAGCGGTGTTAAGAATTTCTTGCATACAAACTAAACATAAGGTTTTTATCCAAAACCATAACTAAATATAAAGCGCTTGAGATTCAAAAATAAACCAAGCACCGGAATATACTTTTTAAAAAATTAAAAAAAAATTAAAAAAAAAGAATATACTTTTTTTAAAAATACAATATAATTTATATGGGCGGTTATAAGTCAGGAAAAAGAACTAATTACCAAATATTATGAATGTAGTCTGACTTCAATAATCAATAGTAGTACATAACACAAGAGTCGGAGGATATAATTGATAATTAGAAGAAGAAGAAAAAAAGAGTTAGAGGATATAGAAAATGCATAAAGTATTTCCTCTCGACGTGGCATAGTTTTTTTTTTTTCTCTTAATTTTTTTATAAATAAAAAAAAATTTGGCGATGTGTGATGAATGAAGATGACCTTTGCTTTTTTGTAAACAAAGGAAGCTCACAATATTAAATTTGCAATTTTCCTCACAAGGACAAGAAGTCAAGACCTAGAAAAGTTGGATATGTAGGTAGAACATGTGTGATAAGAGTAGTAGTGTATTAAAAGTGATAGATGCTCTCACAGATCCTGATCAGCCACTCCATCTTCCGCAGCAGAAACACACAACAAAACAAAAACAGAAAAGGTGCATGCATATATATATAGTGGAAACCAGCTCAAATTCCATCCACCTTTTCCTTTTTGCTTTGCTTTCTCTGTTCACCACTTCCTCATTTTCATGTTGTGTGGTTTTCGTGGACTCTCAGACTCTCAAGCCACTTATAATATATTGAAAGGGAAAGGGCATGAGGGCATGATGAGGGCACCTCCTCTTTAAGTTAAGTGCACCTGCATCATCCATGCCAACAATTGTCTTTCTCAATAGGGTGTTAGAAAAAGGTGCTTAACTTGATACTTCACGCAAACGTGGAACAAGTTACTCCAATTTTTTACGCAAAAAGAGTTAGCCTATGGATTCTTAGTTGCAAACATGCAATGGTGAGGAAGATTATAGAACAATCCTAAATCAACTAACATACTTACAGCAGAACGGTACATTTCATTACTTTTACTATTGAATGAAATTAGCACTAGATATATATATATATTCTTTTTATGAAGGACATGAGAGGGCATGAATCGAGGAGGAAAGTGTTCTACTCTAGCCAAAAAAAACCCTCATATATGCCCGAAATCTTAAGGCTGGTCTGAAAACAACCCTAGATAACGGAAACATAAAGCATCAATAAGAAATCAAGGGTCTTCTCTAAACTTAATTATGTTTCCTGAGAAAGTAATATAAGGAATCAATAAGGAATATGTTGTTCTTCATAAGGTGATTATACTTCCTGGGAAAGTAAACTTATGCTTTTCTAAACTTGTATTAAGAAATATCTGCAAGTGGCAGTGGAGAAAGCTTCCAAAGCACTACCAAACTGAGTTACAGATATGAGAGGTCACACCATGTACACTTAGTTTGAAAGTTGCTAATACTGTTCAAAAGCTTTCTCTGAATTTTATGGTCTGCAGAATTGCATCTTTGTATTTAATTGGAAGGTTAAAAATAGCCAGAAACCTTTGTCAGCCCACTTAAATCCTTCTGCATATTTACCACAAAATGAAGACTTAATTAGTACTTATCTTTGGCACTGATAAAAGTATTAAAGGAATTAACATATAGGATAGATGGCCCATATGCATGTGCTCTACTCATTGCCTCTCCTAATGCAGTCAAGAATAATCAGGGAATATTTGTCTAAAGAGGATTTGGGGTCAATTTATGATGAGTGATAGATGAAATCTGTCGTTTTAACTTTAAAATAATATTATATTGTGATTTATGTGTGGCCAGGGTTACATTTCAAAAAGTCTGAATTTGTGGTTAAGACGGCTAGAATTCTTTGACGGCTGCTATTGGTTTGCCTATGTTGATTAATTGTTCAATTCAGCCTTTGGTAACCTTTCCTTTTTGTGTTCCAGTTATTTTTCAGCCTGAAATTCTAATAATCAAGAAATCTACTTTGACTAGCCTTTCACTTCTAAAGATTACATGGCTAAGTATAGCACTTCCCACATCCCATATATATAATCCTTTAGGGCCCGTTTTGATTTACAGAATAAACTTTTCAGGAATGAAATTCTCATGTCTAATCCCAAGAGATGAAAATAGAAGTTGTTAATTGAAAACTCTGAGATTTCCTGAGAAAGCATACCCCTTTAGATCATCATTCAAAGATTACCTTTGCAAAATATATGAGCCAAATCAAAAGTCGATTAACCATATCATGAATATTTTTATTATTTATAAGAAATATTGTGTTTGCCTATTTATTTAATCACAGTTAGATTATTACTTAGATTATCTTTTGCAAGGGTAATGTTTGAATAGGGTACGGAAAAAAACAAAAAATTTTGATCATGAGATGACATTTTAGAGTGAATCTGAAGGCGTAGTGGTTAGTGTTGTTTTAACTTACGACACTAACCGGTCGCTTGAGCACTTTTGCATATATATATATATATATATATATATATATATATATATGAATGAATGAGGCAACCAAAAATAGCTGACCCCTGTTTTTCTCTCTATAGGCCTAGGGGCCTAGCTAGATTTCATGATCAGGTTTAAAATTCTTGAATTATCTATTATCTTTGTCTCTGGATCACCATCCCATTGTGGTCTCAGAAGCCATTCCTTCATGCATGTTAAGGATTATTCTCATTATATGGCTGGTGTTTTTCAGAGTCGACAAGAATGAAAAATGAGTTTGATTCCATAAATCAATTCCTCGAAGTTCCACTTATATGCATGTGTGCTAATCCTGCCCTCCCTCAAAAAGGAATATTTCAAATGTGGACAGCCATCACAAAATGAAAATTCCGGAAAATATAAACCACACCAGTTGATAACAAGAAAAGTAAATTATTTAGTGGGTTCAGATAACCCTTTTACAATGTTCAAATTATTGTAAAAAGTCTAGCTTCATATACCCAAACTTTATAATACATCCTTGTGGGTATTATGTCATTGCCATTACATGTGTTAGTAAAACAGTACTGTAACATATAATATTTACACTTCCTCTTGTTGATTACCAACATTTTTCCCATTTTCTGGTAAAACTGAGGGTGCCTCTGCAATTGTAACAACAACATCCATGTTGGGATTTTTTTCTTTGGCGTCAAGTTTTCCCAACTGTGATTTTTCTGATGACACTGTGGCTTCAACAGTCTTAAAATTTGCAAGAAAGGCAAGTTCATTAACAGACTCAATAATTTTCTCACTGCAGTTGACAACATCCAGCAGAAGTGAACCAACTGTTGCTGCTGGCATCACTTCTAATAGCTCTGTGTCTTCCCACAGCCCAGATTTAAGTAAGGATCTGAGGGACTTGGCTGCAGCCCTTGCCTTAGCCATGTGGGTTTCAGGAGAGGGTGATTTGGTCATTTCCTTGAAAGCTGATGCAAGTTCCTTCAGTGCTTTGCCAGTCTCCAAGCTCAGTTTTGTGCATGATTCTTGAATTATATTAAGAATTTCTGATGAGACCTGCAACACAAGTTAAGCATGAACACTAATTAATTATATTAATTATTAATGGTCCAATATAGCATTATGTTACTACTTAATTTTATATTATTTTTTCCGTACATGCAAAAACGTAGCCAAATTGCCTAAGCTCCATTAACAATACAAACTTTAATTTATAGTGTGCTCTTTATTAATTTTATATTATATATAGTTTTATATATGTCCAGGTGCTAAATTAGTTCGACTTTTAGACACACAAAAAATGAATGTATTATTTATGGGTTTTGTATTCATACTTTGTTGTCAGCAGTGAGGCGGCTATGAAGTGCTTCAATCCGGTAGGCACATTGTCGAGTTAAAGTTGCAACTTTGAGGTATTGCTTCCATGGATGACAAAAATGGAAACGGCCATGCCCAGGCTCCCATCTTGCAAAATTAGCCTGAAAGTAACATAACATCTTAATTCATTAAGAATAAGAAACATTTTTTTATATGGAGAGAGAGAGAGAGAGAAAGAGAGAGAGAGAGAGAGAGAGAGAGAGAGAGAGAGAGAGAGAGAGAACTATACCCACCAAGGATTCTTCACTGCTTTTAGAATTGAGAGCACTTTTATAAGCTTGTAGAAATGCCTTGTCATCTTTGGACTCTGCATCCTCTAACATTTTGAAGTATTCATCTCCAAATCCTATAAAAAATTTCATTTTATCATTTGTTTAGTCTCATACCAAGAAAAGGAAAAGGCAGTTCCTTCAAATAGCATGGTAGTTGTAGTTATGCACGATCTTTGTTTTTGTTGCTTGTGTTATAAAAAAAAAAAAAAAAAAAGAGTACGTATTCAAATCTTATTAATTAATTTTGATAACTTAATATGTTACGTTGGTGAACTGTTAATTTTTACCACATGTTCAAAATAAAAACTTCTATAAGATTGATTTTGTTATGTGATAATTCTAAATGGTAAAACAACTTGGTTAAAATAAGACATGCGTCTAAAGTTATAATGTCATACTAAACAACATTATTAGGGTTACAATAAAGAATTTGGGCAGTATATATATTGTTTGGGGTGACATTAATATACCTTCTAAGAAACTTCCTAGATTTTCAATGTTGGCAGCTATGAGGTTGTGAAGATCTTCGCCAGCCCATACAGGGCAAACCACTATGGAAATGATCACACAGGCAGAGCCACCAATAAAAATAGTTGCCAGCCTTTTGTGGGCCAACTCCAATATTTCATCGTCCCGAAATCCAGACACAGATATCAAAGAGAATGTCAATATAAAGATCAACAAGCCATAGTCATATCGTGCCTTGATTTGGGGAAAAAACCGTATAAATGTTGATGTCGCAGCTGCAAAGACACAGAAGTTTGAATTTAAACATGTGATGAAGATAAAAAGGACAGCAAATATTTAAAAAAAAATTAATTTTTTTTTTAATGAAAGAAAGCAAGTATAAATATGTTGGCTAAAAAGCAAAATATTTTACCTTGTAGGAAGACAAAGAACCCAATTACTATGGGCTCACCTATCTGCCCAGATAGGCTAGCTAGGTGATGAGCTCCAATGCCAAGAGCACCAGCTAGCAGTGTTGCCAATGCTCTGTTTAAACCTTTTCCAAGAGTGGCTCCTAGAAGCATGTCCATAAAACAGTCAGAAATCAATAAATCTATTTAGGTGAGTAACACTAGAGCAACAACGTTAACATTAATTAATTAATTAATTGGTCACATGATCATATATCTTTTATATAATATCTAGGGTATAAGTAATTATGTATAAACTGTCACGTCATGTGGCTAGCTAATGTCGTCCAAAAACCGATGAGATATTATTAGTTTTACATTAGTGAGATGTAGCTTAAGAGAGATGATCAACATACCCACTGAGAATTCAAATACAACCACGACAGTCATGACAGCCCACATTGCAGAGACACCAAAGTTGTCGTAAAGTGGCTGGTAGTAGTAGAATAAGGAGACCAAGGTGAGTGCAAATCCAACTTTAAGAGAATGAAAAACTCTTCTAGGGTCATCTTGCCCAAGCTTTTTGGTGTTCTTCGCAATCTCGGATACTTTGCAAGCAATCATATTAGGCATGGCTGTTAGCCGAACCCACCAACTAGCTAAAAGCCCTACTTTCTCATGACTTGCAGACTCCATCATCACTATGGAAAAAAAATGAATGATGTAAGACTAGCTTTGCATGAACTAATTAGAGAGAGAGAGAGAGAGAGAGAGAGAGAGAGAGAGAGAGAGAGAGAGTGATGCTTTTCGAGCACACCACAGGCTTCATATTTATAAGGGGAAAGGATGCAAGTGAAGATTTTAAAAATCTTATTTGTACGGAGAAAGTACAAGAAGTTCGCTGAAACCAAGGGTTGAAAATGCAAAGTTAAAATAAGTGCGTTGTTGCTCTGGATGGATGTTGTTACCCATTAACAAGAGCCAACAATTTGATCCTCAAACTTAAAGAGTCGCATCAACTGGCTCTTTCTATCTGGCAATGAAAAGTACTATTTCCTTTTTACTGATTTTCTGTGTAATGCTGAACTTGCCTGTATATGTAGGCTGTATCCAATATTGGTTCTAAACTTTGTGTTAAGCCAGTTGGACAAGGCATTGAGTTCGCCCTTTGCATCCAAGGTCGATCTCCTTCCCTACACATTAGAATAGTTCAAAATATCACTTTGTAATAAAAAAAAATATAAAATAAAAACTGTGTAGTATGGTCACCGGGCTTGACCAGCCAAGCTTTTATAGCTCATGGCCCGACCTAAATGTATAGATTTTAAGAAAGTGTTAGTACTAGTGAAGACAGTACTCTAACTATGAGTTAGCTAATTAATAGGTTAAAAAAGATTCAACCGAAAGTTGAATATTATATTAAAGGGTTAGCTACATAAAACCTCGACACCGAATAAATAGAGAATAAGAGAGAAACCACAAGTAAACACTCAAAGATAAATAACTTGCTACTTAACGATTCCACCAAAGATATAAGAGCTGAGAAACAAGAATAAATCCTCACTACTACAAAAAGTGAAAAAGACGACCAGAAAAAGACGACGGTAGAAGAAAAAACCGTCGTTGTGTTTAAAAAGACGACGGTAACAAAAAAACCGTCGTGGATAAGTGACTTAAACAACTAAAAAACGGAGGTACTATTGAATATTTTTTTATAACGACGCACACAAATAAAAAAGCGTCGTCTTATTAAAAAGGTTTTCTTCAGAGTTAAAATCTGACCAAAAAACGACGACAGTAGATATGACAAGCGTCGTCTTTTAAAAATCAAGTGTCCTTTTTTTAGTAAAGACATGGTTGTTTTGAAAAAACTGTCGTCTATTATATGTAAAGATGACGGTTTTTCTTTAAAAATGGTCATCTATTATGAAGTAAAGATGACGGTTTTTTTTTAAAAAGGGTTGTCTATTATACGTAAAGATGACGCTTTTTTGTAAAAAATGGTCGTCTATTGTGAAGTAAAGATGACGGTTTTTTTTTAAAAAGGGTCGTCTATTATATGTAAAGATGACCTTTTTTTGTAAAAAATGGTCGTCTATTGTGAATTAAAGATGACGGTTTTTTTTTAAAAAGGGTCGTCTATTATATGTAAAGATGACCCTTTTTTGAAAAAAACCGTCGTCTTTACATATAATAGACGACGGTTTTTTTTCAAAAAAGGTCGTCTATTATATGTAAAGATGACGCTTTTTATAAAAAAACCGTCGTCTATTATATGTAAAGACGACGGTTTTTTTTCAAAAAAGGTCGTCTATTATATGTAAAGATGACGCTTTTTATAAAAAAAACCGTCGTCTATTATATGTAAAGACGACGGTTTTTTTTCAAAAAAGGGTCGTCTATTATATGTAAAGATGACGGTTTTTTTTAAAAAAGGGTCGTCTATTATATGTAAAGATGACGGTTTTTGTTTAAAAAACGTCGTCTTTTAAAACACGCTAAAAAAAGACCGCTTAAGTGAATTCGCGCTCGACAAATTTTCAAATTTTCCCCCGTCTTTGAAAACCTTATCTCCCATTAACAAGCGTCGTCTTTTAAAACACGCTAAAAAAAGGCCGCTTAAGTGAATTCGCGCTCGACAAATTTTCAAATTTTCCCCCGTCTTTGAAAACCTTATCTCCCATTAACAAGCGTCGTCTTTTAAAACACGCTAAAAAAAGGCCGCTTAAGTGAATTCGCGCTCGACAAATTTTCAGATCTTCCCCCGTCTCTGAAAACCTCTTCCTCCTTGAAACCCTCTTGAGCTCTCTAAAACACTCTCATGAAAGGTTTGATTTGAAAGTGACCTAATCTCTCAATATCCTTCTATATTTTGCTAGTGAATTCTGGATTAGTCTCTTTGCGTTTCTGGTATGTTCTTCGTCTCCCTGATTTCAGATTTTCTGTCTCTCTTGATTTGTCTGGTTTGTTTACATATATTTTTTTATTTATGGTTTCTTTTTAGATTTTCTGATTTGGTTCTCAGGAGATGAGGAGGAAGCTTGCAGATTTATAACTTTTTCTTTTGCAGGTTTTCTATGCGAGTCATATGTTTTTTTGTTGTTCAAAATTTGTTACCTTCTCTTTTCACCATCATTTTCTTTATATATTTTTCCTTTTGCAAGTTCTCGATGGTCTTTTTTATGCTCATTTTACAAGTTTTCTACGGAAATATGGTCCAATGGTAAAATTTCTCTTCCACCTAATTTTATATGTTTATAATCTTAGCTTTTTTTCTCTCTTTGTCATTTTGATTTATTTACAGGGATGATGGAGGAGACTTCAGTTGTTCATCATTTGTCTATTTGGAAGACGAAGGCTTGGATTAGGAGTACGTAGGTCTTGTTAGGAAAAGATTGTACTACTTAATTGGTAGGACTTATGTTTGAATCTTCAAGTTTTATGAAAGAAACTATTTTTGAGTGTATATATTCATTAATAAAGCATTATGGTTGGTTTTCCAGTTAAAATTGTTGTATAGCATCATATGAAATCAAAAAGAACTAAAATGTAGCAGTTTGGGAACTTATTAGACGACGGTTTTCATAATAAATCATGGTCTTTACAGATAATTAATGACAGTTTTTATAAAAAGGGTCGTCTATTATATGTAAAGATGACGGTTTTTTAAAAAAAGGTCGTCTATTATATGTAAAGATGACGGTTTTTTTTAAAAAATGGTCGTCTATTGTGAAGTAAATATGACGGTTTTTAAAAAAAGGGTCGTCTATTATATGTAAAGATGACGGTTTTCATAAAAAACCGTCATCTTAACCTACAATAGATGACGGTTTTCATAAAAAACCGTCATCTTAACCTACAATACACGACGGTTTTATTACAAACCGTCGTCTTTCCTCCTATAATTAACGATCTTTACCTCCAAACAACGACGATTTTCTTTAAAAACCGTCATCTTTACAGATAAACAACGACAGTGAAAAGCCGTCGTAATTTGACACCCAAAAAGACGGCGGTCGATTTAACGACGGTTTTCAAAGCATGACAACGACGGTGGATCCCCGTCGTCTATTTCGTTTTTTGTAATAGTGCCTTATTCCCATAAGCCTAGGGCTATAAATTCATTTTAAATTTAGATGTCTCATCCCATAAAGGAGGAGGGGGGGGTTTATATACTGTGGTCATACTTGTAGTTTTACTGTATGTATGAAGTAGTAGATATGAATGCATGTGAAATCTGCATTACTTTTGGTTGGCATATCTCTGCTTGGCTTTAATATATGTAGGGCATCTGCACTGTGCATCAAGGATGTTTCGATGGCACCGACTTTGTGTGTTAGCGTTGTTCCGATTAAAATGACCTAAGAGAGACCACATAAGGATGACCTTAGAATTCGATACCTAAAACCTTCGTGTCAAGTTATACAGACGGACTAGTCCTGCAATCTTTGTTAATGGGGGTTAGATATATGAGGTATAAACATGAAATAGACATTTCCGCTACCGTTCCACTTGACTTGGATAAATTTGGGTATATTGGCCTTATGGGTCGATCATCAGGTAATCACTAGTGAAAAAAAACTCTTGCGCGACAAAACAAAATTCGTCGCTCAAAGTCACTTTGCGCGATGAAAGTCAAAACTTCGTCGCTCAAAGACTTAGGCGACTAAATTTTGCGCAACGAAACACACAGCGTCGCACAAAGTCACTTTGCGCAACGACAAAACTTCGTCGCTCAAAGTTATTTTGTGTGACGAAAATAAACTTTGTTGCACAAAGTTTTTAGCGACTAAGTTACTTGATCTCTGAATGTTTATTTTTTTCCGATTTTTGGTGTATATGATCTCGAAGTATAAACAAACAAGTTTGACGGTTGGATCGTTTAAACTAGTTTCGTAGAATGCGTATGCCATCAAAACAATATATGCACTAACAATTAAGAGTTTATTTATACTTTCGCTAAATATAACATAAGATTTTGTGGTATCCACTAGTGTAAATATTTTAAATTGAAGATCAAATTCAGTCATTGGATTCGTATAGGGTCAAGGAGTGTAGCTATAAAAAATCATCCAAATCAAAGTTGAAATAACCGTTAAATCGTGATTTTTCATTTATAACCGTTGAAATGTTTTGTCCCGTTACTTGATCTCTGAATGTTTATTTTTTCCGATTTTTGGCGTATATTATCTCCAAGTATAAACAAACAAGTTTGACAGTTGGATCGTTGAAACTAGTTTTGTAGAATGCGTATGCCATCAAAACAATATATTCACTAACAATTAAGAGTTTATTTATACTTTTGTTAAATATAACATAAGATTTTGTGGTATCCACTAGTGTAAATATTTTAAATTGAAGATCAAATTCAGTCATTGGATTCGTATAGGGTCAAGGAGTGTAGTTGTAAAAAATCATCCAAATCAGAGTTGAAATAACCGTTAAATTGTGATTTTTCGTTTATAACCGTCGAAATATTTTGTCACGTTACTTGATCTCTAAATGTTTATTTTTTTCCGATTTTTGGCGTATATGATCTCGAAGTATAAACAAACAATTTTGACGGTTAGATCATTGAAACTAGTTTCGTAGAATGCGTATGCCATCAAAACAATATATTCACTAACAATTAAGAGTTTATTTATACTTTTGTTAAATATAACATAAGATTTTGTGGTATCCACTAGTGTAAATATTTTAAATTGAAGATCAAATTCAGTCATTGGATTCGTATAGGGTCAAGGAGTGTAGCTGTAAAAAATTATCCAAATCAGAGTTGAAATAACCGTTAAATCGTGATTTTTCGTTTATAACTGTCGAAATGTTTTGTCCGATTACTTGATCTCTGAATGTTTATTTTTTCCGATTTTTGGCGTATATGATCTCGAAGTATAAACAAACAAGTTTGACGGTTGGATCATTGAAACTAGTTTCGTAGAATGCGTATGCCATCAAAACAATATATTCACTAACAATTAAGAGTTTATTTATACTTTCGTTAAATATAACATAAGATTTTGTGGTATCCACTAGTGTAAATATTTTAAATTGAAGATCAAATTTAGTCATTGTATTCATATAGGGTCAAGGAGTGTAGCTGTAAAAAATCATCAAAATCAGAGTTAAAATAACCGTTAAATCGTGATTTTTCATTTATAACCGTCGAAACGTTTTGTTCCGTTACTAGATCTCTGAATGTTTGTTTTTTGCGATTTTTGGGGTATATGATCTCGAATGTGTATACAAACAAGTTTGACAGTTGGATTGTTGAATGGTGTGTGTGTATATATATATATATTAAGTAGCTTTAAATTTATTTATTTTGTATGTATAACACTTAAGAAATTGAATAGTATTAGTAGCTTTAAATTTATTATTGTAGTTAGGATTGGATTTTTGTTAGAAAAATATATTATTTGTGGGTTTTATGTTTAAAAAAAAAATTGAATTTGAAGGGAGTAAAGTCACATTTTCAGTCAACTTTATAATAATATATATTTTTTAAAAATATAACAATGGGGTCGTTGTGCAAAAACCAATAGCACGACGTCATAATGTAAACATGCGTCGGGCAAACCAATTAATTTTTTTATTTAATTATACATTATAAATTTTAAGATATAGTTGTTTTCATATGTTTTTATTATTTTTTGAAAACTTTGCTCTACGAATATCAATATTTCGTCGCCTAACCCTTATTTACTTATTTTTATATTTTATATTGTTAAATTAAATTATTTCTTTATTTTTTATTATTTTCTTTGTGCGACGAAAACACATTTGTTCGCCTAAACCTTATTTATATTTTCAATCGTAAAATAAAATAATTTTATTTTTGATTATTCATAACAATAATTTTTATAAATATTGCGCTACGAACCAATTTTTCGTCTCTCAAAACTTTGCGCGACCAACAATTCGTCGCGCAAAACTCTAAAAATTTGGGCGGGTACCAAAAATGGGAAGCGGGAATTTTTTTCGCACAAAGCTCTAAAAATTTGGACGGGTACCAAAAATGGGATGCAGGAATTTTTTGGTCGCACGCCCAAAAATGGGACGTGGGAATTTTTTGGTCGCGCAAAACTCTAAAAATTTAGGCGGGCACCAAAAATGGGAAATTTTTTTAAGACTTTGCGCGACCAATATAATATTTCGTCGTGCAAAACTCCAAAAATTTGGGCGCGCAAAAAAAATGGGAATTTTTTTTTCAAATTTTTTTTAAGACTTTGCGCAACCAATATAATATTTCGTCGCGCAAAATGGTACGGTTTATAAAACCAAAATAACTCATCCACCATTTTCTCAATGTCTTTCTCTACTCTTACCTCTCCTCAAATCCGACCCTTTCTCTCACACTCACTCACTCTCTCATCTCTCTTTTCACTATCTCTCACACTCACTCACTCTCTCATCTCTCTCTCACTATCTTATTTAATTCTCTCACACTCACTTCTCCCTCTCATTCTCACTCACTCTCAAGGATTGGAGTTTGGGTTGGATTTGGGGTATAACAATTTTAGGGGAGATTATGCCAATTTTTTGTTATTATTTTATGTTATTTTTTTGTTATTTGAACATATTTATTTTTTTGTAGGGAATCATTGAGACTTTGACGGCTAAAGTTGAGGATTAGGACGCTATCGAAACATATCATCCGCCACTACCAGCACAATAGGCTTGTATTAGGATTTTATTATTGTACTTTGTTAATTTATGTGTACATTTTGAATATATTATATATATATATATATATATATATATATATATATATATATATATATATTGGATAATTTGATCACTATTTTTCATATGTAATTTTATTTTGAATATGTCAATTTAAATTAAAGTAATTAAAAAAATTAAATCATACAATTAAATTAAATTTAAAAAGTAAAAATTCGAATAAATTAATATAATTAAATTAATATAAGAGAAATAATAAAACAAAAAGTCAAAAACCTTGCGCGACAAAATATTTCGTCGCACAAACTATTAAATTAGTTTATTTTAATTAAAATTTTTTAAAACACAAAAATTTTAAAAATTTGAATATTTCGTCGCGCAAAGTCTATTTGCACAACATTAAGGTTCGTCGCGTATAGTAGATTTGCGCGACCTTAAGGTTCGTCACGCAAAGTAGCTCTACGTGACGAAGATTAGTTTTTGTCGCACAAACCCTTTCTTCACGAGCTTTGCATGACGGATCTTGCGCGATCAAAATTTCGTCGCGCAGGGTTTGCGCGACGAAATTGTACTTTGCGCAACAAACTTATTTCGTCACGCAAAGTGTTTTTTGTAGTAGTAAATTGTTATTGGTTCCGAAAACTTGGTTTTAAATGTCGATTGAGCATTCATATTTGTTGAAAGTTAAATGAAATGTTTTGTTGTTGTGCATTTTGATTTTGGTTTTAAGACAATTATGGACCAAATTATATTTAGTAGTTATTTTTGTTATCTACTTTTAAACCTGATTGTGGGACCCCTTACTAGTGGAAGATGAACGTAAATAATGTTCATTCCTACATATAGATTTTGCATGTATTGTTTACATAATTGATGAGGATCTTGGATATTTACTTGTGTTAAGGTTGTTGCTTGTCAACTCTAGCATTTAACTGTAATTTGGTTCATGTTGCCTCCTTATTCTTTTGGGGACTTGTGTTGTCTTACCCCATTCTAGATTAATCATTTGTCTTGAAAATTTTGAACTCTGAGAAATTTTGATAATATCTTGAGGTGGTGATTTAAACTTATTATGTTACAAATATACTAAAGGTTACGATCAAAGATACTTGTTCATGTTTTTATTTTAATTTTTCCGCTATCAAATAAAATTCTGATCCAACTCATTTTTAACTAATTAAAAAAAGCTTAATGTGTTTCAGGAATACATAAGAATATAATGCTCTGGCAATTGAACATTATATTCTTGGGATTCTAGAGGTACGTGTTGCTATCATGTGCCCAGGATTTTTGGAGTGTGATAGATTGCTTAGGAATAATCTAAGTCTATGTATTTGGATTCCACTCACTTATTCGCATTTCGCCTCGTCTTGATAATTAGAATCACTAGTAAAAAAAAACCCTCGTGCGACCAAATTTTGCGCGACGAACAATTCGTCGCATAGAACTCTAAAAATTTGGGCGGGCACCAAAAATGGAATTTCTTTTTTTTTTTTTGTGACTTTGGTCGCGCTTTCGTAGCGCAAAACTGGGAATTTTGTTTTAAAATTTTTTTAAGACTTTGCGCGACCAATATTTCGTCGCTCAAAGTGATACGGTTTTTAAAACCAAAATAACTCCACCATTTTCTCAATGTCTTTCTCTACTCTTACCTCTCCTCTCTCTTTCCCTCTCCCCAAATCCGACCCTTTCTCTCTCACGCACTCTCTCATCTCTCTTTTCACTATCTCTCACTCTCACTCACTCTCTCATCTCTATCTCACTATCTTCTCTAATTCTCTCACACTCACTTCTCCCTCTCATTCTCACTCACTCTCAATCTTGCCAAAAGGTATATTCTCTCCAAATTTTAAATTTTTTTCATTAATATGTGTTTTTGGAGTTAGTTTTGAGTTTGTGTGGGGTTTGGGGTTGAGGATTGGAGTTTGGGTTGGATTTCGGGTATAACAATTTTAGGGAGATTATAACAATTTTTTGTTATTATTTTATGTTTTTTTTTATTTGACCATATTTATTTTTTTGTAGGGAATCGTCGAGACTTTGACAGCTAAAGTTGAGGATTAGGACGCTATCGAAACATATCCTCCGCCACTACCACCACAATAGGCTTGTATTAGGATTTTATTATTGTACTTTGTTACTTTATGTGTACATTTTGAATATTATATATATATATATATATATATATATTGGATAATTTGATCACTATTTTTCATATGTCAATTTAAATTAAAGTAATTAAAAAAATAAAATCATACAATAAAATTAAATTTAAAAAGTACAAATTCGAAAAAATTAATATAATTAAATTGATATAAGAGGAATAATAAAACAAAAAGTCAAGAACCTTGCGCGACAAAATATTTCGTCGCGCAAACTATTAAATTAGTTTATTTTAATTAAAAAATTTTAAAACACAAAAATTTAAAATTTTGAAATATTTCGTCGCGCAAATATTTGCGCAACATTAAGGTTCATCGCGCAAACTAGCTTTGCACAACGAAGATTAGGTTTCGTCGCGCAAACCCAATCTTCACGAGCTTTGCGCGGCCAAAATTTCGTCGCGCAGGGTTTGCGCCACAAAATTGTACTTTGCACAACAAACTTATTTCGTCGCGCAACGTGTTTTTTGTAATAGTGAATAATCTAATGACATTATCTCTATCATTACTCTGTCCCTTTCTCCTCCTACCCCTTCACCTCCCTCTCTCTCCCATTTCCTACTGCACAACAATCTCTACTAGTACTACTCAAATTAAAAGCCCAAATCAAAATGCCGAATAATATTTAAAATTTCATGGATGCTTTTCAAATTGGAATTTTATGCAACAATTTTAAAATTGAATTCATGGGCACTGTTCCTAATGAAGTAATGAAGAAATGCAGACAAATGTGTGCAATCTAAATGCAGAGACTCAGAATCCTTGAGATCTCCTGCCTATCTTTCAACTTTTAACATATTATGCACATATTTTTGAAATCGCGTCATTACACGCAATGATCTTCTAAGAATCAAGAAATAACCCAGTAAGAATTTCAATGATGATATTGACAAAATTTTCTCAATTGATTTTTACCTTCAACCACTGAGCCAGACCAAAGTCCTCGATCCATCATCATTGTGCCGTTATTCAATATTGGCTTGATCACTCTCGAATGTTGGTCATTTTTAAAGTCATGTCACAAGTTGGCGTACGTATTGACTTAACCCGGAAATGGCATGTAAAAAAATTAACCAAATAACTAGTGATAAGACAATGAGTTGCTCGGGTTGAGATCTACCTAATTAACCACCCCAAAAAATTGTCTTTACTGACCACTTTCAACAGTTCATACCATTACAGAAAAGAACGATTCTTTATATATCGATATCTTGTGATATCTTGTGCCCCTCATTAGGAAAAAAGAATGATTCTTTATATCAATATCTTGTGACCCAAAGTGTGGAGTGATTAAGATTGACTGAACAAAAAACCCAAAGTAAAACCGTCCTCACCACCCAGAAAATGGACGAAAAAAATATATCCTTCAATAAAGTTGCTGGATTGACGAAAAATATATTGTTTTGAAGCTGGTTTTTATGGATTTGTGGTCCCTATTGACATTGGGGAGACCAGAACCATCCAAGAAGAACTTTTAAAACCATTGGGTTCAAATTAATAAGCGACCACCAGCTATGGGAAGAAGAGCAGCACCTTCTTTTGACAAAATTGCGAAACTTTTATCATATATAAAAAAATCAGGAAACTTTTGGCACGGAGTAATGATTAAGACATCCATTTTTCTGTCCAGATTAATTATCTCATATGCACTGATAAACACCATCTAATTTTGTTTATAAGAACGACAATTTAATTTTGATTAGCCTAAGAACTGATTAAGACGTCCACTAATACCAAAAAATATATATATATATATATATATATATTTATACATACAGTCTCCTTGAAAGATCTCTTAAATAATTGTATTTGAGGACGTCATTTAGGGTACTCTACGATTTTTTTTTCAACTATCTAAACCATCTATTTTTCAGGTCTTCATTCATAGATCATTCTTGCACAACATCTAATTTTGTTTATAAGAACGACAATTTAATTTTGATTAGCCTTAGAACTGATTAAGACGTCCACTAATACCAAAATATATATATATATATATATATATATATATATATATATAGTCCCCTTTTATTCATGGATCTCTTAAATAATTTTATTTGAAGAATGTCATTTAGGGTATCCTACGATTTTTTTTTCAACGATCCAAACCATCTATTTTTTAGGTCTTCATTCATAAATCATCCTTGCAAAACATTAGACAAATCGGAAACCGTTTAGACATCTAATTGTGTCTTACAAAATTAATGAACACGGTTCTTTAAGAAAGTACTAAAATTTCAATAATTTAATTGAGTGATTAAATGATATCAAATTCAAGTGATTTTTTTATAAAGATAATCTTTGAATGAATATCTACAATAGACAGTTTGAATTTGTGAAATACAATGCGGAATAGACCCTACAAGGATGTCCCTCAAATAAGCTTATTTGAAAAATCTCTCGATAGAAGCTCTTTGTATATTATATACATCAAAAAAATATTCCCTATGCAAAGCATAGTCTCATGCTACATCAAGAAAAAAAAATTAGCTTTGCCAAATCAAAAGCAATATATATATATATATAGTTATTCTCTTATACGGATGTCCGCACGTTATTATCGTGCGGATCCTATTGTAAACAGGCAGGAAAACAGAGAGGGGTAGTACAAAATACACGGCGTCCACACGATAATAACGTCCGGATGTCCGCATAAGAGAATTTATGTGTATATATATATATATATATATATATATATATATATATATATTGCTTTACATAGGGAATATTTTCTTGTAATTAACATAAACTAACAACTTGAAGGTGACGATTAGGAAAAAGAAAAGAGAAGTGTCGCATGCTGTTTGTTGGAACCCGAAATAGTGACATGTATGTATTTTTCTTTTGGGTCCAGATTAGGACATGCATAACTTCTTTAACGTTCAGGTGAGGCAATATTTCTAAGTGCTTAATTCCCAAAAGAAAACATTATAAGTGGTTAGATAATCTGTCCACATCATCTGGTCTGATAGTACTCTTCATTGAAATATTTCCTGAAGTCGATTTTCATGAACTTCGGTTATTAAATAAAAATATTTCTAAATCGTAAAACTTTTGCCTCATATCGGATGCTTCATATCGGATCATCTCATGACCTTATAAAAATAAATATAAATAAAAATAAAAGTAAAAAGAATGGTTCTTTGTGCTTTATGTTTAGACCGTACGTGCCTAGCTGGAGCATATGCGATTTCAATCTAAATTCACATGTTCCCTTGGAAACGCTCAGCCGCATATCATATGAGTGAAAGCTGAGGATACGAGGACAAGCTTTTCATCCTTTGGCAGTGCATGAGAGTTGTATGTGGGCATATGACTCTTTATTAACTAAACTTATAAGGGATAATTGTCGAAATGTAACCGAAACTTATACCTCAGTTTCAATTTGTCACCTTAAAGAAAAATTTAAGAGAAATGTCATCTTAATTTTTTAAAATCCATGATTTGTCATCTAGCTTTAACACCATCCAATTTTAAGGGTACTTTAGTCTTTCCATTTTTTTTTTAAAAAAAGGAGAAAAAAGAGACACCTCTCTCCTTTTCTCCCCCATCCGCCCCCAAAAACACATCGCACAAGACCCCTCTCCCCCCTCTTCTCTCTCTCTCTCTCTCTCTCTCTCTCTCTCTCTCTCTCTGACCATGTATAAATTTTTTTAATAATGATTTTTCCGTTTTTAAAATACCCTTTGTCACATCCCGGGATTGGCTCCACCGTAGCACGGTATTGTCCGCTTTGGGCCCCCCCAGGGATGGACCCAGGATTTTAAAATGGAGTGGGCTAGATTTACCTTATTGAACTGTTAGATTTTAGGCTTATGGAATTGATCATATATATATAATGTAAGAACATATCAGTTTTATTTTATTTGTTTAAAAGACCTATTTTACACCAACAATGCCAACTAAGGTCTACCATGATGAACAAAAATGAATTCAAAGAAAAGAAAATTCATAAGAAAATTCAAAAATGAAAATTTATCATCACAAAGATAGAGTCAGATAGACACCCGACAACTAAAGGTAACACTACAATTATCCGATTAGTTCAAATTAATACTTCTGCTATAAATGGAATTAACATTAACACTAACTATAAGAAATAAATAAATAAAACTCACCTGGGCTATAGCCCAGGTTGTATAAGTCATAGGACCGTCCCTGGGCCCCCCTCTCTGCCCTCACGGTTTTGTTTTTGGGAGCTCACGAGCAACTTCCCGGTGGGTCACCCATCTTGGGATTGCTCTAGCCCCCAACTCGCTTAACTTCGGAGTTTCCATGACTCCGAAGTCAATGAGCTTCCAAAAGGCCTCGTGCTAGATGGATGAGGGCATGTACATATAAAGCACATCAACCCCCTCTCCGTTGGTCGATGTGGGATCTTACACCCTTAAAAATGGAAAAGACTAAAATACTCTTAAAATGGATGGAAAATTAGATGGTGTTAAAGTCAGATGACAAATCATGGATTTTGAAAATTTGAGGTGACATTTCTCTTAAATTTTTCTTTAAGGTGACAAATTGAAATTAAGGTATAAATTCAGGTGACATGTCTAAAAAAATCCCAACTTATAATCTTGTCAATGCAGTAAATAGGAACCTTAATTACTTTAATTACAATCGAGAACTCACTCTTTAAGTAAAAGAAAGCCTACCAATACAATGGGGCTCACCTCTATTAGAGAAGTGATAAACAATGTGGTATATAAATGTAAAGATCGTTTTTGTACGTATCAACGGATGAAGGGGATTCAAACTAGACCTCTTCCAACTTTAGAAGAGAAGTACCACTTGACTAACAATGAACACTAGAAGCCAAAATCAGACAAATCTGGTTTGCTTGCTATAATTGGAATAATACCTATTGCACCCTCTTAGCTAGACTTAACAGAAGCGTGCATGAATGTGTGATGATCAGCTGAGTGCTCTAGCCTTATCATCAAGTTGCTGGAAAAAGTTGGGACAAATAGTTGACGCAACACTGACGAGAAAGACAAGATGGTTACCAAATTAAAATACAGACCGTACCAAGCAATTACAAATGCGTATGTTCAGTTGATGATATAACGGGCCCTTCTGGAAACTTAATTTCAAAATCTGTTCATGGCAGTACGTCAGAGTTGTAAGATAAGGACCCTTCTCATCTGTCGGCAGTCTAGGATACTGTTGTAAAGTGTGCTGATAGTTGGATCCCGTCGTCCCTAGCATTACATTTTTGCGTGGTGCGTTCTATCTTTTGTTTTTTATTTTTTTTATTTTAATACAAGCGGGTTATGAAGACTACGAATCTTCGAACCTCTTTCAATAATCAAAAGAAAAGTACTACTAAACTGAAAATTAGTCGATGCATACTATCTTTGGTTTCTAATTATGAAAAGTAATAAAGAAAATCATTTAATTAAGAAGAAACGAAAAAAGTGAGGGGAAGAAAACAGATTATTGAGCTACGACTCTACGAGCACCAAGCTAGTGGTTTTCTTGGGTGGAAGAAAAATCAGGATATAGTGCACCAACTCCCAGCTACGTTCCAAAGCCCTTATGCACACTTCACATTAGTGCATTATTAGGATGTGCAGCCTTTCTCCACAGGCAGGCAAAAGGTAGGTAGGTCTAGTAAATGACTAAGCAGGCCTTTCATGATTGCGTTCGGAAGCATCCACAAATACCTTTAAGCCAATACTTGGTGGATTTGATGGAAAGTAACATAAATGAAAGAAAGATAATAGCGATAAGGACGACACCTTGAGACTACTTGAACCCTTGAATCCAAGACAAAAGCCCCTCCTCACCCCGAGTTTCAAACATGAAGCCCAAAAGACCTAGTGCCACGCCCACCAACAATCTAAACCACTTGAGTCCCAAAATCTGGACCAAATCCGAGGACACAGCTCATAGCGGCGGATTCAGAAATTTTATCCTAAGAGGTCAATTTTAGACGAAAAATACTCTGAAAAATAAAACGATATTGTTGATATCCAAAATTGGATTCTACTTAAAGGGTGATATCTTCTACCTCAAGGGTCATTCAGCAAGTGGGGTACGTACATATGAGAATTCAGTCTCGGAGACATACGGCAGTCGCCTAGTTAGACTCCTTTGCATTTCTCCAATGTGGGTCTCTTGACGCGGCACAAGGTGGCGCGCATGTCCAAGGATAATATAGTTCTTCTCTTGTACTAACAAATTTCTTGGCCTGTGGGCGAAGTTGATCATTGTCGTCCTTAAACCTCAACAAGTAAAAGATTTGGTGATCCTTGTAGCTTACCTTTAGTGCGCGTAATGTCTTAGTGAGCTTGACCATTGTCGAATCATGCTTGATCAGATATAATATAAACAAATACTACTTTCATTCATAATTTCGGATAAACATAACCTTGCAAACTATAATTGTCCACGACGAATTTTTATATTCTTAAAATATTATAGTTTCATTATGAATACAAGGGAAAAAAAATTCTCAAAGTAAACAACTAAGTTATATATCACTCAACCATTGATCTCATATTCTGTCGTGAAGTGGATGTTTTACAATATTTATAGACGAAAATGTTCTTGACACTGAACCTAGCCCATCTAATTAATTAGCACATTTTGCACTTGGTTTATTGGAATAAGTACATGTTGCATTTATCTTATTTAATTCAAAGTCTAGTTCAATGCATTTGTTAGGTTTATGTTTGATACATACATTGTTCCAAGTCTTGGTACCAGGCACGAACATGGGCTATAGCCCAGGTGAGTTTTATTCTTTTCTTATAGTTAGTGTTAATGCTAAGCATATATAATCAATTGTTGCTGGCATTATTGGTGTCAAATAAGCCTCTTTAAATAAATAAAATAAAAATCATATGTTTTTAAATTAAATTTATATATTTATGATCAATTCCATCAGCCTCCTTATAAGGGTTTAGTCAAGCCTAAACTCTAACAGTCTAGTAAGATAAACTAGTCCACTCCATTTTGAAATCCTAGGTCAATCCCTACTTGGTACATATGAGGTTATTTATGAGAGTTAACCTACTTATGGAGGGTTGTTCCATAACAATACTATTTAATCCCCTCCTCCATTATGGAATGGGACATCCTGTTTTGACTGAATTTAATAGCCTTTGGCTTTTGAGAAGTAGGATTTCTTCTCGTTTTCCTAGCTTCTCTTTGGTGGTTTTCTTAGAGTGGTGAGTTGTTTGTCTCTGAGTGTTCACTTATGGTTTCTCTCTTATGGTGTGTTTACTAATCAGGAATTGGAATTCTCATCAGAAATTGAATTACACATATGGAGCCCACACTTATGGTGTGTTTTTCATTCCTCGAGCTACGTATGTCTCCTCCACTAACCTATTTGCTTCACCCACACGATCATTGTAGCCTCCGTGAAGGGGTATTTTTGTATCGTATTTTCGTTTCAGCTACATACCATTACCAAATTAAGGAAAAACCAGAAAAAGGCTTTTATTTGCACCCGACCTATTTTGCCCTTTTTTCTTTTGTAAGGGAAAAGAAAAAGTCTTACAATCACTAGCATTTGCAAGGCAGAGACGCTAGAAATGCCAATTTAAAATATATTTTTTTGGTGACTGAGGCTATCCATCTGGGTGGTCATCATAATGTCTCACTTCAACTGAAGCTGGCCATTGTTGGCCCCAAGGTCAGCGGTCCTCTACCGAGACCAGCCATGATATAGTTATGGTCATGACCACCTCATTAAAAACTAATTTGAAAAATTAGGATTTTGATGTATATCATGTCACTTTCAAGTATAATGTCATACCATTCAATTAAGCGGAAACTAAAGCAAGAGAATCCAAAGGAAAACATTTATCAATTACCATGCATTCTCAGGCATGAAACTGAACTGATCAATAAACCTTACAAATTCAAATAAAGAAAAAGGCAGTCTTGTTTAACTAACACTTGGAAACCCTTAATCCCATATATCCCACAAACTCTATACATTTGCAAAAATCTACAGCCCATAAAATCATACCCAATCAGTAGCCTCTACATAAACTGCCAAAGTGCCCTCCTGGCCAAAATCTTTTAGTAGGGCCAATAATTGAAACATTCGGATTCTTAGCTAGGTAAAAGTAAACACACCATTAGAACGATTTTGCAGAGTTCCTCATTAATACAACAAATCTCACCCCGGTAAAAGTGAGAAAGGTCAGGATCACGGTTTGTGGTAGATAAACTTGGTCAAAGTGAGAACCTCCAGAGAGCACTTAGTCTAGAATGCATGTTTGTCATGGCAAGCAAACACTAGGCTTGCTCTAAACATGTCCAGACCAACAAACTACAGCTAGTGGCTCATCACAATCTACTGCGCCTACGAACTCGGGTATAGGTTAACATTTCCAGACCAACAAACTGTATAGCTAGTGGTTCATTGTAAACTACTAGGTCTACCAGTTGCAGTGATAGGGGATGCTAGAGGAAAAGAGTGTTGGACCATCATACTGTTCTTCATGGCATTTACCGATGACGCATTGCCTTTTACAGTTTGCTCCAAAAGTTGAACAAGCGACATAAATATTTCCATCCTCGTCACGTCCCTATTTGCCTGCAGATAAAACCTGGAAGTAAATGACCAATATATAGAAGCTAGTGTTGCATGTGCCTTTTGAATAAGCACTTGCATTCAACATGATAAAAATGAGCAGTGACAACAAAGCATATGCAAAAACACTTAATAGAGATCAAAGCTCGTGTTAAGGAATCCAATAAGAATGACACATCAACTTTCATTCTAATCAAGAAAATATTGGTAATAAAATTCAGGGCAGCGAAGGCCTAGAACAAACACACACACCCTCTAATCTCTACATTTTTATGAGAAAATTAGAAAATGTGGACGCTTAAGATTACCATGGTGTCTTTGTTGCTGATACTAAGATACAAAGAGTTCCTCAAGTTTATATGTTTATTCTAATTTTCATTTTTAAGCTAAATTAAAAGAATCCAACACGCTACTATATCCTTGACTCATGGTTCAAGTTAAAAGTATTTCCATTAGTTTTCATATAATGCGACCTTCACACTTTTTAGCACTTGCTTGGGAGATTGAAATGAAGCTGATGTTAAAAATCCTTTAGATTCCAGATAGCAGGACTCCAGTATGATAAATACAGATACAGCAGTTTGTGACCAAAGACTTAAATGGTTTAAAGAGGGGCATGGGGTTAGTAGATTGAATGGGAATTTAAGGACTTCATGGTAGCAGGAGATTCGCCGATTTGCAGGTGCAAAATTTTTGGGTAGTTGTATTTTAGATGATGCTTGAAGCAGAATATTTTCTGAGTATTCAATACTCTATTTTCTGTGCTATAATAACTATTAAGAAGAGGAATTTTAGGCCTTAAACTAGGTTAGGGGTTACACCAAAGTTCAGGGAGAAAAAAAAAGGAAAAGGACAGAATTTTCATGGAATAATTACAGACAATCTCACTAACAAAGTTCCAAAACATTATTGCTAGACTGAACAAGCAAAGCATGTCACTAATGAAATAATAAAACAGAAAGGGAAAAAACAGAAAGGATAATTACAAATACAAAAGGCTTTTGAATATTACCTCTACTGCAAAGCGTGCCCATATCTTATCATTCCGAGCTTCCATCACCCCCTTCAAGATGGTCAAACCCAAACCTCTGATCAAATCAGCAATTTCTAAAAAGAAACCCTGTTCTTCACAAAGCATCTGGCAATAGAGATAATAAAACAGAAAAACATTGATACACACTTCACTCACAGCCAAAGCTCCAATTTCAGAAATTCAAAGAAATGTTAATCACTACCTCCACAAGCATCTGACGAGGTGGATTCAGATCCTCAACGATGATAGGGCAAACCATTGATTGTGACCCAACCTCAAAAGCCCATGTTGCCCCCCCATCAAAGTTGTCATTTAGAACCAGTCCACCTTCTTTGCCAATAATCTGCATAACAAAGAAATTTAGTACACCATCTAAAAAGGTTTTCTGTCTTATTTGTTATATCTGAAAGCAAACAATGGTGTACCATCAAACCATGATAGCACATAAACGACTTTTACTTCTAGATTTTATAATTTCTACAGCTGCCCTAATTTATGGCATCAAATATATAATATACATATTATACCATTTTGAAAAATTTTGAAGCATAATATTCCTTGTCTTTAAATATCTCATATCCTGACTCCCAACTTTCTCATCCATGAGAAATTTTCTGTTTAACAGCAAACACAGGGTAGAGAGTAGACAGTCTTTTGTACCTTAGATTCTCCTGTTTGTTTTAGCTTGTCAGCATGCTTTGTGACGCTTTGCAAGAAAAGCATATGCTTGATAGTGCGTTCAAGCAGTGCATCTATGCTACACTGTAAAAACAATATAATGGAATCAAATGAATGGCATCGGCATCTGGCATCTGATTATTGTAAAATTCCAAAGAAGGGACAGGAAGCAAAGAACAAATATATTACTTTTGCTCCATTTGGCACAATATCCCGCAACTCTTTGACCCGATCTTGGATCATCTGACGATCTTTTGGCCTTGGCCTAGGGTTCTCTCCAGGTTTAAGCCTTTTGCGATTTGATTTTCCCATTACATCAGGCCTCTTAGAATATGCAGTTGAAACACTACTCTCATGCTTCGCAGTATTACCCTGTTCAGCCCAAGAACTTATATGAGATCCATATATGGAGGTAGTCTGGGAATAGTTCCCCACATCATCCCTGCTACACCCAGATTGGAAAGAACTGGGTTCTTCTATCCCTGCTTTTCCAATAGCCTTAGGAAGGCCTGATGTCGCCCCATGCACATGATTAGGCATACTAACCCGTCCACAAGTGGGAGAACTGTTAGGCATGGAAGAGCTACTGATTTTTGTCAATGTTGTTCTACATGACACATTATCATCAGAGCTCTGCTTGACAGCAGACTGAGCCCTAGAGACCACAGCATCTAAAAGATGGTCAGCGCCTGCCCCAGAGAAAATGCTACTGTTTGATATTCCTTGACCAGCTGAATAATAATCAGAACCCAACTCTGGCACATTTGTAAATGTCGAAGTATTCTCACCCAGGTCTTTTGTATTTGAACCTATCTCATCAGCAAGAAATTTATTCCAATTGCCATTAAACAGCTTATTTTTAAAATCCATACCCAAAACATCAAACAAATCAGCTCCTGATGAAATTTGAGTACAAGCATCATGTGTAGCATTTGCAGATCCTGGACTACAAATTTTATAATCAAGGTCATCATGAATAATATCAGGGATGTTCTCACTCAAAGACATGTGTTCATCTGGATGAATCAATGGGATGCTAAGGGCTTTAAACAATTCATGATCCATCTGTTGCTCTCTCGGGGCCAATTCAGTCTGAGTAAACTTCACATTGGTAGAAAACTGTCTCTGGTTAGAGCCTTTTGAAAGCATGTTCTGAGAAGCTGATTGACCTGCCACACTGGATGAAGAAACCCCTTCTGTTTGGAAATCATCAGCCTTTTGAAATTTACCACCGGACAGACGTCCACCACAGAGGTTGATGTCAGCTGCCCTGTGTGAGTCTGAAGGAGAACCAGGAACTAAAATTTGCTTTGAATGACTACTTGATCCACCATGTGCTTGACTTCCTCCAACCACTGAAGCAGTTATCGAACCTTTGCTCTGATCAAGGATTAAACTTCCATTTGTTCTCAATTGAGGCATGATACCATTCGACGCACTAAAGTTGTTATCAAGATGATACCTAATGCTACCACCAGATAAGATCTGATGTTCCATCAACTTTAGACTGCCCTGATTTGCACCTGATTGACCCAAACTAGATGGGTATTTGAGTCCCCTGCTTGAACTATATGAGGGAGTCAGCTGGTTCAACCACACATCAGAATTTGTAGCAATTACTTCAGCTCCCCCAACTCCATCCTTTCGTTGGCCGTCAAAAGAAAAGTTTGGTTTCATCAATGGAGAAACCGTTGGTTGTTGAGGGTCATCATGAATTTTAGGCAGATTTTGGGTAAGGTTAGGGGTTTGAAATGTTGAATCGGTAGTTTGAGACTTATTGTGAACATCTTTAAGAGAGTGAGATAGTTGGCCAACAAGGCCTGAGGCCCGAGATGAGTTGCTTTGATGTGTATAGTTATCAGTCATCTGAGCAGAACCTGTTACCTTATAATTTCCAGCTGGATGCATAGGTGTCAGCATACCAGCAGTATAGGGTACTCCAGATTTCTCAACCAAATCTTTTGTTGCATAGTTTTCTGATAATAGAGCACCAGGAATGCATCCTAGTTGCAGGATTGAACTCTTCACATCATTGATGAATCCTATATTCTCCATCATCTGAAGCAGAATGGATACATTAATCAGGTTGGAAGCAACTGACAGAAATCAAGAATTGATTTGGCTAGCTAAAAAAAGGAACAGCTTGCGCCAGAATGGTCAAACTTGAAGAAAACATAGGTACTAATAGTAATACAGGGTAAAATAAAATAAAATACTATACTCACATTGCTAAGGAATTTTTGTGTTAAAATCACATCCATTGTTGCCTTTTTTTTTATTTTTTTTTATAATAACATACATCCGTTGTTGCTTGCAACAGTGCTTGCCCAGTCAAACAAATAATTCATTTGGCCTGAAGCCCACAACTATCTTTTATGTTATACAAAATAACCACTTCTCAATAGGTTAAAATACAGTGCCCAGAGCTCTTCCTTACATATATTGCTAAATCCAGAGTTACACAGGTGAAAATTTACCAGGATGTACAACCATAGATTTTCCTCATGGTTGGATAAACCTGGTCGTTTAGCCAGAAAGAAGATGAACTCTGGGACAGAGTGAGGTCCTTGGCAGCTTTATGGGCATCGGTTTGGGATGATTTAGGGATTATTCTCATTCTTCTATAATTTTCATTTTGTTAGCTGTTGTGATGTGAGACTAGATTTTTCGAATTTAGAGCTTTGCTTGCTTACCTTTGTTTCTAGGTGGTCTGTCTTTTATTGTATTTTCTCCTCTCTTTGTATAGCTTTTCTACTTTAATAAATTGCTGTTTCTCTTATTTTAAAAAATTAAAATAAAGATAGAAAGTAAATGATAGTGTCAGGCGTGGGAGAATAAGATGCAAAATACTGGAACAAAATATTTTTTGGGTGATTTAAGGGAACAATATACATATCTAACAGTGCCACTTACATTCTGTCATCTAAATTCATTAAACCCACATGCACAACAAAGAAAACTAAATGCACATTACTGTGAAAATAGACATTCTGCCATCTAAACTCATTAAACCAATATATACTATAAAGGACTTACAGCCAGGGAAGAACCAAGTTGAACAACACCATGAGGAAGAACAGGAATAACTGCAACTGTCTGCAGCCCAAATAAAACACAAGTACTATTATGAAACATGAAAATATAGAATATGCAAAACAGTGGGACTATATTAAAACGGACATACCTGCATGCCAGCAGAAAATTGGTGGTGCATCTCATTTAGGACCTGAAACAGCCACAAAATCAAGTCATATAAAGTACAAATGCCAAACCCCAAAACTTGAATATAAGTCTTTAGCCTTTAGTGAATCCACATTTATGAGAATTTCCACGTGCAAATGCCAAACCCTGATTTCTTAAAGTTTTAGCCTCTCACAGACACCACATTAATGAAAACTATTTCTTTGTTTTATGGGGGACAAATTAATGAAAACTATTAAGAAGGCTCTACATCATTAACTTCCATTTAAAATTTAGTTTCACACATCGAAGCATAAAGACCAGCTACTCTGGAAAAGAGAAAAACCAACATTCACATGTTTTTAATTATGAAGAATAGAGCCACCGAAGAACAGATCACCTTGATTCCGTATAATCTGTGTGCTTACTAATTAGGATCCTGACTTTCTCAGCAGGATTTCATTGAACTTTTCAAATTTTCAAGGAAAAACTGCATTAAAAGGCATGGGTAGAAATTCTGTTATATCATACTGCATCCCCCACTCGCAGGAAAATTCTTGTTCACCAACCATCATGAAAATTCAAAGACTGATATGCACTTCCTGATAAAGTACTTCTATTTTTTAAATAAACATCAAACATACTTTTTTTTTTTTAAGGAATTAATATCAAGTGTTCGATCTTCATTCAACAGTTGGTGAGCATGTACTTTTGTGACTATATATACGAACACACACACACACACACACATATACAAACTTCTTATGAAATATATATTCATGTATATGAATGGGAATAAAGTGTTAGATGAGATCCTGCCAATGTGGGATGTGAGAGGCCAATCGCCTGGCCATGTCACATGGGCCTGTATAAACATGTGTGTATAGTTGAAATTTATTGTACCATTTCCATCAGCAATAAATAAGAAAATTCATATCAAAATGGGGTATTAGAAATACTAATATATACCTCCGGTGGATGGGCATCTTTAGTGTAATTGCTTGACAGAATCCATTGATGGTTTCCTGTAAATGCAGCTCGTCCCACTATTCTGAAAGGGTCCAAACAACAGTTTTTAAAAATGGCTGCTAATAACAAAAGAACTTTAAAAATGAGATATATGCAAAGCAGCAAACATAGTTAACAGAAAGGTCATACCCTTCGCCCACTATATTAAATGGTTTATCCATCATCATTCTATTAATAAGTGAAGACACTCTTTCCTCTGGTTGAATACCAATAGAAGAGGAACACACTTCAGAAGAAACCCAGCAGCCTTCCCACTCTCCAAATGGTAATTCGGCTCTTTCAGTTCCAGCAATGCGTTTAGGTAGAGAACATATTGATGGTTCATAATGACATTCCCAAATTAATAGTCTGCCACCAAAGTAGAAGTATTTTCTTTAAACTCAAATTACAAAAGCCTCATCACTGACCAGATGAAAGTCCCAAGAACAGACATCAAAACCATCAGAAGATGGCACGGGACATGAGCACATCAAAGATTTGAACATTAACAACAAATAATGACATAAAAAGTACAAAAACTAAATAAAAATACTTGAAGGCTAAATAGTTCAATTTAATTGAAAGTAGTTTTAATATGTGTCATAAATTATTTAAGTTTCAAACATATCTATTTAAAATGCATTTCTCAGAAGTGAAACAGTGAAGAAAAGATAGTAACTGGTCAGCAGAGAAAACTCTCCTTTTTATTTGGGTCAAAGCAAATTAACCTGTCATTGCTGGTGAACAAAATAATAATTAAAATACCTTTTTTGTTGCTTGAAAATATATATATATACAAGAGAGGAGTATAAAACCAACAAGGAAGACAGATACTGATGGAATACTCATAGGCAGTAAATGAGTCCAATAAAGAGCGGGTTTGGCAAACAAAATGCAAACCCACTTTTCACTTAGATTCTTAAAGACAAAACAGAACAAACCAAAAACCAAAACATAAACTTCCAAAAACAGAAATAAAGAGACACAAGATTGCGAATCAAATACAAGAGAACACACTAAACAATGAGACTATAACATCTCCATCGTATCTTAGAATATATCCCAACCCTAGCCCTTCCAACCAAACGGAAAGAGACAACATATATCTGATAACAGATCCACCCTGTTTGGCCACTGAGAAAATGCAGGAAAACAAAAGAAAAATAAAATTGAAATAAAGTCTAAAATCTCTAAAACCTCAACCTGAAAAGTGAAAACTATCCGAACTTTTTCTCCACTTTCTCAGAGCAACCAAACAGACACATAGGGAGCAGAATTATTAGCCAAACAAAGACAAATTTTTCATAAAGAAAATGAGGACAAATAAAATAAGAAAACCAAATATTTTTACAGCATTGTTTGTGTTTCGTCCAATTTGTGGGGAACTTACTTAGGGTTTTGGCAGCCGATCTTCCAGAACACAGCATAAGCCCACTGATTGGAACCGCAGAGTGTCTTGAGCGCTTGTTTAAGCAAAAGCCCCATAGTTTCGGCTTCTTCGGAGCTCAAAAATCAAAAAATCAAAGCAGTAATCGGACGAAAACCACAAATTTACAGCCAATAGAAACAGAGAGCGAGGAAGCACATCAAGATATCAGTGCCGGAGACCGTACATTTCCGGCGCCTAACTTCCACGGCATGATCCTCTTCCCGCCTGCTTCGTCCTCAATCCACCAGTCCTCTTCCTCTCCGGATCCAAGTTCCACGAGTTCAATCGCAATCTCCGGCCGGCCATAGATACAATACGGAGTGAGAGTGAGAGAGGGAGAGAGGGAAACTGAACGAAGCTGAACGGTTTCCGAAGAATCTGAACCCTACACTATTCCACAAGCTTCGAGCCTGTAGAAAGCCTCCATTGTTCTTCTTGGTCTTCGTTTTGAGCTGAAAATGGTGAAATTTGAAGAGTTGCAGAGCAAACAAAAGAAGACGAGAGAGAGAGAGAGAGAGAGAGAGAGAGAGCGATGCGTGTGTCGTGGAGACTGTCCAATACGGTATCGTTTGCTGTGGTGGAGAGCGATAGAGAGGTCTGTGAGGTAAGGTGAGGTCGTGTTCAGGTTTTGCTTCAGCTGCTGCTGCTGCTGCTGCTGCTGCTACTGCTCTGTTTGTTGCTGCGAAATTCTCTGCGTAATGTTTTGGAGTGCGCTAAAGTGCGCCACAATTAAGAGGCCGAGAGAGGTTGGGGCTGGGTCACAGCCTTGTCACGTTAGCTTTCCCTACATTTCTTTTTTTTTTTAATTTCTTTTTTTGGGGGTTTTTTTTGTCGTGTTTGAGTCAGATTGGGATGTAATTGGTGTTGGGTCTGAACAAATAAGGTTAGTGCGGGTTGCTGTCGTGATTACGTCATATTTAACACTGCCCTTGCTTTTTGGGTGAAATTACAGGAGTGGCAGATGGGGACGATGGCTTTGGATTTGAGTGGAAGAACACGTGGAGGGCTGCGATTGTTTTGGTGGTGTGTGTTTTTTTTCGCTGAAGTGAGAAAATAAAATAGGAAGAAATATCCATATCTTTCAATTTTTTTCTTTTTTGTGTTGCGAGAATATTCATAAAATCATGATTAATGATTAAAGCGGAGAAAAGGGCCATGATGGAGGAGATTTGACTCTTCTCCACTTTTTTGCTTTCTTTTTCATATTTTGACTTTTAATCTATTTGCATTAACACAAAATTCTTTTGCAAAATCGACTCATGAATTATGGATAATGCAATTGAAAAAATGAAGATGTGGCCAATTGAAAATGAAAAATAATTTTAAAAAAATACTTGTCCAAATAATGAAAGTTATATCAATAAAAAATCATAATAATAACTTGAAAAGTAACACCCGACCAAATCCAAGATTTTAAACTTTTATTTAATTATTTGAATAGGTGTCCATTTGCAATTGAGCCACTTTTTATTTCAAGAGGTGGTGGTCCTCCTCTTATTTTTATGGTTTACGTCTCCATCCTAGGTCCTAAGTTCGATCCTTCTTTCTCCCAACATCACTTGAGTTAGTAGCTACTTCTATTTCTTTTCTTTGTTGAACATTAAGAAACAACAGCGGCCCAAGCCTTTGGTGTGTTCACAAGTGGTCTTGGATTCAAGCTCTCATGGTACCTGTGTGTGTGAATTTCCTCCTCCCCCTCCTAACTCTGACAAAAAATAAAAAATAAAACCCACAGCCTAGAAAATATGGTTAAACTCAATGGAACAGTACTGAAGCTTTGAGAGTTCCATACTTGATTAAATGAACACAATGATTTCAATCTCATCATCATGTGAAACATTTGTGCTGGTCATCATGGATGACTTTCTTTCTACCAAAATCACAGTTACATTGGCATCCACTGCAGTGATGGCACAAAGGGTTGATCTTGTCTCTACAACATTATTAGGATTCACTAAGAAGTTTGTCGTCATCATCTTCCAAGGCATAAAAATAAGTCATTGGTTGACACTGGAAAATCATCTTGAGCGCTTATTTTATAAAAGTTATGAGATTGCTTAAGTATATTGCCAAAAGCGATTTCTTAAAGGATATAGAAGGAATTAAAAATTAATTAAAAGGTACAATGTGTACTTTAGTTCATTGATATTCAAAATTGTTTCCACATACTCAAATCTTGAAGGAGTAAGGATTTAATTAAGACTTCTAAAGAGTCCATAAAACTATTCTTAAAACAAACAAAGACTTATTAGAATCACAAGTTTTCCCATGAAGTTTTTAAATGCTCAAAACATACCAAGGCATGTAATATAACAATAGATCTTTATTAGAGACCTAGTGAACAAATTAATGAGAATAAGCTTTATTTTCATTCTGATTCTTGATAGTTAGTAAACAAATTAATGGAAATGTCTTACTCCGATTCATGCTCACTCCAATTCCTAGTTAGTAAACATACAACCCTTTTTATGAATGATGAGTTTGCGAAGTTTTTTTGTTTTTGCCAAATTAAATGGCTAGATCCATTAAAACTTACAATTTGTTAGAGTCACTAAGCGATTGATGTGGTATTGTTTAATTTATTTTCTATTTGGGTTCATTCTCGACCTTATTTTTTTTCATAGTAAGTGAAACAGTGTCACATTAATTGGTGTCTAAAAAGAGTTCGTATTTGAGGCCAATAGTCTCATATTCGAACCCCCGCAATACCTTTTGTAGTGTGTGTGTGAGAAAATCCCTCTCATTTGTATTTTAGACTAAACTTGCATTAAATAAATAAAAAAAGGTTGGTGTTTCTAGTATCTATTGCATGGATTTTTATACTCAAGTGTTTAATACTTTAAAATATTTTTCACAATAAATTCTCAAAAGCAAACATTATATTCTTGAACTTCTTCCCCACTATATATGGGTGGGATTAATGGGTGAATTTCCTTACCTCAAATGACCAAGCCATCCTATGCCACTGGTCTAGTACCAGCCTTCGTGATATTTATATTTCTAGTCACGTGCTTTGTTGAGCCCAAAAATTCCACACCCCACCCAAGGAAAGTGGATGTTTAAACGCTTATTTACAGTAATTTTTTTTTCGTTCTTTCTCTTTACCATTTTCGCTTTTTCTTTGAGAGGTTCAAAAAACTTGTAGTAAAATTGAAGGCAAAAGCTCATTCCACTTTTGCCTTTTTCATTTTTATATTAGGCTTGTTGTGGTAGCGATTCTGTTCAGCTGTGTAGGGGTTGCAGGTTTATTCCTTCAAAACCTCTCTAAGTGGATGGTCATGGGCCTCTATGCATGCTAGCTAACAACAATCAAGTGCGTCAATGATGCTCCTATAGCCTAACATTTAGTTTGTATAATACGTATAAACCGGGTAGTTGTATAATACGGTATTAGATGTGGTGTGGGCGGGGTTGATGGTGGCGGTAATGGTGGTGGCGGCAGCAGCAATGGTAGTAACGACAATAGTAATGGAGTTTGGTGGTAATGATGGTCATGGTAAGATGTCTCAAATAATTATTTGAGGAATACCTTTGTGGAGTCGTTTAATGTTGTATTTCAGTGATTCGAACTGTCTATCTTTTAGGTATTTCTTTTGAAGATTATCTCTGTAAAAAATACTTGAATTCGAAATCATTTAACCACTCAATTAATGATTGTTATTTTAGCGCTTTCTTGGAGCACCGTGTTCAATTTTTTTTTTGTCACAACTATAAGTCTTAATAGTTTTCAATTCGCCTAACTTTTTGTAAGTATAATCTATGAAATGAAAACCTAAAAAATAGACAGTTCGGATTGTAGAAATAAAATTTGTAGTGATATATGTTGAAGAGTCTTGTTAACAAAATACTTGACAAAATAACATTATTCATATATTAGGAAATATAGCTCGTAAAACAGTCCACCTTTTAGAAAATTCAAGGCCGTCAACATAACAATGATAAGTTAAAAAGCCCTTGATAAACTTGTAAAAAAGAAAAGTTAGCTTAATGTTTTGTATCCCGATTTTCTTCAGTGTGCTATAAAGACTAAAATTTTATTATTCGTTGTTCTGTGACTCTGGCGGCCTGACATGCCAGTCACTGTCCCAAACCCCTTTTTATTCAACTTCCAAAAATACCGTCTTTGTTTTATAAATATAAAACTTATATTGAAAAATATTTTTAGGTGTTTGTGAAGCTTGTGTTGTGTGATGCTTCTATTCTTTAACTGATCTTCATTATTAAGCCCTAATTTAATATCAATACTTCACATGGTGGGTAGGTCTTTCGGTCAGCAGCTACATATATTCGGGTCAAATATATACGTTTTGACGAGGCTTTTTCAGTCATTGGATTTTTCATACAACTGATACTGGATAGGAAGGAATCGAATCTAAAACCTCTAGTGTATGGATAAATATTCTTAATCACTTGAGCTAAAAACCCCGTACTATATTCTGGCGATTAATCTTCACCAACTTGTTCAAGAGGTATTAATTTTCGAAAAGTAAAATATATTATCAACATTTGAATCGGATTAGAATATTAACTGTTAGATTTTAATCCAACGGTGATCATGTGGTTTAATCAAAAAGCAACATGTACACAAAAAAAAAAGCAAATAACTGGATATTTTAATTGAACTACTGGTGACTACTCTGTCACCCTTTGTATATTTTTTTCTTCTTCGGAACAATAATAAATTTGTTGAGGCATGAAAAGATGGAGCACTAGTTGCAGACACATGAGAGTGTGTTCCTTTTTGTGTGTTGGTCTACTTTTTTTATTTAAAATTTCATCTCAAGAGTAGGGATATAGTAATTTTTGTGGGGAAATGGGTAAAAAAAAGATTCTCATGGAAAGCATATGAGAATGTGTACTCGGATGTTAAAATATCATTTTTTTGACTGAGACCTAATATTTATTTACTCTGGGCAATGAGATGTAGCCACCGGTCTATTTTTCATACAAGAGTATGATCTACTCAATCAGTCACTATAAAAGTTTGAAAATTTTATTTTCAAAGGAACACAATTATAAGTAATAATGAGCAAGGCTATGTGTCAAGAAGTATTATGAAGATTAGCAACAAAATGAAACATATATGAACGTTTTTAAAACTAAAAATGAGTGTGAATGCTTTTTCATTGAGAGATAAAATAGTATAGATTCTTTACCGTCTTTTAATTTGAAACGTTAAATGATTTATTGACTCTAAATTTAAAACAATAATTAAATCTTGACAATACTTCGTATCTTACATGGGTTTGTTTTCGAAAGTGATATATGGATTTGTTGAACATATACTTGAGTTTAGCTATTTGTGAGATTTTTCTTTTCTGATTTATGGGTATTTTTTTGCTGATTTTGTTATGATATATGGGTTTATAATGAATCCGCACACTTTCAATCCGTAATAGAAAAGCGTCCAAAGTGTAAATATAATGTGATTTCAATTTTCTATGGTCATAGTAGCTATTAGTTTAGCAAGTAGAAAAGAGATAGTTATTTCGGGCATGTTTGATATCCTATTTGGATCCAATTTTATAAACTCAAAAATAAATTTTAAGTGTAAAGCCACAATTTATGACAAAAAAAAAAAGTGTAAAGCCACAAAAGCCCATTTGGTAAGCCCATTTTTAAAACCCCAAAAACAACCTCATCATTAAAAACCAAAAAATGAGGTTTTTTTTGACTTTTTTTTACTCTCTCTCTCTCTTTTTTTTTTAAAGAGGAATTAGATGTTAGCATTTGTAATAAAGAAACCTTTTTTGGCTTTTCAATTAGACTAAATTTAAGGAAAAATCTTTATTTTGAAAAAAATTAGTAAACAACTTTTAAAAAAAAAAAAAATTTAAGGGGTTTTGATCCAAAAAATAAAAAATAAAAATTTAAGGGTCCTCTCTGCTGAGAAAACAAACAAAAAAGGGGCCCTCTATTTTTTGCGAGCCTTGTGCGTGGGTAAACCCCGAACCTTATCAAAGTCGGCCCTAGTCCACACATCCAAAGACCCACCAAGATGGAACAAAACTGAAAAATAAAAGATATAATTTAGTATGTTGTGGTGCAATATATAATTAGATTTTTTTCACATCATATTTGGAGGGTAGAAAATTAAATTTAGACATCTGATAATATAAATAATGTTTTTAATCACTTGAGCTACATTTTATACCTCCGTTTAGTGAGTTGGATAGGATTCATAATTATAGTCAAATGTTTAGTGTCCTAAAAACAACATGGATTAGATTACGTATGAATCGTACCCAAATCATGTAATAGAACATTTCAATTAATTCAGCCCCTTAATCATGCGTAGTACTCAACACATCATTGGATTAAGGTCATTTCTAATCCAATGCAATTCAATTCTACCTCATAATCAAATCCAATTCTAGTCGCCAAACTTCTGCTACGCTAATCATTTGAAAAAACACCCACTATTGTGATAGGCGAACAAGTAGTTGAATTTCTGGAAGTGCGTATCTTCTACCTAAAAAAAAAAAATCCTAGTCCTCCATGGAATCAGCTGTCCACCCAATAATCAACCAAAAACTAATATATTAAGATCTTAAGCCGATCTGCTTGACTTAGAGGAACTTGGAAAAACTTATATATATATATATATATATATATAAAGGGTTCTCAAAGTTAGTGGCAATGACCCACAAAGTTCCCAAAGTCCAAATTTCATTCATGCAAAAGCCGAAAAAAAGAAGGTAAAATTGAAAAAGAAAACGAAAAAGAAAAAAAAGTAAACATGTTGATTGAGCTTGATGCACAGTTTACCATATGCATGAGTTGAAATGGGACAAGCAGGTCTTGTGGGTGGGGATTTGAAGTGCTCCACCAAAACCCCACACCATTATTTGAGGTTGATACGACCGAAAGCCAATGCATATGAAATATGATATGTGATGTGTGGGAAAGATGAGATAAAAACCACAATGAGACAAAGGAGCATGAGAATCTTGACTATGGGGTATTGCCAATTACTATGTGTTATCTCCTAAATCCAATTCGTATTTGCTCATCTTCATCCTGTCTACACATGCGGCCATCCATTGTAGGGTTTCAATTTCTACTTTTTTTTATTTGTTCTATTTTTAAAGAATTCTATGAGAGATATATATGTGCAACAGTGCAAGTGATGTGTTTTAAAACGTTTTCCTGCCATTCAATTTTTAAGGTGTCACATTGTGAAACTCAATTGGATAGGGCCCTCTCTCTCCTTCGATAATGAAAGCTATTATTCTTTGGGTTGAAAGTCTTCATTACTAGGTACAAATCCCTAAGAGCATTCACAATGGGCTCCCTATCCTTAGATAAATTTTAGGAAGGAATTGAAAAAATACAATTCCAACCATGCTCCCTATCCACCTCCTAAAATAGGGAGATCTCTACGAGCTCCTAAATCTGAGGAGAGAGAAAGGACTCATAGTGGCTCCCTATAATTTAATGCTGCTTTATTTAATGAGTATTTCAAACCTTTAATAAATGCTACCTATTTTTTATATTATTTTTTAATAGAGATGGACCAATTAAAAAAGAGTTATAGCATTTATGACTCCCTAAACTAGAGAGTATGATTGGAGTTTAAATTTTATAGAGAGCTTCTAAAATAACTTTGATATGTTTTTAGCTAAAATTTAACTAAAAAATAGAGAGCATAATTGTGGATGCTCTAATTTCATTAATAATATGAGGGTATATTTGGTACACCATATTAGACTCTGGATATGAGTAAACAATCCATGTCAATTGTTTGATGTCAACTTGTATTATTTAATTACCTGACTGTATTAAACGGGTTGGGCTTTTAATACTCTCCTTCCTTACCTGACTAACTAATACAATCCACACACCTCGGTTTAGATAATACATGCTTATTATAAGGCTAGGGAAAAAGAAAACACTTTTTCTACGTGAAAAATCATACGCTCTTTTCATCTTCTTCTCCTAGGGTTCTTGTATGCTATCTTCTTCACATGTTATTCTCTTCATTCTCTGTCATACTCTTTCCGATATGCTTCTTCTTGCTTCTTCTGTCTTCTTCTGTCTTCATCTTCTCTCTTTCTTTCTTTTTTTTTCTTTTTTTTTATTATAAATAAATAAATATATATATATATATATATTTCCTCTTCTGTGGTGTATGATTATCTCTTCTTACTATTTCTTTTATATTTATTCAATGGATTTTATTAAATTTTTGTGTAGTTTGGGAGAAGTGTTTTCCTTCAAATAGGGTTTTGTTTACCTTCTTTCAAGTTTTGAGAACCTCTATACTAATTCTAAAGATGTTTGAGATGCATACATATTGGGAATATGAAATCAACATCAGATTTGTACTGTTTACTTTTTAATCTTAGTTTTCTAGGATCCAATCATGGTCCTGCAAGGCTATTCAAGACTTTCAAGTCAAACTTTTTCTAGCAAATTTCAATTTCTCTAATATTGCTTCGACTTCTGTTGGTACCAAGTTACAATGGAAGGTGAGCCCATACCATCAATGGGTTAAATCAGTTTGCGTAACGGATGGAACTTTGTATACATCTGAATTATTTGCCAACAATATATTAGATCTTGGCAAAAACAAAAGAAGAAACAAATCTTGTCATATCAATGTTGCCAAAAAAATTTGTGTCATCACCAATGGGGAGTGTAGTTGGATTGGCTCATGTCTTTGGTGTGCTCCCAAGTGGTCCTGGGTTTAGGTAATCTTTGCATCTAACAAATTTTTTTTCTTTTCTGTCATCTAAGTTTCAATTTCCACTTAAATTATCAAAGAATATATAATAAAAAGTTTGATCGTTGTTATCCGACCGAACACCAGACACTATATAACTTAGTCAGACTGTTTATCTGAAACAACACCAAACGCCTTATAATATTATGGATAAACAGTCAGTACTCTTCATAACATATTAATACCATCCGACAAAACTTAGTTAGTATAGTCCGACGTACCAAACTAGTCCTGAGCATCATTGATACTAGCAAGATATATGTAATTGGGATTTAATGAAATGTACATAATTTATTAGAAAGGTCATGAAAACATTTTAAAGAACTTCAAGCTATACAATACATCATTTTCAAATTTAGAACAATGGAGGAACACATAAGCACAAGGGAGGTGAAACCTTGTCGAAAAATCCTTTGGAGAGGTTGGAATCTGCTCCTCTGCTGGTGCCCACCATGTTTTTGACTAAATGTCTCGAAGAGGCTTTGCTGTTTTGTTTGCTATGCACGCCTATATTTATTAGGGAGACTTTGGAAAAGACCAAAGGAGAGAGAAATTTTTTAAAAGAAGCCCAAATGGACAAAATTGCCCTTATTTATTTTTGGATTTCCTAAGGAATCCTTTACATTTGCATGTCTTTGGTGTGAAAGTTGAGATGTTTTTCTGTCATTTTCGAAAAAGCTTTGGCTTTTTCCAAAAGTGAAATTTTTTTTGTGGCTAAAACCTAAATTTCCTTATATATTAATGTTCTGGACAAAATGATGTCATTTTGAATTAGGCAAAAAAAAAAGAAAAGAAAAAGGAATGACATTAATATTGTTTAAATTCTAAGGGTATTTGGTTGTCTAATTTTTTATTTTATTTTATAGCTTTTAGCCTTTTAAATATTACCCTTTCCCTAAAAAATTTATGACTTCGCCATTGATTTAGACTAACGGATTTGAAAGAGGTAGACATAACAGTGACAAACAGAGAGAAGGAAAACATAAAGAAATGAAGGGGGTACTTAAAAATTTGAGTAAATATTTGTAGAAAGATTCTTCAATAAATATTTTATGTTAGGATTGGTTACATACTTCTAATCTTGGCCCTTGGATTGCATTCATTAAATGTATTGGTAGTCTCTTAGATGCAATTCAACAATCGAGATTAGAAGTATGTAACCAATCCTTAACTTAAATACTTATTGGAGAATGCCCCAATGTTTATAAATTCATTAAGACATTGTTTGACTAAAAAAGAAGTTGAGCGGGGGCATATGCCTCTAGTACATAGATCCCTTCGCCCATGGTGGCAGCCACGACGATAGTTGTGTCTGCCACCACTCATTCCCAAAAAGAAAGTTTAGTTTTCATGTTTTAACGAAGTAGCCAATATAGCTTTTAAGGGTAGTTTTGATATATTTTGAAATACAATTGGATGTAGTGAGTACAATATTTTTTTAATATATAAATAATAATAATAATGAGAGGGAGCTAAGCTCTTAATCTAGTAGTCTTATCCCATTTTGCCATCCTTATATTTGAACTAACCCCAAGTACATATCAAATACACATAGAATAATTGGGTGCACATATTATATGTATCGGTTCATGTAGAATTTAACTGCAGTTTTTAGGGCTAGATTAATTTGTAATTTGATTTGTTTGGACTTGTGGCCCATTTTGGTATTGGATGTAAGGGTGACATACTTCACTCTATAGGGCTTAAGAATCAGAATGGAGGGTAGCAGTGAACGGCTTGAAGACAAGAGGAAAGAGTCAAAACACCAATCAATGGGCCAATTTGATGGATTATATAAGTGGCGAACACAAGATTTCTTTTTTCATGCAACTTTTCATATTACAAAGGTGATCCATCTCATTCAGTTTGGACCTTATTGTACAAACACTTTTTGTGTTATTCAAAGATTTTATTATCGCTGCAAGTATATACCTTTATCTCAATCGAGATTCTAGACTATGAAAAATTCCTCGAGACCTAAAAGCTAGCAATAGTTAGCTAGATGGAGATATGATTCCCCAAATTTCAAAATTTTGTGTGGCAATAATATTCGGCGGGAACCAAAATGAAGCATATACAACCCGAGTTGTTGGCACATAATAAGCATTAATATTAATATAACCTATTTATATAATTTCAAAGTTTATTAATCTAATTTTCACAATATCTATGATGCAATAGTTATATGTCACCTAAATATGCAATGGAATGTCTATTTTCTAGAAACGCAGTCTCCAAATTTGGGGTTTTGCTACTAGAGATTGTGAGTGGTCGGAGGAATACTAGCTTACGCTCATCAGAACACTTGAGCTTTATTGGATTTGCATGATATCTTTGGAATGAGAATAGAGAAGTGGACGTCATTGATCCTTCCATTGCAAAAACATGTTCCTAAAATTTAGACCAACTATGCCATCCATGGTGTTAATGCAATGCACACATGTAGCAGAATTATTGCGATGCATACAAGTAGGGTATTGTGTGTGCAAGACTCTGCAATTTCTTGACCAACCATGTCATCCATGGTGTTAATGATGGAGAGTGAGAATGCAAATCTTCAAGCCCAAATTTTGTGGTACATACAATTTTGTTCTACACATGTCATGAATTAAATAAATTTTTTCAATGTTGTCTAAAAATTTGTAACAAAAAGTTATAAAAGACTTGGAAAAAAAAGAAAAAAAAGGCTCGGCCGAGTCCGGGCCAAGCCCTTTGAAACCTTGGTCGGGCTAGAAAAATGAAAAAAGCCCGATAAGCCTTGATCGATCCCGATCCGAACCCACAAGAGTAAAGAATGCTCAACATATGTTTCAAGATAAGTTAACCTTTCTGCAGAATAGAATCAAGTAAATTTCTCCAATTTACCATTGTTCAATTTCATTTGCGTTACATTTGTTACAAACAAGTTTTCAGAAGAAAACAAGCTTGGGAAGAGGGGTATGGTACTGTCCACAAGGGTAACCTTCTAGGGTTACAAGAAGTAGATGTAAAAAGACTTTCGAGAAGGATTGACTGAGGCTTGGAGGAGTTTAAGAATGAGATTAGTCTGATTGCTAAGTTACAACGCATGAATCTTGTTAGACTATTGAGCTACTGCATTAAAGGAGAAGAAAAGATGTTGCTTTATGAATACATGCCAAATAAAAGTTTCAATTTCTATCTTGTTGATCCATCCAAGCAAGCATTAATAGATTGGAGGAAACACTTCAAGATTATTGAAGGAATTGCAAGAGGGGTCCTTTATCTTAATCGAGATTTTAAACATTGAAAAATTCCTCAAGACTTAAAAGCTAGCAATATTTAGCTAGATTGAGATATGATTCCCCAAATTTCAGAATTTTGTATGGCAATAATATTCGGCGGAAACCAAAATGAAGCATATACAACCCGAGTTGTTAGCACATAGTAAACATGATTTTTTGAGACTAATATAGCCTATTTATATCATTTCAAAGTTTATTAATCTACAATATCCATGATGAAATAGTTATATGTCACCTATATATGCAATGGAATGTCTATTTTCTATAAAGGCAGTCTACAACTTTGCAGTAGAGTTGGTAAAGATTGCGAGTGGTCGGAGGAATACTAGCTTACACTCATCAAAACACTTGAGCCTCATTGGATTTGCATGAAATCTTTGGAATAAGAATAGAGAAGTGGACCTCATTAATCCTTCAATTGCAGAAAAATGCTCCCAAAATCTAGACCAACCATGTTGTCTGTGGTGTTAATGCGATGCACATATGTAGCGGAATTATTGCGATGCAAACAAGTAGGGTATTGTGTGTGCAAGACTCATCAATTTCTTGACGTCATCCATGGTGTTAATGCTGGGGAGTGAAAATGCAAATCTTCAAGCTCAAATTGTGTGGTACGTACAACTTCGTTTACACATGTCATGAATTAAGTAAAATTTTTCAATGTGGTCTAAAACTTTGTAACAAAAAGTTACAAAAGACTTGGAAAAAAAAAAAGTTCGGCCTGACCCGGGCCAAGCCCTTTGAAACCTTGGTCGAGCCGAAAAAATGAAAAAGCCGTATGAGCCCCGAATGATCCTGACCCGAACGATCTATTTTCTATAAAGGCAGTCTATAGCTTTGGGGTACTGCTGCTAGAGATTGTGAGTGGCCAGAGGAACACTGGCTTACGCTCATGAGAATACTTGAGCCTCATTTGATTCGCACGGAATCTTTGGAATAGGAATAGAGAAGTGGACCTCATTGATCATTCTATTGCAGAAACATATTCCCAAAATCTAGACTAACCATGTCGTCTTTGGTGTTAATGTTTGAGAGTGAAACTACAAATCTTCAACCCTAAATTTTGTGGTACATACAATTTCGTTTTGCACATGTTATAAATTAAGTAAATTTTTTCAATGTTGTCTAAAATTTTGTAACAAAAAGTTAGAAAAGACTTAGAAGGAAAAGAAAACAATGTTATGAATTAAGCCATTTGAAACCTTGGTCAAGCCAGAAAAATGAAAAAAAAACCCGGTAGGCCCGATCGATGCCAACCCGAACCCACACGAGTAAAGAATTCTAAACATATGTTTCAAGATTAATTAACCTTTTTGGAAAACGGAATCAAGTAAATTTATCTGATTTACCATTGTTCAATTTCAATTGTGTTGCATCTGCTACAAACAATTTTTCTGAAGAAAACAAGCTTGGGAAGGGGGTATGGTACTACTGTCCACAAGAGTAACCTTCTAGGGTTACAAGAAGTAGATGTAAAAAGACATTCGAGAAGGACTCACTGAGGCTTAGAGGAGTTTAAGAATGAGATTTGTTTGATTGCTAAGTTACAGCACAAGAATCTTGTTAGACTATTGGGCTATTGCATTCAAAGAGAAGAAAAGATGTTGATTTATGAATACATGCCAAACAAAAGTTTCGATTTCTACCTTTTCGAACCATCCAAGCAAGTACTAATAGATTGGAGGAAACACTTCGAGATTATTGAAGAGATTGCAAGATGGGTCCTTTATCTTAATTGAGATCATAGACTTAGAAAAATTCCTCGAGACCTAAAATCTAGCAACATTTTGTTAGTTGGAGATATGATTCCCCAAATTTAAGAATTTGGTATGGCAATAATATCCGGCGGGAGTTAATATGAAGCATATACAACCCGAGTTGTTGGCACATAGTAAGCATGACTTGTTGACATTAATATAACATATTTATATCATTTCAAAGTTTATTAATCTACAATATCCATGATATAGTAGTTATATGTCCTATAAATATGCAATGGAATATCTATTTTCTGTAAAGGCAGTCTACAACTTTGGGTACTGCTGCTAGAGATTGTGAATGGCCAGAGGAACATTGGCTTATGCGCATGAGAACACTTGAGCCTCATTTAATTCGAATGGAATCTTTGGAATAAGAATAGAGAAGTGGACCTCATTTATCCCTCAATTGCAGAAACATATTCCCAAAATCTAGACAAATCATGTCGTCTGTGGTGTTAATGTTTGAGAGTAAAAATACAAATCTTCAAGCCTAAATTTTGTGATACATACAATTTCTTTTTGCACATGTTATGAATTAAGTAAACTTTTTCAATGTTATATAAAATTTTGTAACAAAAAGTTAGAAAAAACTTAAAAGGAAAAGAAAAAAAAGGCCTGGCTCGGCCCGTGCCAAGCCATTTGAAACCTCGGTCACACAAGAAATATGAAAAAAAAAACCAGTAGGCCAGAGCGATCCCGCTCGAACCAACAAGAGTAAAGAATTCTAAACATATGTTTCAAGATTAATTAACCTTTATGCAGAACGGAATCCAATAAATTTATCTGATTTACCATTGTTTAATTTTAATTGTGTTGCATCTGCTACAAATAACTTTTCAGAAGAAAACAAGCTTGGGAACGGGTGTATGGTATATCCACAAAGGTAACCTTCTAGGGCTACAATAAGTAGCAGTAAAAATACTTTCAAGAAGGACTGGCCAAGGCTTGGAGGAGTTTAAGAATGACATTAATTTTATTGATAAGTTACGACATAGAAATCTTGTTAGACTATTGGGCTATTGCATTCAAGGAGAAGAAAAGATGTTGCTTTATGAATACAAGCCAAACTAAAAGTTTCGATTTCTTTCTTTTCGATCCATCCAAGAAATTACTACTAGATTGGAGGAAATACTTCGAGATTATTGAAGGGATTGCAAGAGGGGTCCTTTATCTCAATCAAGATTCTAGACTTATAAAGACTCCTCGTGACCTAAAATCTAGCAACATTTTGCTAAGTAGACATATGACTCCCAAAATTTCAGAATTTGGTATGGAAATAATATTCAGCAAGAGTCAAAATGAAGCATATACAACCTGAATTGTTGGCACATAGTAAGCATGACTTGTTGATGTTATGTTTTCCTAATTAGATTGGTGCACTAGATACTAAGTCACATCAGGTTTGATAAGGGTTTAAATTAAGTTGTACCTTGAGGCCCAAAACCTTGTGAAATAAGGAAAGGTTTTAGGGCCTATTATGGAGTCCTATTTTTGTTTCCTTTTTGCGTGAACCGATTAAGTGGGCTTGAAAGATTAGTCAAGTCGGCCCTCGGTGATGAGTAGAGACGACTTGACCTAGCCCTATATAAGCTTAAGGCCCTGCTCTCATCAGACACGTTCTCTAAACCTATTCTCATCATAAAGAGAGAGCTGAAACAGATTCTGAGAGAGAGCAGAAGTTCTTGAGCCGTCCCTGATAAATTGCTAGGATTGTTGCGCAACGGATAGGATGAGTTCAGAAGCTGTGTACTCAAGGAAGATGGCTCCAGGTATGTCTTCCATGTCTTTATACGTATTACATGTTTGTGTGAAAGATCTAGATTATTTATTAAAGAAATCTAACAGTTTGTATCAGAGCTTTAGGTTGTTCACACATATCTGTAATCGTTGTTCAAGCATGCCTAATCTGTTTACATATATGTTTACATATCTGGTTATGCTATATGATTTTTGGTTATGTTTAATTTTTGGAAATTGATTGAACATGTTTTCTTAAATATTGAGAATATTAAAGAATCTGGAAAAAGCATGTTTTGATTCGGTTTTCATATTTTCAAAACTTTAAACACGTTTTTGACCTAGCAGATCACCTTAAAACCCTAAAAATTCCTATATGTCACAGTAAAACTGTGAGTTGTGTTAATTAGGTCATTCCCTATTCAGAAAGGTATTTTGCGTCAAAAACGGACACTTAGAACCCCTAAAATACTGTTCACGGCAGAAATACTGTTCACGCCTGAAACACTGTTCACTGCAATTTTAGGGTTTTTCCTTGTTGAACTATGTTTTGTTTGGTTATTTTTCTGAGCCAGATATATGTTTGCTTTTGTTCTGGGAATCAACAAACTTTTCATAACAAAACCAAACCTAAAAACTCAAACCCTAAAGAAAATAACCAAAAATTGCATCATACCTAAATTGCTTGATAAGTTTCTTTAACAAATAGAATCTGTCATGTAATTTATTTGTGATGGCACAAGATAACATGTAATTTGTGTAAGTTATAAGTAATCTCTTGCCACAAAGGTGTGATACTTAACTAAAGACGCTTGCATGTATTATTTGTTAGTTTTGTGAATGAAGTTAAACTGATTTCTCTTAACAAATTGAGAATCGGTTTCCAGGAAAGTAATATGTAAAATGCTTTCGTTTGCAAATCCTTACAGTTATGAACACTCCCTCAATCAATTTCTCGTGAAATTGAAATACTCACTAGTCAAACCTTCAAAAGATGGAAGTTTGATTTTAAGGATATTCTCGGAATAAATGAGATCAATTATGATTCCACTCATGTTTTGTTCGTTTATATATCTTGTAGAACAACTCCAAAAGTTAAGGAAAAAAGGAGAAACATTTGGCTTTTGATAGGTGTCACTCGTGTCAACTTGTCACGAATGGTATTCTAGTAAAGAATATAGTAGAGCTAATTAAGAAGTGGCACGAAGATGAGCTGGAGCGAAAAAGGGTTAAGGCACAGCGAAATCGTCGACCATATGGAGGACCCATAAGGATATACACGGCTACAAAGGACAATCTCAGAAGTCTTAGGATCGCTATGAAGCTTGGTGTATGCGCTTATGGGAGAGGAAGAAATATCAATAAGCTACTTCGATACAAGAATCTTCTAGTGCATTATGTGAAACCTGCGCCCCAACCTGAATCATATGTTGAGTTTTTTTTTTTATGCCACCACTAATAGGGAGATAGCGATACTTGACCCATTCCCTGCTAAGGAGAACAACACTTTCATGGCGGCGGCGGCACGTTGTGACAAGAAGGATTAGATAGCTGCCTGTTATTTTAATTAAATTTTATTGGAGTAGTTGTTTTAAGTTGGATTTAGGATTTTTTTTTTTAGAGTTGGATGATGTAGTTTATATACCCTAAATAAAGAGAAATTTAATTTCTATTTCAAGATTATTAAGACTTGGTTTTATTTTGGATTCAATTAAAAATGGTTTTATCTCAGAATTCAAGGACAATAAAGGAGGATTATATTGTCATAATTACAATAAAGAGGTTGAAGTTGTAATAGCTAAATCGAGTAAGAAAAGATTAGAAGTGAAGGAATATCCACTAGGTTATGGCATAGACGTTTAGGGCACCTTTCAAAAGAGAGAATGAAAATTCTAGTTAAGGAATAAATCTTGCCATCACTGACTTTTGGTGATGACGAAATTTGTATTGAATGTGTTAAAGGAAAGCTCACTAAGACTAAGAAGAAAGGTGCAACTCGTAGTAATGATCTCTTAGAAATTATTCACACAGATTTTTTGTGGACCGTTCCCTCATCAAACAATTGATGGAAATCGTTATTTCATCACTTTTATAGATGATCACTCTCGTTTTGGTTATCTGTATCTCATAGCAGAAAAGTCTCAAGCTTTTGAAATGTTTAAGGTTTTCCAAACTGAAGTAGAAAGGTAGCTTGAGAAAAAGATTAAGATTGTGAGGTCGGACAGAGGGGGTGAATATTATGGACGTTTTGATGAAGGAGGACGACGTGCTGGACCTTTTGCAAGGTATTTACAAGAAAAATGGAATAGTTGCTCATTACACAACGCCAAGAATTCCGCAACAGAATGGTGTGGCTGAGAGAAGAAATCGAACTTTGAAGGACATGGTTCTTAGCGAGATTTCTAAGTCTGATTTGCCTACGTTTTTGAGAGAGGCGATCAAAACAACAAACTATAGAGTGCCTAGTAACTCCGTACCTAAGACACCTTTCGAAATTTGGACGACCAGAAAGCCTAGCCTGAGACATTTTCATGTATGGGGTTGCAAGGCTGAAGCTAGAATCTATAACCCTCAAGAGAAGAAGCTTGATCCTAAAACGATTAGCTGCCATTTTATAGGTTATCCCGCAAGGTCAAAGGGTTTTAGATTTTATTGTCCAAATTATGGTACCCGAATTGTTGAGACTGGTTGTGCAAAGTTTATAGATCATGAGGAGAATGCCACTGGGAATGAAGACTTTATTTTTGAAGAAGAAGGTGATGTCGCTGTGATTGAGAATGCTGAACAAGGAGTTACACCCTTGATTACTTTAAGTGAAACTGTATTGGAAAATTCTCAATTTGAAGAACCAGTTGAACCACAAGAACCTTTACAACCGAGAAGATCTAACAGACCAAGAAGATCCACAACAAATTCAGATTATGTGTACTTACAAGAAGTAGATTTTGACATTGGAGATGAGGCTGATCCAACAAGTTTTAAAGAAGCAATGGAGAGTCAGAATGCAGACAAATGGAGGGAAGCGATGTTGAATGAACTTGAAAGCATGAAGAATAATCAAGTATGGGAATTAGTTGAACCTCATAAGAGCCAGAAATTGGTAGGCTCGAAATGGGTATTTAAGACAAAGAAGGATAAAGATGGAAGAATCGAAAGATTTAAGGCTAGATTGGTAGCCAAAGGATTTACCCAAAAGGAGGGAATTGACTATACTGAGACGTTTTCTCTAGTTTCCACCAAAGATTCTTTTCGCATCATTATGGCTTTGGTGGCACATTATGACCTACTTTTGCATCAAAAGGATGTTAAAATTGCCTTCATGAATGGTGATCTCGAAGAAGAAAATTATATTAGGCAACCTGAAAGGTTTGCAAATGAGGGAAAAGAGCATATGGTTTGCAAACTTAGTAAGGCAATTTATGGACTAAAGCAAGCAAGCAGGAGGTGGTATTTCAAAATTCACCAAACTGTTTCATCTTATGGTTTTGAAGAGAACATAGCTGACCAGTGCATTTATTTGAAGAAGTGTGGGAGCCGATTTATTTTTCTAGTGCTGTATGTCGACGACATACTCCTGGCTACAAATGACCACAATTTACTAAAGGACACCAAGGAGCCACTTTCAAATAATTTTGAGATGAAGGATTTGGGAGAAGCTGCTTTTGTGTTGGGCATTGAGATTCAGAGAGACCGAGCTCGAGGCCTTCTAGGACTATCACAGAAAACATACATTGAGAGGGTACTCAAGCGTTTTGACATGAGTATGTGTTCTGGACAGAAAGTTCCGTTAGCTAAAGGAGATTTAAAGAAAGAGCATTGCCCTAAGAATAAAGAAGAAGAAAATGAGATGAGGAACAAGCCATACGCTTCTCTAGTTGGAAGCATTATGTATGCATAAGTGTGTACAAGGCCAGACCTAGAATTGTGCATTAGAAAGATGGGGAGATTTCAGTCAAATCCGGGAATGCAACATTGGATAGCTGGAAAGAAGATTCTAAGGTACCTACAAAGAACAAAGGCTTATATGTTGATTTACAGACGCACAGAGAATTTAGAGCTTGTTGGTTATGCTGATGCAAATCTTGGAAAAGCAGAGGATGATTACATCTCTACTTCAGGTTTTCTTTTCAAGATGGCAGGAGCAGCTGTTGCTTGGAAGAGTGCTAAACAAGCTGGTGTTTCGAGTTCAACCATGTTTTCAGAATACATAGCTTGCTGTGAAGCCACTTCTCATGCAGTATGGCTAAGGAATTTTATTAAAGACATTAAGGTGGTGGACTCGATCTCTAGACCAATATAGATATATAATGACAACACTGCGGCTGTTTTTCATTGCATGAACAAAAAAGATGTTGTCTGGACTTCAGCATATTGACAGGAAATATTTAATAGTGAGGGAGAAGGTGGCGGACAAACTAGTCAGGTTTGATCATATCAGAACTCAAGACATGATTGTAGATCCATTCACAAAGTTTTTGCCTTCAGAAGCTTTTCTGAGACATGTTGAGAGCATGGGATTATTTCCTAGTTTTGGTGCTGCAATCTAGTGGGAGTCTTGTTCTCATTATGATATTTACTAGTTTGTTTATTTTACTGTTTTCTGGATTGAGGGATTTGCATTTATGGTTGTTAATTTGGTTGACAATTTTATTAAATTCTACCATTTTGACTATTTAGCTGTTTAAACTTATTATGCAATTTTGTTTATGCATGTGAGTTTATGGTCTCTTCGTTTTAATTAACATTGCGGATTGACTCTTGCTAAGTCGTAAAGGGGTACTTGTACTGAAATTGCATAAAGATTCACATTAAAAATCAGTACATATTAAGGTACACGTTGTAGGTGCTTCATGTGTTTTGAGATTGCATTATGTGATTATAGATGGGCTGTTTTTAATAAAGAGAGCAGTGTTTGTCTATAGTTCGTTTTGTCTAATCACTCTTCACGGTAGCTTGGGGGGAATGACTTAACTGTTTTAAACTCATGGCCAATAAAGATTATCAAACCTTTCGGAATACAGAAGCTTAGTATTCTAGTGCTTGATCTAGTGGGAGAATGTTATGTTTTCCTAATTAGATTGGTGCACTAGATACTAAGTCACATCAAGTTTGATAAGGGTTTAAATTAAGTTGTACCTTGAGGCCCAAAACCTTGTGAAATAAGGAAAGGTTTTAGGGCCTATTAAGGAGTCCTATTTTTGTTTCCTTTTTGCGTGAACCGATTAAGTGGGCTTGGAAGATTAGTCAAGTCGGCCCTCGGTGATGAGTAGAGACGACTTGACCTAGCCCTATATAAGCTTAAGGCCCTGCTCTCATCAGACACGTTCTCTAAACCTATTCTCATAATAAAGAGAGAGCTGAAACAGATTCTGAGAGCAGAAGTTCTTGAGCCGTCCTTGATAAATTGCTAGGATTGTTGCGCAACGGATAGGATGAGTTCAGAAGCTGTGTACTCAAGGAAGATGGCTCCAGGTATGTCTTCCATGTCTTTATACGTATTGCATGTTTGTGTGAAAGATCTAGATTATTTATTAAAGAAATCTAACAGTTGACACTAATATAACCTATTTATATCATTTCAAAGTTTATTAATCTACAATATCCATGATGCAATAGTTATATGTCACCTAAATATGCAATGGAAGTTCTATTCTCTATAAACGCAGTCTACAGCTTTGCAGTAGAGATGCTAGAGATTGTGAGTGGTCAGAGGAATACTAGCTTACGCTCATTAGAACACTTGGGCCTCATTGGATTTGCATGATATATTTGGAATGAGAAAAGAGAAGTGGACCTCATTGATCCTTCCATTGTAGAAACATGTTCCCAAAATCTGGACCAACCATGTCGTCCGTGGTGTTAATGCGATGTATACAAGTAGTTGAATTATTGCGATGCATACAAGTAGAGTATTGTGTGTGTAAGACTCTGCAAATTCTACACCAACCATGTCGTCCATGGTGTTAATGTTGGAGAGTGAAAATGCAAATCTTAAAGCCTAAATTTTTTGGTACATGCAATTTTGTTTTACACATGTTATGAATTAAGTAAATGTTTTTTATGTTGTCTAAAAATATGTAACAAAAAGTTAGAAAAGACTTAGAAGGAAAAGACAAAAAAGGCTCGGGCAGGCCCTAGCGATCCCGAACCCACAGTAGTAAAGAATTCTCAACAGAAGTTTCAGGATCAGTTAACCTTTCTGCAGAATGGAATCTAGTAAATTTATCTGATTTAACCTTTGTTCAATTTCAATTATGTTGCCTTTGCTACAAACAACTTTTCAGAAGAAAACAAGCTTGGGAATGGGGGTATGGTATATCCACAAGGGTTACCTTGTAATGCTACAAGAAGTAGTTGTAAAAATACTTTTGAGAAGGACTGACCAAGGCTTGGAGGAATTTAAGAATGAGATTTATCTAATTGCTAAATTATAACATAGGAATCTTGTTAGACTATTAGGCTACTGCATTCAAGGAGAAGAAAAGATGTTGCTTTATGAATACAAGCCAAACAAAAGTTTCGATTTCTTTCTTTTCGATCCGTCCAATCAGTCACTACTAGATTGGAGGAAACACTTCGAGATTATTGAAGGGATTGCAAGAGGGGTCCTTTATCTCAATTGAGATTCTAGACTTAGAAAGATTCCACGTGACCTAAAACCTAGCAACATTTTGCTAAATGGACATATGACTTCCAAAATTTCAGAATTTGGTATGGAAATAATATTTGGCAAGAGTCAAAATAAAGCATATACAACCCGAGTTGTTGGCACATAGTAAGCATGACTTGTTGACACTAATATAACATATTTATATAATTTCAAAGTTTATTAATCTACAATATTCATGATGCAATAGTTATATGTCACCTAAATATGCAATGGAAGGTCTACTGTTTGTAAAGATAGTCTACAGCTTTACGGTAGAGCTACTAGAGATTGTGAGTGGTCGGAGGAATACTAGCTTACGCTCATCAGAACACTTGAGCCTTATTGGATTTGCATGATATCTTTGGAATGAGAAAAGAGAAGTGGACCTCATTGATCCTTCTATTGCAGAAGCATGTTCCCAAAATGTTGACCAACAATGTCGTCCGTGGTGTTAATGCGATGCATACAAGTAGTTGAATTATTGCGATGCATACAAATAGAGTATTGTGAGTGTAAGACTCTGCAATTTCTACACCAACCATGTTGTTCGTGGTGTTAATGTTGGAGAGTGAAAATGCAAATCTTCAAGCCTAAATTTTTTGATACATGCAATTTTGTTTTACACATGTTATGAATTAAGTAAATGTTTTCAATGTGGTCTAAAAATATGTAACGAAAAGTTAGAAAAGACTTAGAAGGAAAAGACAAAAAAGGCCTGGGCCAAGCCACTTGAAACCTTGGTCATGCCGAAAAAATGAAAAAAAATCGAGTAGGCCTGAGCGATCCTGACCCGAACCCATAAGAGTAAAGAATTCTCAACAGATGTCTTAGGATCAGTTAACTCTAGTAAATTTATCCGATTTACCATTGTTCAATTTCAATTGTGTTGCCTCTACTACAAACAACTTTTCAGAAGAAAATAAGCTTGGGAATGGGGGTATGATATATCCACAAGGTAACCTTCTAAGGCTACAAGAAGTGGCTATAAAAATACTTTCGAGAAGGACTGACCAAGACTTGGAGGAGTTTAAGAATGAGATTAGTCTTATTGCTAAGTTATAACATAGGAATCTTGTTAGAATATTGGGCTATTGCATTCAAGGAGAAGAAAAGATGTTGCTTTTATGAATACAAGCTAAACAAAAGTTTCGATTTTTTTCTTTTCGATCCATCCAAGCAATCACTATTAGATTGGAGGAAACACTTCGAGATTATTAAAGGGATTGCAAGAGGGGTCCTTTATCTCAATCAAGATTCTAGACTTAGAAAGATTCCTTGTGACCTAAAACCTAACAAAATTTTACTAAATGAACATATGACTCCCAAAATTTCAGAATTTGGTATGGAAATAATATTCAGCAAGAGTCAAAATGAAGCATATACAACCCGAGTTGTTGGCACATAGCAAGCATGACTTGTTGACACTAATATAACATATTTATATCATTTCAAAGTTTATTAATCTACAATATCCATAATGCAATAGTTATATGTCACCTAAATATGTAATGGAAGGTCTATTCTCTATTAAGGCAGTCTACATCTTTGTGGTAGAGCTGTTAGAGATTGTGAGTGGTCAGAGGAATACTAGCTTATGCTCATTGGAACACTTGAGCCTCATTGTATTTGCATGATATCTTTGGAATGAGAAAAGAGAAGTGGATCTCATTGATCCTTCCATTGCAGAAATATGTTTCCAAAATCTAGACCAACCATATCGTCTGTGGTGTTAATGCGATGCATACAAGTATGGTATTGTGTGTGCAAGACTCTACAATTTCTAGACTAACAACGCCGTCCATGGTGTTAATTATAGAGAGTGAAACTACACTTCTTCAAGCCCAAAATCCCATATACAGGTATTGAGCTCTAATAAATTATATATTGTGGGCCTACGAGCTGAGCTTCTATGGGCAAGCCGGGCTGTGTTGTCTAGGGTTCAAACGGGCGGGGATTGGATTTAGACACCGTAAGTCAAGCTCAATTGTGAAGAGCTATTTAAAGAATATATATATTATTAATTTACATAAAGATTCATATTTAATATTTATTGTGAGGACCTATATTTATTAAATATTTGGTCTAGTGTGGAATTATTACCTTACTTGGAGGAGGCATCATTCTTGTAGCCTCTACGTGTATAAATTTAGAATTGATGGTAATCAATCATTAGGGCATACAAGTTGTGTTAAGATATCATTGGTGAAAATGAATGAGGCACATATTCCCTTATGATATCATTGGCCAAAGGAGGATAAGTCACATTGTTCCCTTAGTTTTCTATCTTATCCTTTGTTGGTTAAGAATATATATATATTATTTGGTTGCATTTGTAGTCTCTCCTATAACTATTATCCTTCCTTGTTTACAATAATTAGTGTTTTTGAGAGAGAGAGAGAGAGAGAGAGAGAGAGAGAGAGAAGGAAGAAAAAGAAACAAGATGAAGAACATGTGGGTTTGTCTTGCAATATTTGATAATTATCATGGTGAGTGGGTTATGTAATGTGTTCTAAAAGTTCTTATTTTGTGATAAATATGAAAATCATGTATTATCATGGATTTGTTCTATTTACAAATTTCTATTTGTTTTCAAGTCAAGCATGTCTAATTTGTGCAATATTTCACACAATATATATTATTTGGAGTTTTTGTGAAGTACGTACTATTCACGGAACATGAGAACTTCAATGACGGGGTATTAGAAGGATGTAGGGGTCTTTTTCTTCCGGCAGCTACTACGGGCTTGGGCTGCCGTAAATAGCAAAATGGATGAAATTGCCCCTTGAGTCTGAGTTCAGAGATCAAGCCCCAAGAACGTCTCGAAAGGGTAGTGAAGCCTTAGGAAACTTCTTGGTTACCTTCACCAACGAAATTAACAACAGCTTACAGATAAATTCTTGGCTTGGCATGGGAAGCTTGTGGTATGGGAGCAAAATCGACATGAGTTTAGCACCAAAGAGAAAACTGAGTGTTCTTGGGTGAAAAAGGGGTATTAAGGCAGGAGATGGAGAGTTTGCAAAGAGGTTTGGCTGAGAGAGGAGGGAGAGAAAGGGATGGTAGCTTGAGTGCTATTTCCGGCAGCTTGACAGTGACTCTGTCAAATGTCAGAATAGCATAGCAAGAGGGAAAACTGAGGAAGGAGATGAACTAAGCACGAAAATTGCTGGGTTTTGCATGCAAGAGAGGAAGCTTGCTCTCTGAATGTGTGTTCTTTGTTGGGTAGAAGAGGCCCTATTTATAGGCGCTGGAAGCTATCATTTTCCAAGAAACCCTAATAGCTTCTATCCAATTTGGTCAAGTCTTTCCTTTCCTTTCTCCCCTTATCCCTCCAATCATCCTATTTTGGTGAAATCCACTCTGCCCAATCCCACAAAATCAGGGATTTTTGGGAGTTCAAAGCCCTTTCCCGCAGCTACCTCAAAACTCCCATTTTCAACCATCTCCTTCCTTTCCTTTCTTCCTTTTTTTATAGCCAGGTCTGATGGGGGGAAAGAAATGGGTATATACACTGGTTTGAAGGGTGTTTTGCTCAAGTATCCTTTGGTTTTTTGGATGGCTTGCGTTGGGATTTGTCTTTGGCCATGTGCTGGAGGCTCCCAGCAGTCCACTCACATGGGTAGCTTTGGTTTTCTCGTTGTTTTTGTTTCCAGCTAAGTGCTGGAGAGATGACAGATATTTTCCTTAGTTACTTGGGCCTCTCTAAGGTGATGGGTTAGTTTGTCAAAATAAATGGGCTAACCTCAACAAGTGTTGGCCTATTCTTTGTTGAGGTGTTGGGCTAATTTGATTAAGCTAATGGGCAATTTTGGTTGGGCTTTTTGGTTGGGATATTTTCACTTTGTGCTCACCCACATGTTTGGGCCTAAGAAATGGGCATGAGTTCCGAGGCTCCTAAGCAACCCCAGGACTTCCATTTCTTGGCCCATCAATGGGCCTCACGTCAACTTATTACCATCCATACCACAACCCACTCAAGCAAGCCCCAGACATCTTGCGTGGCTTGGGCCCACTTAAGCTTGTAGCGTGGTGTGTTGCTTATTTACTTGGCGTGGCATGTGTGCAAGCGTATATGACGAACTTTCGCATGCCCAAATCGGGTTTCTTCTCAGTAAGGTATTGCATTGGGCCGAGAATTTATTTGGGCCGAACCGTGACTTTTTTGGGCCTCAACAAAGGACAAATATATCAGATTGGGACATAGGGCAGTAAGGCCGATAGGAGTCACGGGTTGGGTACAATTTGTGAAGAATAATCAAGATATGAAGTAATGATGTGATATGATTTGATTTGTTTATCTTTTTATTATATTTTCTAGAGTGTGTAAAATGACATTGCTTGACTGGCATATTACATAATTTATTCACTGAGCGGTGGTTTACTCATCCCTCACATATTTTGTTTTTCAGATCAATTAGTGGGCAAGACAAGGACCAGTTGGAACTAGTTCGGTCTGGTTTAGTGTCGGTTTGTTGACTTTTTTAGTCAACAAGTTTTTTTTCATTTTTTTTTCCATCCAATTTAGTTCAGTGCCAGTTTGTTGACTTTTTTAGTCAACCAAATTTTTTTTTTTTCCTGTTTTTTCCATCTAGTCCGGTTCGATGTTCCGGTTTTTTCGGTCCCAATGCCCACCCCTAGTAACCAACTCAAGGATGTCAACCTTGGGTAGTGCTTCAAGGGTAAAGTTTCTACTCTCTTCTTTTCATAGTCAAGAGTGTCTAGAAGAGGAACAATCTAAACCAAGCCTTAAGATATTTGGGGTTAGTTTTTTTAAAGCTCAAAAATTCATTTTTAGCTTTCTTGCTTTGAGGTTACTTGTAACCTCATCTTTGTGGCCAAATCAAACTAAAATTTTAATGTTTCTTGCAGTGGTGTTGCGGGGGCTTTGGAGACGGTGGGATGAGGATGGGAAGAGATTATGATTTTTTATTAATTTATATGTATATTTTAAAATACAAATGTTTAATTATTATTTTTAGACACGTCACTTGCGTGGCAAACATTTGTTCAAAAAGGTGGGTCCCCTTCATGCCACGTGAGCCACTTTAACAGATTTTTTAACAGACTTGATTGTAATGGGGCAAAGTGAAACGTCAAACATTGGTCAAAGGGGCACTGTGGGTTACTCTGAGTTTTGGAGTGTAATATGAGATTTGACCATAGTTTCAGATTAAAAAAAAAAAAGAGGCAAAAAACTGCTGTTAATAGCAAGCCCAAACATCGGAATTGGGCTTATCAGGCATCCGCGTAGCAAACTCCCATGCTTGATACAAATTTCGGGCCGGCAGGTTCCAAGTGCTTTACCATGGAAAGAATAATGCTCCATGCTTGGTTTTAGTGAGTAGTAGTCCCTATTCATACTTCCAAAGATTTCACGGCCCTTATCAACCAGCCCAGCATATGTCCACAAGCTGAGAGATCACTCAGAAATGTGATGAAATTGGGTTTAGTTTGTTGTTCCTTTTGCATTATACTAGAACTAAATAGCTCATGAAAATACGTTCTTTTGGGGCATGTAGTCAAAAGTTCTCGGCCTATCCTAAATTCTTCCACATTTTTGTAAGAGCACTTCCCATTTTCATATGTCCACAAACAATTCAAGTCTTCATAGGTTGACTTTGGACTTGTTGGCCAGCTTCAAATGCCGCCAACACCAAGGAGGATTTAAAAAAAAAAAAGGATTGTTTAAGGATTTGGTGGGTTTTGCTTAGTGGGATTTTTGTTTTCTTTCATACAGAGAGAGAGAGAGAGGCTGACAAATAGCGGGATGATTGGTGAGCTCTTTTTTGCGTAGTTGGGAGAAAGAACCCATTTTTGAGCGACCCACGAAAAGAGTTAAAAATGGTATTTTGGAGTTATTTAAATCGTGGGTTTTCTGCTTGGGCTTTGGCCCCCATTTCACCCCCCCCAAAAAAAAAAGCAGTAGTCTCTGCTGCAAATGAGAGTGAAAATGGAGTGTGCAACTGCAGGAAGGTTCTTTGGTCCTTCAAGTTCAAGATTGTCAAATCCAAGGAGGAGGAGGATAGTGCTGAATAGAAATAATGGACTGAGTGCCCACAACTTGTGCTCTTCTTCTAAATTCAAAATTCAAGCTCAAACCCATCTCTCATCAGAGGTAATTTCTCCATTGCCCCCCACCTTTTTTTTTCCTTATTATAAAAAAAAAAGAAAAAAGAAACAAATGCTAATTTTTGCAGTTTCCATTTTTCTAATATGATTTGAATTTTGATTGTGGGTTAAATTGGGTATGTAAAAGGAGATATGGACCGATGAAGAACTTTAAACTCGATACATGTTGTAAGGAATTGAAAGTTTTGTTTGTTATTGAGATAATTTAGCTTCATTTTATGCATTTTTGTGGGCGGCTGTAGTCTAAGTTAAATAGATCTGTTTTAATATTTGTATACGGAATTCATTTGTGGACGGCTGAAAGTTTTAAAATTCAAGGGGGAATAAATTTGGCATGGAAGAGGAATCCTTTTGGTATTGGTTAAAATTTTTTGAAGCTGTGAAACTAATCAAAATCAGTACTAGAAATTATTTGAAGCCTAAGTCTAGACTCTAGCCCATATATATATATTCAATTTGTAAATTACTCTGACTTTCTAAAACAAAGTCATAGATACCACAAACGTTTCAATTTTCATGTTTATTGTTATAGTCACTATTATTAACTAGTAAAACTTCTATATGCAGGTAGGCATTGCAAAGCAAGGAAGTTTGACTGATTTTGGCGTTCAGGAATTCGTTTGGCCTTCTCCTACTGATGAAATCCCATTTTGGAAGAAGGGTTTCCCTTCTTGGGATGCGAACTTGGAAGTTCCCTCTGAAGTAAAGAAGGATTCCAAACTCATGCACATAATTCATGTCACAGCTGAAATGGCACCAATAGCTAAAGTTGGTGGTCTTGGTGATGTTGTAACTGGACTTGCTCGAGCATGTTTATCGCGGGGCCATAGAGTAGATATAATGCTTCCTTTCTATGAGTGTATCCAGAGGGAACAGATCGATGACTTGACGTTGATCAAAACATATAACTCTTATCATGATGGAAAGTGGATTCCCACTCATGCGTATAGTGGCACAGTTTCAGGAATCCCAGTTATATTTATTGAGCCATCACATCAGTTCTTTAAGGGCCAACATGTGTACGGGGGTTCATACAATGAGCTGGAGGCATATCTGTTCTTTAGTCGTGCTTGCCTTGAATGGATGCAGGTTGTTATCTGTACTTCAACTCAAACTGATAGAAAGTTAATTTTTTCAGTTCATATTTATGTGCATTGATTCAAAAAGTCAACTTGGTCTCCTGGCCTAGAAATGATGGATCGTAGAGGCTTTGTTTGTTGGCATCTTGGCTTTGAGTTTTAATTTGCATGAAAAAATGGATATGGAAGCGAAGGACTGCTTGAATTCATGGTCCCATGAATGAGTTGCGTATGTAGTGTTGTTTGAATATTTGTAGTACTAATATACACTACACAGGAAAAAACAAATAAATAACTTCCAACATTCCAAATCAAGTGTTTCTCAGCTGTTCTGCCAAGTTATTTGTAGCATGATATCCTTGTTACAATTTATTTAAAACTGTTGACTTCACAAATTTTGTTCTTCCAATTTCTGACAAGAGTATACATCATAGCAGGTGACTGGAACACAACCTGATATCATTCATGTCCATGAATGGCAGACAGGTGCTTTACCCTTGCTTTATTGGGATATGTATCATTATCTTTCGCTTCAGGTATTTACTTCTGTTATCACTACTGTGTCATCTTCAAGGTTTCTGATGGATAACAATGTTGTAATATAGTTCATTTTTGCATATAATATTAATATCACCTTGTGTGATTCACTAATTTGTAGAAACCGAGAATAGTATTGACAATCCATAACATGGAGCATTATGGTGAATGTAGGTAAGTGAAAAAATTTCTTATAGAGAAAAGTAAATAAATGCTTGTGTACTCTTATTTTTTCAATATACTTTGCCCCCTTGAGCTATTTCTGCTCCATTAATTTGATTTGATCATTCTTTCTTAGTTGAGAATCCTTGGATTTCTTTTTACCTGACTGAACTGTCTCAATTATTTATAGTTTCAGCTAATATTGCAAGGTTTTACATGTGCTTTGTTCATGTTCTACTGATAAAAAATCCCAGAATATTTCTTCTTAAACTCAATCATGGATCAGGAACCTATGACTTTTAAGCATATGTTTCACATAAAATTATTGAAGTGATTCTTAGCCAATTATTGTAACTTGTTTCTGATAGGTATAGCCCCAATATTGGAATTGTGTTAATATGAATATCCTTGAAACTTTCAGATTGCCTCACATATACAGAATCTAAAAAGTATATCTAACAACACCTAGTAAGTATTTTTTAAAAAATATTTTTTTATTGTTGCTTTTTTACTTTAGTATTTCATTCCTCTGTTCCAGAAAGGATGCTATGTGACCTGTCTGTCAGTAATGGACTCCAGTTATCTAACAACAAAATACTTGTTTTATTTGTTGTATTCTTAAATTCATGTGACATTTTGTGATCCATGCAACTTCTAAAAGAGCTGTTTCATTAATGTATATGAAGTTCTTTAAGTCTTCCAAAATATCTTCATAACCATTGTTTTATTTTTATGGCAGACAAGAGCAACTTAACATGTGCGGTCTTGACGGATCTCTATATGCAACCTTTGACAAAGTGAGCTCTTTACATGGATGTGATTCGTGTGTGTGTTTTTATTTTTTGTAAAATTTTAATTGGTTCTTTGCCACATGCAGTCACAGAGTAATATCATAGATGCTGGGTTCATTGCTTGTGCTAATTAGGCTGAATCTATGTATTGGGATTTTAATCTGGCGTTGCTAGGATTTTTCATCAATTGATAACATGTTTCTTTGGTCACACCTAACTATTACCTTCTGGGTAGAAGGAAAAACAGTATTTTTCATGTGTGTGTATATTTGTCGGTACCTTTGCAAACTCAGATCAGCCCTGGTTGAATTTTCAAATTACTCGCTTTAACAGCCAAAACTTACCATGTCTCTCACACTTATCAATATGGTTTAGGCAGTTGATGATCGAACTGTTGGTCATAATCCTGAGAGGTTAAGCTTATTGAAAGGTGGAATTGTCTACAGCAATGCAGTAGTGTAAGTGGTGTTACTGAGTTTTTGGTTGATCTCTATTTTTTTATTTCTTGATAAACTCATATTTGCAGTTGATATCCATAGCCAGCCATGACTAAGTAATCCACATTTTCTTTGTATATTTTTATAATGCCTTGAGTTGTCTAACTACGTTTGCCAAATGATATAGAAAAAGGTTGCTTATCATAAAAACTAAAATAGGGTTTACATTTTGGCCAAGTGTTAAAATATTTGCTGTTGGTGGAAAGAAAAGGGGAGTAGTTCTGGGAGATGTGCTATGATGGCAATTTTCTGGGTTATGGATGGAAAGGAATATGAGGGTTTTTGAGAATGTGCCTCGTGAGCAGGTGAAGTGCATATGGGATAGGGTTCACTTTTGGGTTTCTTTGTGGGCATCTGTAGCTTCAGAGTTTAAAGAGCTGTCTTTCTCTGTTCTATCATTTTGGAAAGCAGCTGTTCTTGGTAACTCTGGTATTGTGTTACTAGGTCTCTCTTAGGATAGAGTTGATGTTGCAGGTTTCATGTTAAGCTTTTGTAGAAGTGGACTAGTTAACTATCTTTGTACTTATTTTCTATTTAATGGAAAGTTTTGTTTCTTATTACAAAAACAAAAATCATCCATTTGAGACTGCATCTCTTCCTTTGAGAGGGTACCAGTACCAGTACCAAAGTCATGGTTGTGCCCAGTCTTACCCACATCAGTCACATTCAGAGTTAATCTGTATTATCAAATTGAGCTTCCCCTCACGCATCTCTGAAAAGTGGTGCAACAGTTAGAGTATACTTGTCCTGTGGGATAGAGTAAAGCATCAAGGTCTTTCTACTCCTTTCTCACTGACAGATACATATACCTGCCTTAAAGTAGCAAAAGGGCCTCTACCAAGAACTTGATTAAATTCCATATTAAGTCAACACAAAGTTTCTTTAATTTCCTCCAGTGTCATCATATATTTTCCATTCATATTTTCGGAAGGCACCACAGTTTCTTTAGTTTCCTTCAGTGTCATCATATATTTTCCGTTGTGCCTGTGCAGGCATGAGCACACACCCACCCACATTGGCACAGACAAGCTCCCTTGTATCTATTATGTCAACAAGTGATTCTTCTTTCACTTTCAGCACAGTTTCTCCAACATATCTCAAGGAAACACTCTGCTCTGGATGGCTTTCAAGTACTTTGATAAGACACCGTGATAAGTAAGTTCCTTAACTGTGATAATAAACACAAATGGTTTTGCATTTTTATTAAAATCGAGGTTTCCTATAGATGGCTCTGTGGTTGAATCTGACATTATTTCTTTGTAAGGAATTGAATCAGACACTGTTGAACTACTGTTGTAGTACAAGATCCGGCAATCAGATAGTTGCACTTAGTGATCTCTTTTCATGTCTTTTTGCCCCTTGAAAAACTGCAATAACATTACGCTTTTTGCATATCACCTGTCTTTAAATTCAGCTTTATTTCTATTTCTCCTCTCTGATTAAGAATATAAAACCTCTTATTGTCTTTGCATCTGTTGATATTTAAATTTCATGTAATTCTGTAGGTACTTAGGTATAGTAAATGGAATAGACACTGCGATGTGGAACCCTTCTACTGATGTTTTCTTGCCTTCAAAGTTCCATGGTAAGAACTTATGAGTAAGTTTGTATTAAATTTACAATTTGATCATATATATTTTTGAAGCTTTTCCTTTTCAAATATATATATATATAACCTTTTTTTTTTGAAGCTTTTCTTATCTATCATTTTGTTGAAGTAGTTTTGGAAATAAAGCTAGATCAGTAAATGTCATAAGATTACTAGATGAGGATGGAAAATGTTATTTCTCCGTGTTGTGTGTGTGTGTGTGTGTGTGTGTGAGTGAGCATGCGCCTGTTTGTATGTTCATCTGTGTAACTCACGTAATAAATTTCTTAGATATAGAATATTATATTCTTTTCTATTTTGCTCTTCCTCCCTCGAGATTGTAATTAATGGGGATCTTGGTGGCCTCTGTACCTATTTGCATAGGCTAAGAAATGATCTTCAGTGTAGTTTTCATTACAGTATTTGTTTCTTATAAAATAGAATATTATACTACATTAATTTAATTTCTACTTTGTTTTAGTAGTGTTTAACTATTTTAATGTTTTCTTTTCCTTGATTTCCTTTTAGATTACCTTTATTAATAGGCCATCCTTGTAACTGAACCCTAGTTTTGCCTATCAATTTTAGATTAGAAGACTAAAGTTAGAGTTATCCTGAATTTTTATTATTTTTGTTCTCTTCTATTTTTCCTATGTGCTACATCTTCATCTGATAAACTCTAGAGAGGGAGCTGCAGTTTACCTGCAAAAGTGCAAGGTATTAGATGGACCAGTACTTGAATTTGTTGAGATATAAGTTTGAGTGATCCAACATGTGGTTCTGCACGCTCAATATCTACTTCCTCTAAAAGAAGCTGAGAGAGAGAGAGAGAGAGATCAGTGGGATCCTATCCCTGACATCAAACACTATTCCTATCTACAATTTTCAGTTGAGTTAATGATCATGACATCTACCAGCAGCATATATCTCTGTGCGTGCAAGAACTTCTATACCAGTGGCTGTAACTCTTGGCTGGCATTTTAATTACAGAATCCATTAAAAAATGCATAAATTACTAGGATTTATTTTCAGTTCTGGAAAAGATTAACAAACAAAGACTCCTTAGCTTAGGAGTGGCATGGGTAGTACATCTGTGGAGGCGTGTTAGATGGTATAAGTACAAGTTTCTGGTTTTTGTTTTTGAAAGTTTACACTTCTTTGGAGTGTCTGTTAGTCTTATCCTTAATGTATGTCAGGTTGACCAGGATACACTGGGGTGAAGGGTCCATGCAATGCCGGAAACTCTGTTACTAAGAATTTAACCCAATGCACAGTAATTTTTATTCTCATTATCCTTTGTTCTGTCTCTTGCAGCTCAAAACTCTGAGGGCAAAAAGTTATGCAAATACTATGTCCAAAGAGGACTTGGTTTGGCCTCGGGAAACCATGTGCCAGATACTGCACTCAAGGTGCCCTTGGTTGTGTGCATCACTCGCTTAGTTGCACAAAAGGGTCTTCATTTGATTATTCATGCAATTAAGCAAGTTGAAGAACTTGTAAGTTTGTTACTGCATTACATTCTTTTGTGCTCCTAAGTTGTGCCTTGGGTGTGTGGATAGATGGGTGGGCATGGATGCGTTGGTGCATGCACACTTGCATATGCATGTGTGTGTACTTAAGTTTTCCTGTATGTGTTGTCAGACAGTTTGACAGTTATATGAGACCGGGCCCTTAAGAAAACTAGCAGTGTTATGTAAGCTGGCACAAGATTGGTTTTAGAAACAAGATGTCCAACAGACCCGACAGAAAGACATTGTTTGGAGAGATTATTTAATTTGTTATGAAAATTTTGGCAATTCTTTGCCTGTATTTTTTTCTTCACATTTGTGCTTTAGATCTTCCTGACTACAATCTCAATTAAGAGTAGAGAACGTGTTTCTGATGATTTTCTCTTTGCTCCAAATGCTGGAGTCAATTTCAGGGTGGACAGATGGTTATACTGGGAAAAGCTCCTGATTCTCGGGTTGAAAGTGAATTTGAAGGTCTTGCGAATTCGGTAATGGATTTGACGTTTATGTCTCTCAAGTTATACTAGGATTCAAGACACAATAATGTCTGAATTACTCTGTTTTTTCTTGTTTTTTGTTTTCTCATATTTCCCTTGTTGGTTCTCTCTTTGTTTAACCATGATTTGGCTTGTAAGTCTTTGGTTAATGACCATTCAAATAACTCAGAGTGTAAACTATATTTGGAGTGTATACCCAATTGTAGCTTTACAGAACACTGTTTTTTTTAAAGCCAAATCACCCTCTCCCTTCAACTGGGATATGCATCAGGCTGTCAGATTTCAAAGCTTAGCAAGGAAATTTGTATGCTCTATGCTGTCTGCTCTTCTAGGTTCCCAATTATCTAATGCTATCTTAGTCTGTCCAATATCAATATGATACTACTCAATTTTTCAGAGTCAGTCCTTGCCTTATTAACTGAAACAAGTCTACAAGATATTTGGAAATGAATGACTATTTAGAATAGAAAGATAACTGCGTTGAGAACCAGAAAAAGGAGGCATTTTATTATATTGATACACTTATAGTGCGGCTCACAACACAAATGTCTAATAAATGTATTTCTTACACCAAACAATCTAGATGCAATTTTCTTCTTTTTCTGTTTTTCCTAGTTGTCATGCTTCTCACTTTGCATAGTGTCCCATATATGAGAGGATTTGAAATTTGTGATTTTGTTAGTAATTAATAATCATCGAAAACTTATCGTTTTTTTAAGTCGCTAAAATTGGAATAATACAGAGAAGATGTCAGAAGTATCCTTGACAAAAAAAGGATTAATGATGCGAACAGAAGTATCCTTTACAAGAGCAACGGGATATTCAATATTCCATGAGAAATTTTGTGGAAGATCTGTGATTATTAAATATTTTTGTTTTCTATACCCTACCTTTTGAGTCAAAGAAAGCTGACAGACATTCATACTTTGTACCGTTTTTGTAGCACAACCAAGGTCCCAGCATTCGGATATTGTTGATGTATAGGTAATCAATCTTGAAACACCATCCAATTCATAATTTACATTTAATTGTACTTACAGATCTGTTTAAATACTATATTCATATTTTCTTATTCAGTGTTGGAACTTATTGTAGTGGGAAGATATAAATTTATTCCATACAATAGCTGAAGTGCCTGTCCTTTCTATATAAATTTCTGTTTATTGTCCAAGAAAGCTTACGGCTGATGTTTCTGCTTACTAAATAAGTGTTGTTTCTATTTTGCTTTGCAATGCAGTGAGGAGCTATCCCACTTGCTGTATGCTGCTGCAGACTTTATACTAGTTCCTTCCATGTATGAGCCATGTGGACTTGCCCAAATGATTGGAATGCGTTATGGGGCAGTATGTACTTCTATTGGACAATTTAATCCTACCATTTGATTTTTTCTTTACTGATGGCTATATACTAACTACTCTTCTGAAGCATTCTAGAGCTGGGAAACTATGTCTCACTAGCTACAACGTCTTGTCTATCTCTGGCTTTTTGCTTGTATAGCATTATATATAAGATATTTTTATTCACATTGCAGTAAATAGTAGATACACAAAATGAGTTAGTAGAGAAAACCAAAGTTATTTAAAGGTCTCACTTAGGTTGAATCAATTGTTTCAGGTCCCAATAGTTAGAAAGACTGGCGGTCTTGCAGACACAGTCTTTGACATGGATGATGAGCCAAACCATGAGATGGCCAATGGGTAACTTCCTTTGCAATTTCTGAATATTAAATTAAGCTTTAACGAATTGGCTCACAACTTGAATCCACTGCACCAATTTACTTGAGAAGCTAGGCAAATGCCTATTTACTATTAACCAGAGGCATTTTTCTCAGCTTTAAATACTAGGAAATAACTACTTTGGTCAGGTGTGGCGGTGATGGTGTCTATAAACTCAAATTTATGGTGCGTAGGAAAACAAATTAATGACTGCAGAAATAAAGTCAAGCTGCAATGATGCACTAACCAAATATTTACTAATCTGTATTTTAACAAGAAAAGCATTGTAAACTCAAACTTGAAGAAAATGTAGAGAGCATGAAAACCAAGTAAGAAATTAGACAAGACACAGGACTGGAATGTGTTTCCAATCTTAAATCATACTAAATTATTACTAAAGATTATTCAAATTTTCATCCAAAGGCCTAAAGTTACAAGTGGGCCGGAAGCAAAAAATTATGGCACAAGCAGTTCATGAGGAAGAATATGAAATTCCTTCTTAGTTTGTTTTAATCTCTCACTGTGCTGTCATGAATATGCTGTGTTTAAGTTGGTGGAGATTTTTACTGATGGATTCAAGGATAATAACACAGATTTATCATCATAGATTAGGGTACACCTTCCGTGTACCGGGGTTGAATATTCAACCCTTAATTATTAAAGAAAACAGATCAAAGAACAAGGTTTGCAGGTCTTTGGTTACTCTCCAGAGCTTAGGCTAACCATGTTTCTTTGATTTGCCTCAGACCACATGAACTTGTTTATACTAATTTCTTAGAAGTGTTTATTCTGCACTTTAGAGTGATTATTTCTTGATTATTAAGTCACTGAACATTCTGTTCACAGAATCCTCAATGTTTAGATTAGGAATTCTCTCTCCTTCTCTTTCTCTTTCACACACACAATTTAGTTTTAAGTGAAGGTACTAATTTACAATTAAGAGAAGAGTGCAGAGACAAGCTCTTTTAACCACTAGCTGACTTTTTTCTGTCATATTTCATTCAAAGCTTTGCCATTTATTTATTTTCAAGAGAAGGGATCCTTTTTTTTTTTGGGTACTGTTCCTCACCAGATGATTGAAAAGTACATGCTCTGAGCGTTTACATTACTAGGGTGACAGTGTGTTGCATATGCCCTGGCTGTGTGTTCTAAGTATTATCGTAGAAGTGTACCTATGAATGCTGCAAATTTGTTTTTGTTAGGTTTGTTTTTGAAGGAATTGATGAAGGATCCCTATATAGGGCTCTAGGTCGTGCATTTGCTTGCTACAGAAACAGTAAGTTCTGCTTGTATCATTATTATTATTATTATTATTTTAGCACCTCTGCTTGTATCATTATTAAATGTCTTTCATATGGAAAAAGTTGTTGAATTTCAAATTTCGGTGCTGAAACGACAGGGACCAAAGTGGTAAAAGTGGCAAACTACAGGGACCAAAAGTAACTTTTTGCCTAGAAATAATGCTTTTTGAAGTTATAATAAAAGAAACAATGAAGGCAGGGGCCGGTTTGGTTCCTTGATTCAGAACAGTTTTCTGGCATTAAAATCATGAAAACAGATAATAGTTTGAAAATATGCAGCCAAATCAGTTCCATTACTGGTTTTTCACAAAAGTTTCTGGAGAAATAACTTAAAAACAGAAATGGGGTTTTTTTGTTTTGTTTTTTTCGAGAATCTGGTTTAAGTTTCAGAACAGAAAATTTTTAAACTATTGAACAATACGGAAACTGTTCTGAAGCTATATTTGAAGCTATTGTCTTTTGTTTTTGGAAGCTATATTTAAAAACTCAGCCTACTGCAGCCCAAAGCAGTTCAAACGTTGTTTTAGATGGTTGCAATTTGATCAAAGTGTCAGTTATTGTCTTCGTTTTTATAAATTTTGTTTATCTTTTTTCATTTTTCTAGTATTCTATTAATTACTGGTGCAGAACCAGATGAATGGAATGGCATTGTTAAGAAGGTTATGGCAGTTGACAATAGCTGGAACAACACAGCTGGAAAGTATATTGAGATTTATGAATCAGTGAGAGCATGATAGCTATAGCTTTTAGAAGGGGATTGCTACAGAAGCTTCAGTTTTTCCCGGGCTGAAATTCCTAGTGCTGGATGATCCTTAATGGTGTTCATCGGCCGTATTTCGTTAGTAACGGGACGCGTTAAAGCAAGGTTTCTTCGCTTTGCATCTAATGAAAGTTGAAACCACGATGAACCCAGCTGGCAATGCATCATCCCAAGGCCTTGGCTCAGATGGTGGAAATGTACATTGTAAATGTTGATTATAAACTAGTGGGTTTCGTTTAACTTGCTTGTACACTAGTTGGTTTTGTATATGATGAATTGTAAGTTATCCACTCTGAGGAAAATGGTTCTGAGTAATAGATGACAGAGTAAATATATTGTGCTAAAAACTACTACACAATTTTGAGTTCCATAACCACAAGCAGAAGATCCTCTTTCTTACAGTAAAAAGGCCGGTTGGCATTGTATGCAAATGTCTGAAGAGGAGCCAGCCTTCGGAAGGCTAAAATGTTAAAATGTTATAATATTTAAAATTGTTTTATGTTAAAATGTTATAGTAATTCCCCGTGGAACTCTAAAATCTGTTTAGGCAGCATTTTATGACAAAGGAGAAAACGAAAAAAATAAAAGTAAATATGACACATCTAAAGCTTAAATTTCTTTGCATAAGCTTGCTTGTTTGTGACCTACACACCTCTCTATTGTTTTAATTAGTATGTGTCATTTATCTAATAACATCCCACACTATAAAAATTTATGTTCCGTCCTTACAAAGAAATATATGATGTAGAACATATGGCCGAGTTGACCGAGGAACAGCTGGACAGATACACACGTCATCGCGGCAGCAAAATCCAATCTGTGTAAGTATGGACCCCGAGCTCAGAATTGGGCCCATGACCTATCGTTTCGAAGAGAACGACATGACAAGTGCAACACACTGCTTTCTTGTGACGTATGTGCAATTTTAGCCAAATTCTATCGTTTACTTTGACTTTTCAGCGTCTAAAGTTTTTATAATATTTTGGGAAACTTTTATTATTTTCCTTTTTGTTTTCTAATTAGCTTGCCTAGCAAGTATAGGGTTTCTCATTAGCTTTCCAAGCAAGTCTAGAGTTTCTATTGTATAAAATGAATGCGTTGTAGCATCCTAGATCATTCATCTTATTTTCAATCAATATATTTAAGGTTTACTCAATTTCTCTGGTGGATTTTAGTTTGTTGGTGGATTTCGACATTGTTACTTTTAGGGTTATCATTCGATCTCTCTATCCCTTATATCTCGCTATGTCAGTTGGTATCAGAGCTAGGTTTTTGTCTGACTCGAAGTGCCTCCAATGGCTCGTCTAGACAGAAAAGATAGGACCCATGGAGACGGGGAACCAATCACTCGTGATGAATTCAATACAACAATCAAGGGTATACGTCAGATGATCCCCACCTTGGGAACCCAAGCACGGCCAGACGAAGACAGAGGAGAAGACTGGCGTAACAAACTACGTCCCCCATGGCACCCTTTTCAGGAAGATAGCAATGCGGAGTGGGATGAAGAAATTCATGACGACCATGCCCAACCCAATAACCAACGCCAAGAAGGTTATCACATGAATACTGAAATTTCATATTTCAATGGCCACTTACAAGTTGAAGATTTATTGGATTGGTTTGTTGAAGTGGAGAGGTTCTTTGAACTTATGGAAGTCCCCGAGGCGAAGATGGTGAAGCTAACAACTTTTCGTCTCAAAGGAAGTGCTGCAGTATGGTGGGATCAATTAGAGAAGACAGGCCAAAGGCAAGGCAAAACTCTTGTGTGGACTTGGTGACAGATGAAGCAATTAATGATGGATAGATTCCTCTCGGCAGACTTTGAGCAATATTTGTACCGCATTTACCACAATTGGATCCAAGGCCATAGGACGGTGGCAGAGTATACATCTGAATTCTAGGGCCTTGCAGAACATAATAGCCTAGATGAAACCGATAGTCAATAAGTGGCAAGGTACATGAATGAGTTTAAACCTTCCATCCAAGATTGAATTAGGTTGCAATAGGCCAATAGCATGGTCCTCAAGGCGACTTTATGGAGAACGAGAGACGATCGAGTTCTGGCAATTTTCAGAAGAAATCTACTGATTCACCTGTCCGTGCAAAAGACAAAGGTAAAGAAGTTGCACAGGTTCCTGGGAATAATAATACTAACAAATGGCAGGGTACAAAGGGAGTAGCAGAAGGTAGTAGCCGCATTGGGGATAAGGGTTGTTTCCAGAGACCGAATCCTTATGCAAAACCTTATGGAGATCACTATTATCGTTGCGGCAAACCAGGCCACAAATACAACGATTGTTCCAATCATTGGCAAGTTAACTTGGCTGAAGCGAATGAGGATGACAATGAGGATCATGGTGCTAATGAAGATTATGAAGGAGCTGAATTTGCCTATAAGGAAGGCAACAAATTAATTAACTTAGGCTTGGAGCGGGTGTTACTCGCACCAAGACAAGAGGAAGGGCAACAACATAAGGTCTTTCGATCTCTTTGTATCGTCAACAACAAGGTGTGCAGTTTAATTATCGATGGTGGCAGCTGCGAGAATCTTATATCCAAAACAGTCATGGATTATTTAAAGTTGCCAACAGAGAAGCATGAATCACCTTATTCCTTAAGATGGGTGAAGAGAGACCCTTCAGTTTAGGTGACAAGTTTGCAAGGTACTACTATCCATTGGTAAGCATTATAAGTATGAAGTTCTTTGTGATATTATTGATATAGATGCTAGTCACATTTTGTTAGGTTGACCTTGATAGTTTGATATAGATGCCACTCATAAGGGACGTGATAACGTGTATGTTTTCAATTGGAGCTCTTATAAAATTGCTATGGCTCCCGTGAACGACTATGACAAACCTAAGAAACTAACCACGAATTCCAACTTCCTCACCATAGTTAGCAATGAACGCGATTGTTTAGAAGCCATTAAAGATGAAAAAACAATTTATCTCGTGGTGATGAAAAGGTTGTTAGTTGTCAAACCTGAGAAAGTTGAAATCCCAAAAGAACTGCAGAAAATTTTGCAGGGGTTTAATGAGTTGATTGCTGATGACCAACCCAACCAGCTACCTCCCATGAGAGATATCCAACATTAGATTGATTTGGTGCCTGGAGCAAGTCTCCCAAATCTACCACATTAGCGCATGTGTCTTAAGGAGAATGAGATTCTACGAGAGAAGATAGAAGAGTTGCTGCAAAAAGGGTTCATCCGTGAGAGCATAAGTCCTTGTGCAGTCCCAGGATTCTGGTACCCAAGAAAGACTAAACATGGCGTATGTGTGTTGATAGTAGGGTGATCAACAAAATTAGTATCAAATATAGATTTCCAATACCACGGTTGGAAGACATGCTGGATGTGTTTGGGGGTTCTAAGGTGTTTTCAAAGATAGACCTTCGAAGTGGTTACCATCAGATTGACATCAAGCTGGGTCATGAGTGGAAAACTGCGTTCAAAAGCAAGTGGCTTGTACGAGTGGATGGTGATGCCTTTTGGCTTATCAAATGCACCAAACACTTTTATGCGTCTTTTGAACCAGGTTCTTCGTCCTTTTATTGGTTTTTTCGTTGTGGTGTATTTTGTTGATATTTTGATTTACCATCGAACCAAGGAAGAACATCTAGAGCATTTGAAACAGGTCCTTCGAGTTTTGGAGGAAAACCAACTTTTCATCAACCTGAAAAAGTGTAATTTTTGCACCAATAAATTACTCCTTCTGGGTTATGTAGTTGGCAAGGATGACATTCAGGTGGATGACAAGAAGCTGCAAGCTATTAATGACTGGCCTGCTCCGAGAACAGCAAGCGAGTTACGTAGCTTTCATGGGTTGGCTACTTTTTATTGAAGGTTTGTTCGTGATTTTAGCACCATTATTACATCGATCATTGAGTGTTTGAAGCACGGAAAGTTTCAGTGGGGGTGATGAGCAAGAGAAGAGTTTCACCCTTGGTTAGCACAAGCTGTGCACAGCCCTGGTCCTAGCCCTTCCTAACTTTGAGAAGATATTCGAGGTCGAATGTGATGCAAGTGGGGTGGGAGTAGGTGCAGTTTTGTCTAAAGAGAAGAAACTAGTAGCCTTTTTCAGTGAAAAACTTAGTGAAGCTCGCTAAAAATGGAGTACTTACGAGCATGAATTTTATTCAGTGGTTCGTGTTTTGAAACAGTGGGAGTACTCTTGGTGCAACTTGAATTTGTACTATATATAGATCACCAGTCCTTGAAGTTTCTTAACAGTCAGAAATCCATGAGCAAGATGCATATAAGGTGGAGTACCTTCTTGTAGAAATTCCCTTTAAACATAAATAAGGTACCCTTAATCGTGTGGCAGATGCTTTGCGCAAAAGAGCAAACATGCTAGTTATTTAAGGAGATTTGGTCCAAGTGTGTTCTCAACCAACCCGTTACAGATTTTCACCTCACTGATGGTTATTTATTTAAAGGCAACAAACTCTATATTCCTGAGACATCCTTGAGAGAGAAGCTCATTCGAGATTTACATGGAGGCGGCTTGAGTGGACACTTGGGAAGAGACAAAACAATTGATGGCATGGAGGAGCGATATTATTGGCCACAATTGAAAAAGGACGTGGTAAAAATCGTGCAAAAATGCTACAGTTGTAGTCTCAAAACACTGGTCTTTACATGCCTTTGCCTGTGCCTAATGATATTTGGCAGGACCTTTTTATGGACTTCGTGTGGGGACTCCCCCGTACATAAAGGGGAGTGAATTATGTTTTTGTTGTTGTTGATGGGTTCTCCAAGATGGCGCGCTTCATTGCGTGCAAGAAGACGAATGATGTCGCTAGCATAGCCAAATTATTTTTCAAGGGGGTTGTTCATTTGCATGGAGTACCCAAATCCATCACCTTTGCTAGGTGACACCAAGTTCTTCAGTCACTTATGAGTTACTTTATGGAAGATTTTGGAACCGCCCTTAATCGCACCCCAAACTGACGGCCAGACAGAAGTTATACTAACAGAACTTTGGGTAATATGATCTGTAGAACCTATGGAGACAAACCCAAACAGTGGAATAACGCACTGCCTCAAGTGGAGTTTGCTTATAACAACGCTGTTCATAGTGCCACAGGAAAATCACATTTCGCTTTGGTTTACACTTCGGTTCCTAACCATGTGATTGATTTAGTGAAGCTACCCAAGAACCATGGTGTAAGTATCGCAACTAAGCATATGACAGAAAATGTCCAAGCAATGAAGAATGAGGTCAAGGAAAGGTTGGAGAAAACCAATGCTAAATACAAAGGCGCTGCAGACAAACATAGGCGAGTCAAGGTGTTTAATGAAGTCATGGTCTATATGAAGAAGGAGAGGTTTCCAGTGGGTACTTATCGCAAGTTACAGCCCCTCAAATATGGTCCCTACAAGATTCTAAAGAAGATCAACGGCAATGCTTATGTTGTGGACTTGCCCCCATCGATGGAGATTTCAAGCACTTTCAATGTTGTTGACCTATATGCATTCAATGAAGATGATCTACTCTATCCCGAAGATAACTCGGGGTCGAGTTCTTCCGAAGTGGAAGGGATTGATGTAGAACATATGGCCAAGTTGATCGAGGAACAGTTGGACAGGTGCGCACGTAATCATGGTAGCAAAGCCCAATTTGTGCAAGTATGGGCCACGAGCTCAAAATCAGGCCTATGACCTATCGTTTCGAAGAGAAAGGTGTGACAAGTGCAAAGCATTGCTTTGCTGTGATGTATGAGCTATTTCAACCAAATTATATCGTTTACTTTGACTTTTCTGCGTGTAAAGTTTTTAGAATATTTTGGGAAACTTTTATTATTTTCCTTTTTGTTTTCTAATTAGCTTTCCTAGCAAGTCTAGGGTTTCCCATTAGCTTTCCAAGCAAGTCTAGGGTTTCTTTTGTATAAAAGGAATGCGTTGGAGTATCCTGGATCATTCATCTTATTTTCAATCAATATATTTGAGGTTTACTCAATTTCTCTAGTGGATTCCAGTTTGTTGGTGGATTCCGACATTGTTACTTGTACGGTTATCATTCGATCTCCCTATCCCTTATATCTCGCTACGTCAATATACATATACAATCTTTAAGAATATGTCATTCATTAATTGGTAGTAAAAAATTGGTTGATGAACAATGCAAGTATAAAGAACAAAAACGCACATGAGAAAACTAATATCAAAAGTACACATAAAAACAATGCAAACTGCTAAACATCTAAAGTTTGTTGACTGTGCCTTTTAAGGCTGGGCATTTGGACTCGAAACCCAGTCAACCTACTCGAACCAAACCAATCAGGTCGAGTTGGTTTGGTTAAATTGTTTTTTTGGACATTCGGCTTGTGGACCCGAACCAAACCAATCGGGTCTGGTTGGTTTGGTTATCGGGGCCCATATACTAAACCCACGGTTTACCCAACCCGACCCTTATATTTTAATTATATTTTAATATACACGTGTAAGTCATTCGTTGGGGGTTATTACATTTCCCATACACCCTCCACCACTGGATACTCCCCAACTAAACAAATACCCTAGCTTATGCGAGCTTTCTTCTCCATCACCGCCATGTCTCCAACTCTCGTCTCATCGCCAACTCTCCATCGCCAGCTCTCTGTTTTTAAAACCCTTTGATTTTGATCTCATCGAATCAGACTCTCTCACCAACATTAGACTAGATCTCACTCACCAATACCAACTGCAATTTGCTCGAAAAAGGTAATTTCTTTATTTACTATCTTCTTTGCATATTTGTGTGCGTGTATTAGGAAGACTGTAAGGATCTTCACTTGTCATACTTGGATTTCTTTTCTTTTGCTAAAATACCGTAGGAAAAAGTAAGAAAAAGTAAGTCTTAAAGACCAATACGTTTTTTTTGGAGAACTTTAGTTTTCCCTTCATAAAGCAACATGGGCTAAATACATATTATTTTAATTAGTGTGTACCAAAGTTGATATTGATATTGAATGATTACTTCACCTTTTTAGTTGATATTGATTGATGAGTAAAATTTGGGTTACTGTAAACGTGCTCCAGAATTTGATATTATTTTCTTCATGCTTTCTCTACTATTCTTTGTTATTTTCTTTGTTTTCAATGTTTGTAGGAAAAGTTGAAAATCTGTGTATGTATTTATCTTGTATTTATGAATCTTTTCATTGTGTAAATCTGTGTAACTCTGTCTGCATTGACTCCCTTCTAAGTGCAAACGAGCTTAATTGAATAAACTGCCATTTATCGGAGAGAGCCAACTAGAGTTTAGGTTTGTGCTCAGAGTGCTCAAATATGGCTAATGAAGGAAGGGAGCTAATGCAGATCTCATGAACTGTTGCAAATAGTGGGAAAAACTCTGGCCACCCACGGTGGCTTAGAACTTCATAAACCTCTTTTGCTATTGACACACCCTTCAGAAAAGGAAAAAATAACTGTTAAATAATGTGAGTTATATAACAAATAGCTTTAGGCTGCATCTGCACAAGATCAAGCTATAGATATGTTTTTGTGGACTTAAAATACAAATCCTCTTAAATTTCTTCAAGATTACTATTAACAAGTTAGAAATAACAAATATATGTTTGAAAACCATCACAACGTCTTGTGCATATGTAATCATGTACAAATCTGAGTAATTACACAGTTCAATTATCTGTTTATAATGTTTAATATAAACCTGTAATCTGAGTTATCACAAGTTTGATATTATTTTTCTCTTGCTTTCTCTATTATTCTCTCTGTTATTTTCTTTGTTTTCAATGTCTATAGGAAAAAGTGAAAATTTGTGTATGTATTTATCTTGTGTTTATGAATCTTTTCATTGTGTAAATCTGTCTATAGGCTTGAAAATACAAAGTATGGAAGGAAGTTCTCAAACTCCTACCATTAACACATCTCTCACCAACCCAAATGAAAGTCTTAGTCCTATACGTATCACTGCTACCACTGAGCCATTAGTTCAAGGGGGAACATCTACACTTCCCCCAATTCCTAAGAAGAAAGTACCCGTTAGGAAAGTAGTGGAGGTTTGGAAGCATTTTACTAAGGACACGGTTGAACCGAGGAGTGATATAGGACATAGAACTTCTTGCAATTATTGCCATCAATATTATGCATGTGATCTGGTAAGAAATGGCACATCTACATTATTGCAACATTTGAAAGTTCAATGCATGGGCCATTGAAAGAGGACAACAAACAAAAGGTTCTTTCATTTGATAAGGGAGGTTTAGTTTCATATACATATAGCAAAGAGAGAAGTAGACTTGCTTGTGTGAAGATGATAATAATTGATGACCTTCCTTTTAGGCATGTGGAAGGGATTGGGTTTAACTTTTTTGTGAAAGAGCTACAACCTAGATTTGATCCACCTTCTCGTAGGACCATTGCTAGAGATGGTTGGTCTCTCTTTCAAGAAGAAAAGGCAAAACTCAAGAGTGTCATATCTCAAAATTCACAAAGAGTTCTCTTACCACGGATACTTGAACTTCACTACAAAATGTGAATTATATGGCTCTCATAGCCCATTTTATAGATGATGGCTAGAATTTGCACAAAAAGATCCTAAACTTTTGTCAAATTACAAATCATAAGGATGATGCCATTGGGAGACTTGTAGAAAATTGTTTTGAGTGATTGGGGCATAGAAAAAGTATTCACTATCACACTTGACAATGCAACTGCTAATGATGGTGCTATTAGGCATATGAAGAGGCAATTGGGTCAATGGGGCACTCTTTTGTTGAATGGGGACTTTTTACATATGAGGTGTTGTGCTCACATCACTAATTTGATTGTGTTTGATGGGTTGTGTGAGTTGAATGATTCAATTAAGAGTATTCGGAAAGTTTGTACGTATACAAGATCCTCACCATCTCGATTGGACAAGTTTAGGCAATGTTTGATGTCGCAAAAGATTGATAGTAAAGGTCTATTGCCCTTTGAGTGTAAAACAAGGTGGAATTCAACCTATGAGATGCTAGAGGCCACCTTAAAATTGCAAAAAGGTTTTGAGAGGTTGGAAGAGGAGGACTCAAGCTTTGCATCTTACTTTGAGGAAACCCTTGGACACCGTGAGGATGAAAGGCCAAAAAAGAAAGAAAAGAAGGCTTGAAACGCAAGGGAGTTTAAGAACAAAACTGAGTCCCCTAAGTGTAGTAGATTGGGAATATGCAAAGGTTTTTGTGAAGTTCTTAGGTTTTATGAGGCTACCTTAAAGCTTAGTGCTTATAAGACGGTAACTTCCCATGTAGCTTTCCATGAGATGTGCTCTATTGTTGATCTCTTGAAGAAAATGATGACAAGTGAGGATCCTTTTATGAAAAAGGTGGTCACTTCAATGAAATCCAAGTATGACAAGTATTGGGGTAATATTGGGGATGTGAACCAACTTCTAATAATGGTTGTGGTTCTTAATCCCAGTTACAAAGTGGATTATGTCCACTTTAGATTTGGTGATTTGGAAGATGATGCTTCCAAAGTTAATGCAATGATAAGTGGGGTAAAGGATCTTGTAATGAAGTTGTACGAGGCGTACAAGAAAGAAGATCCATCTGCTGCCCAGGCTTATGTGGAGGCTAATTTTGAAGGTGCAGGGGAAACAAATATTGTTGACAGTGATGAAAGGCTTGAAAAATTTATGAGATCAAGAAAAGAGAAACATGTGGTCAAATTGGGAATGAAGTTGATAAATATTTGTTGAAGCCTCCTGAGAATCCTAAAAATGCTGGGTTTAATTGGCTGGATTGGAGGAAAGAAAACCATCCAAGGTTTCCTGTTCTATCTAAGGTTGCAAAGGATATCTTTGCTGTCCCTGTGTCAAGTGTTCCATCAGAGGCTGCCTTTAGTGTTGGGAAAAGAGTTGTGATCCTTTCAGGCTTCTTTGACTCCAAAAACAGTGGAGACCCTTATTTGCTCCAATGATTGGCTAAGGGCCGCTGGCTTTAACTTCAACAAAGAACCGACTGAAGATGAATTGAAATTTTATATTACTTTGGAGAAAATGGAGAAAGGTAAGGGCTGCTTTCTTGCTTTGTATTTTTTTTTTTCATGTATTTAGTTTTGTTTTAACTTTGTTTATATTAATTTATGTTTTTCAATGTGGTAGAAATGGAAACATTGCAAATGGTTGGAGAAGAAAACATATGTACCAATCATTCTGTCTCTACCTTAAATTGAAGACTTTGAGTCCTTTAGTAGCAACAACATCAGTCAAGAAGAAGGACCATTAATATGTTCCATTACATTTCTTGGTGATATTTTGTTTTTGTAATGTAATGGAACATATTAAACTACCCTTTGTTTTGTTTGTTAAATTGGGGTTGACTGCTCATGTTTTTGCCTTTAATTTGTAATTGCCATAGTGGATGTGAACTAGATGAATGACTAGATTAATGGCATGAATATTGCATGAATATATTGTTGCTTTGTAATGGGATTGAACCTTTGATTTGATGATGGATATTTAGGAGGATGAATGGATGCCCGACTTTTTGCTATGTATGAGATAGATGGAATGTGCTTAAATATGATTTCTAGCTGCCCAAGTTTGAGTTGAATATCATGTTTTATGCTGAAAGAAATTGGCATAATTTGAAGTCAACAAAACTGCCCATTTACCCCAAACCAAACCAAACTGAACCATAAAGTCTGGTTACCCGAAGTGTTCAGTTTTTTAGTTACGTGGTCTGAGTTCGGGTTGGAAAAAGAGCACACCGAAGGCTTTGATTCGGTGTTCAGGTTGGATCCAAAACCGAACCAACCCAACCCGAGCCCAGGCCTAGTGCCCACAAACTCCAGTGAATTACACATGTTAAATCCTCGAAGTTGAAATAGATATATTGATAACTTTAAAATCTCAAATAGGAAGTTTTTGAGTGTATATGGCACATCTCAAAAATCTGGACACGTACTTTGAGGATTTCGAAAATATAACACCTATGTCCCAAGTGTTATACTCCCAAAATATATTACGCTCTTTTTATTTAGTTAAAACGGATTGGATCAGAGTTTTCATGATAGCAAAAAAAAAAAAAAAAAAACTCTACATAATTTTAATTCGAAAAGTAACAAGTGGTAATGGAATATTACCAATAACCTCAAAGGTTATTTAACAAACTAGAAAGTAATCTTCACTCCGCGATATTCAAAGGGTTGTGATTTACACCAGAAGCCGCACCAACCCATAATATTTTGAGTTTTTTCTTGTGTTTGTCATTTATGTTTTTTTATTAATGTTTTTTATTTTTGTTTTTGTGGTTATTTATGTTATCTTAATACGTTCAGCCTTTTTGTTTTATGTGCACATTTTCCGTGAAGGTTACTCAACATATATATATATATATATATAATATAGAGAGCTTCTATTGAGGGATCCCTCAAATTAGCTTATTTGAGGGACACCCTTGTAGAGCCCACTCCGCACTGTATTTCACTAATCCAAACCATCTATGTTTTAGATAATCATTCAAAGATCATCTCTAGAAAAAATCACTTGAATCCGATATCGTTTGACCATTTAATTGTTGTGTTATAGAAATTTTAGTACTTTCTTGTAATCATACAATTGGATGTCGAAATGGTTTCCGATTTGTCTAATTTTTTTTTGCAAGGATGATCTATGAATGTAGACTTAAAAAATATGGGTTGGGTCGTTGGAAAAAAAAATTGTAGGGTACCCTAAAGGGTGTCCCTCAATAGAAGGAGACTATATATATATATATATATCGATACAAGATACATAACCAAATAAATAATTTGGGTATAATTTTTTATTTTTATTGGATATAAGTGATATTAGGAGTGGGAGAATTTGAACATAGGACCTCGGGTGCATAAGTTTACAGTTCTTAACCTCTTAAACTACAATCCGTTTGCAATTTGGATAGAACTTTATAAATTATACGTTGAGAAAAACATAGAATTTGGATAAAACTTTAAATTTCATATGAAGTTTGCGCAAAAATATACAACTATCTGCCTCACTATCACAATCACTAACTAGACCATTAATTGTAAATTAAGACCCTTTTAACTGGGCTATACCAAATTTACAAGTTCCTTTCCTTTGTCCTTAAACCTATAGGTTAAAAGCATTTACATTGGTGTTCAAACTTTTTAGATGCATTATCTTCAACTCTCGCATCTCCAACCACAAAAATTAGAAAAGGAAAATAATATGAAATTAAAAAGTAAGTGAGAGACAAAGAGATATTTTTAAAGTTGGCAAAAGCTAAGGGACTTCCCAACCCAAGCATGCACCTCACTCTTTCTATCGTACTCAATTATTTAGCCCTTTGGGGGTGGAAGCAGACGTTTCCTCGTCTTGCAGCTGTTTCCATCTTCTACCCCACTTTCCTTTCATTTTTTTTTAAATTTCACATCTCTCTATCTCTCACTATTTATTATCCATTTTTTTTATAAAAAAATTTCCATAGTTTCACATCAAACGTGCCTGCATCAATGACTTGATGCTGGAATTTTCTTGTTTTTATCCGTGAAACAAAAGAACCTAACCAAATACACTGCATGAAAGATAAATAAGAGACTGTAATGAAATTTTTTCAACTTGTTTATTTTAATTTCATAAAAAGAATATGAACCTAAATATATAGTTGTATGCATTATTTCTGCACTCTATTTGGGTGAGAATAATGATTAAATTATATAGAAAAAGGAAAAAGAAAATGAGGGGTATCTTATGTGGTGAAGCTTTATGAAAGCCCCATCTGTCTTTTATTTATTTATTATCATTTTCAGCAAGAGAGAGAATTGCAGAAGATGGAGGTTTGAGTCTGACAAGAGCTAGCAACTCCAAACGAAAGCCTAAAGAGATTTTGTTATGTAAATAGCTCCGATGACGATAGTAGACTGTTAGATCCACTGACATGTACTTCTCAGATGAAAATCCATCAGTCCATCCACTCGTGTCTGTTTCAACTTTCAACCATAATTGGATGGTACAAAACTCGAACTCCCTGTTCTCTGCAAAAGGCCCTTGATGGGTTCCATATATATAATTTCCATTTTTTCAATTTTTTTCAGTCTTTTTTATAATATTACTTTAAATTTGTTATGATCTTTGATGCGCTTTGTGTCACTAGCTACTACTTTCATCATCATCTAGCTATGGAATACTTGAAAGTCATCTCTCTCTCTCTCTCTCTCTCTCTCTCTCTCTCTCTCTCTCCCTCTCTCTCTAAATTTTACATATAGTTCGTGGTGAACTTCACCCCTCCTTTTCTTCAGAAGTTTTCTGGGTCTATATAAAACGACTCTCACTATTTTAGGCAGATATAATTTGAGGTTTCTGATTCATGGGTTTTCTTGGCTTGTTTGAGATCTGCAGATTCTTGTTGCTTTTTTCTCCAGGATCTTGCTTGTTCAAAAATTTGCAAAGGACCACTGATCAACCGATATATATTGCTACCGGCTGGATCTTGCATATTAATTAGGTCTTGATGATCAAAATCAATTAGTAAGATTGTATAAGTCCGTACAAAGGAGAGCTTGAAGTACTTACTCCATGGCAACGTTCTTTCACCATGGAAGCTCTGAAATCCAAGCCCCAACTGATCATGCTCTCCAGACACTTTATCTAATGAACCCCAATTACGTGCCATCCTTCTCTGACAGTGCCCAGCAAAACCCTACACCTCCTAGCATGCTTCTTTTCAATCACACTCCGCCTCCAACAACCCACCACTTAGTCGGCATCCCGCTTCACTCGGCCGCCGTTGGATCAAACAATTCAGACGATCACAGCCCTCCATCCTTGCAGCACCAAACTGATCCATCTCGGGTTCACTACAACTTGTGGGGCCCAATGGGTGGCCAAACCCCCATCGGAGTCTCCGCGGTGTCCCCCACAAGTGCAACTACTCAACAGGGTTTGTCTCTCAGCCTCTCAACTCATCAGCAGCCAGGTTATAATAGTAACTACAGGCCATCATCATTTCCTGCCGAGCGTGATGTCCCGGCCAAGGGGACTTCTCTGTCGTCGGTGTCGACTATATCACATGGATTTTCAGGTGTGCTTTTGGGGTCCAAGTACTTGAAGGCTGTACAAGAGCTTCTGGATGAGGTTGTTCATGTTGGAAAGGGAAGCAACGCCGCCGAATTGGACGGTGGGATTAAAGATAAGATGAAACTTAGTCGAGAAACAACGGCTGGGATTGGAGCTAGTTCGAGTGGTGGTGCTAAGCAAGGAGCTGAGCTTAACACAGCACAGAGGCAGGAGCTCCAGATGAAGAAAGCAAAACTTGTCAGCATGCTTGACGAGGTATTATTAAATTCCATGTTCATTCTTTTATTAAATTTTTTGCTATTTTTGTGTTTTGATTGGTCATATTGATTCTGTAAAGTTTCATTTGTTATGCACGATTGTTTTTGATGTCTTATGCAATTTATCCAAAGATGTAATTCAACCACACTTCTAGTGAATGATTGAATAAGAAAAAACACACCTGGCACTTGGACAAGAGTTGGGCAGAATTGCCATAAGTCGGGCCTATAATTATTAGCTATAGTTCCGCTGGTGGGTCCAATACGTAAATGTAACCACCTTTGTCAAAGGAATCTAATTTACTAATTTGTGTTTAGCTTATGATTATTACACCACGTTTAAGAAAAGAAAAGGTTTAAAATGTTAATTAAGTTGATTCAAGAAAGATGAAGAAATTATTGTATGTGACGATAATATGACGTGGATGAGAATTGAAAAGGAGCAACTTGGTGGACTATAATACTCATAAGTTTGATAGGGGAGGAAAAAGAAAAGGAGAAAAGGAAAACGAAAGTTGGAGCTTAATTGCAGTGGGTGGGTATCTGGGACCATTGTGTCTGTTTCATGTAGTTACCAAACTTTCCTGCTGACCCCTTCATTAATTAATATATATATATATATATATATATATATATATATTCTATAATACAAACATATGTAATAAAAAATTAGTACGACAGAAATGAACTAAAGTGGGTCTTTTTCTTTGTTACCTTTTCGTACATTTGGTTTGTTTGCAGTGAGTTTTGGTCTCAACAGGGTCCATTGGCCAAAACTGTCATGCAGCTCTGTAAATGTGCTAATTTATTTATTTATTTGTCTTTTGTTTTGAAGGTGGAGCAACGTTACAGCCAGTACCACCAACAAATGCAGTTTGTGATCACTTCATTCGAACAAGCCGCAGGTTTTGGTTCAGCAAAATCGTACACTCATCTTGCCCTGCAGACAATCTCCAAGCAATTCCGGTGCCTCAAAGACGCAATATCAGCTCAAATCAAAGCCGTCAGCAAGACCTTGGGTGAGGAAGAATGCTTGGGTGCCAAGATCGAGGGTTCAAGACTCAAGTACATAGACAATCATGTAAGGCAACAGCGGGCATTGCAACAGTTAGGAATGGTCCAACATAATCCCTGGAGACCCCAGCGAGGATTGCCTGAACGAGCTGTTTCCGTTCTTCGAGCCTGGCTCTTCGAGCACTTCCTTCACCCGTAAGTACCTTTTGAATTAATTCGATGCTTCGGTCGTGCTAAAAACCCTAAAAAATTTCCAGTTCGGTCTAGTATTAAATTCTAGTACAGTTTATAGGACGTATCAAACTAACAAATTTCTACTTGGGTTTGTAGCTATCCCAAGGACTCAGACAAAGTAATGCTGGCAAAACAGACCGGGCTTACTCGGGGTCAGGTAGGTATTTACTAGGTTGTCATTAAAGTTTTGCAACGTTTAAGCCCATAGACTGATTAAAGTTACAAAGCAGGTCTCTAACTGGTTCATTAATGCCCGAGTTCGTCTTTGGAAGCCAATGGTTGAAGAGATGTACGTGGAGGAGACAAAGGAACAAGAGAAAAATGGTTCCAGGAACAATGCAAATTACAAGGAGTCAGGTTCAACAACTCCACGAGAGAGTGCTTCCACTAGAATTGATGATCAAATGTTCCGGTCGACGCATGAAAACTTTAGCAACCAGCATCCTTCTCCAAACGAGAAGTCGAATAATTCTTCATTGTCAGCGTCTCCCATGGCAGGGTCTCTTCAATCACAATCAGGATTTAACCTTGTGGGAATGTCCAACATGCAAGGAAGTCCCAAGAAACGAAAGAGTTCTGAAATAGAAAATTCTCCAAGTAGCATTATTTCCATGGACGCCGACATGAAAGCGAACGAAACAAATAGAGAAATCACTACAGATCATGCCAATGGTTTTGGCACATACCCCATTCCAGAGATAGGAAGGTTTGATATGAATCCGGAGCATTTGGCACAAAGATTTCATGGAAATGGTGTATCCCTCACTCTAGGCCTTCCTCACCGTGAAAACATCTCTCTCTCAGGAACACAACAAAGCTTTCTCTCCAACCATGGCCAGATTAATATTCATGATCAGCTGGGAAGGAGATTTAACACAGGAGGAGAAGCTGGTTTTGGTGCAATCAACCATCCACAACCTTCACATTCCGGCATCGATTATGAGGATATGGACATGCGAAGCAGAAAAAGGTTCGCTGCTCAATTGTTGCCAGATTTTGTGGCCTGAGGGGAATATTGTGCACACATTTTGTTGCCAATGTTTCTCCAATATCACATTGCCACTGTATAGAAGGAAATTATAAGAAACTAGTATAGAATATAACTGATCGTGAAAAACGACCTAGCTAGATAGAAGTTATTACTTTGCTTGGATATATTAAAATAGGTTTGGGGATTGTAAAAGTTGATACCGTTAGATTCTAGGCAAGCTGAGACTTAAAAGATTCCGTACATATGCAAATTTAAATTTTTGTTTGTGCATTAATTATTGTAAGTTTTCAATTACTGTAGAAGGTGGTATAATATATGAAGCATTACAATAATATGGTCTCTCTAGCATTTTCAATTTCCTGTTTATGTAGTCTTATTTTTTATATTTTGAGTACAAGCGATAGTCTAAATTAAAGAAGGGAGTTTTCTCACACACATGCACACAACTAAGATGCCATGGGAGTTCGAACTTGAAAGGCAAAAGTTAATCCGGAACCTAGTTGAGCAGGCAGAAGACCATTACGAAACAGAACATACAAACGCTTAGGCCAAAATGGGTTAGTAATATAATCCACACCTTTTAGGTTGCATTAAGTGGAACGCTTTGTTGTTGTTTTGTTATTTCTTGATCTTTTCACCTGGTGCAGGCCTCCATTTGTACGTAGTGTTTGCCTAATGATTTCTTCAAGTCATATAATACACTATTTTAATACAAAAAAGCGTTATCACTTTGTATTATTTATTCAAGATGAAGACAAAAAAAATTAATCATATCTCATTAACATCGACGCCCTGATCGTCCACCATGCCTTGAAGGAATTGAGTTCTTCCTTTCCCTAATATGCTTTTGGCTTAAACAATCTGCATCCTTCATATGTAGTGTGTCCTGTTTTCATTTCCTTTGAAGGCATCAATATGGAAAAGCTTCCCCGTGACGTTGCCCTCGACATATTTTCCAGGCTGCCAATCACTTCCCTAATGCAAATCAAGAGTGTGTGTCGATCTTGGCGTGCCTTAGGCAAAGACCCTCGGCTCCTTATAATGTACCAGGCCATAGCAAATAAGAGAAACCCATGTCTCATTCTTCACTGCGATTCTCCCATTCAGAACAATTTACATTTCGTTGAAAGCAGCCAAATTGGACATCATGAGCACTACACGAACAATGCGAGAAGGATCAATGCACAAATCCGATATGTTGCACCCGAGTTCCATGTTGTTGGTTCGTGTAACGGCCTTTTATGCATCTCCAACGCACTTTACTTCAACCCTCTTCTGGTTTTCAATCCTTTAACCACAAATTATATTCGGTTGCCAAACACAACCCAATACCCCAAACAACAAGAAGTAGCCTTTGGATTTGGTTTCCACCCCACCACAATGGAGTACAAGATTGTTTGGATATCATACTTAAACAACACCTACCAAAGTCACCAGCTGCCTCTACAGTCCCGTGTCCAAGTTTTAACTCTTGGCTTGAACGCTTGGAGAATTTCGGTCTCTCCTCGTTGCAAGCTTGAGCAAGGATCATCCGAGGCATTAGTCGACGGTAATCTTCACTGGGTGACAACGCGCCACAAACATCGACCCGGTCCTTGTTTACGTATTGTTTGTTTCGATTTAGCTGAGGAAAAGTTTAGGGAGATTGAAAGTCCGGGATGTGGAAGTCTTAACATTTGCAATTTTCATCTTGTGGTCTTAGGAGGGTGTCTCTCTGCTGTTGTTTGTCATGATGATGGAAAAATTGATATATGGATGATGAAAGACTATGGTTCAAAGGAGTCTTGGACCAAGGAATACGTAATTGGGGAGAGTTTGTTTAGAAGCTTAAGCGAAAGAAGAAATTCTCGTCCAAGCTCAAGAATATGGAAGAGGCCAACTCTAAGCAAAGGTAAAATACAGGTTTTATGCTCTCTGAGGAATGGAGAGATATTGCTAGAGTATGAGAATGGAGTCTTGGTTTCATATAACACAGAAAGCGAGGAGTTTCAACAACTTATGATTCATGGACTTCCCAAGTGGTTTTGTACAATTGTTCATTTTGAAACCCTTTATCCCGCAGATGTAATTCTTCAAATGCAGCTATAGGAACCAGTATTAAGGTTACGGTTTTCTTATTCAGTGATCAGATTATATAGCACTCTTAGATTTCAAATGATAGGCAGGTTTTTAATTTTTTTAATTTATTTTGGTAGTTCAAATGAATCAATCATTTGATTTCTGTGATATTTCATGTTTCATTTACAATTATAGGGTTATTACCTTCGCAAATTACAATTCACTCCACCTACTTGCTTTCCCGTTTTGAGGGTTCATTTCAAGGTCCAAAACTGATATGATATACTTAAAAAAAATAAAATAATAAGAATATGATATTCTACTTCTAAAATATAGGGTTTAGGACTAATCATATTCTGCCGTTTTGCTAGGTGAATAAAATGTGCTATTATTTTGAAAAATTCATGTAAGCCACAACCTAGATTACTTTAATTTATGCAACTGAAGCTATTTAAGAGATATTGAGCTTCTATTATATCTCCCAAACTCTAGCCGCTCTCTCCCTTTGTGAGTCCTAAAGGAAAATTCCATAGAGGGGAGGAGGAGGAAGAAGCTAGCGTCACTGCCCCTCCTCCCCCTCTTCTCTTCTCGTCTTTTCCTTTTAGGTTAATGAATAAGTCCACTAGGGCGTTTTGAATAAAAAGCCCATTGTGGTGGTTTCTTCTAAGCTATGGTTAGATTACAGTTTCCTATCATCCCTTATAGTCTATGTTCTCAATCAAATCCTACTCCTAAAACCCGCTCCCTAACGCCGTTCATGTTCTTTAAATTTGATGTCTTTGACGGAGGTTGCTGCAAATTATCCAATTGTTCTTTGGCAAAGTTATTGTTTTCGTTTATTTGTTCGCTCTTATGCGCAGGTAGATCGCCAGAAATCATATTTTCCCTTTGTTACGTATGCGGTGGTGGGTGTGGCCGCGATGATGCTTCTTCAGGTGGTGGTGGTAGGGTTTGTTTAGGCTCATGGGTTTATTTAGGGTTTTGGTTATGTTGGGTTTGTGGGCTTTGTTTGGGCTTATGACTAATTGTGGTGATGTGGGCTAGTAGTTTTAGTGCGGCTTTTGTTCACGTTAGTTTTGCTTTTAGCATGTTAGTTGCTCTCTTGACTCTTGGGATTGATATTTTAGATTTCTTGTTGATGATGTCTTTGATTGTACCGAAGTTTCTATTTGATAAAAAAAAAGAAAAAAAAGAAGAAGAGATATTAAGCTTAAAAATAATAAAAATTCATCACAGACTAAGTATTGAATGTTCCATGACTCTCTACCACTACTCTTTAATGGAGAAGAGGAAAACTTTTACCTTTGAAGCACCACCTCTCAAGGTCTATCACCGTAAGGAGGGCCTTCTCCTTTCAGCTCTCAAGAAATAGCCCCATAAATGTGAGACCTCTAAGTTCAACACACCAAGAAAGTGATGGAAAAGATGAGTTATCCCTTGAAAGGAGTTGATGCTAGTGAACTCACTTTCGAGGTGCCCGGCCTTGGCTATGGCATGGGAGAGCTTGATGGTTCTCTCCCGCTTCACAAAAATAACACAAAAACCCTGAATGGATCTAAGGCTGAGTTAGGTAATTATAGTTCCAAGAAATGATCCTGATCCCTTCTCTCTCCTAGTAAAACCGGCCCTATGGTTCTCTTGTGCCTATTAGGTTTACGTGGTCATCCTTCTCATGCCTACTTAATGTCAAATGCCCAATAGGTCCAAGCCCAATGGACATTGAACTTGAATTTCCTCTTGAGGCCTGAACCTAACCATATTTGCATTCACTTAATTATTTACTCTATATTAAACTAATTAATTCATGCACATCATCACTATTTTCTTTTTCCATCCAACGACCTTATGAGTGTGCGATATATTTAGTTCTAATCGGCGAGGCAGTGGGTGATCTAAACTCTTCCTTGATCGATTGTGAATTAAAACCCCATTTAATTCTCCATTTTATAAGGACCCAGTTACGATATGTCCCTAGGGCTTATAGAAATTGTGACTGTGTCTAGCAACGTGTCACGATTACCCAAGCCAATATAGAAGAGGGTTGAGAACCTATTAAGTTGGAATTACAATCTAATACAATCCTTCTCTTACTCTCTTGATCACACTATAAAGGCACAAAATTCATATAAAGCTCCAAATGTGAATCCTAAGCTTATATGACTAATAAGAGCACAATTAGAATCTCTATTCTTAATCATGTTCAATACTTTGGCCAAAGACTACAGAGTCATATCGTCAAAGCATTCTCGTTCTTTATTGAAGTTAGAGATCCCTTGACGTATACTCACATGCCTCCATGAATTGATCATGAACCCTAAGGTTGTGTTTGGTATGCCTCACTAGACTGGACTATGCTAAATAGCACTTGCAACCCATGTTTGGTGAAATAGGGGACTAACTTAAATGAGATTCTACAATCCAACAGTGCAAAAAATATGGTACTCACTTGTCCAAAACAGGGAGGACGAAATGCGGCTCGCAAAATAGCGAGCGTGCTATTCTAAACAGGTGAGTCCGACCAACACATGGAGAAGCCTAAACACGCACCTCGGAGGCCATTACTCTTTCCCTTGTTGATTATATTGTATTCAGGTCAGTAACATATATATATATATATATATATATATATATATATATATATATATATATATATATATATATAATTTTCAGATTTCAATTTAGGCCCAAAATTTCAAGTTTTCATATTTCAATTTGGGTTTACAAGATTATAGTGATGATGAGGATGCTGATGGAGGCTTTGACAGGGTGAGTACTTCCTTCCGCGCCTTGGTTGGCCGAAGAGAAGTGTGATGAAATGGTGGAGCTCCTATGGGTCAACAAGTTGTGTAGACTTCAGACCCACTTTTCTTTGTTGGAGAGGATTGAGAGTGAAGAAAGATTTTCTTGGTGACTGAAGGGTGATTGTAGATCAGAGGCCACTGTTTGGTTCAAGGTCGGCGATGGGAAAGAAAAGCAGAGAGAGCGGAAGGAAGAGGAAAGGAGAGAATGGGTTTTTTTAATTTCCTATTAAATTTTTTTAATTTTATAACATTTTTAAAGATTATTTTAATTTTTTATTTCACACATCAGCCCCAATTTAATATTCCTAATTGAATTTAAATATTTTTCAGGTCAAAATCCCTAATTGAATTTAAATATTACAAGAATCATTTTTTAGTCCGACACAACACCAAACATAGGTCTTCACTATTTTTACAATCTAGTTTCTTAGTCCGACGCAGCACCAAACATAGGTCAGTACTTAATCTAGCTTAGGCCAATCCAAGCTAATCCAAGACAATCTCAAGATTTAGTCCAGTCCATGATAGTCCGCCGTACCAAACAAGCCCTAACTACACCTTAGATTCATGCCCTAGAGAGAACACGGCTATTTAGTATGATCAAAGGTCTACAATATTGCTTCCACAAGACAACTATTGTGCCTCATGCTAAGGACTAATTTACATTATATCTGCAAACCAATCTTGTGTCATATCCGAAATCTAATGGTGCACATATAACTACAGTCAATGAAGTCTAGTAGGCCAACCAACTAACTTTTAGTCTAGCGGTTCTTCTCTTCCTAATATTATAAGAAGTTTCACGTTTGATGCACCATCCATTGTTAAAAAGAAAAAAGTTCACATGGTTAGGCCAGCTCAAACATCGCACTAACGTATATGCAAATAACAATAAAAAGAAATGTCCTTTTATTGTGACTTGCTCCCGCATACATTACCACAAAACTAACTAGAATATGGTTATCCACATTTTTGCTTAAGTAGTAAGCCCCCATCACATGGGGTATTTGATAATATGATCCCATATCGTAAAAGTTAAGTTCTACATTCCATTTCCGACCCTACATTCCAATTCTCACCTTAATTGTCTTTATTCTAGTCACCCACAAAAGAATATCGAAGTCAAACCCATCCAAACCTCTGCTACTTTCTAGTGCGATTAGAGATAAGTTTTAAGTGGTCTCCTAATGGGCTTCAAAATCCATATAAGAAAACTTATTTTAGTTTAGTATGGAAGAGATTCTTTATGGTATTTGACTATTTTGCCTAGGGTGGCTATTGCTGCCCATCATGACCCTCTTTTGTCAAACTCTCACTTTGTATGACCATATAAGTTGACCAAACCAAAAATCTTGAACATATACAGGGAAATATAACCAACTTTATGGCAACAGAAGCTTGAAATCAAAACCAAGAGTTCAAAAACCAATATCTTTTCCCCTCATCTTTTAAGCCTAAAGGATTGAAGTTCTAATCACTACAAAAGATAGAAGAAACTGCTTTACTTTTGAAGCACTACCTTGAGAAAAGGTCAAGGTTGATCACCCATAAAGGGCCTTTACCAAATGATTCCCTAAAAAGAGCCACCCAAATGTATGGCCTTTAATTTCATACACACCAAAGGAAGAGAGAAATAAGAAGGATATGAGAACCTAGGAGGTCGGGATGCTCGTGAAGGAAACATATATATAAATTAAATTCATTGAATCTTATATATATAAATTAAATTCATTGAATCTTAGGCTACAACATGCAAGAGAGGCTGATCAAGTAAAACTTTAAGTCATCTTGAGCCTAATACTATCCAATTTTCCCAAGTATCTTTCAACGTCTAATCTTATTTATGCCCAACATATCAAAATCTTAGAGAACATATGAGACTTTCTTACCCTTGAAGCATTCTTGGATGGTCTCCAAGTTTTCACCTTTGGAAATGCCTTATTCCTTGCTTAGTCTCCATAGATTCCTCACAAAGATACCAAAGTAGATATCCTCTAACTCATACACACCAAATTTAGAGAAGACGTGAAGAAGATAACCAAGAAGAGATGAGGTTCTCTCCCTCTCCTCTAGGACCGGTTTTAGCAATTAGCGGTGAGAGATAATCTCTCCTCTCACTCAACATCACACCCAAACTTAGGAGGCTCAAACCCTAGAGAGAAATGGTCTAGTGTGCCTTATATAGCCAGCATATGGGTGAGAAATAGCCATTTGTTCCTCTTGTTACATTTATCAATGTGCAATCTGTAGGTTCCAATTAGCAAGGAAGTGGGTACGTTCGATTCCTCTGAAAGTGTCTGAATTAAATCCCATCATTTAATTCTCCCTATTAGCGATGGCTAATTACAATTAGACCTTACAACGCATTCACAGGCTATGAGTGACACCTAGAAGTATGTCATAGCTACCCAAGCTAAGTAGAAATGTGAAGAACCTATTCAAGTTGAATTGTCATGCAATTGAGTTTTTCTCTTGTATAGTACTCCTAATTCATATTATCAAGATATGGATACTTTTGTTAAAACTTTAATATGAATTTTCCACTTATATGATCACATTGGTTATGTCTAGAAACTTCCTTTCTATATCCACTACTCTGCCAAGATTTCCTTAATCATATCTTTGGAGCATTCATCCTTCTTACTGAGAGCAAAGATCCCTTGTTATACATTTACTTGCCTCTGAGAGCTTATCGAGAATCCTGAAGACCACCTTTTGAATCATATTTGTCGACACGACCATATAGTGATTTCAAAGGAAAACAGTGCCCACAAGACAACTTTGATGTCTCAGTTCTAAGGACTAGTTTGCACTATTGCAACTTATGAGTTCTAATTTGACATATGAGTAAGGCCCCAATCCCAGAACTTGTGGTTTGATCGTGTTCAGTGTACTTATCTCTATAAGCACTCACACACCTATCTTAGTATCTCTACATGCAATGACTTGAGACTAGTAATTCTCCCAATCGAGCGGATATAGTGTGTTTGTGCTCAAAACTAGGTGACCAGTAATGAGTCCAAACTTAAGGATGAGGTCTGATCTAATCTACCTTCGGTAAGCACTTCCCTTCAGCAGGCTGAGGGTTATCTGCAAAGATAGAGAGGAAAGAGAAATAGGTAAGACCTAAGGCACCAGTGTGGTACCGGCTGAAGGCCGTCCGATGCTAAAGTTAACTGAAGGAAAAATGAGTTTGACAAAGCTAGGGCATAAGTGTCGAATGGCTATTACCTTGTACCCTAGGGGTAAGGGGCTCTATTTAAAGAGGTTTTGGGGTGTCCTCTTGGTGTAAACTTTTGATGTGGGACTCGTGGGGGTAGCCTAGGAGATTGCCACGTGTCCTAGCAAATATACCAGTGAGGGACTCAAGAGATTCCTACAAGATACCTTTTGGGAGGTTGAATTGGCAGGGGGTGTCGAGGGCACCTGCTAACCCTTGATTTGCAAGCATGCGAGACTAGGCTGGCTAGTGCGCATGGGCCCTACCTAGTGTCAGGTCTTTTCCAAGTGTCATGGCATTAGAGGCCGGTCAGATATAGTGCAAACATAGTGTGTACCAATCTTTGCAGATGATCAATGCCCAATTGATAATCTTTTGGCCAGGAACATTTAGGAAATGATGTGGAAGTATGAGAGGTCTCCTTATATCCAACCTCATTGCATAACTCTCATACTATTTCATATTCCAAGGACTGTTGTTTTACTGTTATGATTATAGACCAAATATTGTAGTTGAAAACATCATGGCGACTATACTATTAAATACATTATATTTAAATGGTATAGCCGCTTGGCTATACTATTTAATTAAAAAAATTATGAAAAAAGGACCCTTCTAGTTGCATTTGTCTATACTTTATACATAGTAATTTGGTATAGCTGCATGGCTAAACGAATAAAATACGTACCTATTATATTCGGCAAAATTTTGACAAATTACAACTTATAAGTTCGGCCACTATATAATATTTTAATACATGTTATTTGTATTCAATAATATGTGATAATTATGTGTATAATACGTGAATTTTTTGTTTATTATTGAAAATTTTGTAAAAAATACGTGTATTAAACATGAAAAATACGTATGTATATGTTCAATATGAGTATTGTACGTTTGCTTTTTAAGAAACGTGAATTTTACCGAGTCTTTAAGACGTGTACAAAACTGCGGCTTGGCTATACTATTTATTAAAAATAAAAATAAAAGAAAAAGAGCCGCGTAAAGCCGGGCGGCTATACTATTTTATAAAAAAAAATAGAAAAAAAGGACTGGCTATACTATTTTACAAAACAAAATTGGAAAAAAAAGAGCGGCTATACTATTTCTTTTTGAAAAATTAGGAAAAAAATCTGCTTTTAGCCGCCCGACTATAAAAAAAAGGAAGGAAAAAACCCTGTATATCCACGCGACTGTACTATTTCTTTTTAAAAAAATAGAAAAACCGGGTATAGCCACTCGGCTGCACTATTTCTTTTAAAAACATTTGAAAAAACAGTATATAGCCGATCGGCTATCCTATTTCTATTTAAAAAAAATTCTAAAAACTGAGTATAGCCGTGCGGCTAAACTATTTCTTAAAAAAAGAAAGGAAAAACCGAGTATATCCGCGCGGCTATACTATTTCTTTTTAAAACAATTGGAAAAAACCGGGTATAACCGCACGGCGATACTATTTCTTTTAAAAAATTTAAAAAGCGAGTATGGGCGCCCGGCTGTACTATTTCTTTAAAAAATTTAGAAAAAATGATTATAGTTGTCGGCTAAACTATTTAATAGAAAAAAGACCCCCTAGTTGCGTTAGTTTATACTTTATACATATTAATTATGTGTATAATATGTGAATTGTATTATTGAATTTTTTTTAAAAAGCCTAGTAAAGCGAAGGGGCTATATAAATTTGTTTTTTTAAAAGAAAAAAAACCGAGTATAGCCGAGCGGCTATACTATTTATTTTCGAAATTATAAAAAACCCGGTTTAGCCGAGCGGCTATACTATTTCTTTTCAAGAAATTAGAAAAAACCCGGGTATAGCCGTCTTTTGAACAAAATTTTGGAAAAAACAAGTATTCCCGTGCGGCTATACTATTTCTGTTATATATATAATGGGTAATTAAGAGATTGATGTTCAATTACAAAAAAAAAATAAAATTGATGTAATTATACTCATCCGCTTACTTGGTAGCTGTTTAGACCATGAGATTGAAAATCTGTGAGCATGAAACTCCGTATCCTTCAAAATCCCAACATCTTCCTGTAGCAAATAGATAACCAAATAGTAATTAGAAGAAATCATGAATATTGGAAAGAACTTGCTGTCCTTATATATACTTCATTTCTTATAATGTGGGATTTGTACCTTGTAGCGATTATATTGATCAATAGCCACATCTCCATTGCTGCGGTCCTTTAATCCTCTCTGAGTATTTTATTTTATTTCCGTTAAAACATGTGTCTAACAATCAAATTAAGTTTCACAAAAAAGAAAAAGTCTAAATAAGAGAAAGAAACCTGGATATTTGTGAGTGAATGTATCCCATATGCTTGGTCCTCTACCACCTTCATACTAAAATCCATACACACACAACACACACATAACCATCCAAACCATGCTCGAGCACATCTGACCAGAACCCTCAAAGAAAAGCCTAAATTATATAGAGAGATCATCAAAGAGAAAGGTACCTGGTACGCCGATCCAGCTGCCCCGAATAAGAAACCTTTCGAAAAACTGCTCCGGTTTGGCAAAGCAGCGCTACAAGTAGCAACAGAATGATTTGAATTAGTACCTCCACTACTTGTAACTGCACAACCAAGAACAAGTAAGAGGAAGGTGCTTTGGAGTTCCATAATTAATTTGTACTTAGTTTCGTCTTCTAGCTAGGCTTTTTTATAATATGTACTTGGCATTTGTTACTTGTATCATGCACAAAGCATGATATAATTTAAAAAAAGTAATTTGAAACCTGTGGCATCTGTGAATCTTATAAACCTTAATTTCCATGTCCATTTAAGCTGCACGAAAAAAAGGGGCAATCTGGAAAGCTATCCTCATCTTTATACTTAAATAAGAAGCGGTCAATGAGCTAAATTTGTTTAGGTTGTGATCATGTGTTGAATCTTGAATTGAACCATATAAAAAGCGACCATTAAGATACAATGCGTTTGGCTAAGCACAACACAACATTTTCTTTCCAACTATTTATACACAAAACTACATTTACTTTTATTGAAAGAACGTAGCGGTGCTAAAGAAACTATCTGGCTTATTTAGAATAAAGGTGAACGTTCTCACTCGGTTTATTTATATACAACTCTTGTCTAGCAAAAACATAAAATCAATTGCTACCTAACCTAAAATCAAACTGCTACCAGCAAGCTATATCTATAGGAACTTGTCTTTAGTTTGTAAGAAAATTCTGGAACCAGCAGGCAGAAAGTTTAGGATATCTTTTCAACCCATCTTTGTAATCCACATAATTGATACCAAATTTGACTGTGTAACCTAAGTCCCATTTGAAGTTGTCGAACAATGACCATGCAAAATAACCCTTCACATTAACGCCATCCCTGCTAAAAAAACATGAATTAAAAACAAGAATATAAGTTATCGATCACGTAGTGAGAATGAAATCTTTCTATTGATGATGTTAAGCTTATTTGATTGCTATATTAAGATAATCAAGATGACGGTCGTAATAGTCAACTCTTTGATTATCGATAAGAGCTTCCTCAAGTGGTAATTTGGGATCAGCGATGTATTTCAATTCCAAGTAGTATTTCAATAGCCATAATTATAGCATGTCTGATGACACAAAACATGAAGCCAACCTGAAGCAGCCTGCAAAATCATTTAAAGCCAGTAAAGTCTTATGAGGTCTAAACTTAATTAACACAGTGAAGCACATTACATATATTAGTTTAGAAGTATGGGTGATTGGCATGGTACACACCTTTGGACCAATAAGGATACCATCACGGCCAGCTGTCACAATATACAAGTTGAAGGCCCCATTAGTATACGCGGGTATGTGTATGATATATATTATAGTAACAAAAGAAATTTCTACTCACGTAAAAAATTGGCAAAATTGTCTGTTGAGTAGCTTTTATTTCGAGAATTTGGGGGAGGTGCATGAGCTGCATAATATGCTGCATAGTAATTTACTCCAATAAAATCATATGAACCTTTTAGCATCTCAGATTGCGCTTTAGTAAACTCCGGTAACCACATATATGGACGCTATCCATATATGTGTTTGTGCGCTTTGAATGTGTGTGTATGTATATATGAACGTGCAATGAAATTAATGGCGTTATTATGTATTTGTATATATATATATATATATATATATATATATATATAATTAATGTTCGTTTTGCAGCATGTCTGAAGCCTTGATTCAGAAAATGGAACAAACCAATGTGTAACTAACGTTATCCTATCAAGCCTTTTTGTGATGCCTGCGAACAATGAAAATTTGATTTGATTATCTGAGTAGTTTACAAATAATAAATTCATTTTTGACACCAAACAAAATTTCATAACAATAAATAACAGTGTTAACTTAGATTTACTATGCATGACCTGATACTTCTCTCTGTATAACGTTACTTTACGACTGCTGCATGCATGAGATATAGAAGTTGGTTGTGTCCCACCAAATATGGCACAGTCCTTGAATCTCCAGGAGTGCAATTTTGTGGTTGCCATTTAGAACATCGACCGAGTGGAAACGTTCCTACTACATAACCATTATTACTGTAGCTCCATGGCTCATTCATCGTGATCCAATACTTAACTTTGTCTCCAAATTCCCTAAAGCATAGGTCTGCAAAGTCCCGAAAATAATTCCTGCATATTACATAAGAAAGAAGAATGAAATAAAAAGAACATAGAATCTTGATTGGTCCTACTGCCAAAATATGAGTACGGACAGTGGCGGAGCCACTCCTAGGTTTGGAGTGGCTCTGGCCCCTCCAATTTTTTTATCTCTCCTCTATTATATTATATATAACATATAGAATTTGTAATAAATCACTTATAATTTAAGTTAAAGTTCCCTCTAAAACAAATTAGACATGACTAAATTAGAAATATTTAGCTCTAGACATGTAATTATTGAATACTTAGGAATTTTGTATACTTGTATTTTCTACTTCGACCCCCCTAACTTTACAATTCTAGCTCCGCCCCTGAGTACGGACAAAGGAGTGAAGCAACTTACACAATTTGAGGGCTTAAAAAACCACCAAATTCATCCTCCGGAGTTTGGGAAGATCCCAATGAAAGATTGTGACGAAGGGCTTTACACCTGCATTCAACAATTAATATACAAAAGAAAATGAACATTATATTAATTACATTCTGTTCTCTCTCTTGATTTCTAAATTACAGAAGAGTAAGAAGTTCGGAGAATGTATATTGGTCATAGGAGTCGTGTACCATTAGCGAGAAGCTCGTCGATTAGGTTCTTGTCTAATTAAGATGATAAGATGATCCAAATTAACATTATTTGGAAAGGAATTTTGGATACATTAAGATGACAATATTGTACCATAATAACACAGATAAGTAATTACAATACGTTAGTTCCATTAAAATTTTTTTTAAAAAAAAGTCCCCAAAATGTGATACCAATAACTTGGTTGTATGTAAAAGTTTTTCTTTTGGACTGGATATATGTGAAAAAATTCATGTAGTCTTACTTGGTAATAATCTAGACCATGAGATTGAGAATCTGTAAGCATCAAAGCCCATTTCCTTCATAATCCGAACATCTTCCTGTAACAAGAACATAATTATAGCCCCAATGAAATAGTTAGAATAAGTATGCATATGATCAAGAAAATCCCATTGTTCTTGTACTTGATTTCTTATAATATTGTGTGTTCTTTGTACCTTGTAGTGATGATATTGACAGTGGCGGATGCAGGAATGACCACTCATGGGGTCATAGTGTAAACTACCAAATAATTTTTTAAGATGAAAAAAATATTGAAAATGAAACGATATAGTACTTTCACTCATAATTAATGTCAAAAATAATATTACAAGGGAGGAGATGGTGGTAGAGGTCTTGGGGAGATTGGGGTTAGGGAGGAGAAATATGAAAATTTGGAGTTTGGAGGGTCTGTTTTCGGGTCTGTGCGCTGTTAAGAAGCTGCAGCCCCCTTTTTTTTTATTTTTTAAGTCCTAGACCAAAACGACGTCGTTTTGGCTAGGTCATTTAAAAAAAATTGCATTGCCCAAAACGACGTAGTTTTGCAAAGCAGCTTTTAAAAAAAAAAAAAAACAGAAAAGAACCCCAGCCACCGAAGCTTCTTCTTCTCCATGGGGTCATTTCCATGGCTTCCAAGGGCAAAAACCAGTCCCTAACACTAAAGTCCAGATCTGCCATGGGGTCGTCTAACCCCATTGACCCCATGGTGAATCCGCCTCTGGATATTGATCACATTTCCAGTGCTGCGGTCCGCTATGTTACCTAATTTTTTTCAACTTAAGCATATGAGATATTTTGGAAGACATATGGGGGAATATTTTATGAACCAATTTGAGGCCAAAGCAAAAGCTGCCGAAATATATAGAAGTAAACATATAAAATCAATACAAAGAAGAGACCTGGATATTTGTGAGAAAAAGTATCCCATATACTTGGTCCTCTACCACCTTCATTGGCAATTTGGCACCACCTTCACACTAATACACACACACATAACTAGTGGCGGAGCCAGGATTGTCTGTGTGGGGGGGGCGCCAAAAAAATGGACATTTTTTAAGAACTTTGTACTCAATTTCATGTATCAAAACGGAAAAGTCTACTGATAAAATCTAATTTCCCTTTAAACTATTTATTTTCTATTCCTTTTTTTTTTGTCAAACTATTTTCCATTCCCTTGACTCATCGGTTTGATTATTAGAGGATCAATACTTCCTTTTTTATGTCAGTTGTGTAATGGGCCCACACATTTTTTACATATAATTATAAATGAAGTTATTATGGATTGCAATTGGGGGGCCATTAGAATGATTATATGGTTTGCATTGTTAAATATATGAACTAAAACCCAAGCTTTACTGTGTTAAGAACAAATTGTGGAGGGGCCAGGCCACCTCAGGCCCTATTGTACCTCCGCCCCTGCACATAACCATGGAACCATAAATCAAAACCAAGCCAAATTTGTTTGTGCCTAATAAATCTCGGCCGAAAGAGCCGACCGAAAGGGTTTCTTTTCGGCCCTAGCACCTGCCCATAAATTCGCTAGGCATTGGCCTTCCCAAAATCAAAGAAAAGCTGCGGAGGCAGAGTCCTCTCGGCCTCACGGCCTCGGTGCTCTCGGTCGAGGCCAAAGGAAGTAATGAACCGCTTGGGTACATGGCCGAAAATATTGAGTTTAAAACCGCCACGTGGCATCAGGGTCCCACACCCCATTTAATGAGGTAATGCCTCTAACTATCGCAGCAAGCCCACTAGTTGCAAAGAACATTTAATGCACGAGGGAAGAAGGGAAGTGACTGAAGTCAGGATTTGGTGAAGGAAATCAGGGTGGTTAGGCACAAACATTCTTACAAAATTCTTACAGCTTAGGTCACCAACCATCAGACCAGAGCATTAAATGCGTCCCCACGGCCAAAGGTGCAGAACCCACGATCAGGGCGGCGGCCAAGATTTACCGGGATTTATGGGGTCACACCACCATGCTTCACGATCCCAAATGCCGATTTGACTACCCACTTGCTTTGATCAGGCCCATCATGCAGATTTTCAGCCTCGATTATCCCTCCAGAGCTCTTCCTATAAATGCCAAGCAACGTGCCGGAGCACCACCTAAAATCCACCAGCACCACCACCATTAAACGGCCTTGTAGCTCAGGCCGTGAACCTGACGGCCAAGATCAGTTCCTCTCTTGGCCACAGTTGTTTGATTAGAAGTCAAACTCGAACAGGCGCACCACTTAACCATTAACCCCAAACACATCACCCTCAAACGCACGATAGTCCGTGCTGGCACGCCCGTGCACAATCGCATCAAGCACCGAAAGAAGGACGCCACGTGTCGACACATATCCCCTCAGCCCGGAGCACCAGGCTGTGAGATTTGCGAGCCCAACAAGATTAATATAGTACTAATTAATGTACCAAAGCCTAGATGTACTACCTAGTAAAACGATGAAGCTGACCCGAATACGAAACCCGATGGAAAACTGCTCCTCTTGAGGATACCTGTGTCACTTGCAACACCAAAGTGCCTTGGATTGTAAGCTATGCTATTTGTCACTTCACACCCAAGAGTAACAAGTAGGACGACTAAGAGTAGAGTGCTGCTTTTGACTGCCATGAGTAAGCAGTAATTGTTTTTCGTTTTGGAGTCGTTACTGTTGACGTGAGTTAACCTACTAAATCAATGAGATTTATTTCCTAAGTTAATTAGGTGATTTACTTCCTTGTTTTATATAGTTTACACTAGAGATGGGCTCAGTCTAGGTTGGTTCGGTTTTGGGCCCAACCAAGACACCGAACCATAGGCCTCAGTTTGGCTATTTTGGAAATTGGAACCAAACCATAACTTGTGAAAACCGACCACTCCAATTAACCGGACTTATTGGGTTGGTTTGGCTCGGTTTGGGTTTTTGGGCTTTCTTAGAGAGAGAGAGAGAGAGAGAGAGAGAGAGAGAGAGAGAGAGAGAAAGAGGAAGAATAAATAAAAGAGATGGAGAGGAGAAGAAAATAAAAGGGAGATATGAAGTAAAAAGAAACCGAAAGAGAAGAGAGAAGCGAGAAGACAGAGAGGAAGAAAGGGAGGAAGAAAAAGAGAAAAAGAGAAAAAGAATAGAGGGAGAAGAAGAAGAAGAAGGAAAAAAAAAGACAAAGAAAGGGAGTGAAGAAGGACGTAAGAAGAAGGAGAAAAAAAAAAAAGAGATAGAGGGACTGATGGAGGCAAGACAGACGGAGATATGGAGAGAGAAGAAAAAGAAAAATGAATAAAGAAAAGAAAGAAGAAGACAAGATGCATGCGTGTGTTGGGTTACATTTTTTTAAAATTCTGTCAGGCATGTGTGTTGGCATGCCCCACAACAAAAGCCGGCTTTTTTATTTTTATTTCTTTAAACTATGTATTATATATATATTTCTTATAATAATATTTTATATAGTATTTTTTTTAATACCACTAGTTTGGTTTGGTTTGACTGGTGGTTTTGAATATTGCAAATCGTACACCAAACCATATATTTCGGTTTGATTTGGGTTCAAACTGGTGACAAAAAAAATTGAAAAAAAACCAAACCAACCCAAATAATAGGATTGGTTTGACCGGTTTGACCAGGTTATCGGTCTGAATGCCCAGCCCTAGTTTACACATCATTGTCTATTTCCTTGTAAAACACCCTTGTAAATTCCTATATATACCTCCTTATGGAGAAGAATACAATTAACCTAAAGTATTCAAACCATATTCATATTTTTAGCAGTTACTTGGCATGCGTTTAAGTTTATATATATAGCTCGAGGAGAAATTATGGATTTAAGAGGATAAATTAGCATTTAAGTTGAAGATAAATACCACCTTATTCGAACTGTGGGGAAACAGAAATTAGATTCCTACTTAAATTGATTAAGAAGCGGCCAATGTGGAATCTTTGTTTAAGTGGGTAAGATCACTTAAAGATTAAATAGCCAATTAAGGACCTATCTCCAATCTTTGTTTATTATCCAAAAGGGATACATAAACAACATAACACCAACCAAATTTAAAATAAATATAAAATTATAAATAAATATTAAAAAACAAAAAAGCATAACACTAAAATGTCATGTGGCCACCCGAAAGAAAAAAGAGACACTTACTCTTTAACAATATCAGTAGCCCTAATTCTGCAGCCACCACAACACTATAGGGAGGAGGAGTCCACAACGGTTGTCGGATGGACCCCGCCTCCATGCCCTAATTCTGCATAGGGTTCCTTGCCTCCTGTTTAGCTTGGTATGGGACTTGGTGCATGATTTTGATTTTTCTATTGATTTATCCCTTTTGTTGTAGCTTGCTTGCCTTGCTGCTTGTTAGGGGCTTTCGGCTTTTTATCGCCTTGTTTTTCTTCTTAGCTTTCTTAGCCCTTCTAGGTCTTTCTGGGTCCTCTATTCTTTTCTTCTGCTCTTCGTGTTTTAATGAAATTCCACTTCGGCCAAAAAAAGAAGAAGGCAATCCCCAATCTCTCAGGACACAGTGGCTGACATGGGAAAGCATGGGTTCATAAATTGGTAACTGTTGAGACCTTGAACCTGAAAGGGAAACTTAGCAAGAAAAACAGAAGAAATATAGGGAAAGGAATTCAACTATATTCTCATTCATATCTTCTCCACAAAGTAGAGTGGTGTTTATACAACTAGCTTCGATTGCCAGTTGGCAATCGGTTGAGAGAGAAACTAACCAACTCATGAAAATACGGAAAAAGGAAAATATATCTTATTTGGGGGAAATAGCTAGGTGATCTATCGCTAGGTGATCTATTGGGCTAAAGCACATGGCCCAAAGAAGGGGTTGGTTCCTAACATTCCCTCCCTCTCGAGAACAAATATGTCCTCAAGTTTGAAAAGAAGGGAAACGAGTCTGAATATCATAGGCATCTTCCCAGGTGGCATTTTCGACTAGTAGTCCGTCCCATTGAATGAGCCAAGGTGTAATTGGTTTATTCTTCCGTTTGATTAAACCTCTGTTCAAAATCTACGCCAGCATCCAGTGAACTACACCATCTATCACGGGAGGAAGAGTGGGAGAGAGGGAGACATTCGAACCCAGCTTCTTCTTCAACAATGAGACATGAAAAACGTTGTGGATACGGGAAGTTCTAGGAAGCTGCAGCTTATATGCGATTGTGCCCACCGGAGAAAGGATCTGGAAAGGGCCATAGAAGCAAGGAGCGAGTTTGGGATGCTGATGATTACGCATTGTGGCCTCGAAAGGGCCATAGAAGAGACGGAGAATGGCATCACGTTCTCAAAGAGTGGTGTCCACGACATCTACTGTAGTAGCACCAGGTATATAAGAAGATACGATAGGAAGAGGTTTCCCATATATGGCTTCATAGGGTGTCATCTGTATGGCAGAGTGGTAGGTGGTATTATACCATCATTCTGCCCATAGTGACCAAGAAGTCCAGCTGGTAAAGGTTTGTCCCCTGCGAAGCAACGCAAATAGTGTTCAAGCGTGCGGTTGAGAACCTTAGTTTGTCCGTCAGATTGAGGATCATATGCCGAACTATGGCATAGCTTGGTGCCCTGAGCTTGGAAAAAAGTCATCCATAACTGACTTAGGAAAGTAGGATCGCGATCACTGACTATGGTGCGAGGTAACCCATGAAGTCGATAAATCTCCCTGATAAAAATATGAGCGATTTGTACAGCAGTGTAGGGATGTTTAATCGCAAATGACCATATTTAGACAAGCGGTCAACCACCACTAGTATGCAATTCTTCCAGTTGCTTGACGACAGTCCCTCAATGAAATCCAATGCAATATCCTGCCAAATAGAGTCCGGAATGGCCAATGGCTGTAGTAAGCCGGGTGGCTTAATAGATTCGTACGTGTTGGGTTGACAGGTATCACAGGCTGCCACATACTTCTTCACATCGCCTTTAAGGCCAAGCCACCTAAAAGTGCGTAGCACTCTTTTGTATGTTCGGAGATAACCGGAGTGTCCTGTAATAGGAGTATTGTGGAACTCCTCAAGGATCTGATCGCGCCACGTAGCAGTGGCTGGTACATACAAGCCTCCCTAGTAGAATGGGTAGTTGACCCAAGTATAGTGAGAAGTGGGATTGGAGGCAGACTGAGCATCCAAGATAAGTTGATGAGTGGCTGAATCCTGAAGACAAGCTGCTGCAATTTGAGGTATGTAATAAAAAAATGGGGGACATAAGCCCCATTAGAGCCAGTAATTCATGTTTGCGTGACAAGGCATCAGGTCCCGCGTTATTTTTTCTAGCTCTGCACTCAATCTCATAATTGTAACCCAAGAGCTTGAGCAGCCATTTCTCTTGAGTGGTGGTAGTGATTCTTTGCTCCAAGAAATACCGAATAGTTTGATGGTCTATGAGGATCTTACACTTCCCCACAGATAAGGTCGCCAATGTTCCACAGCGTGTACCACTGCCATCATTTCTTTGTCGCAAACCGAGAGACTTCGATGCTTGGTAGAAAAAGCCTTGCTAAGGTAGGCGATAGGGTGGTGGTCTTGTGACAAGATAACACCAATAACCCCATTAGAAGCATCGCATTCAATTACCAAGTCCTTGTTGAAGTCAGGCAGAGCAAGAATATGTTTAGTAGTGAGAGCATCCTTGAGAGTATCAAAAACTTTTTCCGCCTGCGTAGACCATACAAAACCATCCTTTCGCAACATGTCGGTTAAAGGTTTGGAGATGAGGCCAAAGTCCTTAACAAACTTTCGGTAGTACCCTGCGAGGCTGAGAAATCCCCTTAGTCCTTTGACGGTGGTAGGTTTTGGCCAAGTTTTGATACACTGAATTTTCTTATGGTCAACCCCAACCCCAGCTACCGAGATTGTGTGGCCTAGATAATTCACAGACCTCTGTCCAAATGAGCATTTGGATATTTTGACCTGCAATCGGTTTGCTCGCAGGAGCTCAAATACTTGTTGAAGGTGAGCAAGGTGGTTAGTAAATGAATTACTGTAAACTAGAATATCATCAAAGAACACCAACACAAATTTACGTAAGTATGTATGAATAACAGAGTTTATGAGTGCTTGAAAGGTGGATGGTGCGTTGGTTAGGCCCAAAGGCATTACGAGAAACTCATAGTGGCCTTCATGAGTGCGAAAAGTAGTTTTCGGAATATCCTCCTCTTTCATCCTGATTTGATGATAACATGACCGCAGGTCCAACTTAGAGAAATACGAAGCTCCATATAGTTCATCCAGTAGTTCGTCACTAACAGGGATAGGGAACTTGTCTTTGATAATTACTTGGTTGAGAGCCCTGTAATCAATACAAAATCGCCAGGTGCCTTCTTTCTTTTTTACCAACAATACTGGTGATGAGAAGGGGGCTGTTACTATGGCGGATTAAACCGGCTTTGGGAATTTCTTTGACCTGAGACTCTATCTCCGACTTCTAGCTATGAGAGTATCGATATGGTATGACTGAAATTGGCCCTGTGCCCGGTAGTAAAGGAATTTGGTGATCTATACTTTTCTTCGGAGGAAGCCCTGTAGAAGTTGAGAATAAATCTGCAAATTGATTTAGCAAAGGTTCTGAAACCGAAATAGACTTAGGGTCGGTTGTCTCATGAATCAGAAAATTTATATCCACTATGTTCTCTTTGGAGCCCAATTGACATATTTGGGTGGTGGGTTGTAATGGGCCATTCATGGCACCCATAATTCTGTGATTAGATCCTTCCACAGTAAACTCCATGGTCCTGTGCTTGAAATGCCATCCTACCAATCCCAAGGTCTCTAACCAGTCCATGCCCAGAACCATGTCACAACCAATCACATTCAAAAGACGGTAATCATGCTTGAATTCGTATCCTTGTATTTGGACTGGAACCTGTCGGAGCATGCCTTTGGTTTTTAGAGGGCTACCTGAGGCAACCACCACGATTTCAGTGCATGTCCTATCAATGGGGTGGCGTAGGTGCTCTGCAATCCATAGGTTTATAAAACTCTTGTCAGCACCAGAGTATATGAAAACCAGAATGGGAATGCCCTGAATTTGCCCCATTAATTTCATGGCTCTCCCTCTACTCCTTCTCTTATCAGCGATAGCATGAAGCTGTACGGGAGTATCATTTGTTAGGGTCGGGTCCTCACCTATAGCATCCAGACACTCACTTGAACCTGCCTCCATAGTTCCCATATCTTCTCCTTCTACCTTGATCATGAAAACGCGAGACTGTTTACATCTATGACTTGGAACATAAGGGTCATCACAGTAGAAACACAATCCTTTCAAACGGCGTTCTTGTAGCTTGGTTTGAGTCTTACGCTGAACTGTTGGTCCTTCTTGTCGATTTCCAACTATCGTGGGTTTAGAGGTGACCCTTGGTGTGGAGAAATGTGGCTTCGTTCGTGGAGACGACGATGGCTGAAAGGATTTGGTCTTATTTTCCCTAAATGAAGCCCTTTTCTTAATCTGCTTATTTTCATAAATTTGGGCTAGTTCCATGGCTCATGCCAAATTCTTGGGCTTAAGAGCTAAAACCTCATCTTGAATTTCCTCCTTCAGACCTCCGACAAATATGCCTAAGAGAAGCTCATCAGTCCAGCCCACAGCTCAACAAGACAGTTTGATGAATTGGGCTATAAACTCTGCAACTAAGCCCATTTTTCGTCTCCGTAAAAGGGCCACGTTAACATTCAAAGCCTCCCCTGGCCCAAATCGTTGAAGAAGCATTTCGGAAAAAATGTCCCACGAGTCTCTCATATACCTGGCCTCATACCATTTCATCCAGAGGGCTGCGTCACCACCCAAGTGCATAGCCGCCACCATGACTTCTCTGGATTCTTCTACCTTGTGGTATTCCAAGAATCGCTCCGCCATTGCCAACCAGCCATAGGGGTCTTCATCATAGAAATGAGGAAGATCCAATTTCATGGGTTTCATGCTAGAAAAATGGGGAGAATGAGGCTGAGAGTATTGAGGTATCGGCATCTGGTGATGGCTGAGAGTATTGAGGTATCGGCATCTGGTGTTGCAACAATGGCGACCCCATAGTCGATGCTCCTGGTAGAACAATCGCATGTGGAATATATGGATTTGACTCCAAGAATCCCAAACTGGGTTCGGCACCAGCAAATATTGGATGATTAGGTGCTGTGAAGGTGTGATTAGTTGAGAAAATACCCCCCATCGTGGCCATGCCTCCCGGAGACCCTAGCATGGTAGCCGATGAAGACAAGACCGTGCTATGTGGTGGTGGTCCAGTAGACGTAATACGTTCCAACTAATTTGGTAAGGGCGGTGGATTACAGTTGCAAAAGGCGCGGATCTCCCCCAACATCGACTTTTGGAAAGCGACGTTCTGATCTTGGTGAGCGGCTAAAGATTTCTGCACATCTGACATGTTCGACTAAACCGCCACTTACGATACCGCTTCCGTCACCGCTGCTTAGACCTCCTGAATTTGAGAATCCCATAATTCGTGTTGAGCATCAAGCTCGGCTTCAGCAATGGCAGCGACCTCTATGGAGGCCATTGTCGACCCCTTTCTTCCCATGGTCGCAACCAGGCTCTAGATACCAAATGTTGAGACTTTGGACGTAAAAGGGAAACTTAGCAAGAAAAACAGAAGAAAGAAAGGGAAAGGAATTCAACTATATTCTCATTCATATCTTCTCCACAAAGCAAAGTGGTGTTCATACCGCTAGCTTCGATTGCCAGTTGGCAATCGGTTGAGAGAGAAACTAACCGACTCCTGAAAATATGGAAAAAGGAAAATATATCTTATTTGGGGGAAATAGCTAGGTGATCTATTGGGCTAAAGCACATGGCCCAAAGAAGGGGTTGGTTCCTAACAGTAACCTAATCAAATCCGCATTAAACATAGATAATTAGAAGTTAGAACAATTAGAATTTGAGATCAATATGAACCCATCGGAATTCACAACGTCGAAAGGAATTTAGTCACCCAACCGACTATTTATTTTTGTTCATACACAAACAACATTCACATTATACATTACGTTTTTGGTCACAAACAACGTTTGCAATTCGATTTCCCTAATACTTAGGAACTTTACTTAGGAACTTTTTAAACCAATGGGCTGAGAGTTTTGGGTGTCTTTTCAACCCATTTTTGTAATCCACGAAGTTCATACCGAATCGAACAGTGTAACCATTATTCCATTCAAAATTGTCCAACAGAGACCATGCAAAGTATCCCTTAATATGGACACTGTGCCTGCACAAAAAGATGGAATTAACAAAACCTAAGGTTAGGCATATATATGTATATGAATGTACATAGTATATATATGTTTTTTTTTTGGTACAAGCGATAGTCTAAACTAGAGGGGAGGGGGTTTCACACACACACACACACACACACACATATCTGATGCCATGGGGTTCGAACCTAAGACTTGAAAGTCTGCAAGTCAATGCCCTTTTTCACTGGGCTAGACCTTGTTGGTCGTAGTATATATATGTTACATTCGTATATATGAACATACATCTATATGTCATATGTGTATTTATAAATAAATAAATAAATATATGTCACACACATATACAACACAGGGGATATGTATAGGCTTTGTTGAGCACTTACTTGATGGCTCGTTGAACGTAATAGAGGTGGTGATAGTAGTAATCAATTCTCTGGCTATCATTACGGGCTTCCTCAAGTGACAATTTTGGATGGCTGAACTCATCAATCCCTGCAACAAATATGTAACATGTTAGTCTTTTAGTTTTAGAGAAGTTCTAACTCCTTTAATTATTACAAAGTGAACAGAAATGTCACTAGCTTAATAGTTAGTTCATTTTAAATGTATACTTAATAGCAATAATTACACTACATGTGAAAACTTGGTGATGCAACTAACTAAATAATTACCATTCTCCGTAATGTAAATGAGTGGATCATTATACTTTCTCTTTGTGTAGAGTAAAAGATCTTCAATTCCTCTTGGATAAACATATAGCCAATCTGAAGCCGCCTGTAATACCGTAGAAATTGAGAGATTTGTAGAGGTTACATTTGTCTGTGGAAAACAATTAATAATACCACTAACGCTAACAGCTACTCTAATTTGATATGTGTACCTTTGGACCAATAGGGACCCCATTAAGCTCAGCTGCCACAATATATATGATCAAAATCTAATTGTTATGAGAAACTTAAAAATTGGTAATCAACAAGCTTTGAATTTGTACTACGTACATGAAAAATTAGCACGAGCATCTGTCAAGTAGCTTGCATTTACAAAATTATGTTGAGGTGCATAGGCTGCATAATAAGTAGTATAGTAATTTAATCCAAGAAAATCAAATGACCCATTTAGCAATTTAGATTCTGCTTTCGTGAAGTTTGGTAGACGATTTCCAACAAGAGACCGCATACTGTGTGGATAGTCACCACTTGATATTGGCTCCGCAAACCTACAAAAAGGTGGAAATTCCCATTACAAACTTAATGCTAAATAGGATATTTTCTTGTCGGAAAATTTGGCATGTTATATTGCCGGAAAGTTGGCTAATTATAAAGCCAAACATTCATAAAGCATGTTTTTATTTGTTCAATGTATTTAAATTAATGTTCTATTAACATATATATTCGGGAAACAAATATTAGATTATGCTAGTAAGTATTGTAAGCGAGTTACAGATTTATATTAGGTACTGACCATCCAAACATAAAATCCAAGGCTCGTAATGCAGCATTTTTATGGTGCTTGGCTTCAGAAATCGGCACAAACCAATGTGACAATAGCGTTATACCTATCAGACCTTGTTGAGATGCCTGCAGATTAATTTTGAACATAACAGGATTACTGAGTCATATAGAATAATTCTCCATTATTCACATATAGTTCTCAATTAGGACCTAATATTAATATTCTAGCCCAGCGCGCTAAAAAAAAAAACCTGATATTTCTTCTTGTACAATTCTACAGCAGTTGCATGTGCAAGGAGCTGGTTGTGTGCCACCATATATGGTTCTGTACTTGAATCCCCACCAGTGCAATTTAGCTTCTGCCAATCAGAACATCGTCCGGGCGCAAAGTCCCCTTTTGCATAACCACCAACACTATAGCTCCATGGCTCATTCAATGTGATCCAGTATTTTACCCGATCACCAAATTCCTCATAGCAAAGCTCTGCATAGTCTCGAAAGTGATTTCTGTACACACACATATATATTGAACCATGGTTGTTAAAATGAATATCCAATGCCAAATATTGGTTTCGAACATATTTGAAATGGTATATCTGAATTTGTTCACGTACATAATATGAGGGCTTAAGAAACCACCGTATTCGTCTTCTAAGGCTTGGGGAAGATCCCAGTGGAAGAGGGTTACAAATGGCTTTAGACCTGCATGAGTAATAGAAAAGAGTTGACTAAGTGGTGTTTCAGGTGGGATTGATATTGAGGTTTTATGTGATTATATATAGAAAGCTGCTTCACCATTGTGTAGGAGTTCGTTGATGAAACTGTTGTAGTATTTGATTCCTTCCTTGTTCACGCCTCCACTTAGCTTTCCATCTAATAATTAAGAACAAAACAAGCAAATACACAAATAACTCAATCAAGCTAATAATTAAGAACAAAACAAGCAAATACACAAATAACTCAATCAATAATAAGTGGTAAGGAAAGAAAGGGCCAATGGTAAACTATTTCTTCTCTTGGTTCAATTTTTTCGATAACGACTTTAACTGATAACACGGCTAAGCTTGCAACACTTTCTTAGTTGCTTATATACAACGATATAGAAGGAGGGCCATGGTGAATTATTATTTCAAGGAAGAGACATGTTCTGTACAATATATACACGAATGTCATTGATGAACTCACTCGGTAACAATCTTGGCCATGAGATAGAGAATCTATAAGCATCCAACCCCATGTTCTTCATAATCCCCACATCTTCCTACAATAACACAAAAGATATAATTATAAAAAAGAACCTTAAAAGGATCTCATTTCAATTTCCTATAGCTATATGTTCTCTTCTCTTACTGGGCTCAAAGCAAAGAAGGCATTTGTGTTTGTCAAATTTGTTTTTGCTAAGAAAAAACAATGAGAATTATGTGATCAAAATTTAAACCTTATAGTGGTGATATTCATCAATAGCCACATCTCCGTTGCTGCCATCTTGGATTCTTTCTGCAATTAAAAAAACAAAAACAAAAAATTATCAAAGCAGGACTATTATATAACTAACTAGGCCTTATCTCTCACTAGAAAAAAAATAAAAAATAAAAATTGGTCCATTGTTTAATAAGTGAATTTGATTAATCAATTTTTTTCTCCTAGCAATGCTCTGCTCTGTATGAAAAATAAGGTCGTCCCTGAGCAATAAAATGTCCATTTGTGAGGTATTAGCAACAACTTTTATCGTCGAAAAAAGTCAAATCTAAGAAATCAAGTTTAGTGACGGTATGGGTAACAACCGAATTAGAGAGCGAAATTAAGACTTCAAAGACGGAACAAAAACAGAATATTAAGAGTGGATAAAGAAAACAAAGCCTAGACACACCACCTGGATGTTTGTGGGTGTAGGTATCCCATATGCTTGGTCCTTTACCACCTCCTCTTGCAGCACCTTCATACTAAAATTTACACACACACACACAAAAGAGTACAGAATGAAGATGCCAATGTTCATGAATGGATGCTTAGTCTGGCAAGAAGAAACTAATTAAGTAATTAAAACAAAAATTAATGGGTAATTAAGCCTCCAAAAGAGAAAAGACTCACCTGGTAAGAAGATGAAGCTGAGCCAAAAATGAACCCAGCTGGAAAACTGCTTCTGTTGAGGAAAGCAGTGTCATACTGATTGGGTGTAACTGGAATGGTGGCTTGGCTATTTGCCAATGCAAAGCCAATTAGTTGCAGAAAAGAATTTCCTAATAGCAAATATCCTAATTGGATTGCCATAGCTTGAGGTTTCCGTGATCTAGATAGCTTGGCCTTGCCTTGACGGGGTTTATAAATGGAGGAAGGATACATCACAGCACAGCTAAGAAGCCAGGAGTCTCAAGACACATGTACACTGTGCATGCAACGGTTAAAGCATCTCAAATGTTCCGGAAAAAGAAAAATTAAATTTAAAAGATCGTTAAAAAATAATAATTTGATGAAGCTAAAATGTTAAATTATTGCATTATTGCATTATTGCATAGCCTAAATGACATTTGTGAGGCCTTGAACAGTACAAGGCACGTAAAATTTAATGGCTTTTTATCACAAATAGTTCCTAAGGTTTTCGAAATTATCATTTTTCATCCACAACATTTTTTTTTTACACTAATGGTCCTTAAGATTATTCTCTACACATCAAAATGTTCCCTGCCATTAGCTTCCATCAAATTTTCTGTTAAATTGCTGACGTGGCACGTATGTGGAGCCTACACATCCAATAGTATATAGCCACGTGGCTTTAAATAAAATAAAATATATTTTAAACATTTTAAAACTGATATCCATTAAAAAAACAAAAAGACATGCACCATGCCTCCCTCCTCTCAACAGACTCACTTTTTGCCTCTCCCCCTCCTTTTCCTCCCTTATCTTTCTCTCTATCCCTCTCCATGTGTTCTCTTTCTCTTTCTCTCTTTTTTAATTGTACAAAGCCAAAAAACCCCAAGAGGCTCCAATTCTTCGGCCAAGTATAGCCCCAACCCCAAAAAAACGCGAAGAGGCCAAAACAAATATATCCCATATAGTCTTTGGTAGTATTGCAGCCTCAGCCAATCTGTGGGGTCATAGGAAAAACTACATCAAGCCATGGTAGATCAGCCTGTAAAAATTGAGGAAGATGAGGGAGAGAGAGAAAGAGAAGGGAGGAAGAGGAGGAAGAGGAGGAAGAGAGAGGCAAAGAGTGGGTCTACGAGGGTAGGAGGCGCTGGCAGAGGGAGAACGCAGATGGTGCAGGTCTTCTTGTTTTTTTTTTTTTTTGGATTTTAACTTTAAAAATATTTAAAATATAATATATTTTATTTAAAGCCATGTGGATGTATACTATTGGATGTGTGCGCTTCACACATGTGCTACGTCAGCCATTTAATAGAAAATTTGATGGAAGCTAACGACAAGGACCATTTTGATGTGTCGAGGGTAACCTTAAGGACCATTGGTGTCACAAAAAAAATTCGAGATGAAAGGTGATAATTTCGCAAACCTAAGGGACCATTTGTGATAAAAAACCAAATTTAATTAATGTCATAGCTTGATTTGGAATGATTAAGGAACCACTAAAAGCATATAATTTATAAAAGCAAATTAAACATTAGCAACAATGCTTTACCACCACGACTAAAGGTCCACAGCTGATTCAACGTGATCCAATGCTTTACCCGATCACCAAATTCCTTATAACGAAGTTCTGCATAGTCCTGAAAGTGATTCCTGCACATAATGGAGATGTTTGGAAAATTAAAAATCAATGGGAAATATTGATTTTAAGCACTTCATAGTAGTATAAATGTGTTAACTTACTTAATGTGTGGGCTCAAAAAACCACCATATTCTAGTCATCATTAGTTGTCATGTGTGTAATTCCTCTTAGCTCATATTTAGAAATTAGGACTTGGGTATTTGCTAAAAAATTGAAGTACATTGAAGAGTTTATGAGGCTACAAAATCAAGATAATTTGTGCATTCATTTATAATGGGCATCATTAAGAAAATCAGCATCTGCATCACAATACTTTGTATGACTAGTCATGTAGGCCAAATATTTCCAGCATGAGATTTTTAATAAAGGCATGTGACTTTGCTTATTATAAGTCCAATCCTTGGCTGCCAAGTGTTCTTTTGATTGTCTAATTTTACCAAAAAGGCTGGGGCTGGTCTGGACTCGCCAACTCTCTCATTAATTACATTTTTCATATGGGTTTGAGAGAGAGAGAGAGAGAGAGAGTTCTAGTGAGAAAGTGTGTGTAAATTAGGTTTTACTTTTTGGGAGAAGAGTTCATGGTTTCTTGAATTCCTTTTAGGGCTTTCATTGAAATTTCATTTCTCAAACTTTTGCTTAGTGATACAAAGTTTTCATCTCTCATCACTTTCATTTTCACTATTTTGGAAAACTTGGTTTTCTCTTTGGTTTGTATGAGAGTGTTCATGGCATAGAAATGGGTTTTCAAGATTTCATTTTGAAAGCTACTTCTTTTTCAGAATATCTGTTTAATATATTTTTTTGGGGTTAACTATATACGTTGTTTCAAATTAGTACCCAACCTTTAAAATCTTGCACGTAGATAGATGTACTCATGAAAACATACAAATTAGATCCTTCATACTTTATTCACACTGTCAGAGGAGCCTTGAAGTGTTGATGTGGCATGTCTGAAGTGACCTTTTTTTGCTGATGAAATGGCAAAAAAGTACTTTACTTTTAAAGTTAATTAAAAACATTAACATATATGATACTAAAAAAAGGTCAACTACATAAAAATATCCAAACTTTGAGGGTCTTTTCAAACTAGTACCCAACCTTAAAAATTTTGCACATAGATACGCAACCAGGTAAAGACCTTAATATAGCTTAACCTGGGCTACTGCCTGAGGAGGCTTTTATTTTTTTCTCAGCTTAAAATAACATTTAGCCCGACATGGACAAGAAATCAGCCGGTTGCAAGAAGCAAGAATAGAGAGATGGAGTAGACGGAGAGAGAAGAAAGAAAAGAAGAAGAGGGAGATATGTGTTGAGATGAGATGTGTTTTTATTTTGTCAGGTGCACTGCCCAACAAAAGGTGATGTTTTTATTTTTACTTCAATTCTTTCTAAATATTTTTTCCTTTTTTCTTTCTTTGTTTCCCTTCAATCCCTTCCAAATATTTCAACAATATTATCAATAATTCCAACATTTTCTCTGTTTCAAATGTCGTATAATAACAAAGAGTTCTAAATATTTGAAGAAAATATACTGAAAGAAGAGTGCTTATATAAAATATATATATATATATATAAAATTGTAACAAACAAGGGCTTATAATTTACCCCAAAAAAATTTAGCCTACCTCTACAAATATTCCTGGGTCCACCATTGGCTATGAGTGAAGCAGTTGAGTGTGGGTTATCTCTAGTTTTTAGTTCCTACAATCTATTGTCCAAGCCTAAAAATCTACAACAACCCTCCAAAATCCACCAAATTCAGTAAATTTTTGTAATAAGTTTGTATTTAAGGTAAATTTAGCCCACCCGATTTGCAATTCCTGACTCTATCCCTGTACCCAACCTTACAGAAAACATACAGATTAGTAACTTTGTTAGTTAGGCTGCTAATATATGTTAAATGATGATGTGGCAAATATATAGGCTTCAAATTTTTTCTTGACCTGGAATAAAATATTTAAAAAAAATCTTTACCTTTTAAAAAAAGTAAAATAATAAAATAACATAAATTTAGAAAAGTAAATATATGGGCTTGTCCAATATAGGTCCCTACAATTTCTATTTCCTAGACATATACCCATCATTCTATAAATCTATGTGTAAAACCCAATTTCAAACTTAAATGACCAGTAGGATATAAGAGGTCTTAGTATTCCTATGTTTTTACATCATTGCCATCAGACTTTATATTTTATTTATAATTTATTCTAAGCATTTCATTAACTGCCATAATTGTAATTAAAACACCCTATTAATAGCATATCAATCACCCCATTTCTTTTGGTTGTCATTCCCTCTTAACATATCGCCCCCTAAAATTGCAAAACAAAAAAAAAATGTAAATTACATATCCAATAATGTACATATGAAAAATATAAATATAAATATATACGTATAAAAATATAGGTATATTATTTACCAAAAAAATTTAAAACAAATAGGTCAGTTACTTTGTAATTGAAATTTTCGTACATTTTTCATAAATTAAAAATAGGTACACAATAATTTATAGAAAATAGGTGCGTTGTATAATTGAAATTTATGCACATTTAAAAAAAAAAAATAGGTTCATTTAAAAAAAATGTTTTTCAAAAAATAAAAAATAAATAGATTATCAAATTATTTTTCAACATAATTAAAATGTACACTATTATTCATTAAACTATAATAAAATAGATTACTAGTCGTATAATTCATAAAAGGAAAACAACATTAATTCCTAAATTTAATATTCAATTTAAATTACTAATACATTAAATATATTACTAGTCGTAATTTATAAAAAGAAAACAACATTAATTCAAAAATAGATTACTAATACGTTAATGTTGAATTTAATATTTAATTTCAAATAAGTTTCTAAATTAATTCCTACATCCATTACAACCATTTGAAAATCTTTCCAAATTCAACGTGTGTCATTAGTTACACCCCCATAACACATTAAGTCATAAATAAGGATAGTTTTGGAATCCAAAAAATACAATAAATAAGATTTTAAGTTATATTAGGTAACTTGCTTAGTTGGATCCTAGTCATGGGGTATTATTTGAAAAAATTGGGTATTTTAAATAGAAAACTAAAGGAAAGGGTTTTAGGTGATTTAAAATGAATTTTATGGGTCTAAGCTCAATTTACTATAAATACAAAACAAACAGCCCGACCCCTGTGATATCGATGTTGGTGGTGGGTGGGTGGGGATGGTTGATATCGCTGCCAATCTCTCATCCCAGCCACCACAACCCAGTAGCCTCATTCCGAACCCCGACACCCTTAGACCCCGATAACCCATCAGCCCCATCCCTTCTCCCACATCTGTCCCCTCCTACCAAGCAACCCATGTAGACTTTCAAACCCTTCTCTTCTCTCTCTCTCTCTCTCTCTCTCTTCTTTGATCTTTGTGCTCTAGTATTGTATATTAGTCTCATGATTTATTTTCTTGAAATCCAGTTAAACAAACCACAAATCAGTGGTTATTATTGTTCTTTTGTTGCTAGGTAATAGTACTACAACAGAGCTAGACAAATGTGCATTTGAATGAAATAACATCTAGTAAAACATAGTAGGAATCAATGGTGGCGGAACAATAGGAAATATGAAATTAAATTATAATAATTCTCAACAAAATTGTAACCATCAAATATAAAACAAATTCGTATGAAATTAATGTAAATCAACAAACACAAATGTGTAGAAATACTGACAACTTTAGCGATTGAGGCTTGCAAGATTTGCAATGTCCTAAAGACAGATTTCGTCCCTACCCTTGTGCTCGCAGTTCTATAAGCGTCTATCTCCCAGGATTCAACAATCGATAATCTTAAATTGAAGCACTTCAATTTAAGACTCTGACGAACCAATTATATATTTGTACTCTCAAGACGCTTAGAAAGGAAACTTGAAGATCGATACTCTAACATAGCATGAGTGGGGAAAAATTCCTTATAAACACTCTTCTGGAATGTCATATAGCTTAGGTTTATATAGACCCAAGTGATTTTTTGGAATAGCAATGGTGCCTGTTCACTAATTGACGCCACCCATGCAAAAGGGAAGATGCAACTTCTCTAATTGAACTGCATCAGGTTTGTATGCTATCCGGTTTTTCATATTTAAACATAATAACTGTTTTCATTCACACATTAAAATTAAATATTATAATATATAATTTCCAACAGTCATTACTGTAATTTTTTTTGTTAGGTCATAGAACTACTCCTTCTTTTTGTTACAAGTCCTAATACATTTTTTTTCATCATCATTCTTGGTTATACGTAAAAATTAACCGGCGGTTTGGAGGTTTTAGGGATGAAGCTTCGTGGAATGAGGCAGCTGTGTTTTTGGGTCGGGTGCTGAAGGGACGCTTAGGATATTTGCGGTGGCAATTTTGTAAATTTGTTTGGGGGTTTTAATGAATTTGGGTTGGGCTTCATTGGGTTTTTCAGCGGTGGTAGACTTGAAAACTTGTTTGGTTTTTTTTAATGAAACAGGTTGGGCTTCATTAAGTGGCATTGTTGTAATTTATAGGTCTTTTGAGTGTTAATATATATTTTTTAAGTGGGTTTTGGGTTTTTTTTATTGAAATTGTTGCGGGTTGGGTTTTCACTATTGCAGACCACACTATTGGGCCTATACCTCAAGCTCCCTCTGTTTTCCAAAGCAATGTTCATGATTCACTAAACAAATAATAATGGAATGTTACAAAGAATTCCAGTAAAAATTTAAGAAATAGGTTATGGCTTAAAAAATAATAATAATAGGCCAACTCTTTTCTTTCCATTTGTATTCAATAGATAATGGAAAGTTGCTAGCTAAGGGGTATATACAAAATGGAGAGGAGAAAACCAATATTATTAAGGGCTAACATCAAAGACCCCTCAAGGTTTGGGATCATTCTCAATATGCGCTTCCGAGTTTCAATTTCATCAATTTACACCATATTATTTTCAAATTTAACCAATTTAAGCTTTCCGTTAAGTTGACTGTTAGAAAATCCGTTAAGTGATGATGTGTCTTTTATATGGCCCACTTTTTTTGCTTAGTTGAAAGAAAATATTAATAAAATAATATTTAGAAATTTTAAATTGAATATATAAATTTTTTTAAAAGTAAAAATAAAACTAACCCCTCTCCCTGATCTGCCTCCCTCCCTTCCCGCCCCACCACTTCCCCACCCTCCCTACACCTCCACCGTCACCTCAACCCAACCACCCTACCCACCAGTGGCTCGCGCCCTCTCTCCCCCTTCTCCCTCTCCCTCCTCTTTTGATTCCCACTAGTGCTGGACTTTAGTGATGAGGCCGTCTTGCTTTATGTTCAGATGGTGATAAGTTCACATTTCCGTTTGTGTTGAGCGCTTGCCCCCAAGTTGTGGCTTTCTGTGAAGGGGTTCAGCTCCATAGAGCACTTGTTAAGATGGGTTTGATGGAAGATGCATTTATTGAGAATTCTTTGATCCATTTCTATGCTGAATGTGAGGAGTTGGATTATAGCCGAAAGGTGTTCGATGGAATGGCTGAGGTTAATATCAAATTGATGGGTTTCTCGTTTATGAAATTTGATACTATTTTCTTATGATTTTTCCATGATTGCTTTGTTAACTGCATCCTCAATAAGCAATCCAAATCAATTATGTAATCAGACCCACACATCTAGAAAGAGATAGAAAGATAGAAGAATTGAGAAATTCTTTTGTTCCCTTAGAGATTGTAGAAAGGAGATAGAAAAAAGGAAGAATTAGGAATTCTTGTGTTCCCTTAGAGATTGTAGAAAGGAGAGAGAAAAGAGGAAGAATTGGGAAATTCTTTTGTTCCCCTAGAGATTGGAGAAAAGGGATATAAGAGAATGAGAAATTCTTTATTCCCGGAGATAAGAAATTGAGAAGAGAATTGGGACAGACCCAAGTGAGGATTGTTTGATTTAAGATTTTCTTGTTCTCCAAAAAAGTAGGATTTAAGAGTCAAGAATATGGGTACTGAGATTTTGGATGCACAAGAAACTTGACACAACAAATAACATATGAACCATCAATATTTGACCCACGATGATGTATTCAAGAACATGAAGGTGATTTTATAACAAGGAATTCAATATTTGATTTGGGAGCGGCTACAATAACTATCAATCAAAGGTGAATAGAAAGCTTGAATCTTTGAACATAGGAAGAGATAGAGGATGAACAACAGACATACCAAAAGAACATCCATAAGACCCAAAAAGCATAAATGCAACTAACAATCTGAAATCCACCACATATCAAAGTTGAGGAAATACAACCTCCATAGCCCGACATGGAATTGAAGTCAGCGAGTCGAAGCAATCTGAACAACCACAATTTGAGTAGTAATCGTACAAAAAACAACAACAAATCCAATCGAAAACCCCTAATGTGAGCAACAATCCACCAAGAACATCGAATGCTACCAGAACAGCAACAAATCCCAATCGATAGGTCTTTGAATTCGCAAATCAATGGAGAATTACGCAAATTGTACAGAAAACAGCAACAAATCCCAATCGATTGGAAAATCCCAATTCGAAGGCTTGAAATCAGCAATCTCATAGAAAAACCCCAAAATTAAGTAGCATGCAAGCAAGAACATTGAAAATTCCCAAAAATCAGCAACAAAACCCAATTGAGAAACACTCGAATCAAAGATGAGACTAAAAATCCCCAGTAGCAAGCTAAATAGAAACCCTAAAGCAATTTGATTAAATTGAGAATCCAAGAATGAAGTAGGAGAATCAGATATCGACGTCGATTTCCATCTAGTTCCAGAAAAGAATGTCAAGGCATAGAAAGCGGAAGTAGAAGAACTCAGGATCGAACATGGCTCTGATGCCATGTTAACAGTTTAGAAGAGGAAGCTTAAGAATTAAGAAAGCCAAGAAAGAAGAAGAAGATTCAATAGAAATAATATGCTATGTATATTGATTTCACAGAATGTTTACAATCGCAGTGTCATTAGTGTTATATATCTCAATAACCAAGGCTTAACAGTCTAACTAATAACGGCTAATACTAACTAACAACACGTGAGCACACACATGACAGCTTAACTGAATATAAGCTAACTAATATTGTTATCATGCTTCATAGAAAATGGCTTCTAACGCTTTTGAAAATTTTGGGGCAAAATCTGATTAAATGATTGTTCTTGAAGACAATGATTGTGATTTAGTTTTTCAAATGCTACATTGTGTTTGGGATTTCAAAATCTTATCTGAAAGCCTGACCAAAAAAAAATCTTACCTAAAAGCTATTTTAGGGAGACTTGCTGAATTATGGTTTCTGGGTTGTGACTGTTAGGTGACTGTGGAGGGTGTGAGGAAGAGAAGCGTCGGGGAAAAATTTCAAGGGAAGAAGGGGGGATCGGAAGAGGAGAGAGAGAGAGAGAGAGAGAGAGAGAGAGAGAGAGAGAGAATAGGGTGCGAGACACCGGTGGGAGTGGCTGGGGATAGGTAGGGTGGTTGGGTTGAGGTGATAGTGGAGCTGTAGGGAGGGTGGGAAGAGTGATTTGTTTTATTTTTACTTAAAAAATATATATATATTCAATTTAAATTTTCTAATTAATTATTTTATTAATATTTTATTCTACTAAGCCAAAAAAGTGGGCCATATAAAAGACATGTCATTACTTAACGAATTTTCTAATAGTCAACTTAACTGAAAGTTTAAATTGGTCATATTTGAAAACAATGGGGTGTAAATTGATGAAATTGAAACTCGGAAGTCCGTATTGAGAATGATCCCAAACCTTGAGGGAGTCTTTTCATGTTAGCCCTTAATAATATTGGTTTTCTCCTCCCTATTTTGTATATACCCCTTAGCTAGTAACTTTCCTAATCTTTACTTGCTAATATTTGCTCGATCAAGCGAGGCAAGAGGCTTTTACATCAAGTGGTTAAGAACACACGCATTTTCAATTCCCTTATCGACAGATTTGTTTATATATATATATATATATATATCAGTCCCGATCTCTTGGACTACAGGGGTTCAAGAGATTTGTGGTCACTCACCGTTGGATGTAAATTCAATGGTTCACTCACTCTTGCACTCCTTTTAGGTGACCACAATTTCTTGGACTCCTGTGGTCCAAGAGATCAAGACTGATATATATATATATATATTGTGAGCTTCTACTAAGGGATCTCTTAAATAAGCTTATTTGAGGGAAACTCTTGTAATGCCCACCACACATTGTTTTTCAATAATTCGAACAATCTAATTTTTAGATATTCCCTCAAACATCATATCTGCAAAAAATCACTTGAATACGAAACCATTTGACCACTCAATTAGATTATTGTTATTTTAGTCTTTTCTTGAAGTATCTATTCATCTATTTTGTTGCTAGCAATTAGATGCCTTAATGATTTCCAATAGGGTCAGGATCGGGGGACACATTTTTGACACATCTTGAGACCCTTAGATTTAAACACTTTCAATGATTGAGATTAATGGCAAAATGATATTTTAACTTTAAAAAATACCGTTAATTTCAGTTTAGTACTCTGAACTCTTACTCTTAACGCATGTTTTCCCTTGCACTCTCAATTTTCACAATTACATACCCTAAGTTTTTCAATTTTTTGCAATCTGGTTCTGGTGTTAGCCTCGCCGTTAGAATTTCAGTTAGTTGTTGATGTGGCAAAGATTACCAACTTTTTAAAACTTAAATTTCTTAAAATATTAATAAAATATTACAAACCAATTAAAAATATTTAAAAAAAACAAAAAAAAAATTATAAAATTGAATAGAGAAAAACCTAACTCAAGAACCCACCTTCCCCCAGTCGCAACCCTCCCTCAACACCCAACTCTAGCCGAGCCCCACCCCACCCCACAGCCTCAGCCACACCACCCAACTAGCCACCTGATAAGTACATTATTTCCTATATTTGTATACCTCTTATATTTTGTTTTTATAGGGAAAGTTAATTAAAAATAACATTATTACCGTACTTTCCTTATTTTCATCTATTCTGCGCTCTTTGAAGGGCTTTGACTGAAAATGGACTTTTCAAATGAATTTTAGCTCAAGGCCAATTGAAGAAGAAAGCTAAGACATTGAAGATAATTGTATCAAAGTTTCATAATTTTCTACCAAGCCAAATGCTCTAGACTAGCAAGTCAAGACAACCTAAGTTGAAATCTCGTCATAACTGCATTGTTGTGGAAGATTGAAGATTTGAAGACTTTTATGAATTTTCCTAGTGGCGTGTGATATATTCTTGGAAAGCTTAGAGATCAAGCTACAATTCTCATAATTTTGCACAATTTTCTAGGAAGTGGAAAGACCCCAAAACGTGCGTACAATTTGGCTGATGTGTTTCCAAGTTAAAGAAGGATTCTTTTCTAGTTTGTTTCCTTAATTGTTTTGGATTTTATTTTGCTTTAGGAGAGTTTTTCCAGACCTTTTTAGAGTAGGGTTTAGTTGTTTTAAACTATATAAGGTCACCCTAAGCTCTCTCTATGGACCATCTTGATACCAGATACTTTTTTTACAATATTTCAATACACCCACAAAATATATCAAAGAGAGAGCCAAGAGTCGCTGCTGCGGTGCTTTTGGAGCTCACAAAGGTGTTGCTATGGAGAATCCAGAGATCAAATCCATTTGCCAAATCGGTTTTATTACAACAATTATTTTGTTTATCTTTTCTTTTGTCGTGAACTAATTTCTCTTACTAGGGCTACAATATAGCCTAACCATGAATACTTAAATTTTATAATTATATTAATTTTTGATTACTATTCCATGTTGAGTATTTGTTACTATTCTTAATGCTTTGAATATCTGGCCAATATTTAATTGATTTGATGATCTAAGCGGAGACTGAGAGGAGATGTTTGGTGTTTGCTTCTTGTAACAAAATCATGTCTTGAATGAGTGCATGAGAAGGACTAACATGACTCATGTAGTTTTCTTGCATGTTCTCATAGAACTTAATGGGTTCTTGATTTTCCAAATATGTTGCTTGAGAGAGAATGGGTTATTAATTAAGAATACTTTCGGTTGAGCCCGAGAGGGGATATCGAATAAATTAGGGTTAATTGGCTATAAGAATTAAGTGAAATTGGTTATGGTGAAACCAAATGCTTTAGTGTCTCACCAACTTGATTTTCCACTGTTAATTAAATTGCTATTTTTCATATTTATTTTAATTTAGTTTATTAAATCAATCACTCTCATTAATGAATTTTTCAAATACAGTTTTTGAATTAATCATAATTGGTACTTAAAAGGAAATTACAGTTTTCGTGGGAACGACACTTCACTTATCTCTATATTACTTGTGCGGATTGTGTGCTTGTAATAATTTCACAATACCAGCCACTTCTCTCTCTCTCTCTCTCTCTCTCTCTCTCTCTCTCTCATCCTCCCCTCATGCCACTACCGAGATTCATCCACTTGGAGCCATTTATGGTGGCAGAGATCTAACTGAATTGGCAGTTAGGTTCCCCTCTCTCTCTCTCTCTCTGATTTCTTCTTCCCCATTCCCCCATGACCACCACCTGTAAGCTCCAACCCCTAAACCCATCTTACAGCCACCCTCCACCGCAACCCGCAACCACAGCCCCTACCACCCCCCCACAAATTCTTCCCCCTTTCTTCCCCATAACCCCAGCCCCGATTTCTTCCTCCTAATTTTTCTCACCCTCCATCCCAACCCGCAACCACAACCCCATGAACCCAGAACCAGTGGTGGACCTATAGAGGTGCAAGGAGGTGCAACTGCACCTCCCTTAGTCTGATCAAGCATTGCAAGTGTCGAAAAGTTGCCACTTCGCTCAATCCATTGCGCACTCCACCTGTTTGACAAAAGTCCTCCAATAGTTCCTTTCCTTTGTTGTGCGCACGTCTATATATATATATATTTTTTTAAATTCCTGGTCAAAACGACGTCGTTTTGGACCAAGAAAAAAAAAAAGATCCGTATTGTAAATAGAAAAGAAGGAGGAAACTCCTTCAATACGCAGAGTTTGCTTTTTTTTTTTTTTTTTTTTTAAACAAAGAAAGAAAGTTCCTTTTTGAGATATTCTTTCCGTCCCCACCACACCCATCAAAGTCCTTGTAAAAAGATCATCAAATTCATAATTTTTTTAAAGTCTAGTCCTTTTTTTCCGCCTTTTTCTGGTTTTGAGAGAACTCAATCTTTTATAAAAACTGAATCATTGATCAAGTCTTGTGCCAATAAAGAAAATATTGTATCGATCAAATTCCAAAGTAACTTCGAATGTAATTCATAGTGAATCTAGAAAAAAAAAAAAAAAACATGCTTCTTTTTTTTTTTCTTCTTCAGGAAACGTCGAACAAGTTTCGTTTTTCTTATTTATTATTTGACTTTCTCTGTATTCATATGATCATTAGCATACTTGGGGAGGAAGAGGCTGATTTGGCTCTCTCTTTATTTTATCCACTCGTGAAAATATAATGTGATGTTTTCATGATATGAAACCTCGTTGGCAACAATTGTAGGTTAACTGCAATGTTATTTTTTACTATAAATTACGTATGACATTGGTATTGTTTAAATTATAAGGATATTTGGTTGTTATTTTTTAAAACTTTTAGCCTTTCAAAATTGCACTTCCGTCGAAAAATTCCAGGATCCGCCAGTGCCCAAAACCCCCGATTTCTTCTCCCACCTGCTCCTCTTGGTTTTTCTGTAAATAACTTGAGTTGGGTTTATGAAGATGGGGCTTTTGAGCTAGGTTTTGGGGTCCTGTTGGGTTGACAGGGGTGTTAATGGTGTCTGGGTTTTGGCGGTGAAAACTAAGGATAGGATTTAAGTGGAAAAGCAGGTTTTTTTTGTTGAAGGTCTAAGGACTTTTGGGCTGATTGTTGTCTATGAATTTTTAGAAGAAACTGAGAAAAATGCAAAACCAAGAAAGAAATAGAAATGAGGTGCCGAGAAAGAGAGAGAGAGAGAGATTTTTTTTTTTTTTTGGTTTTTTAATATTTTATTCATATTAAAATTTTAAAAAAGAAAAAGTATGTGGGACCCATAGTGCCACATAGGCAACTAACGAAGAAATCTGATAGAAACGTAATGGTGGAACCACATTGTAACAAATTTAGAAGACCGGTGTATGTTATTGTAAAAATTGAAAAGATAGGGGCTAATATATCTTAAGGGTGTAACCACAAGGTACTAAACTGTAATTCACCCTTGACTTTTGGAGTGGGCTGCCATGGGTGGGTGCTGAGAGAGGGTTGCAACATGGGGAGGGTGGGTTTTGGATTAGATTTTTTTCTTCTTCAATTTTATAATATTTTTAGTTTTTTTATATTTTTAATTGGTTTGTAATATTTTATTAATATTTTAATTAATTTTTGTTTTAAAAAAAGGTGTCCCACTTACGCCACATCAGCAACTAATGGAAATTCTAACAGCGAGGCTAACATCAAAACCAGATTGCAAAAAATTAAAAAGCTTAAAGTATGTAATTATTAAAATTGAGAGTGCAAGGGCAAACATGTCTTAAGAGTAAAATTTCAAGGTATTAAACTGAAATTGACCCTAAAAAATAAAATGAAAATACTATTTCTCTCTCCTCGTCTCATTTTCTTCGTACCATTTTTTTCTCTCTCCCCCTCTTATCTGGTCCCTGCTTATTTTTCTCTTCTTCTCCAACGTTTTTTTATTTATTTATCAAACTTCTTCTCCAACTTAAACCAGAAAAAGATGGGCATGAGAAATGTTATAACTGTGTAAACCTTCACATACCTTTCATTAATCAAACCAATTATTCCAAGTAGTCAAACCAAATATTCTTCTTAAATAATAAAAAAACGCAGTAAGGCTGAGGAATGTCGATGGAGAGGGCAATTAGGGGCGCTGACAAGGGATGAAATGGGACTCATCCTTGAGCGGGTTCAATGTTGAGATTGATGTTTTATAAGCCATCCCTTTTATTAGAGCGGAAGGAGAGTCGGTGGTTTTGGAAGGAAATTGTTTAGGATATGAAGGCTTCTGCAAGGATGGCCAATGGCCAATGAGTGTTTCAGTAATTTTTCAAGGGTTGAAGCTCTGTCTATTTGAGGACAATGATGTCCCCTTTGACTCCAGTTTGATTTAACTATATGCAAAAATAATTTAGTTTAGTTCATAAAATTTTATTTTAGAAAGCCTTTTTTTAAATAAATAAAAATTGGTGAAGAGGGGCCTAAGCAAAGGAACAGCAGCACAGACTAGTCGAGATCTAGCAACGCCTAAAGCTTTAAAATTTAAGATTACACCAAAAGATGATTTAATTGGTTTTAACTTCTGGTCTTGTTGGTATTATAAACATGGTGCCAGATTTGGATTGCTAGTTCAAATTTATTTATTTATTTTATTTCTGGTTTTGAGTTGGAAACTTGGAGAAGAAGAAGAGGGAGAGAGTGCTTCAATGGCGGAAGATGGTATTTTTGTGGAAGGGAGAGAGAGGCTTTTTGGGAAGAAATGTTTAAATTCCCGAAAAATGAGATGAGGAGAGAGATGTAATATTTTCATTTTATTTTTTAAATTTAAAAAATTATTTTACCATTAATCTCAACTGTTGAAAGTACTTAAATCTTATGATCTCAAAAGTGTGTCAAAATTTATGTCAAAAAGTGTCTCCTAATCCTAACCCTATATATATAGGATCAACTAGAGTAAATCTCCCAAACTATGGGGGTCATTACAAACTCATACCCAACCTTTAAAGACCCGCTTGTCTGGTACCCCAACTTATAGAAACCCTACAAATGAGACCCTCTGTTATTGAGTTTGTTAGTAGATTCGTTAAATGCTGACGTGGAAAATGTAAATCCTATTTTTTATGCTAATTTGGAGTAACATGAGAGAGAGAGAGAGAGAGAGAGAGAGAGAGAGACATTAGATAGTGTGGGTAGGTAGATCTAGGTGGTGGGTAAGGGAGAGGTGGGGATGGGGTTGGGGAAGATGAGATATGTATGTATAATGGCGGAGTCAGAAAATTCAATAAGTATGGTCAACCTTAAGTAATAAAATAATCGCAAAATAAGATTTTATCTAATAATACAAAGTCTTTAGTAATAACTCAAATGTCATTTCAATACATTCACAATTGTCCTCGACGAGTGTTCAACTCTTGAAATCTTTTTATAATCACTTCATTTTCAATAATATCAAAGGTATATTTCTCACATATATCATTTCAATACATTCACACCGTTACGCTTAAAGACTTACTGGATTGATCGTCACAATTTAGTGAAACAAAGTTGAATTTATATAGAGAACTAACTTTAATTAGAGTCGGAGAAAAAAAAAAGTGAATAACTGATGCAAAGGAAGACTTGAAATAGAATAGGTTTTAATTTAAGTGGTGCAAAGGGGTTGCTTTAGCTTTTAGGTTAGTAATTATTAAGTTATTAAAAAAGGAAAGTTCATAAGGGTCATATTTAATAATAAATTATACACAAAGGATAAAACTTAACGAATGCATGTTATTTACGGAACTTCAGAAGGGTCAACTAATCCTTGTTGGCCTTTATTGGCTTCACCTTTGTGTATGTATGCATCTATTAACTCCTATCAAGATATATTAACTTTTCACACAATGTGAATCATGTGAATCGCTATTAGGTCTATAATTCAAGATCCTTTTCTTTTCCAAAGCAATGTGAATGATGCACATTTTCTTTGGAAAAACTAAAAGGGACTGCTATATATTATAAAATTTACTTGTCTCATCATGACATATGGTAATTATTATCTTGTTACAGGGTTTGAAAACTATATATAATTCGTCACAAGTTAGTTTTTCAAACCTTGAATACTTGAAAACAAAAAAAAATAAGTAATCTTACAATGATCAAATTTTGAATTATATGTATAATCTTACTACATATCTGACGTGTGAATCACTCTTTTTTGTTTATTTTCTGGTAATTAAAGTCCACTTACTTTAAACATAAGTTGGAATTCGTATATAGAGGAACTCTGGAAATTGCAGTGCAAATGGCTTTTGTAATTTCTTTAATTCTTCTGACATCTACAGTGCCAAGTGCCGCCCACAAATTTTGCCGTTTTCATTTCTTTAATCCCATGAAACTTTCCACAAGGTCGACTGCATGGCCCACTCCACTATTAGCTAATGGGGCCCGCCATGTCCTCATGGAATACGACTTTAGCTACAACAAGTGGAAGTCTTTGGTGGATAACTAGAAGAAAGTAAATGTGAATTATAAATTCATCGTACGTTGACCAACCAATCAGAATAGGAAAGTTTGACTGACCAAGCCGACATTTGAATAATATTTCCAAATTGATAACAATTTTCAATTGCGTACCGTCATTGTTTTCAAACTTATCTTCACCAATTAAAACAAGCCCGCTTTCTCTTACCACTGAACACAAAAGTTTGTATAAAAAAAGCAAACCAGGGTATTTTACATTTCGAAAGAAGTCTTCGACTTACCCTAATTTCAATGGAGGAAATAAAGATACCTGAGTATTTCATATGTCCCATATCTCTTCAGATCATGAAAGACCCAGTAACGGTGTTGACCGGCATCACCTACGACCGCGAAAGCATCGAGCAGTGGTTTTCAACAACACACGACATGTCGTGCCCGGTCACAAAGCAGGCCTTGCCAAGAGACAACGGCTTGACGCCTAATCACACGCTCCGCAGGCTGATCCAGCAATGGTGCAAAGAAAATGCAACCAACGGTGTAGGTTTGATCCCAATTCCGAAACTTACCCTGAACAAGATCTGTGTCTCTGGACTTGTCCAGGATCTTGGGGTTTCTCATTTGCAGGCCAACGCATTGAAAAAATTGGAAGCCCTTGCATTAGATAATGCTCAAAGGAACAGGAGGTCCATGGGTGAAGCAGGTGTTACCAAAGCTATGGTTTTGTTCATTGTAAGATGTTACAAGGAAGGTGCTCAAAGAAGTGTTCTAGAAGCTTTGAGAATTTTACACCATGTTTGGAGTGTGGCTGATGATCATGAAGTTAAGCTTATTGTCAATGGAAGCAATGACTTTCTTGAATCTTTGACATGGGTTTTAGGGTGTGATCCTGAGATGGATAACCATGCGATCCTCATGAAAAGCGAAGCGATACTAGTAATGAAAATGGCAATGGAAGTCATAACTGCAAGTCAGCTCGAGCGGTTGAATCTTGAATTTTTCAAGAATATTGTAATGGTGTCTAAAGAGAAGATCTCCCAAGAAGCTCTCAAATCTGCACTGCATGTTCTAATAGAAGCATGCCCGTGGGGGAGAAATCGAATGACGATGGTTGAATCCGGTGCAATATTCCAGCTCATCGAGCTCGCACTAGCAAGACCCGAAAGGCACATCACCGAGCTGATCTTCAATCTCTTGGCCAATTTGTGTGGCTGCGCTGATGGGAGAGCACAGCTTCTAAAGCACGCTGGTGGTATTGCTTTAGTGTCTAAAAGAATTCTTAGGGTTTCACCAGCAACAGATGATCGAGCGGTCCATATACTTTCATTGATCGCGATGTTCTCAGCGACACATGAAGTTCTTCTGGAGATGCTGTTAGTTGGAGCAGTGTCAAAGCTTTGCATGGTAATGCAAGCAGACTGTACAGCCCATTTGAAGAAGAAGGTTAAAGGGATCTTAAGGCTGCATTCTAATGTATGGAACAATTCACCTTGTATTGCTGTATATCTTGAAACAAGGCCAAGGTAACATTAGTAAGCTTTGCATGGTAATGCAAGCAGACTGTACAGCCCATTTGAAGAAGAAGGTTAGAGGGATCTTAAGGCTGCATTCTAATGTATGGAACAATTCACCTAGTATTGCTGTATATATTGCAACAAGGCCAAGGTAACATTAGTACTAACTTTTACATGATAATTTTTTTATTTTTTTTATACAAGCGATATTAGAAGAAGAGGGAATCGAATGTAGGACCTTAGATACGCGATTAAATGCTCATAATCAGTTAAGCTACAAACCATTTTCCATAATTAAATCTTTTTATTGCTGGTATATATTCCCGAACATTTTGTTCAAGACTTTGTTATCGTGTATAAGATTAAGTGAGCGAATTGTGTATAACATTTACTTTTGTAATTGTAAACGGAGCCCAAATTAGAAGCGGAACAAAACTCAAACAACAAGCAGAGAAAGGTGTATTACCGCAACAATTGACTTTGAATTTAGGTTGTCCTTTTCTTCTTTAGACATATGAGTAATGCTTATCTTCTCCCTACCAATCATCATAACAAACATGTCCAAATTGTTTCAAACGTGTGGTTAAATCTAAGTAAATATGTGTGGTCTATTCTTCATGTTTCTACGTAAATATTTATAAATAAGCAGACTATTGCTATGATATGTTCACACTTTGCGTGTGATTTACGTGGGTAAAGGGTCTAGACCCCTGTCGAGTTGTTGTTGATGTTTGCCGTTGAAGAATGAGATTATTACGCAACTCGTAGTTCATTGTATTTATTTGGCTTTATGTTGGCGAGTAGAGCATATCCTATTCTATTTGGGTTTTATTTATTTTTCCTTTTGTGTAGATATTATGTAATTAGGATTCCACTTATTTCCTAATTAAACCCTACTAGGGTTTGTAACCTGTATTATAAATACCTCCTTTCGGAGAATGAAATATATCAGCAAATATTCTACCATATTATTTGACTTGGCATCAGAGCCGACTTTCTGGTGACCTGTGTGTGTTGTGCCCACCCGTGTTCTACTGTGTGCCCTAATTTCTTTTAGGGTTCTTGTGCCTGTGCCTTTGCTGTGTTCCGCTGTGTACTCTGTCGTGTTCGTGCCTCTACTGTCTTTGTGCCTGTCTTCGTGCATCTGCCGTAATTGTGTCTGTGCTGTGTTCTGTTGTATACTCTGCGTGCTTTGTTGAGTTTCTGCTACAATCATGGGTGATAACTCCATTGTTGGTGTTGCTGCTGCTGCTGCTTCTGCAAATTTGCGTGTTTCTGACTCTATTCCAGGTACTGGCTCCAATACTTGGATAATTGACACTGGTGCTTCTGATCATATGACTTATGATGCTAAATTTTTTGATGAGTTGTCTAGTAACACCCGTGACCCATACATAACTAGTGCTAATGGCTTGCCCTCTCCAATTACTGGCGAGGGCACAATCTCTCTCACTCCAACTCTGTCCTTGTCTCGTGCGTTATTAGTTCCCAATATCTATTGTAATTTGTTATCTGTTGGTCGATTACTTGATACACTTAATGCTTCTGCTACTTTCTATCCTACCCATTGCTTTTTTCAGGATCTCAAGACTCACGAGGTGATTGGGCATGGTAAACGGATAGGGGGGTTATATTATTTGACATTGCCTTCTGCACCAGTTCGTGATCGTGTCGTTAATACTGTTCAAAGTTGCAGTGTCAAAGACAAACAACAAATTTGGTTATGGCATCGTCGCTTGGGACACCCGTCATTTGGCTACCTTAAGCGTCTGTTTCCATCTTTATTTCACTCCTGTGATGAGTCCAGTTTTAAGTGTGAGACATGTATTTTGGCCAAGAGTCATCGCACTGTGTTTCCTTTGAGTGACAGTAAAGCTGCAAAGCCTTTTGATTTAGTGCATTCTGATGTGTGGGGTCCGGCTCGTGTTACTTCGAACGGATTTCGTTGGTTCGTCACATTTATTGATGATTGTACCCGACTTACTTGGGTTTTCTTGCTGAAAATAAACATGATGTTGCTTCCATCCTTCCAGAGTTTTGTACTATGGTGTCTACTCAGTTTCATGCTCGGGTCAAAGTATTCCGGACAGATAATGGAGGTGAATATGTGAATAATACTTTGGCGTCTTTCTTCCGTGCTCAAGGTATTATTCACCAAACGACAACCCCTTTTACTCCTCAACAAAATGGTGTGTCTGAAAGAAAGAACCGCCACTTGCTTGAAGTTGCCCGCTTACTCATGTTGGATATGTCTGTTCCCCATCACCTTTGGGGGCATGCTGTTCTGTCTGCTGCCTATTTGATTAATCGTACGCCTAGCCGGGTTCTTGATTTCAAGACTCCGCATGATGTGTTTGGTGACCATGTTTCCCCTGTCTCCGTCTCCAAGTTGCCACCTAAAGTTTTTGGATGTGTTGCTTATGTTCATGTCTACTCTCATCAACGGAGTAAACTTGATCCTTGTGCTCTGCGATGTGTCTTTATTGGTTATTCTTCTACTCAGAAGGGTTATAAATGCTATCATCCACCTACCCAGAAAGTGCATGTTACTTTGGATGTCACATTTCATGAAGAAGTTCCATATTATGTTACTCCCTCCTCTTCAATTCAGGGGGAGAGGGGGAGTGAATTGAAGAGTTTCGAAGCAGACAATGTGGAAAAAGTTGGATTTGAAGAAGAATTTTTTGAGACACAGGAAGCGACCGGTCGCCAACGAATCTGCCTGGAAGGAATTTCCGAGACACATGAAGCGACCGGTCGCATGGAAGAAGCGACCGGTCGCCAACGAACCTGCCTGGAAGGAATTTTCGAGACACAGGAAGCGACCGGTCGCGAGGTAGTAAGCCACCGGTCGCCTTCCTCGACGAGCGATGATAGTGACGATGCAAGTGAAGCGACCGGTTGCCCTGAGTGTAACGACCGGTCGCCGGGTGAAAATCTGGAATTTTTTGAGTCTTCATTAGAGGGACGTAGCAGTGATACTAGCAACTCTCATACAGATGAAATTGATACAAGACCCCCCTCTGCCCTGCCACTGCCCCAATCAACTCGTGATAATGAGGTACTTTCTAGTGATGTGTCTAATTATTCTTTGCCTCCACGCACTACTCGTGGAAAACCTAAAGTACAATATTCTCCTGATATACATGCCAAGTTCAAATATCCCATTAACCATTATATGTCAACTCATCGTTTATCTAAGTCATATGCATCATATTTGTGTCAATTATCTAGTGTATGTGTGCCAACTAAGTTGCAGGATGCTCTATCTGATCAAAATTGGGTAGATGCAATGCATATTGAGATGGAAGCCTTGAATAAGAATGCCACTTGGGAGTTTGTTCCTCTACCAAAAGGAAAAAAGGCAGTTGGGTGCAGATGAGTGTTTACTTTGAAGCATAAGGCTGATGGATCTATTGACCGTTACAAGGCAAGATTGGTAGCAAAAGGGTATACTCAGACCTATGGAGTGGATTACACGGAGACTTTTGCTCCAGTAGCAAAGCTCAACATTGTGCGCGTGCTCTTGTCCTTAGCTGCTAACCGTGACTGGCCGCTGCTACAATTTGATGTCAAGAATGCATTCCTCCATGGTGATCTCAAGGAAGAAATATATATGGATCCTCCGCCGGGTATCCCTGTGACTTCTAAGGAGGGTGTGGTGTGCAAGCTACGGAAATCCTTGTATGGATTAAAGCAGTCTCCAAGAGCGTGGTTTGGAAGATTTGTTGCATCCATGAAGAAGTTTGGGTATGTGCAAAGTAACTCTGATCATACTTTGTTTCTGAAGCGTCATAAAGGTAAATTGACGGCTTTAATTATTTATGTTGATGATATGATTGTGACTGGAGATGATCATGTAGAGATACAGAGTCTTCAGAAATATCTGGCTTCCGAGTTCGAGATGAAATCATTGGGTGATTTAAAGTATTTTCTTGGGATTGAAGTTGCCAAATCTAAACATGGTATTTTTCTATCCCAAAGAAAGTATGTTTTGGATTTACTTGCAGAAACTGGAATGTTGGATTGTAAACCGATTGATACCCCTAGTGAGCAGAATCATAAGTTAGGGATATATCCCGATCAAGTTCCGACTGATAAAGAACGTTATCAACGACTTGTAGGGAAATTGATTTATTTAGCTCATACTCGTCCGGATATTGCGTATGCTGTAAATATAGTGAGTCAGTTTATGCACTCTCCTAGTGTAGATCATATGGGAGCTGTGACTCGTATTTTAAGGTATCTGAAAGTAACTCCTGGCAATGGGTTAATTTTCTCCAAGTATGGCCATACAAATGTAGAAGGGTATACAGATGCTGATTGGGCAGGTTCAGCCACAGATAGGCGTTCGACATCTGGGTATTTTATGTTTGTGGGTGGCAATCTTGTTACATGGAGGAGCAAGAAAAAAAAGGTGGTGTCTAGATCTAGTGCTGAGGCTGAGTATCGGGGAATGGCCCATGGTGTATCTGAGTTACTATGGCTGAGAAGATTGTTGAAAGACCTTGGTTTTGGGCCTAATAAACCCATGGAGTTATATTGTGACAATACGGCTGCGATTGCAATTGCTCATAATCCTGTACAACATGACCGTACAAAGCATGTGGAGGTTGATCGAAATTTCATTAAGGAAAAGTTGGATGCGGAGATTGTGTCCTTCCCCTTCATCCGTTCAGAATATCAGTTAGCTGATGTTCTTACGAAAATTGTTTCTACAAGTATCTTTCTCAACTCGCTTGACAAGTTGGGCATGCGTGACGTCTTTGCTCCAACTTGAGGGGGAGTGTTGGCGAGTAGAGCATATCCTATTCTATTTGGGTTTTATTTATTTTTCCTTTTGTGTAGATATTATGTAATTAGGATTCCACTTATTTCCTAATTAAACCCTACTAGGGTTTGTAACCTGTATTATAAATACCTCCTTTCGGAGAATGAAATATATCAGCAAATATTCTACCATATTATTTGACTCTTTATTGGTATGAAATTTGCAGCATTTTAAGCGAATTTGGTTAGGATAAACCACATATTATGTTTATGTTGCAGTTGGTTCATTGGAACCAGTGAGTCAGATTTTGTTGCGGTTACATCTAGTGGGATACTAGATTGCCTTTGTATCCTAGGTGGGTTAAATCGATGTAGTTCGTTTGATTGGATGGTTTTGTACGAGTTTGGTTTTAGAATGGAGTGCTTTTGTATCACCTGGCTTTTATTTGATTACTTTAGAATTAATGGGGATTTTTGGCTTTGAGTTGATTAATTCAGGAATTACGAATTTTAGAATTTCAAGACTAATCGTTTCCAAATTGGAATTTTGTCTTTCGGTGGACATTTTATTAAGGTTTTTTTTATTTATTACAAAACGTTCATGAGGTTCACAAGCCTATCATGTTGCATCCTTTTTGTTATTTTGTGTCATTAGTGGTCCTTAAGGTTAACATATATGTGCTCACAAGTTATCCCTGCCGTCAGCTTTCGTCTAAAAATCTGTTAAATTAATGATGTGGCAGACATATGGGCTTCACATATCCAATAATAAGACGCCACGTGGTTAAATTAAAATATATATTTAAAAAATAATCTAAAAATTATAAAATCATTAAAAGAAAATTTTGAAAAAGAAAAAAAATTCACCACCTCCTCCTTCGTACACCAATCACCAACCCTTCATCCGCCTCCAGGAACGGATTGACATTGTGGGCTGTTTGGGCTATAGCCCATACAAATTTTTATATGTATTCCTAATACATATTTTTGTAACCAACATCTCCTGGCATTTCCCAATAGAGGATTAGAGACTCAACTAACAAACTACAACGAATTTTGTTTAACTATTTAACACACTGCCATATTTATTGCTTCTAAAAAATGGTTTTAATACTCTTTCATTAATTAATATACATTAAAATCATATAAGTTATAATCTTTGTCAATACTCACTTAAATCACTCAAAATCACTATGCAATAGATTTCTGTCAATTTTTTTGTGTTAAAATAATATGTAACATTTTCTAAAGTTTCATTAACAATTTCTATATTTTTCTCACAGTTTCCATCATTTTTATCAAATTTGTCGATATTTCCTAATTTTGGGACCACTGATATTTCTGAAACCATCGAAATTTAAGACCCCCCTCTTTTTTCTTCACGCACATATATATCTTCTTTTTAGTAGGTTTGTACGTAAGGTAAATTTAGGCCACCCCATTTTCAAATTCGGGGTCCGTCTCCAACCCCACCAGCCGCCTCTCCCTCCCCCTCCACCTTCGACTTTGGCTGACTACCACCTAATTCTTTTGTGCTTGGCTATTGCATTTGTAGTTGCTTCTATTTATGGCAATAGAAGAATTAGAACAAGGAGGAAGTGTTGTTGCCCATAAATATTACTTAAATCTGTGTTATGGGGACAAGAAGAAGGAGAAAGTGTTGTTGCCAACAAATTACTTGGACATGTGTCAAGGGGTCGACCAAGCGCAGACAAGAGAAGAACAAGAAAAGCCATAGAAAATTGATCGAATTGAGAATTGATGTAGTTGAAGTTGAAGATAGGGATGGAAATGGGACAGTTTCGAGGCTGGGTATCCCCGTCCCCAACAAAAAATTTTGGGGGATTCCCCATCCACGTCACCATTGGGGGGCTACATCCTCCCAAACCCGCCCCAAATCCCCAAATTTTGAACTCAATAAATATTTATCCTACATTATAACATTTAAATTTCATCTTAAATTATCATTAAACTCAATTACATTCAATTGAATTATAAAATTTAACTCAACAACTCAAAATAATCTCAATTCAATTTGACAAAACTAATTTATTATATAGTTACTAAAACTCAAAATAAATATTAAACTAAATATTATATTGTTATGTTCAACCTTCCGTCCACTTCACATAGAAGAAGATCCAGATACAAACAAGCATGCCTTGTATTAGTTTCACTTATACCAATTCTTCTTTTAAACATCTATAAAGCAAGCAGTGCTTTCACCTTTTTCCAGTCTCTAAAAGGTTGCCTCACTTATTGTGAGTAATTCTGATGAAGGAAGATACTTGATTATATTATATATTGATTAAAAATAAATATATTATTTATCGGGTTGGGTACGGAAATGGGGATAACAATACCATTTCTAACCGGAGATTTTTCAAATTCGGAAATCCCCATACCCGTCCCCGACTTTTTCCTGAAATCTCCCCTATTAGGATCGGGAGGGGACCCAATGAGAACCTAGCCCGATGGAAATTTATGCCATCCCTAGTTGAAGATAGTTAGATGCCTTCTTTTGGGTTTTATATACCTAATTTATGCACTTGAGAAGAAGGTGAATTAAAGTGATTAAGAGCCCATTCACTGCTTATAAGTATTTATGATATTACCACGAGGGAACAATAATCATAAACGAAAAATCTAATACCCCAACTACTATTGGAGAAATTATAGAATAGTACGAATGTACCACGTTAGCATGTGATACTCCCATTCAAATATTGCCATGTGTCCATTTTAAAATAGAAATTAAACTTTTTTTACAGCTGGATTTATTTCTTAATTTTTATCTTATGAAATAAAATTAGAAAATTGAAAAACTTAAGAAAAAGAAAAAAGAAAAAGAGAATTCCCAACAACAACCCTTCCCGAACCCAACACCTCTAAATCCCAAAAACATGCCATGACCGCCACCCATCTCCACACTACCTGCCACAACTACCACCCATCTCCCTTCCTCTTCCTCTTCCTCTTCCTCTTCCTTCTTCCCTTTCCTTTTCCTTCTCAACCCTTATAGTAATTGTAGGTAATGGAGTTTAAAGAGAGGTAGAGAAAACTAGTATTGATGATTATTATGATGATGATGATGATGAAATGGAATAGTGGAAGGGTTGGTGTTTGTGTTAATGGTTGGGAAATGTTAGAGTGAATGCAAAACAGAGAGACCCTTTGAGAGAATTGTTGTATTGTATTGATTGAAGTAATTGTTACCAAGGAGTTACAGTATTGGATCTGGGTTTGGAAATAGTATGATGATGACAAAGGTTGTCATGATCAATTTCAGAGAAAGGGGAATTAAGGAAGATGAGGGTTTGGATGCCGGTGGCAATGGTGAAGAGGAAAAGAGACGGGGAGGAAGAGGAAGAGAGAGGGATGGCATCCATGGAACGCAATGGGGTTTTAGGGGAGGGGCGGCGGTTGGAATATATATATATATATATATATATATATATATATATTTCTGTTTTTCAAGTTTTAAATTTTATTTCATAATATAAGTCCAGCTGTAAACAAATATTTAATTTCTGTTTTAAAATAGACACATGGCAATATTTGAATGGGAGTATCACATGCTGACGTGGTACATCCGTACTATTCTATAATTTCTCCTACTATTGAGTGAGTGGAACCTCATTAATCATTTGTGTTTAAAGGAAATTGTGTTAGTTTACCATTCAAGCCAAGCAGGGACAGACCATAGGCTTGGCTAACCTGGGTAGCCCAGGTGGCTTCTTTTTTTTTTTCAGCTGATAAAAAAATTATAGCCCAGTCAGTGACGAATCTCTTTTTACTTTCATTTATTTTTATATTACTCAATTTACTTAAGTTTACAATGTAAATAAGGAAGTACCCCCCATTTGGATTCAAATAAAAATACTAAAAAATCAAATTCCCACCAAATCAAAATATGAAAAATCGGTTTTAGTACAAAATAAGATTTAGGCTAAAAATGATGGCTCATTAAGTCAATATATACTTCATACTAAAATCCCATAAAATCAAGTTTTCTTATTTGATGTGTAAGGAATAAAAGCCGCCAAAAATTATCTTGAGAAAATGATTATTCCGAAAAACTATTTTTTATACTTAGCCATTATTTTTACATAAAATAATTTTTCATGTTTTATTATTTATTGTTATCAATGAAATTACATCATACAATCGAGTTTTCTATCTACTTAGTATGTTTATATGTAAATTAAATTTAGCCCAATCAAGTTTGAAATCCTGAGTCCGTCCCTGAAGCCAAGTACAGATCAGTCTCATGTTATATTATATATGAGTCAAATATTCCAATAAATAAATAATATATAGACTTCAAATAATGTTCCAATAATATAATAAACTATAACAGTGAAACTTTCTATATTCTTAAACTCCCACTTTAATTGAACCCCAATTCTCTTCAAAACTGAGTTGCATGCATCTGATGATCCATCATGTTATGTACATACACAAAAAAAGAAAGAAAAAAAAGAAGAAGATGTGTGAGATCATGAAGATGAAGATGGATAAAAAGGCAACAAATGACCAGGAATGCATGAAGAATTCTTCCAAACTCTGGAGTGCAATTTGAGAACATCTCTTGCCTTCTCCTTGGTCTTAAACCTACAATCCACTTGAAGCACCAAACACAACTTGGCCACAACACCCACTTGCAACATTTCCTGAAGAACACCACAAGTTGCAGAAAATCTACAAATTGAGGACAATATCCTCACTGCCCGGTCACTCGCCACGTGCGAAACCCTAAGGATCTTCTTGGACACAATGGCTAGCCCAGCCCCATGCTGCAACAACTCAGCTCGCCCTTCTGCACAACCACAAAGCTGATCCAAAACGATTAGTATCAGCTCACTCGCTCTTTTTTCATGTGTCTCAAGAAGAGCCTCTATGAGGACTGAAACTGCACCGCCTTCCACGGCTTTGATTCGGTTTCTTCCCCATGGACAGAGCTCCACAAGAAGCTTCAATGCCGCCTTAGACGCTTGTTGTGAAATCCGATCATCCAACACACGCACTATCTCGTGGAAGCACTCAACCTTGACACTCATCAACTGGATTGGATCTGCCACTTCGAAAACAGACTTCAATAGAATTATTGCGTGAGCTCGAGATTGGAAATTCTTAAATTTCAATGCTTTGACCAAAGACTCCACGATATTATTATCGCCGTCGTTGCTTATGAGATCTTTGAGGCCAGCTTCCGAGCCTTTCAGAAGAAACAAGACTTCAACAGCGACTTCGATTATAGATTGATCATCAGAGGAAGCTTTGTTGATTATTGACGCCACGTATTCGACTGCTCCTGCTGCCTCCAAGCAGTTCTTGGTCCTTTCGCTTTGTGTTATGGCGATGGATCTGAGCCTCCGGAGGCAATGGAGGTTGGTGTTAGGCAATTTCTTGGCTTGTTCAATGAGCTTAACGATCTGGGATTTGTCGAGCGGAGCCTTTGGGGTTGGTATCCGCTCGACGCCATGCGAAGCATTGAGGGTGCACCAAGCTTGGATTATGCGGCGGAGAGTGTGGTTGGGAGTGAGATCTGTGTCGTCGAACAAGGGCTGTTTCGTGACGGGGCAAGCGTTGTTCTTGCCTGAGAATAACCATCTCTCGATGCTTTCTCGATCGTATGTGATCCCCGTTGAGACGGTGACGGGATCTCTCATGATTTCCAATGAAATTGGACAGAGAAAATGGGAAGGAATATCGACTTCCTCCATCTGTAGATCGAGAATTAATAACGAAAAGGTGTACAAGTAGAAATTTGGAATACCAACAAGAAGTGTTAAGAGAGGACAAAGAGAGAAAAAGCTCAAAATTGGACACACTTGAATAATGCAAATCTGACCCTCTAAAAATGTCAAACAGTTGAAGATTTCTTTATCTGAAATATGTCTGAGATGATAACGCTTATATATAAGGAGAAGAGATGTGATGCAAGTTGTCATCAAACGATGGTCAACACACGCAAATTGGAAAATAAAATATATGCATATATACATTTATGTATACAAGTACCAATTAATGCACACCTTTTTCCAGAGTTTTGGAAAAAGAAAGCTCAAAAGACGACTTCGATGTTAATAAATAAGTAAATTGGACACATTTATTTCATGTTGATTATAAACTCAATTTTGTTTTTGTTTTTGTTTTTGCAATTTTGTTTTTGTTTTTGTTTTTGCTTCGGTTACATAAGTAAATTTTCCTTGATTCATAACTTTGTACTCATAATAAGTAAACATGTCAAATGTTAATCATAATATATATCGAACCAGTTTTCATCACATAATTTTTTAGATTCTCCAAAAGGACGCAATTATAAAGGTAACGCTTGATTTTATTTCTGACATCTTTCTTCTAATCAGATCAAACCAAATTTTTTTCGCACATAACCCAACTAGATAATATTTCTGTCCGTGATTTTATCAACCAAACCAAAAAAATTATTTAGTTGCACTGGCCATTTTCGGTAAAATGAAATAAATATGGGTTTGCCTCGAGGAATGGGTGGTGGGTGTTGCGAAGCGTGCCTGATCTGGTTGGGCTTGTGGGTATTGACTTTCTCTCTCTGAAGTAATGTTAATTTATCTCTCTAGATAGTGGGGCTGCATCGGGTGGTGCCGACATCTTCTCAGTAGCTCATGGGGCAACTGGATCCGTCAGCACTCACGCATTTCTTAAATGTCCTGTAAATGGTAAATGCATTGGGTCAATTCCAAAGCATCAACGGTAAGTGTGAAACTATCGAATTTTTTTCTTTTATAATATCAAAACTTAATCTAACATCTTTCTTCCAGCCGCCACCTCTTTTGGGGTTTGGTGGCCTCCTTCCCTAATCACCTCTCCTCTCTTTTCCCCCAGCCTCCGCGCCCCCTTTTCCCTCATGATCTTTCTTTGTTATTTTGTTTTGTGATGTGCAAGAAGTTGCCATGAAACACTATCGTCACCATGAAATAGTCATCATCTTTTGACCCACGTATATAAGGATGATGTCAGATTGCGTCGGATTTGAGTTTAGTTGGTGCAACACTATGGGTTTAGCAAATATGACATTGTGGCTCTCTTCAAGTCGCCCGGAGAATGTGGAGCGGTGGTCCTACTTCTTAGTTTGTTTAAGTTTAATAATTCTCAGGAACTCTTTAGGAGTTTGTTGTGGTTTTTTTTATCTTTAAGTTATTTTATCCATTTAACTTTGGCTTTCTATACGCATTTGCCGTTTATGCCATTGTGTGACAAATATGTATTGCATGCGGGTTTGAGTACATGTGCTTCTAGTTGATCAATAAAGGATTTTAGTTATTTTTTGTTCTCTACATATCAATTCAACATGTTGTTGCATTTGGTCACAGGAGAAGATTTACTCATATTCGGCACATAGTTGTTTCATACTTTTTTTTCGTTTATCAATAAAAACTATCACTTATTCTATAAAATATAAATAAAATAAAATAAAATTTGTTTGGATCAAATTTGGCTCTTCTTTGGCTGATTCCAACTTGGTTAGTAAATGAAATTAACCAAATTTGTTTAAGAAACAAAGCCAGACTTGAGTTTTTTCTTACCTCGTAAACTCGACAGTATTTGCCTTTTTAGTTGCTATAGTTCCTTAACTTAGACCATATTTAAATTTTGACCATCGAATTCGCAAAAAGCTATTGTAGTCCCTCAACTCCATTTTCGTTCGTAGTGTTGGTACTGCCATCAGATTTGTTAAATTTAAGAGTAAAATTGTCACTACAAATCCAACTCCCATCACTTACACCAGCTACCACCCTGCACCACTACTTTGCAAACAAATATACTATTTCCACCACCACAAGAACAAAGAACAAAGAACAAAACCTAGTTTGTCTTTTTCTGAGGTTTTTTTATTTACACCCATCAAACATCCAAGTTCACCCCAACTATTTTTTTTTTTCAAAACCTTAAAATCCAACTATACCTTTAAAAATAAATTAAAGAAATTAACAAAAAAAAAAATTTCACCATACCCCTCCTCCCACCTCCTAAATTGAACGAGTCATCTCCCATGGTCTCTCTCTCATCACACCCAACTCACCATCCACCATCAACCACCATGACAGGACACGCCCTGGATCCCCTCTTGGAATCCATGATGAACCCTGTGCATGTCCGACATCACACGAAGAAGTTATGGCCAATCAAAGGTTGGATATGAAAGAAGAGAGGAGGAGAGAGAAAGTGACGGGAGAGAGAGAGTGGTTGGCTAGGGGTGGGCTGCTAGGTTTTTAAAAACAAATCCCTCCGAAACTACTATGTTTCCCCTAAACTTATTTTCAACAAAACTTGCTCATTTTAACACTGTTTTACCTGCCATTTGAGGCCAAACACTTGTGGACTCGAGCTTTATCTAACCATGCCATAGCTACAAAAAAGAAATTAAAGCCTTCCTAATATGGGTGTTTTGGTCAAATTGGTTTCACATTAAAACGAGTATGGAAAAAATTTGGGTCGAGTTGTTACACACCATCCCCATTCACTTGACCTACCCTCTCCCACACCATGAGATCTTCCATTCCTAACCCCCATAAGATATTTCCCCTCAACCAATCATCTACTAGTTATGTCCCCCAACCCAATCTCTTTAATCTTGACCAGATCAATTGAAAAAGAAAGACAAAGGAGGACGAACAAAAAAATATACTTTTATGTCCATTAAAAAGAACATAAAAAATAATGTTTTCCCCTTGAATTTGACAGAAAAAGTAACGCAGGATCAACAATGCTATTGAAAGTGGAGTTCAAGAAATATAGCAGCGTTTTGCGAGTTCGATGACCAAAATACAAATTGGGTCTAAATTCAAGGACTATGGCAACTAAAATGCCATAGAATTTTATAACTTATCACGAGACGGCTCGGGTTAGGTTTGAGTTAGAGTTACGCAATCGAACGAACACACACAAATTGTTGGAAAGTGCACACCAAACAGAGCTCACCATTTTTCCAGTTCCGAAGACCAATGTTGAACCACCCAATGATTCTATATACTATGGTCAATTCACCAAGAAATTGGTTCAATTTGATTTGTTTCTTGGTTAGATACGGTCAATTGTTGAAATGTAAGTAGTGAGCTGATAGAAAATGTAATTAAGCCTATTTAGCTAATGGTGTATTCACTTAGTCACTAAGAATGACAAGTGTTAGGCTTTAGTAGTGAAAGGTTGTACAAGCCATGTGTAACGTTTTTAGAGAGTAGTTTTAGATGAAGGGCTGTGATACAAAGTGATGTAAGAGTATCCAGCTATTCTCTCTAACTTTCATATAGCTCACGCAGAGCTTGCTCAATATATCAGAGCATGGAAATGAAAAACTTCCTCACGATTTGATTCTCTTTGTATTTTGTTGCTTTCTTCATCTGTTCCTCACAAAACTCTAACATGACCTCAGAGCCAAGTTCGATCATTTAGGTCTGGGGCATAATCTGTGAGGTCACTGAGCTCAATCGAAGCTCATGTGAAGCTCTGTGAAGGTTGCCAAAGTTTCGTTAGCATCTAAGAAGAGAAATCGATTTATTCAGACCAAAGATGTCTGGATCTGGAGGCTCGAAGGTGAGAACTCCAATTTTCTCCGGTGAGAACTACGAGTTCTGGAGGATTAAGATGGTAACAATTGTAAGATCCCACATCGACCAACGGATAGGGGGTGATGTGCCTTATATGTACATGCCCGCATCCATCTAGCACGAGGCCTTTTAGGAGCTCACTGGCTTCGGAGTCGTAGGAACTCCGAAGTTAAGCGAGTTGGGGGCGAGAGCAATCCCAGGATGGGTGACCCACTAGGAAGTTGGTCATGAGCTCCCAAAAACAAAACCGTGAGGGCCAGAGAGGGGGGGCCCAAAGCGGACAATATCGTACTACGGCGGAGCCGGTCCTGGGTTGTGACAACAATCTTCAAATCTCTTGGGTTATGGAATCTGGTAGAAAAAGGGATTCCAACCGCTGATTCGAAAAAGAAGAAGAAAGCTGAAGAGTCATCGGAAGAAGAAGCTGATGCAGAGATGTTCGCCGTGCTCATGAAGGACGTGAAGGCTCTGGGAATTATACAAAACGTAGTCTCTGACCAGATCTTTCCTCTGATTGCCAACGCTGATTCAGCCAAAATGGCGTGGAATCTGCTCTACAGTTAGTATCACGGTGGTGACCAGGTCAGGTCAGTAAAACTCTAGAATCTCATACGAGAATTTGAATACATGAGAATGTGTGAGAATGAACCTCTAACTGCATATCTCACTCATTTGAATGAATTGATAAATCAAATGAAAACATTTGGAGAAGTGCTATCTAATGAGAGGCTGGTTCAGAAAGTGTTAATCAGCCTTAGTAAAGTGTATGACCCTATCTTCTTGGTGATTGAAAATACAAAGAGCTTGGAGACTATTGAATTGCATGAGGTCATTGCAATATTGTTGAGCCAAAAGCAACGTTATGAGATGCATAACGTGGACTCAGCTGAGAAGGCATTTGCCTCCTTCTCAGTAAATGATAAAAGTCAGAACAATAACAGTACTCAAACTGTTCCTGCTAAGTCTCAGAAACATTGGCAATCTAAAAACAAGCCATGGATTCTAGATCTAAGCCACAACAGGCTGGTGATGCACAGAGCTCAAATGGGTCACAATTCGTGCATCAAGAAGGAGTGAAACCTCAATGCAAAGTATGCTCTAAGTTCCATTTTGGAGATTGTAGATATAAGGGACAACCTAAGTGCTGCAAGTGTGAAAGATTTGGGCACTGGGCTAGGGAGTGCACTGCAAACAAAGGTGTGCAGAAACCCAATAATGCAAGTCAAATGGAAGTAGGAGGAAACTTGTTCTATGCAAATTGTGCAATTTCAGAAAAGAGTGCAAATAAAGAATGGTATGTGGATAGTGGTTGCAGCAACCATATGACTGGTAACAAGAAGCTGCTACTCGATATAAACACAAATGTGACAGGCAAGGTGCAGATGCCAACAAGAGAACTTGTAAGCATAACTGGTATGAGTACTTTAGTACTTAACACAAGCACTGGTACAAAATATATCAGAGAAGTCATGTATTTGCCTGGTTTGAAAGAAAATCTATTGAGTGTGGGTCAAATGGATGAACATGGTTATCATTTGGTGTTTGGAAGCAGCATGTGCAGTATTTTTGATGATTCTTCACTGGAGAATCTTATCAAGAAGGTGGCAATGAGAAAGAATAGATGTTATCCATTGTCATTGTCTTCAAATGAATATGTTGCACTAAGAGCTGGTGTGTCCCACTCTACCTGGATTTGGCACAAAAGAATGGGGCATTTACATTTAAAAGGGCTAAATCAGCTTAGGGAAAAGGAGATGGTACATGGTCTGCCACATTTGGAAGATGTAAATGGAGTTTGTGAGGGCTGTCAATTTGGGAAACAACATAAAGAGTGGTTTCCAAGGAATCAAGCATGGAGGGCAAGTACTCCTCTTGAGTTAATACACATGGACTTGTGTGGGCCTATGCAAAACGAGTCTCTTGCAGGTAACAAATACTTCATGCTTCTCATAGATGATTGTACAAGAATGATTGGGTCTATTTCCTTAGATACAAGTCTGATACACTAAACTGTTTTAGAAAGTTTAAGTCTATGGTAGAGTTGCAGAGTGGTTTTAAAGTGAAATGTGTAAGAAGTGATAAATGAGGTGAGTTCACATCCAGTGAATTCAATAAGCTGTGAGAAGAAACAGGCATTCAAAGGCAGTTTTCTATGGTATATACTCCACAACAGAATGGAATGGTAGAAAGGAAGAATAGGACAGTGGTAGAAATGGAAAAGGCTATGCTACATGAGAAGAAGTTACCTAACTATCTGTGGGCAGAAGTTGTACACACTGCAGTATACATATTAAATAGATGTCCTACCAAGGAACTTAGAAACAAAACTCCTTTTGAGGCTTATAGGTTAAGGAAACCAAGTGTTGCTCATTTAAAAGTGTTTGGCAGTGCGTGCTTTGTACATAAACCAGATGAAGGGAGATAGAAACTGGATGCCAAGAGCATAAAGGGAATGTTTGTTGGATATGCGACTTGTGAAAAGGGTTATAAAGTTTTCAACCCTATCACTAGGAAGTTCTTATTGTCAAGAGATGTGATATTTGATGAAGGAGCAACCTGGAATTGGAAGGAAATGGCTGAGAATCAAGTGACAGTGATGAACTATGAAGAGCAGCCTAGGAATTCTGAAGCAACACCATTTGAAACACCTGCAAGAAATTAGAATCATGGTTCCATGTCAGGAGAAATTGTTTCACATGGAGAATCAAGTTAAATAAGCAGCAGGATGGAAGACACTCAAAATTTTGATCATACTCCATTGAAATGGAGAAAGTTGGATGATGTCTTAGCACAATGCAATATGTGCATTATGGAGCCTGAGAAATTTGATGAAGCTGTAAAGGATGAGTCATGGATAAAGGCAATGAAGGATGAGTTGTCAAAGATAGAGAAGAATGCTACATGGGAGTTTGTTGACAGACCTACGGATAAACCAGTGATTGGAGTTAAATGGGTGTTTAAAACCAAGTTAAACCTAGATGGTTCAGTGTAGAAGAATAAGGCAAGGTTAGTAGCTAAAGGGTACTCTCAGAAACTAAGGGTGGACTACAATGAAACATTTGCACCAGTGGCTAGATTAGACACAATCCGAACTCTAATTGCACTAGCAGCACAGAAGAGTTGGAAGCTGTATCAATTAGATGTTAAGTCCGCCTTTCTAAATGGTATCTTAGAAGAAGAGGTGTATGTAGATCAACCAGAGGGATTTGTGGTCAAGGGGAGTGAAAGCAAGGTTTACAAGCTGCACAAAGCTCTATATGGCTTGAAACAAGCGCCAAGAGCTTGGTATAGTGAAATTGATGGTTATTTTGCTGATTATGGTTTCACAAAGAGTCAAAGTGAGGCTACTCTTTATGTCAAGACTAGAGGTGAAGCAAGCATCTTGATAGTGTCTATCAACGTAGATGACATAGTCTACACTGGGAATAATCAAGCAATGTTAGAAGAATTCAAGCGAGATATGATGGAGAAATATGAAATGACAAATTTGGGACTCTTGCACCACTTCTTGGGGATGGGAGTAATTCAAGCACCAACAAGCATTTTCCTTCATCAGAGAAAGTATGCATCAACTCTGTTAAGCAGATTCGGCTTGAGTGAGTGTAAACCTGTGTCTATCCCACTTGTTACAACTGAAAAATTAAGTAAGGATAATGGGAGTGGTTCAACAAATGAGGAGCAATATAGGAAGATTGTTGGAAGTCTGATGTATCTCACAGCTACAAGACCTGACATTATGTTTGCAGCTAGTCTGCTTGCAAGGTTTATGCACTGTCCCACTAACAAACATCTTGGAACAGCAAAACGAGTTCTTAGATATGTGAAAGGAACACTTGACTATGGTCTGGAGTATGTGAAGGGAAAAGAGGCAGTTCTAATTGGCTATTGTGACAGTGATTGGAGTGGTTCAGTGGATGATAGCAAGAGCACTTATGGGTATGCTTTTTCTTGGTAGTGGAGTGTTTGCTTGGGCCTCAGTCAAACAGAACTGTGTTGCACTCTCTACTGCAGAAGCATAATACATTAGTGCCTCTGAAGCAACAACACAAGCTATTTGGTTGAGATTTATATTGGCAGATTTCGGAGAATTTCAAACAGAGGCCACACACTACACTGTGATAACATCTCAGCTATTGCCATTACAAAGAACCCTGTGTTCCATCAGAAAACCAAGCATATTGATCGGAGGTACCATTTTATCAAAGATGCTTTGCAAGAAGGAATTGTGGACTTGATCTATTGTCTTACAAATGAGCAGCTAGCAGACATTTTTACAAAGGCTTTGGCCAAAGATCGTTTCTGCTATCTTAGAGAGAAGCTTGGTGTGAAATCAGCTCACAACTCAAAGGGCAGTGTTGAAATGTAAGTAGTGAGCTGATAGAAAATGTAATTAAGCCAATTTAGCTAATGGTGTATTCACTTAGTCACTAAGAATGACAAGTGTTAGGCTTTAGTAGTGAAAGGTTGTACAAGCCACGTGTAACGTTTTTAGAGAGCAGTTTTAGATGAACGGCTGTGATACAAAGTGATGTAAGTATCCAGCTATTCTCTCTAACTGTCATATAGCTCACGCAGAGCTTGCTCAATTTATCAGAGAATGGAAATGAAAAACTTCCTCACGATTTGATTCTCTCTGTATTTTGTTGCTTTCTTCATCTGTTCCTCAATGGCTGCAAGTCCAGATAGTCAGGCGGTTTCGAATTCGAGCAAATACTGCCACGCAACGACATCAATGAGTTGAGGTAGAGAAGAATAAATCACGTTGGCGATGGAATCGAGGGAGAGAAGAGGATAAGGGAGAGGAAAAGTAGGACGTAATAGAGGAGGAGGAGGAGAAGAAGAAGAGATGGGTGAGAGAGAGAGAGAGAGAGAGAGAGAGAGAGAGAGAGAGAGAGACAACAAGAAGAGGGAGAAGACAGAGAACACGTGGGAAGGGAGGGAGACAACACGTGGTTGATGCTGAAAAATATAAACAATATGGTTTAGTTCGATTAAACCAAACATAAAGAAACCTCTAATCGCATACGGGACTTATTGAATAGTCCAATTCTGTTTAGCAATGATTTTTCAAAAAAAAGAAAAAACCACACCTAATCAGCCTGATCGGTCTAACTCTGCAAGTTCATTGGTTTTGCCGATGAAATGCCCAACCCTAGTTTTTAATTTGTTATTTTTGTTGCCAAAGTTAGAAAAGGAAAGGGGAATTATTCTCACACATAAACACTACGAAGGTGCAATGAGAGTTCTTCTCCCCTGGGCTAGATGACCTTATTGGCATGTCCTTAGTTTGAGTTTGACTTGTTTGTTCAATCTTCAGTAATAAATTGTAGACACTTTATCTTTGTAAATAAATTTTAAATATTAAATATATATCATCGATAGTTAACATGAATAAATTGTTAAAAGTGTTGTATTTATAATTAGATAATTAAGGCACTGTTGGAAAAATTTTATGGCACACAGGGTCTAGCTCAATGAAAAATATTGCATACTAGTGTTCTTAAGTTCGAATCCCATAACACCCTGACAGTGTGTGTGAGAAAATCTCCATGTCTCTCTCTAACTTTGGGCAAAAAGAAAAAAAGAAACAAAGAAAGAAAACTTCATGGAATGATATGTTAAAAGTGTTAGTGATTCATGCAGCGGAAATATGTTATGGATTAAGATTTTTAGTTCATCTCTTTGAATCACATACACATGAACATATAACCATTAGGATCAAAAAGAGTGGTCAACCTAGTACGTAGTTGAATGAAATGGGCCATACATACCAGTAGCCCTATCCTCTTCAACGTTAATTCAGCTCCTTTGGCCTTTAATTTGACTTCGTAAGTTGGTTTCATGGTTAAACATAAGAGTTTGTGTTTCGAATTTTCAAAGCAGCCGCCAGCCAGGCTTTGGTCATTGCCAAGGCCATGAACTGTTGTATATGACAGGACCCAGAAAATAATGTCAACCCGTTACATAAGCGTTTGTGTTTCGAATTTTCAAAGCAGCCGCCAGCCAGGCTTTGGTCATTGCCAAGGCCATGAACTGTTGTATATGACAGGACCCAGAAAATAATGTCAACCCGTTACATAAGCGTTTGTGTTTCGAATTTTCAAAGCAGCCGCCAGCCAGGCTTTGGTCATTGCCTAGGCCATGAACTGTTGTATATGACAGGACCCAGAAAATAATGTCAACCCGTTTTGTCTTTATAAATTGGCTTTCATTGAGGGTTTTGTTTTTTGTTGGTTTAATGTTGTGTTTAGCTCTTTCAAAGTCAGATGACCAAGGCTATGCCGGTGCCGCCAATGGGGGAAGCTTCAATGCATCATCAATCAAAGATACGAATTTTCAACTTATGCAGCTACTAGTGATGGATTATTTGAATGATGGTGCAACAATTGGCTTCATAATGTCTTTAGCTTCTTTCTTCAATTGGCCTTACCTAAAATTCCTTCAAAAAGTCGATTTTCTGTCAAAAACCTTCTAAGAGCTTAGAAAAGCTAAAAATAAAAAAAGTAAAGTAATAAGTCTCTTTTTAATAAATTTTCTCTATAAAATTAAAATATAAGATATATAAAAGTATAAGAAATAAGGCACTTATCAATAGTGCGCCACCAATTTGTGGGGGAGGGCATCCATTTTTTGTGGGTTAAAAAATGTGTTAAGGAAAAAGATATTTGGATTGATCTCAAAAATTTCCGAATAAGTATGGGAATTCAAAGCCTAGTTTCACTTTGCTCTCGAAAAGTTTAGCTACAGTTGGGGGTTGAGTTTCAATTGGTGCAGTGGGTTCATTAAGCCCATATTAATTAACGGTTTATCCAACAACTGTCCATTAATTTTTCAAGGGCCCAAAAGAGTTATGAGTTATTTAGAAAATATACCCGTTCAATTTTCAAAACCCCAAATGTCTTTTGCCTTTTGTTGGGTGTGGGCTGTCTTTGTGCTTGGGGTTGGCATACTTTTGAATCCCCTAAAGGCCCTACCCTATCCGTGTTGAGAGTGGACCCCAATATTGGGCCGTTTCCAGTTTTTATTATTATTATTTTTAGCTCGAAGTGTTCACTAAGATATAAATTGTCATGGACTTAAATTTCCTTGTGGCACAAAAAATGTTGGCTTAATATCACAAAACATCCCTAAGGTTTACGAAACTATCAAATTGCATTCTTAATGTTTTTTTTGTGTCATTCATGGTCCTCAAGATTAATATGTGTGATCACAAATGGCCTCTGCCGTTAGGTTCCGTCAAAGACTTTGTTAGTTTGCTGACATGGTATATATATATATATATATCACAAAACATCCTTGAGGTTCACACATCCATCACAAATGATTCCTGCGAAATTTTTTAATTTTTTAATTTAAAATTCATAATATTTTGGTTTTCTTTTTTAAATTTTAGGGTTCACTTAAAAAATAAAAAAAACCAAAGGTTTAGGGTTCATAAATAGTCCTCAAATTTAAAAATCCTTCTATAAATGGTTTTTCCATTTTAAAATTTTTTAAATTTTAAATTATTTTTAAAAAAAACTTCATTAGTATATGGCACATATATGTGGAGCCCACATCTTAAAAAATATAGTGTCACGTGTATTTAAAATATAATATATATTTTTAAATAACTAAAAAAAGAAAACCAAACTTTTATGAATTTTAAATTAAAAAATTAAATTTTTTTGCAGAGATCATTTGTGATAGGTGCGTGAACCTCAGGGGTGTTTTGTGATATATATATATGCCACGTTAGCAAACTAACAGAGTTTTTGACAGAACCTAACGGCAAAGACCATTTGTGATTAGACATACTAACTTTGAGGACCACGAATGACACAAAAAAACATTAGATTATTATAAATAAACCCAATTCTAGGCATGTATTTATAAAAAAACCCACACACTATTTAAATATAGAAACACACCCAAAATCAATTCTAAAATAAACAATTGTATATTTTTTGGGTGTGTTTATAAATGGGTTTTGAGTGTGTGTAATGATGGGTTTTGGGTGTGTTTATAAAGTGTTTTGGGTGTTGGGTTTTTTTATAATTTCAGCCCCCATTTTGGGTGTTTTAGTGAAACCCCCAAAAAACATTAAGGATGCAATCTAATAGTTTCGTAAACCTTAAGGACGTTTTGTGATATTAAGCCAAAAATGTTGTATCCTTCCCTTTGTCGCTGGCCAAAAAATGTTGTATCCTTCCCTTTATTCCTTCCCTCTGTTGCTACCGAAAATGTTGTATCTAAAATGTTGCATCCTTCTTTGACATGGTATAAAATGTTGTTTCTTCCCTTTGTTGCTGCCGAAAAGTGCTGCAAAACTTCCACCATGGTTAATTTGTTGGCTTTTTTCTCCACTTCAATTCTGTCCTCATATTTTGAACATCTATTAATTTGATGCAAAAGCAAACATAAAAGATCTTATATCACAAATACTAATTAATATATGAGTTTATTATCAATATAGTTTATATAGCTAAATATATTTTATTTTTTTTAGAAATATATAGCTAAAGACTTTATTAAAGAAGGAAAATAATTAACTCCGGAGTGGATGAAAATCTTACTGTCATGATAGGCTTGAAATCCCAAATACTGGTGGCTAAGCCAATTATGTCCCGAGGCATCTAAATTAAGAACATAAAATAAGAACTTGATAATTTTTCTAATAAAATAAAAGCCAAACAAGTTATGGAAAATTGCTCGATGAATTAGCTATCTTTTACTACATTTTGTTTAGACTTTTCATCTTGCCTGTACAGTAAATGAAACTTATGTACTTTCTCTATTTTTATTCCAAATCTCACCTCATAATTCTTTTTATGAACTATGCTCATCTCATCTTTGTCCATTAATGAAATAGGAATGTCTTCATCCACATTGAGATTTAAATTTGTATAAAATCTATGCACGTTTCCAAAAATATGGGCCTAGCATTCCTCTGAGTCCATGATAGTAATAGAATAGTAATCTGAGCGAAGTTTTCGCCCATCGCCATGACCCACATATTTTATTTCTAGTTGCTGCATGATATAAAGAAGTGATCAGACAAGTTAAACGCAAAAGTTCCCAAAAAATAAACATACATATAATTATGTGAGGAATAAAATGTGTTTCCACAAACTTTCAATTTGTGGCAAACGCTACACCGCAGAGAAACCAATTAATTTAAACAAACATAAAAATAAAATAAAAAAATAACACAATAAGATATAGCACTTACATATTGGAGACAAATATCACATAAGTTTGCATAGCTATTGACTTTCTTTTTTATGAATTCTTGACTCATGACTTCAATTAATGCAAAGAGGCTGAATCTCGATGGATGATGAATGAATTATGTCTGATCCATATACTTAGAGCATCACAGTGGGAGGGTGTATAATGAGGTGTATATTAAATATACACCCCTTGTGATCGGAATCATCCGCAATGGAGAGGTGTAAACGAGTGTAAATTTGCATCACTACTATGAGATGCAAATTTAGATGCACATATACATCTTTTTTCACATATCTTGCAGGTGGGACCTACATGAGAAAATGTGAGAAAAAATGGACAAAAGTGGGACCTACAGCACAAAAGGTAAAAGAAATCAATGATACATTTTTAGATTTACATCTTTCCCACTGGAGGAAAAATCATATTTACAACCCTCGGAAGTGTAAAGTGGCTTTACACCCCCAAAAATACACCCTCCCACTGTGGATGCTCTTACTAAAATTATATTATAGCATATATTTTAGGGTGGAAAGCCATCTTTATATAGATATGGGGTAACCTAGACTGTTGGGTGGAGAGCCTATATTTCAGGAATCTAGGGTAGCATATATTGCATGGATGTTTTGAAGCTGAGCTTAGAGAAATATTAGTTATGAGATTAAAAATGTAGCACTGGATTTAAATAATTTTGTAAAAAAAATAATATAATACACAATCGGTCCGGTTCGGTTTGGTAAGGTGTGAAATTGAAACCAAAATCGGTTGGAACTGGTTCGGTCTAGTTTGGTGCCAGTTTGTTGACTTTTTTACTCAACCTTTTTTTTCTTCTGTTTTTCCATCCGGTTTGGCTGAATGTTCCAATTTTTTGGTCCCGATTCCCACCCCTATGTAAAATAGTTTTTTTTTAAAAATAAAATAAAAGAGAAATCACAAATTAAAAATAAATTTTTTAAAAAACCCAACCCCTCTCCTTGTACCAACACAGCCGCACGCTCCCACCACCTCCTCCTCTAGCAAACCCCACCCACCCTTCTCTACAGGGGCGGAGCCACACTGGGACCAGTGTGGTCACGGGCCCCCACTCAATTGTTTTATATTTTAAAAGTAATATACTGTTATGTATTTCTATATGTATATTATTTCAAATACTTTACGTTTTGATATGTACTTACATGTGTTGTGGCGGACCTATTAAGGCACAAGGAGGTGCTTCAAATTGCCCCTTTGCTCAGCTTGTAGTGGTGCACTCCAGGTGTATAGATTACATTATTTCCATTTTCAACATTTAAGTAAATGTCTTTGTCCTTTTACTTTCATTTATTTTTATATCACTCCATTTACTTAAGTTTACAATGTAAATAAGGAAGTACCCCCTATTTGGATTCAAATAAAAATACTAGAAAATCAAATTCCCACCAAATCAAAATATGAAAAATCGGTTTTAGTACAAAATACGATTTAGGCTAAAAATGATGGCTCACTAAGTCAATATATACTTCATAATAAAATCCCATAAAATCAAGTTTTCTTATTTGATGTGTAAGGAATAAAAAGCCGCCAAAAATTATCTTGAGAAAATGATTATTCCAAAAAACCATTTTTCATACTTAGTCAATATTTTTACATAAAACATTTTTTCATGTATGATATGAATGCATGAAGGGACCTAAGGTTTTTTTTAGTTTGTGAAATTTTGATTTTTTCTTTCTATTGGGTTTAATGGGGGGAAAAGCTTTAAAGATATTTGCTAAATCGCTACTATTTGTCTATCTCTTGCAATTTTTCTTGCTCATAATGTATTTGTCTATCCCTTTGTTGAGGACAATTATGATTGCAACTAATAAGCAATATAATTCTTGACATATGTGATATATATATATATATATATATATATATATATATATATATATATATATATATATAATTTGTATTGTATAATTATATAACAAGCAATATAATTATATATATATATATATATATATATTTCGTATGTATTGTGAGTTCGAATTTTTGATTCTTTATAATTTGTAAGAGGCCCCCACACACATGAAATCCTGGCTTCACCACTGCTTCTCTATCCTGCTTTCTCCTCTCTCTGTCATGATCCCCCATCCCAGCTTCCCCTTCACTACAAATATTTTGCATGAAAAAAAAATATTTTGCAAGATAAAGATAAACTCTCCAAATAGCTAGCCTCAATAGTATTTGATCTAGTGGTTTTGACCCCTCATACAAAACTACAGAGCAGCTTCAAATTGACACGAAATATGGAAAAGTACTAGTATTATGCACGAGGGATATATCATATACTGCTCTTTTACCAAACGTCTTATGTCACAAAAGTTATATATATCTATATCTCTCAAATAATTTTATTTAAAGGACACCCATATGAATTTTTTTCAACGATCAAAACCGTCTGTTGTTCAAATCTTCAATCACAGTCCATCCTTACAAAAAAAAAAAAAAATCAAGAAAAGTAAAAATCATTCAGGCGTCTAATTGGGACCTACAAAATAGATGAACACAGTGCTTCAAGAAAATAATATAATACAACATATTAATTGAGTGGTCAAATAATTTCGGACTCAAGTGATTTTATGCAAAGATGATCTTTCAGGGAATATCTAAAAACTAGACGGTTTGTCATTGAAATACAAGGCAAGAGAGGGTGAGGTTGAGCTTGCGGTCTTCTTTGATTGTATTTTGTTCTATATATTTTATGTTGTTTTGGTTGACGAATTCATTGTTTCCTCTTATAATTGCAATTTCATTCATAAGATTCTTTTTGTTTAAGTTATTTATTATGTAAGGAACCTTCTTATCTATTAATTCTTGCAATATGTGTACTGAATCATATCGAAGCACATATATATATATATATATATATATATAATGAAGTGTATGTAATTATATTTATGTAATGACGCATATTTATGGTATGATCAACAGAGGAGTTCACTTCGTATGATTAGAATGGTTTGTAACTGTTTCTCCGAGAGCATCTAGCGATGTTCATGGCATATGATTCAGGAATGGCAGTGGTGAAGTTCAGTATTGCTTAATGATAGAAGTAGATTAGAACTATCCATTTCACTATGTTCTCCTCATCACCATAACATGCTTCTTTTCTTAAAATTCCCAAGAATCCCCTTACAACTTCCATTGACATAAATTTCCCGCCATTTTACAATATTCTGCTCATCACCATAACAAGCTTATCTTCCTTATTTGGCGCTAGGTCTTCCCATGGACCATTGGCCATAAACATTATTGTATCGCTCTCTCATTCTCGAGCCAAACTTAACCGTCCAGCGAGAGCTCATTGAGCACACAACTACTGAAATAGGCAAGAGCCACATTTATTACCTAAACAATATAGGCTCAGGATCCTCGGCGATATCATCCATTTGCTCGTTTAGTTCCCTTCATTAGGTCTGACTAGTGTGTTTCAGACAGGAGACCCGTCATCATTAAAATACAAGGCAGGAGATGCAGAGGCAAGAAAGGCCGAGCTTGTGCTTGTGGTCTTCTTTGATTGTATTTTATTTAATAGTTTATATGTTATTTTGGTTGATGAATTTATTGTTTCCTCTTATAATTGCAATTTCAGTCATAGGCCAAGGGCGGAACTAACAAGGGACTCACATGGGCTGTAGCTTGGGGCAAAATTTTCTGTTTAAGCTTCAATATATGAACAAACTACTATAATTCAATGTTAGCCCATTAGCACAAAACAATACTTTATTTTTCTCAGCCCACACAAAAGAGTAAAGTAAGACAAAAACACCTTTACAATAATTCTTTTTTTAAAAAGGAAAGGAATATAATAGTATATCATTAAAATAAGGCTCACATGCTATTCGGTGGATTATTCAATTAGGGCAACAACAACAATAACATAATAGCATATCATTCAACCCTTAAAAAAACAAGAGATTCGAAACAGTAAAAAAAATCACCACAGGCACAACAACAGATTGTAAACCCCAAAAAGAAGAGGGCTTCGAAACAAAGTAAAAGAGAAAAGTACACTGAAACATCTGCTATCTTCCTTTTCAAAATCATTCAGTGGGTTCTTCAATATTTTGTTAGGTTTATCTCTTTCTTCTTATTGAGTTCGTAGTACAAAAGATGTTCTTAAGAAATTAAGATTGGATGGTTGGGATATTTTCTTTGAGGAAGTGGAATCATTTTGCAAAAAACATGACATTGATATGCCAGATATGAATGCTCTTTACAAAATTGGTACACGTTGTTCTTGTCAACAGCGTGATGATATTACAGTTGAACATCACTATCGGGTTGATTTATTCAATGATACCATAGATTATCAATTGGAAGAGTTAAACACTAGATTCAGTGAAGGAACAATAGAACTTCTTACTCTTAGCTCTGCTTTGGACCCTAGCAATGATTTTAAAGCATTTAAGATTGATGATATTTGCAAGATTGCAGAGAAATTTTATCCAGGAGATTTCACTTCCAAAGACTTGCGTTTATTGAGGTATCAGCTAGAACTTTTTGAGTCTGAACTACATCTTGATATCTTCCAAAATATGTTTACTCTTTCTGAACTATGTCAACGATTAACTCAAACAAACAGAGCACAGACATATTATTTGATTGATAGGATGATTCGTTTAGTGTTAACTCTTCCAGTTTCTACGGTGACTACGGAACGAGCATTTTCAGCTATGAAACATATTAAAACTGTACTTCGCAACAAGATGGAGGATGAGTATTTGACAGATTCCCTTATTGTCTACATTGAGAAAGAACTTTCTATGGATATTGATTCAGATTCAATAATCACAAATTTTGAGAAACTCAAGGAGCGTTTAATTTGATGTTTGGCAATGTGTGTTTAATTTGATGTTTGACAATGTGTTTAATTTGATGTGACCATGTGTTTAATTTGATGTTTTACATATATTATGTACTTCTTTGCATTATATTTGTTTGGTATGTGAATGAACTTGATTGTTTTAAGAAAAATAAGTAATATAACATATCTCCCATAAGAGAAAAAACAAAAATTATATTAGCCCACCCTTACAAAAATTCCTGGTTCCACCATTGGTCATAGGATTCTTTTTATTTACATGATTTCTTATATATTTATGCTTGAAATATGTGTACTAAATCGTATCGAAGAGACCCGTCGTTTTGGTGATTAACAACAACATTCTAATTTTTTTTTATAAAGGCGATGATTACAGCATCCTAGTAAAAATGTGGGTTCCATTGGGATATCGTACTAATTCCCCGAAGGCAGGTGTGGTGGTCAATGACCATGAGACCATGTCGATCAAGTTTCGTCATCCGTATGTCGACACTAGAACTGGTGGTCTTGTACAAGAGGGGCATGAGCAAAAGATAGAATTGAGAGATGAGGAAGAGAGGTGATTGCGGTGGACAGAACAAGAGAGGAAGGAGCAACTGATGCAAGAAACAGGGGCATGATGAAGGTAGGAGATGCAGAGGCAAGAGAGGTCAAGGTTGGGCTTGTGGTCTTCTTTGATTGTATTTTGGTCTATAGTTTATATGTTGTTTTGGTTGTGGAATTTATTATTCCCTTTTATAATTTCAATTTCAGTCACATGATTCTTCTTGTTTAGGTGATTTCTTATGTAAGAATTCTTCTTATATATCTATGTTTGCAATATGTATACTAAATAATATTGAAGCATTTTATTTAATCAATCATATATAAGTAAATTTACGTAATAATCTTATTTATGGTAAAATAAATAGAGTAAACTTGGTATGATTAGAATGGGTTGTAACTGCTTTTTCGAGAGCATCTAGCTAAAACAACATTCCTTACTCGAAATAACATATGATGAGGATCCTCAGCGATGTCGTCCATTTTCTCGAGTAGATTCACTAGTAACCCAAGCAATACCATTGAGAAGGAATTTCTCAAGTATTTAGATACTTGAAAGGGACAATTGATTTATGGATTACATTATCATGGTTATCCTTGTGTTTTTGTTCACCCGTTTTGATTTAGTTTATGTGATAGTAGGGTAAAATTCCCCATTCACCTGAAAACCATTTGTGGTTAACAAGTCAACTTTCTCTGGTGTGCGAGCGTGCCACTGTTAGCAGTAAGGAACCCCAACAGACTTATGAAAAATGAATAACTTGAGCCCCAAGTTTCCGACTTTAAACAAGTGATTGTGAATTTGGGTGAGGAATATCTCCCAAGTAAGTTCTTTTCTTGCCTCAGACTGGTGAGGGCTTCACAATTTATCACAGTAACAAGAACTAGTAGTTTTAGCCAAAATACAAGCTGGAAGATAAATCAAACTATTTGAAATAAAAAACTACCTATTGCACAGTATTAAAACAAAAGAAAAGCTGCCAAGTCTTGAAGAACAGAACATTGGACTTTGACTTCTGCTTGGTATGGTGAATCGGGATGGACTAGATATATCTATACTGGAATTGCACGTCAGTATTTTCAATTGATGAAGTTCAGTCGGAAATCGATACCAATGTCGAGATTGGCAAAGCTTTAATCTGTTTTGGCCATGGAGAGACTTGCTGGATGGGCAGAATTGATATTTCTTAAGTTTGGATTGGACTGAAAATGGATGGATTGATGATTGCTGAACTGGAGTTGCACCACAGTATATGTTCTACTTGATTATGAATCAAACAAGAGCTATTCTGGCAATTCTGAGCACTCGAAGCGTCCTTGTAAATTTTTTGAGGTTTTCATATTGTGAAAAACCCGAATTCTATTTGATTTGGCCTAAGCTGAACCAAATTTGTAATAAGGGAAGTCTTGTTTCCTTTGTGGATTGTTTCTTTGGATTGAAATGACCTAAGTTCTGGCTGATTTGCCTGAGAGTTGGATGAATTTTCAAATTGAATGGCTTGATTGCTTCAGAGTTTGAGGGCTTTTGAGATTTGAATGACTTTGTTCTTTTGAATTTGTCAATATAATTTAGGAGTTTTTGTTTTGATTGATTTTTTGGCTGTCCTCCAATCTGTTCACCTCCTTTCATATTTATAGAGAACTCTGGAATAAGGGTTTTTATTTTTTAATCTTTAATACTGGGCGACAGATCTTTCAAAAAGATTTTCCTTTTTCAATGCCACAAAAAGGGGAAGTTATTATTCTAGCAAATAAGAACCATCAACAGCCAGCTTCAGCTTCTTTTCTTGCTTTTCTGGCGAACAACTCTCTTGTCTCCTGTTTTATTTCTTGAAAAACGCATCATGTTCCAATATAGAGCCCTCTATGGGTGTAGAAGGGCAACTTGGTCGTCCTTTCCTTCTGGCATTTTGAATGGTTTATGGAGAGTGTTCTTCTGGTTAACCTGTTTCCATTAACTCCCCATCACTTCCTCTAGAAATTTTGACTTTCAACGTCACATGGGCCTCCTCTTTTGGAAAAAAGATACTCCAAAATATCTGCCTTGATTTGAATTGAGATCAACGGTGATGATCAAATTCTTTGGGCTTTTGGAGATCTTTGAAACTGGGCCTTTTTTCTTGATTAGCAATTGGTTAGTCTGGATTAAATCACCTTCTTTATCGCAATTGATCTTTAATTTGTGATTTTTATTTTTCCTAATTGGTCTTCAAGGGTTTGGGCCTCTAAAACCATATGGGCTGATCATTGTCTTTTAAATCAAAGCCCAAAACTTCTTCTTCTGATATGGGCCAATTTTAATTTGACTGGCGTGTGGAATTTAGGCCCAAACAATGCCCCCTAAGTTTGAATCGTTTTTAAAACAGTTTCAGACTTAATGATTGGCCAATTAATGACGCACGCCATTTCCTTCCGTTGTTGTAGCCCACGTCTACCTATTCAATTAGACTTCGCGGGGAAGTGGGCAATCTCAACAGCTACTTTAGTTTGGATATCCCCTCTCCGCCCACAATCTTCTTTCTGAGTTTATAAGAACATATCCGAGCTTCATCATTGTTCATTCGAAAACCTAACTCCTGCCAACTCTTGTTTTGTCCTCATAATCCCCTATTTCTTTCGCTCATCTTTCGATTCTTCTTTGTTTTTGCTTGAAATCTAAAATGTCCTCCCCAAAAACTCGCACCAAAAGCTCTTCCTCCTCTTTTCTTCCCTATATTTCTAGGGCAGGCGTTAATAAACACGAGATTGAAGTTCGCAACAAGCTTCACCCGTATACCCAGAAGAATCTGGATGAAAATGTTCTCCACCTGTTTGAGAATACTCTCGTTCTGGGTCCCCACTGGTTTGGCAACATCCCTGAAGAGATGGCTGACCTATTCAAAGAAGATGCTGAGGCTCCCCTGTGCTACCAGAGTTCTTCTCCTCTAGCTTCTCATACCTAGGTCAGCAAACTTGAGCCACTTGTATCCTTCAAGTGAAGTGAGGAATAGCACGGTGAAATGGTCAGACTGGATTGACATGCTTATTTCGAAGTATGGAGCTCACTGGAAGAGGGCTGGAATTTTTGATGCCATCCTTCTGTCCAAGCAGTCTGTGAATAGGGATGAGAATCTGCCGGCTACTGCTCTCTGCTTCTGGAATAATGCCAGTAATACCTTCGACTTCCGTGTGGGTCCCATGACTCCAACCCTGCTGGATATGGCTCAGATCTTCGGGTTCAGACCTCATGGAAGGCCTTCTGATGCAGTTGGTGATTATCATAGAGGGAAGAATTGTGAGAGGCTGGCGAAGAAGTTCACCATCTCTCCTGCCACAATCAACCAGAACTGCTCCTTTTCCAATTATCTGAAGAAGTTCAGTACTGAGAGGGATAGGGACCAACAACACATGTTGTTCCTTTTGTATTGGCTACTCTGGACAATCCATTGAATATCTATGCTCCGGGCGCGTTTTGGATGATCCAGATTTGGCTACAAGTCTACTTCCCAGAACTGAGGTTTCCAAACATTGTTCTGCTTGAAGACCAAGTCATGGCACTTCCTTTGATGTCGGCAGAAGTGCCCAAGAGGTCCATTGAAGAATATTTGACCTTCTTCAAACACTACACCAAGAGGTCTGCTGTCCAGCGGCAGGTGGTGCTCATAACAAGCTATCTCTGGTTCCAGCCTAGCTACAGGCTATTTGAGAAGGTGCCTAAAGATGAAGTTGCCAGAATTGATTTTAGGAAGAAGTTCCTGAGTGTAATGTTGATTCGGGATCTGCCCTTTGGTGGGGGTAAGCCTTTGAATTATCACTTGGGTGGAGAATTCTATCATCCTAACTTCTGTGCCAGGTAGCTTGGTTGCCCTCAGCTCATTCTGCTGAAATCCTATAGAAGCTGCAACAGGGGAACCTCCTGGAGAGATGTACATGATCTAGATGTGCTAAAGACTGCAGATGTGTAGTGAACAAGATCAACAATAGCGCAGATGCTCTCTATCCATCCTGGGAGCCAAATTCTTGCAGTTCTGACGAGTTTGACCCCTGGTGGAAAGCTAAATTTGCTGGCCTGACTGATACGAGTACTGCCACGAAGGTGCTTTTTGCCAATTGGGATGCTGGAACTGTCCTGGTGGAGTAAGATGCTAGGAAGTTCATTGTGCAAACGATCAAGGGTGTGAATGCCCAAGTTATTGAAGGTAAAAATCGTCAGTTCTGCCCCTTTTGCTGGGTTCTTGCATTCTGGAAGTTGACCTTTGTTCTATTCATTTTGTTTCAGATCCCTCCGTGGCAGGTAAACTTGGTGGTCAGGATGTCCAGGTTGGTCAAGTGTTTGGTGAGTCCTAAATTCTGTCTTCGTGCTTATTCCTGGCCGGACTGGGTGTTCTAACTTCTATTCTTTGTGCAATCACTTCTGTTATTGCCGCTAGAGATGTGGAGGCATTCTTCGGAGATGAGGAAGATGAATACGAACCCTAGTAGAGGAAAAAATTTCTGAGGCAAGTCCTTCTATTAGAAAGAGCAAGAGAAAAGAAACCACTCAGGCTTAGGATAGTGTTATCACAGAGGGAAGAAACCCTTTGTCAGCCTGAACCTCCAGGTACGTCCTTAGAAATAAACCCTTTGTCAGCCTTTTTTGGTTAGTTTTGATGTAACATCCCACATCAACCAACGGAGAGAGGGTGATGTGTCTTATATGTACATGTCCACCTCCATCTAGCACGAGGCCTTTTGGGAGCTCACTGGCTTCGGATTCCATGGGTACTTCAAAGTTAAGTGAGTTTGGGCTAGAGCAATCCCAGGATGGGTGACCCACTGGGAAGTTGCTCGTGAGTTCCCAGAAACAAAACCGTGAGGGCGGAGCCCAAAAGGGACAATATCGTGCCACGACGGAGCCTTTCCTGGATATAACATCTTAGATGAATTCTGACTCTGCCACCTATGTATTTGTAGTTGAGAGTCTTTCCCCTCCTCCTACTACTAAGTTGAAAAGGCTCAGAAGAGGGACTGCAAATGAACCCAACGCGGTGGAAGAGCCTGTAGCTGCTCGCACCTCAACTACAAAGACTGATGAAGAGCTGCGAGAGGCTTTTGATGTTGTGCAGAAAGAGAAAGAAGTCTCCGAAGAAGACAAAGAAAAAACCAAAGAGGGAGAAGAAGAGGTGAGACCCCCTTCAGTCCCTAGCATAGAATTGGTTTGTCTTGTGTTGTATTCCTTCTAACTAGAGTTCTGTCCCTTTGTAGGAGGAGATTCCTACTGAAGTGATAGCTGAGAGTATTGAACTTGCCAAAAAACAACAAGAGGCCCAAAAGGGAGAGCTCACCCACTCTTAACTGGCCCTGTTTGATGATGTGGAGGCGAAGAACTCTACTGCCATTCCACTAGCTTAGGTAATTTTCCTTTCTTTTTTAATTCTGCATGGTCTTGTGGATTTATTTTAACAAATATTTTTGGTCTTTAGGCTGAGAAGGACAGAACTGGTGAGGAGCTGGATGTGGTCACCATTCCTCTCAAGGCCATGATTGTGGCTGTAAGTATTGCCATGCTTCAAAATTTCTTCTTTTTCTTTAGTCTAGTACAAAACATAATTAAAAAATTATTTCTGCAAATGCCTCTACATTCTGTCCCAAGCTCATCAACTATGGCGTTCTTTGCTGATCCAGAATTGGCAGTTTGAAGCTATGGACCTGGAGGCTCAGCTGCGGAAGCTCGAGAAACTTAGAGCCGCTCCAAGCAAAGCCAAGTCCAAAGTGGTAGATGAGGCAGTGGACAGAATAAAAACCTGGCAGTCAACTGAGCTTGATTTGGATGAGAACAAAGAAGTTATTGACCAGCTGATGAAAGATCTGGACTTGGCCAAAGAAGTGCTCAATTTACAGGATCGCTATGAAGACCTAAACCCCTCCTTTAGTGCCTCTGAACTCTGCACGACTACGCATGAAGCCAATCTGGTGGATTATCAGAAGCAGAAGTAAGAACTAGTTGCACTCAGAAGCAGAAGTTAGAACTAGTTGCACTAGTTGCAGATTACAAGGAGACCAAGTCTGCTACTGATAAGCATATTGAAGACCTCCAGAAGCAACTAGTTGCACTAAGGGAGAGACAAAAAAATATTGGAGTTGGATTGGGTGCGAAGACAAAATCTACCTTCCTTGTGCATAGTATGGTTTCAGCTTCAAGGCTTGCATTGGAGATTGCAGAGGCCTCCATTCACCAAGGAGTGCTTCTCTAGAAAGAGATTTCTATCAAGAAGGCTAGATTGCAAAAGACTCTCAAGAAACTAGGCCTTCAGATTTTGTTTATTTTGTAATAAGAACTCAATCATTCATTAATGACATTTATGGAATGAAAGAAAGGTTCTATTTATTTATTTATGCCAATTTTTGCATTTTCACGTTTTTGCTTCATTCAATCATCAAAGCTGGGTAGAATAGACAAAAAAGGAACCAACATATTTATATTAACCAACTCAAGATTTAAGTAGCAGTTCTATCCGCTCCTTCCTCGATCCCGGGATCTGTTTGTATTGCCTGTGAATCCCACATAGTTGGATAGAACTTTTTCAACCACTTGCCATTGATTGGTGCAACATGGGTCTCTCCATCTCGATCTTGCAATTTGTATGCTCCTAATCCCAGGATTTGTTTAATCACAAAAGGGCCTTCCTAAGTGGGTGACCTTTTTCCGTAACCGGCCACGTGGGCTCCAAGGGGCAGAACTGCTCTCCAGACAATCTCTCCTTCTTCAAAGCTCTTGTTTTTAACTCTTTTATTGTAAGCTCTTGCTAAGAGTTTGTTGAGGGTATCAATTCTGCTTGTATCCAGCCATTCCAATTCTAGCATCATTACTTGAGAATAGTCTTCTCCAACCAGATTATGCTGCTGGACAATTCTGATGGATTGGACTGTGATTTCCATGGGCAGAATTGCGTCATGTCCATAGGTTAGAGCATATGGGTCATGCCAGTTGCCTCTCTCTTTGAAGTTCTGTAGGCTCATAAGGTTTCTGACAATTTCTCATGCCATTGCCGTGGATTCTCCTCAATCACTTTCCTGATGATATTAATAATCACCTTGTTGCTTGATTCTAGCTGTCCATTTGCCTGAGCATAGTAAGGAGTGGATTGAAGTGACTTGATCTTGAGCCTACTTGTCATATCTTGCATCTCTTTAGATATGAAAGAAGTCCACCTATCAGTTGTGATTGATTCTAGTATGCTAAACCTGTGTACAATCTGTTCTTCAATGAAGGTAATGATCTCTTGAGATGTAATGGATTTGACTGGCTTAGCTTCTACCCATTTAGTGAAGTAATCTATACCCACGATGATGAAACAATGTTGCTTAATACTGGCTGGATAGATCTTACCAATAAGGTCCATTGCCCATCCCCTAAATAGCCATGGATTGACAACTGGATTCATAGGAACTGAGGGAGCCTGCTGGATTGGTCCATGTCTTTGGTAAGCCTCACATCCTTTGGAATATTCTATGCAATCCTTCATCATGGTAGGCCAGAAATAACTGTACCTTTTGATCAGCCAACACATTTTCCTTCCACCTTGGTGTGCTCCACAGATTCCTTCGTGGACTTCCCCCATGACTTTTATGTACTCTTCCTTTTCTAGGCATCTCCATTCCACATAAGGTAGTTCAGAGCCATGATTCTTATCTTCTTCTCAAAAGGAAGGGTTGGATACTGCAGATAATTAATTATAAGCAATCTCCAATCTTCCTCAATCATTATGGCAGAATTGACATCTATCTCCATTCCCTTGGTCAGAACAGATGGTAGACTCTTCTTCCCTACTCTGATGATCCTCTGGACGCAGTTTTCAGGCATATGCACCCCTATTGCTAATTGAGCCATCTCATTGGCTGCCAAATTTTCTTCTCTTGGAATGTGTTCCCAAGTGGCTTCCCTGAATTATGCCAAGAGATTTCTGGTTGCCACTAAATAAACAGCTAAGGAAGGATTCAAACACTTATATTCTCCAGCAATCTGTTTCAGAACAAGCATGGAGTCTCCCAAGATTTCCACAGATTGGATTCCTAGTTCTACCAACATTTCAAGACCAATAATTAAGGTTTTGTACTCTGCTCTATTGTTAGTGCATTGGAAATCTAGCTGGAATGAATAACAGTGTCTGATACCCAATGGATCCTCTAAAACAATTCCTGCTCCAGAGGCAAGGTCGGTTTTAGATCCATCAAAATACAACTTCCAGGAGGTGAGATGGATTGAGTACACGAGATTATTGAGACAGGTGTGAGCTCTGCTTAGTAGATCTGCATTGGCTATATCCATGGAATCCAGGTTCTCAATTTCTTATCCTGGATGATCCGCCAAGAAATCTACAATAGCTTGCCCTTTGATAGCCTTCTGAGGGACATATCTGAAGGCAAATTCTGATAAGGCCAGAGTCCATTTACCTATTCTGCCTCTCAACTTTGGTCTTGTTAGCATGAACTTAATCAAATTTTTTCTAGCAATGATGTAGATGGTAAAGGGTAGCATGTAATGTCTGAGCTTTATAGCAATGAAGTACAAAGTCAAACAAAGCCTTTCAATCGCAGAATATTTTCTTTCTACTTCTATTAGAGTTCTACTTAGGTAGTAGACTGCATGTTCCTTCCCTTCATTGTTGTCTTCAACTAGGAGGCTCCTAATAGATACTTCTGGTGCGGAAACATATAATTTGAATGGTATGCCCCTCTTTGGTGGAGACAGAACTGGTGGGCTTGAAAGGTAATGCTTGATTTTCTCAAAAGCCTGTTGGTGCTGTTCTTCCCATCTAAATGCATGTTTTTGCTTCAACCTTAGCAAAGAGGAGAAAGGCTAGATTTTCCCGGCAAAATTGGATATGAACCTTCTGAGAAAGTTGATCTTCCCCAAGATACTTTGTAGTTCTTTCTTGTTCCGAGGTGGCAAAGCTTCTATGATGGATTTTGCCTTGTTCTTGTCAATATCTATATCTCTTTGGTGGACCAAGAACCCCAAGAAATTGCCAGCTTGAACCCCAAAGACGCACTTTTTGGGATTCATTTTCAACTTGTGTTGTCTCATTCTTAAGAAGGCTTTCCTTAGATTAGATACATGATTTCCTTTTTCTAGCAATTTAATCACCACATCATCTATGTATACTTCTAGGGAATGGCCTATCATATCATGGAATACAGAATTCATTGTTCTTTGGTAAGTAGCCCCTGCATTTCTTAAGCCAAAAGACATTACAGTGTATTCAAATGCGCTTATATGCCCTAGACACATGAAAGCAATCTTGTGAATGTCCTCTTCTGCCACCATTATCTAGTTATATCATGCGTTGCCATCCATGAATGATAGCATTTGGTTATGAGTGGCTCCATCCACCAACATATCTGCCATTGGCATGGGATATTCGTCTTTGGGAGATGTCTTGTTTAAATTCCTGTAATCCACGTAGGTTTTGACTGCTCTTGTTTTTCTTTTAAAAACTGATAAAATATTGGACAACCAATCAGCATAAATGGCAAGTCTGATAAAGCCTGCTTTGACCAGTCTTTCTATCTCCCCTTTAACTTTTAATTCTGTTTCCATGGACATCCTTCTTCTGGCTTGCTTGACAGGCATGTATCCTTCTTTTATTGGCAGTTTGTGTTCTACCAACCCTCTGTCCAGTCTAGGCATTTCGTGATAATGCCATGCAAAAGAGTCTCTGAAGTCTTGCAGAAGTGCAATGATTTCATCCTTCAATGGCTCTTCTAGTAATGCACTGATAAAAGTAGGCCTAGGATCCTCTTATGTTCCCAGGTTTATTTCCTGCAAGGGATCCTCCACTTCTGGCAAGGAGTCATCCAATGCTGCTGGTGCAAATTCCAATTCTTCCTTTTGTTAACTTTCTTCCGTTCTTTTGCACTCTCATGCATGAATTCTGCCATGTTAATGGCTAGACTCTGCATAGAGTGCTTCCTTTCTTCCCAGTATACCAACAATCTATTTGTAATGGATCGGATTATCGCAGCTCGATCCTTCTCTCACTGGTTTGAGCTAAACATTAGAACTTCAGAGGTTTAGAACGAAGGGTATATTTCAGTCCTCTAAAGAACTAGCCAGACCTTCTTCAAGGAGCCTCTGGGCCGTGACACCATGGGGCGGCCGTTCTGGTTGACTCTGAAGAAAGTAAAAGGACCAAGGTCATCGTGATAATACCTGGCCTCAGATCGGCCTCCACTATTTCCATGAAACCCTCTTCATACCAAAAGGCCAAATGTTGGTGTAGGGTGGAAGGAACACATAGGTTCTGGTGGATCCAGTCTCTGCCAAACAATGCATTGTAAGTGGTAAAAGTGGTGTCTACCACAAAAAAAAAAAAAAAAAAAGCAATCTTCAACTTCTTGTTTCCTACTATGACATCTATATCTAGTATCCCATGAGTCTTGGTGATGCCCCAGCGAAATTGGTAACCATCAGACGCATTGGGATTAGATCTTTTTCTATTCTGCCCATTTTAGCCAAAAGCCTGTGAGGCAATAGATTGATGGCTCCACCTCCATCTACCATTACTTTAGGGATAGGAATACCCCCAAAGTTTGCATTGATGAACAACGGCCTGAGATGATTGGCCATTTCCTTGGTAGGTTTGGAAAAGCACAGCTGTTCTGCAGCCAATTCCATGGCATTTCTGCCTGTTTTGACAGCAATATTTTGCTGTTCTGGCCCTTCTTCTGCTTCTGCTAACTTCCATTCGAAACTTTCCCGGGAGAGTACATATCCTTCCAAAGTGTTTTCTTGTCCTTTCGTTGCTCTGAATTTCTCTGGCAGGATAAACACCATGTTGATGCCTAAATCACCTTCCAGCAAGCTTTCCAGTTCTGCATCGAAAGCCTGAGTTTATTCATCTAGTTCTCCATCGTATTCTACCTGTTCTTCTCCATATTCCTCCGTCCAGTCCTCTTGGTCTCCTGTTTCGAGGAGTCCAGTCTGGTCGTCTGCAGATGGTTCATAGTCCACCTGTTCCTACTCATATTCTTCAGTCCAATCTTCTTGATTATCTGCTGGAATAGGTTCAAACTGGTCTTGTGACTGTGCAGGCTCTAACTGATTACTCGAGGATGAACCTTGGTGGATAAAGGATTCATTTGGAAATTCTGCTTATGTTAGCTCCTTCAGTTGGTATACTGCCTGTTTTGCTTGAAAATCCCCTTATGGATTATTCCCAATCCTAGCAAAACTGACATCTGGAAACACCTGTGTGTTATCCCTGTTTTTTAGGAAAGTGCAGTATTCCCTCTGGATTCTCCTCCTTTGTGTTCTGGTCAGCTCCAAAGTCGGCCTGCCATTCTTTCCAACAGAATACCATCTGCCTTCTATGATAGTTGCTAGTGGCATATCATTTTCGAGTATTTTAATTGGCATCTCCTTCTTTGCTTGCTCAGTCACCTTTCTGATATGTTGGGCAGGCCATTGATAGGATTTCTGTCTGGCTGAGCCTCTGGATAGGGCCGAAACTAAGGTCTGCTGGTATGATGCTCCAATTCTGTCAAAAACACTTGTTGTAGGATGCTTTTGCTCATCTAGAGTTATCTCTAGCTCACTTTCGCATTTGCACCTGCTGCACAGAACAACCCCAGCTGAGATGGTTGCCCTTGGCTTTCGATTCACCTCCTTCGTGACTCTTCTACCCATGTCGGGGCTGACTTCTACTATCAGCTTGCCTTTCTCCTGTTCTGGCCAGTTTAAGTTGACCATGTTGACTTGAGATTGGGGAAAAGGGTATGTTGTCACTTAGGGGGGTTTCTCAACTAGCTTTAGCCTTCCTGCCGTTATTCCTTCTTGTATGACGTCTCTGAAAACAACGCAACTATTGGTGGAATGGTTCCAAGAGTTGTGCCATCTGCAATACTGTCTGCCCTTGAGTTCCGCAGGTTTGGCAACCTGTGAGGTGTTTCTATCGCTTTTTTGCAGAAGCATAGTGTCAAACAAAGCGTCAACTTTAGTTAAATCGAAAGAATAGACTTTGTTCTGTGCTGGTTTGTTTGGAACAAACCCTCCTATAAACGGTGGTGGCTTTGTTAAAGCCTTGCAGCTGATAGGCTTCCTGTAGTTGGGCCTTTCTCTTCTCCTGGCCTCAGGATCCATCATTTCTCTAATCATTCTTTGTAGTGCTCCCATGTCGTTCAAAGCGTTAACGGGAGGTGAGTTTCTCCCTTGTTCTAGCTGATTGTGTTCAGCCCTTTGTTCCATCCTGTATGGCCTAAGAATGACTTCCTCCTTGTGCTCCTCTTTATCTTCGAAATCTAGATGATTCCTCTAGTTTGCCCCTAGCCTATTTCTATCATTGTTGGCAAAAAGGTCAATTCCCCCTCTGCCTCTTCTGCCTCTTGCTTGTTGAGGAAATGGATTGGGATCCATCCTTCTAGGTCTGTAGGGTAACACAACTGGCTGTTCAAGCAGATGTGCTACTGGCTGATCAAGTGGAACCAATGGCCATGGAGCAGGTGGAGGTTCTGGTTGGTTCTGGGGGGGCCTGAACTGGTGCAGGTTCTGCTGGAGGAACTGGAGCTTCCTGGTCTTGGATGACAAAGGCTCCTCCCCTTTGTCTAGCATGGATCTCTACCGGTCCTGGTACTCCAGCTATCTGTGCAATGAGAGGATTCTCCTGATATGGCCATGCCAATCTTGGTGGAGGTCCGAAAGGGAGTTCTAGTTGTTGGACTACTGCGTCTGGATTCAGGATTCTAGCAATAGCAGCCTCACAATCCTTTCTGAACTGCCTATGGACCTGCCACGGCATCATGGTCGTCATGTTGTTCAGAGTGTCCTGACTCCTTTCCGCTACAGCCTCTTGTATTTGGCTAATCCTCCTGGAGCTAGACCAGGAACATCTACTCCTCGCATCACTCTTTTATGGTTCATGTCTTTCTTCTCGGAAAGCTAGTTGATTTCCTTCCATGGAAAAGCGTGGATTCTGGCTAGAACTTCCAATATTCATATAACTAAAGATGTCTCCTTAGAAGTATGTGTACTGAGAAGTCCCACCGGGCATGCCAAATTATTCACCTGTTTTGATTTAGTTCCTGTGATGGCAGGGTAAAATTCCTCATTAACCTGAAAATCATTTGTGGTCAACAAGTCAACTTTCTTTGGTGTGCGAGCGTGCCACTGTTAGCAGTAAGGAACCCTAACAGACTTATGAAAAATGAATAACTTGTGCCCCAAGTTACTGACTTTAAACAAGTGATTGTGAATTTGGGTGAGGAATATCTCCCAAGTAAGTTTTTTTCTTGCCGAGGACTGGTGAGGACTTCACAATTTATCACAGTAACAAGAACTGGTAGTTCTTGCCAAAATACAAGCTGGAACATAAATCAAACTGTTTGAAATAAAAACTACCTATTGCACGGTATTAAAACAAAAGAAAAGTGCCAAGTCTGGAAGAACAGAACATTGGACTTTGACTTCTGCCTGGTTTGGTGAATTGGGCTGGACTGGATATATCTATACTAGAATTGCACGTCAGTATTTTCAACTGATGAAGTTCAATTGGAAATCGATACCAATGTCGAGATTGGCAGAGCTTTAATCTATTCTGATCAAGGAGAGGCTTGCTGGATGGGCAGAATTGATGTTTCTTTAGTCTGGATTGGACTAGGAATGGCTGGATTGACGATTGCAGATCTGGAGCTGCACCACAGTATCTGTTCTGCTTGATTATGAATCAACCAAGAGCTATTCTGGCAATTATGAGCACTCGAAAGCGTCTCTGTAAATTTGTTAAGGTTTTCATATTGTGAAAAACCCGAATTCTGTTCGATTTGGCCTAAGTTGAACCAAATTTGTAATAAGGGAAGTCTTGTTTCCTTTGTGGATTGTTTCTTCGGATTGAAATGACCTAAGTTCTGGCTGTTTTGCTTGAGGGTTGGATGAATTTTCAAACTGAATGGCTTGATTGCTTCAGAGTCTGAAGGCTTTTGAGATTTGAATGACTTTGTTCTTTTGAATTTGTCAATATAATTTGGGAGTTTTTGTTTTGATTGATTTTTTGGTTGTCCTCCAATCTGTTCACCTCCTCTCATATTTATAGAGAACTCTGGAATAAGGGTTTTTATTTTTTAATCTTTAATACTATGCGGCAGATCTTTCGAAAAGATTTTCCTTTTCCAATGCCACAAAAAGGGGACGTTATTATTCTAGCAAAGAAGAACCATCAACAGTCAGTTTCAGCTTCTTTTCTTGCTTTTCTGGCAAACAACTCTCTTGTCTCCTTTTTTTATTTCTTGAAAAACACATCATGTTCCAATATAGAGCCCTCTATGGGTGTAGAAGGGCAACTTGGTCGTCCTTTCCTTCTGGCATTTTGAATGGTTTATGAAGAGTGTTCTTCTGGTTAACCTGTTTCCATTAACTCCCCATCACTTCCTAAATTAGAAATTTTGACTTTCAACATCACATGGGCCTCCTCTTTTGGAAAAAAGATATTCCAAAATATCTGCCTTGATTTGAATTGAGATCAACTGTGATGATCAAATTCTTTGGGCTTTTGGAGATCTTTGAAAATGGGCCCTTTTTCTTGATTACCAACTGGTTAGTCTAGATTAAATCACCTTCTTTATTGCAGTTGATCTTTAATTTGTGATTTTTATTTTTGCTAATTGGTCTTCAAGGGTTTGGGCCTCTAAAACCATCTGGGCTGATCTCTGTCTTTTAAATCAAAGCCCAAAACTTCTTCTTCTGATATGGGCCAATTTTAATTGAGCTGGCGTGTGGATTTAGGCCCAAACAATTTTAGAAGGATATAGTGATGCTAGCTAAAACACTGATATGGAATTAAATTAACAACTGGGTGGATATATATCCTTGATGGAGGAGCAATTTCTTGGGAATCCAAGAAACAAGCGTGCATTTCACACTCGACTGTGGAATCAAAGTTGATTGCACTAGCTTCTAAAGATGGTGAATGGCTAAGAAATTTGGTAATTGAAATTCCATTGTGGAAAAAGCCATTCCTCCTATTACTATCTATTGTGATAGTCAAGCAACCCATGCTTGCGGTACGAGTAAGATGTATAATAGAAAGTCAAGGCATATCGTTATTAGACACAATTATATAAAACAACTAGTTCGTGATGGAGTAATTAGTGTAACATATGTTTGTTCGGTTCATTTTTACACATGATTTTTCATGTTATTCACCTCTTATTTTGAGTTAGTTCTTGACATTTTATAGCTTTTTACTTCTTTTTTGTGTTTTAATAGGTTTTACCTTGGTTTGTATGAAAATGAGCTAAAAGTGCATTATTTGATATAAATTCTGTTTTTGTTCATTTTCGTAGGTCAACTTCGTGGCCTTGGATCAGCATGTTCCGGTGCTTGGATGAGGTGATGATCTTCATAAGACTTGTTCCAATGGATGTTAACTACAACATATCCAAATTTGAGCTCCATTGGGCAAGTGTAGCCTATCCAACTGATCGGACAATTGATGCTGGCTCTGGATGTTTGTTTTGGCCCAGTTTTCACCCCCACTTAATAGCATTTTATTTCTACTTGTTACCACACCTTTTGGTAACAATGGATTGCATTTGAGTGGAATTTCCTGAGTCAATTGGAGCCTTGGATTATACCTTAAGACAAGGCTTCATCATTTGCAAGGGGACAAGAAGACAATGGGTGAAGACTTTACAATAATATACTAAAAGCAAAAGCTGGAAAGAAAGAGAGAGGGAAGCAAAAGGGAAGTGCAATCTGATATTGGGGAGGCTTTTCAACGTGGGAGAGCAGGTCATTCCATTATTCTACAGATTGGAGAGCAGGTTTTGGAAGCTAGGGAGCAAGAGGAAGAAAAGAGGTTTTTGGAGAGCAGAGAGGGGAGAATGGCATAACAATTGGAGAGAGCCTTGGGGAGCCTTACGGCAAGGATCCAAGGAGCTGAAGATGCATTCTCTTTCCCCTCTCTGTTCTTAGTTTCTTTCATTTTGTTTGTTTCTTGTATTTTCTTAGTTTCAATGTAACTTCTTAATTAGCTAGGGCTTAGGTTGAAGCCCTAAACATGATTACCTTATTGTTTTGATGCTTGAGTGTATGAATTTCTAAATATTGTTGATGAATTCCAATTCACCAAATTAATCTATCCTTGATGTGTGTTTTTCCTTGGTTGGCCATCTTTGAAAGCATGCCTCTTGAGATTGTTGGGATTATGTGTATCTTCATGTTTTCCTAAGCAATAGATGGATGGAGTAAGAACCATCCATGTGAATTGGTTTCTTGAATACCTAATGTAAACACCATGCTATTAGGATTCTTGTGATGTTCATATTCTCTTTGAACTTAATGGGTTTTTCTTGTAATTGAATCAAAGTACTAAGCACACCTAGATTCGATTATAGGGAAGGCACAAGTATTGTAGCACTCGTACTGCACTTTACGTATATTAGAGAGAATCAATGCGTCTTGAGCCACTCGTACTGGTCTTGATTGCGAACATCTTCATCAACACGTTTAGAGTTCATCACTTGAGTATTCATGAACTTGGGTAGAATTGTTTAGGGTGGATTCCGAAACCCTAGTGTTTGTTACATTTTACTCTCACATTTTGATAACTCATCTCTGCCATTCTCTTTTAAATTCAAAGTCCATTTACATTCATGCAATAGAAATAGGTCACTTGAACCAATCAAACCCCCCCCCAATGTATGTGTGAGTTGTGTGTTCGACACGTTTTGTGTCTTTGTTACTGAATTTTGTTTGTTTCCGTAATTGTTTTGGACTTTTGGTCCGCGTTGTGTTCTTGCATTTTCTGTGCTGAATCCAACCGTATAAAGAACGTGAATTTTAGACAAACGGTTGGAAAGTTATAGGCAAAACACTGGACAGAGGTCGAAACTGAAAAACAGAGAATTTTGTCTCTGGAAAATAACGACCGGTCTCCAGCCTATAACGACCGGTCGCCATCCTATAACGACCGGTCGCTCTTCACACATATCTCAATTTTAGATTCTGGAAAATAACGACCGGTCGCTTATCACTAACGACCGGTCGCTTGTTACTGTTCACAGGTGATAAACAGGTGATAAATAGGTGTTAAAGTTGTGATAAAATGGTGATAGAAAGTGCTGTTTGTGTTTTTCTTTAGTTTTCTTGTTTTGTTTCTTTTCTTTTACCTTCCTTTATTCATTTTTAGTTTCCAATCTGTATTGTGTTTGTGTGTTGTGTAAAATTAGTGTTCTTTACATACTCAAGTTAGAACTTATAGGGAGCCGACAAGTTCTTCGTGGGATCGACCCCGTACTTACATAATCTATACTTCGATAGATTCGTGCACTTGCGGGTATTTTTAATTGGTTGTTTGCACATTAATTTGTGTCCTTTTAGGAATGCAACAATTTTTGGCGCCGTTGCCGGGGAACTGGCACGGTTGCTTATCTGTTTTGTTTGAGTATGTTTAGAGTACTTAGTTCATTTTCGTTTAGTCTTTGTTATTTCATTTTATTTTAGTTTGTTTGTTTTGTTTTGTTTTTGTTTTTTTTCGTTTACTGACTGTTGTTTCTTTTTATCTTAATTTGTTTTGTTTCCTTTGATTTTCCTTTTCATTTTGGTTTTTATTTCCTAATCCTTTTAATCCCATTTCAAGTTTCTGTTTTTTTTATTTTATTTTTTTTATTTTTTTATTTTTGTAGAAATTTATTACAGCTTAATAATAATGGAGAGAGATGGCATCCTCAATCATAAGAATGAGAAGTGTGGAGCTGTGGGAGAAGTCGCGACCTCCAAGTGCATCCATGCTCGACCTAATCGCTTCAAGGGGGAGCATTTCAATCCTTTCTCTTTACTTGTTTTGTTTTGTTTTGTTTTTGTTTTTGTTTTTGTTTTTTTTAATTTTAGTAATTTTAAGTTTCTGTTTTTTTTTTAACAACACCTTTTTGTTTAATTATTTCAAACACTGCATAAAAAAAAAAACAACTAAAAAAAAAAAAAAAAAAAAAAACACTTCTTCATCTTCATCTTCATCTTCATCATGGCTTCTGCTAATTTCCTCTGTCTGTTCTTGCTTGTAGAACCTGCAACAGCTCTACATGATCTTCATTCCTTTTCTGCAGCATCTCTACATGCTGGTTGGCACTGTAGAGCCGCTTCTGCAGGTCCGCCACATGAGCTTTTAGAGCAGCCACCTCCTCACTCAGAGCACCACACTCTCGTGTTCTTGATAGTAGGCGCAAGCCCAGATTTGTGGCCGAGACCGCTTGGAGCGCGGTATAGGTGTGGGACTCGTCCACTGCTACATTGTCAGACCTGTGTGCTATATGCCAATGGTCTGCTGGTGTGAGCTTGCTGCCAATCATGCCTCCCAGCAGCACTGCTCTGTTCGGCCTTGCCTCAGCAAAGTTCGGTATTGCCTCAGCAAAGTTTGAGGCCGTGCCATGGTGATATGTAGAGTTTGGGAAGACAGGGTTTTGAGGAGCCCTTTTCTGGGCATTTGGTGGTGCAAGGGACAACTCAAGGTTAAGATCATCAACAAGCATATCTGAGGATGCCATTGATTTTTATGTCTGGACTATTTGATGGTTTTTCTTGAGTTTGCAGGTTGAAATGCAGGGTACTTCTCCTTTCAACCGAGAAGTGGTTTAAATAGGCATATACTCATAAGGGAGCCGACATCCACTTCGGATCCCCAGATTGCTATCCAGCCGTATGCCATTTTTTCTCGGATCCCCACGCTTCACGAGGATTTTGCGGTCGCATGCATTTAGAAGGGAGCATTTTTTTTTTTTACTTTCACTTTACTTTTCTTTTTACCTCCGTGTTTTATGGTGTTTTATGTTTTTGCCCGTTGCTTTAATTTTCTGGTGTTTTGTGTTTTGCTTTGTTTTATTTTAAGTTTGGGTAGTGCGTTTTCCCTTTCGGCTGTTAGCTTTGTTTTATTTTAAGTTTGTTTTATTTTAAGTTTGGGAAGTGTGCTTCTCTTTCTTTTGCAACTTTCTTTTCTTTTATTTCCGAAAACGAAAAAAAAAAAAAAAAATTACACCGAAAGGCAAGGACAAACAGGCACACCAATAATACACTAGAATCATTTTTTTCCAGTGCTCGGTGTCTCGACCATAGGACCTTTGAGTTTAGCCCTACGGCTATCCTCTTCCGAGGCTTCACGCACCGCCTCTTGGGGCTCATCACTCGAGCTCCCAAAGATTGCACTCTTAGCTTGAGCATAACCACTCTCGCGGTCTGTTTTCTTGCGTTTTCCCGGTCGGTCTATGTCCTCCAGCTGCTTTCTCATGTCATGAGCGTAAACACTTACCATCTTTGAGAGATTTTTGTTCTCTTCCCGCAACGCCTCCAGCTGGTGTCGATTCACCTCTAGTATCCTTGCCCTTTCTGTTTTTAAACTTTTAATAATACTCTGGCACTCTTCAACCATACTTCGCTCTGCCGCCAACTGACCTCTTAGCACCTCCACCTCATGGGACTTCGCAATTAGGCGATGACCCACACTTGCGACTGTTGCTGTGCTTTGCACGCTTAGTGCCAGAGCATCGCTCACAACCCGGTTGTCATCCCTTGATCCCAGCACCCGTATATCCTTGGGAGTCACTAGATTTCTAGCAACTCCAAGGGCAACATCGTTGTCCAGCAGTATCGAGTCATTCACTGTCACGTGCCCCCGTGCAGAGGCAAAGTAGGGCATCCACACTGGTGCCACTGCTTGGCCCTGAGTCTGAGTTGGTTGAGCTAGGTTGAGATCCAACGAGAATGGGTAGGAAGAGGCCATTTGTTTTCTTACTTTGATTTCTCACTTGCTTTTCTCTTTTGTGTGTTTCTGAGTTTTGTGTGTTTTTCCCCCTTCTTTCTCTTACTCTTTTATAGACTTAGTTTCTGCCAAACCCTAGCCGCTGCGCTTCTGAGCTTCACGCGGTTCCCTACAGCTTATTTCCATGTCGCCGCACCCGTTCCCCAACTCCCTCCATTAATTGCCCTCTCACCTTTCATAGTCACAAAAGTCGTCTCGGCTTTCCCATATGCCAATAACTATGGCTTTGGGGGATGTGAAAGCTGCTTCTGCGCGCCGACACGTCCCGCACATCTTTTGCATGTGACTTCCCAGGAACCGAGGCATCAGGGACCGCATTCTTCCTTTTCAGAAACCCCGCGCTTCTGTTCACGTTTCTTTAAAAAAAAAAAAAAAAAAACTTAATAAAAAAAAATAATAATAATAATAATAATAGCAAACGTTTGGGCCTTTGTTTGGTGTGGGCTTTCAATTGGTTTGGGCGTGCCAATGAGTTGGACTTCTTTGTAGTTTGGGTTTCGGTTTGCGTCAGATTGTTTATTAGGGTTTAGTGTTTTGTTTGGTTTTTGTTTCGTTTGTTTTTTTTATTTTTGCAACCGTGTTGTAATTTTAATTTTTGTTTGTTCTTCTGTTTAATTGCTTTTATCCCTTTCCTTTCTTGTCATAACGTTGTTGAAGCCTAAATTTTTCAACATTGAGGACAATGTTTATTTCTAAGTTTGGGAAGGGGTAGCAAGCCATTTTCGTTTCACTTAATTTCTTGCTTTCTTTTATTTTGTCTTTCTTTTCAGTTTTGAGTCATTTTGTTTTCAAGTCACTTTCCGGACATATATGATGAGATTGTGATGAATGTTTACATGACTTGATTGAAAATGCTAAAAAAAAAATAAATTTGTTATTCACTAAATGGCATCGTTCTAGCATGATATGTTTGAAACCCTCTATGCACTTGCCATTTGTTTCATAATTCTCCAGTTGAGGGATTTGCATGATCCAAAGAATTGTATCAAGCATGAATTAGACTTGTATAACCATATAATGTGAGCTTTGAGCCTTGTGCTTCAATTCATGAGTGTTATACACTTATTCTTATTTTCTTGTCATCCGAGTTGTTGTTTGATCTCATTATTCATTGACTTGGTTGAGCACTTAAAAGACATTCATTCTTGTGCAATTTGATTACATGACATTTGAGAAATGATATTAAGGCCATCTTTGGACCGTTTGTGCCTTTCAAGCTAACCCTATGCATGCTTAAGCATGATTTTCCATTGTTAACCACCTTGAGCCTATATGTAAGCCTTTTCTTTCAAGTAACCAATTATTACTTCTAGCCTTAGCCTGAAAAACAAGAATTTACCTTTCTAAGGAACTCATGAGCTTTAATTTAGAAGTGTTTTTCATGCTAAGTTTGGGAAGGGTTATTACATTTTGAAAAAAAAAAAGAAAAAAAAAAAGAAGAAGAGTACTTCACTCAAAGGGTGAAAGAAAAGAGAAAAGTTGTGGTTAAGTGGCAATGGTTTCAAATTAAATTCCATGTTTGATGGTTGTTCAATTGGAAGGAAGGAGTGTGAATCTTAGTAAGTGGAGGTATAAGGCTTTGTGGTCTATTTGATCACCCAATTCACCAAAAAAAAAAACAAAAAAAAAAAAAAAAAAAAAAGAAAAAAGAAATTCTCGTGCGTGATGTTACAAAGTCTTTTAGTCAGCAATTATATGCTCTTACATTGTGAGTTCCTTGGACTTTGTTGTATCCATATCCTTCATTTCTTACTCACCTTACACCCTTAGCCTCATTACAACCTATAATAAAGACCTAAATTGATCCTAAATGTCATGTGGTTGAATTGCACACATTCTTCTTTTAAGTGTTTAGCATCCTTCTTGAGATCATATTCATGCATGTTTTTCATCTTGCTAATTTTGAGTTAAGTCCCTTATGGTTTAACTCTATTCTCATATTTATTATTGAGTGATGCATTGTAACCCTCTTCCGAGTGATTCATTTGTGAGAGGACAACTTTGGTGAGATTTGAAGTTACATTTGTGCTTGGTATGATTTTTGAAGTTGTGTGAAAACTGAAATTGGAGAATGAGTTCCATTTGGCTATCACACTACTACACTTGAGCATGTTGTGTTCTGAACTTTGCTGCCTTGTGAATGATGTCTAAACTGAGTTTTTCTTGTGAAAACTTTTGAGTCAGTTGCATAAGTCACTCTCTCTTTGGAAAGTGTTCGGAAAGTTTTGTTTCGAGTCTTGTTTTAGTTTCTGTTTTGCTCGAGGACTAGCAAAAGATAAGTTTGGGAAGTTTGTTCGGTTCATTTTTACACATGATTTTTCATGTTATTCACCTCTTATTTTGAGTTAGTTCTTGACATTTTATAGCTTTTTACTTCTTTTTTGTGTTTTAATAGGTTTTACCTTGGTTTGTATGAAAATGAGCTAAAAGTGCATTATTTGATATAAATTCTGTTTTTGTTCATTTTCGTAGGTCAACTTCGTGGCCTTGGATCAGCATGTTCCGGTGCTTGGATGAGGTGATGATCTTCATAAGACTTGTTCCAATGGATGTTAACTACAACATATCCAAATTTGAGCTCCATTGGGCAAGTGTAGCCTATCCAACTGATCGGACAATTGATGCTGGCTCTGGATGTTTGTTTTGGCCCAGTTTTCACCCCCACTTAATAGCATTTTATTTCTACTTGTTACCACACCTTTTGGTAACAATGGATTGCATTTGAGTGGAATTTCCTGAGTCAATTGGAGCCTTGGATTATACCTTAAGACAAGGCTTCATCATTTGCAAGGGGACAAGAAGACAATGGGTGAAGACTTTACAATAATATACTAAAAGCAAAAGCTGGAAAGAAAGAGAGAGGGAAGCAAAAGGGAAGTGCAATCTGATATTGGGGAGGCTTTTCAACGTGGGAGAGCAGGTCATTCCATTATTCTACAGATTGGAGAGCAGGTTTTGGAAGCTAGGGAGCAAGAGGAAGAAAAGAGGTTTTTGGAGAGCAGAGAGGGGAGAATGGCATAACAATTGGAGAGAGCCTTGGGGAGCCTTACGGCAAGGATCCAAGGAGCTGAAGATGCATTCTCTTTCCCCTCTCTGTTCTTAGTTTCTTTCATTTTGTTTGTTTCTTGTATTTTCTTAGTTTCAATGTAACTTCTTAATTAGCTAGGGCTTAGGTTGAAGCCCTAAACATGATTACCTTATTGTTTTGATGCTTGAGTGTATGAATTTCTAAATATTGTTGATGAATTCCAATTCACCAAATTAATCTATCCTTGATGTGTGTTTTTCCTTGGTTGGCCATCTTTGAAAGCATGCCTCTTGAGATTGTTGGGATTATGTGTATCTTCATGTTTTCCTAAGCAATAGATGGATGGAGTAAGAACCATCCATGTGAATTGGTTTCTTGAATACCTAATGTAAACACCATGCTATTAGGATTCTTGTGATGTTCATATTCTCTTTGAACTTAATGGGTTTTTCTTGTAATTGAATCAAAGTACTAAGCACACCTAGATTCGATTATAGGGAAGGCACAAGTATTGTAGCACTCGTACTGCACTTTACGTATATTAGAGAGAATCAATGCGTCTTGAGCCACTCGTACTGGTCTTGATTGCGAACATCTTCATCAACACGTTTAGAGTTCATCACTTGAGTATTCATGAACTTGGGTAGAATTGTTTAGGGTGGATTCCGAAACCCTAGTGTTTGTTACATTTTACTCTCACATTTTGATAACTCATCTCTGCCATTCTCTTTTAAATTCAAAGTCCATTTACATTCATGCAATAGAAATAGGTCACTTGAACCAATCAAACCCCCCCCCAATGTATGTGTGAGTTGTGTGTTCGACACGTTTTGTGTCTTTGTTACTGAATTTTGTTTGTTTCCGTAATTGTTTTGGACTTTTGGTCCGCGTTGTGTTCTTGCATTTTCTGTGCTGAATCCAACCGTATAAAGAACGTGAATTTTAGACAAACGGTTGGAAAGTTATAGGCAAAACACTGGACAGAGGTCGAAACTGAAAAACAGAGAATTTTGTCTCTGGAAAATAACGACCGGTCTCCAGCCTATAACGACCGGTCGCCATCCTATAACGACCGGTCGCTCTTCACACATATCTCAATTTTAGATTCTGGAAAATAACGACCGGTCGCTTATCACTAACGACCGGTCGCTTGTTACTGTTCACAGGTGATAAACAGGTGATAAATAGGTGTTAAAGTTGTGATAAAATGGTGATAGAAAGTGCTGTTTGTGTTTTTCTTTAGTTTTCTTGTTTTGTTTCTTTTCTTTTACCTTCCTTTATTCATTTTTAGTTTCCAATCTGTATTGTGTTTGTGTGTTGTGTAAAATTAGTGTTCTTTACATACTCAAGTTAGAACTTATAGGGAGCCGACAAGTTCTTCGTGGGATCGACCCCGTACTTACATAATCTATACTTCGATAGATTCGTGCACTTGCGGGTATTTTTAATTGGTTGTTTGCACATTAATTTGTGTCCTTTTAGGAATGCAACAATGTTAAATCAATAGAGAATTTGGCGGATCCTTTGACGAAAGGACTTGCATGTGAGATGGTTTATAAAACATCAAAAGGGATGGGACTAATGTCTATTAAATAACAATCACCTCGATGGGAACAAGTCGAATAAGTGGTTATGTTGGATTTCGAAAAATAATAGAGTTCCATTCATAGGTGTTATATATTAATTCTAGCAAAAGGACACATGTCTAATGGAGGTTGAGTTTGTACTCTTGATTTGTATGTAACATAATGCAAGAATGTAAAGACAATGACATCCTAGATAGACTTACCTACATAAGTAAGGAGGTTTGGCAGCTTCCAAAAGAGAAAAAGACCTTTCTCTAGGATTCCTTATGAAACAGGATAAGTGCATGGCCATAAAAGCGATGATTTAAGAATTATTAGAGAAATCCAAAATAAATATGTTCTGTGTATCCGGCTACTCATACAAAGCTATTCAAATTTTCTCGTGGATGATCTACCAATGTGAATTTGAAGGAGATCAAATCCATCTCAAAATCTCCCAATAAATCTCAAATGCATTCCAAAATTCTTAGAATGACTCTAAATGCTGTCAAATGTCTCAAAGACACAAGTTTTAAATTAGTGGGTCATACTTACCCATTAAATTTTTTGGAACTACTTCAATTTGATCCTTTCAAAGGGTACATTGGCAGTTTAGGCTCAATCTAGATGCAATTGAAATCAAATCAATTCCAAACAAAATCTCTAGTTTATCCTAATTAACCAAATTTGCTCCAAATACAATTCCATATTGAATCTTTAGTTTCTCCACCCAAATTCACTCAAACACTTTCCAAACAAATCAAATCCAATTGAAACTTTCTTTTCAACAAGTCATTCACTCATTGCAATTCTTAGAACTACAAGTGGCTTGATTCCATAAAAGAATACGTAGGTAACCTATTATTCGACTTAAGAACAACCGCATAACCAAACACATTCTTTATGCTTTCTTAATGGTAGAATCAAAGGGTGTTCACTTGTAACAAGGGATTGCAATTAAGAGACAATTCATCTCAAATGGGCAAACCTAAAATAATAAAACCTCATTATTGTTAAATAATAGTGGTGATATTATGTTGGGAGACTTGCATTTTTCCTTAACCTACATAATTTTTGGCACACCCAATGGGATCCAGTATCCTTTTCATCTGCATTCATAAAGTGTCTAATCTTATTTGTTTTGTGATTGCCTCATTGCTATATATAAAAAATATATTAAAAAAGGTACCACAAGTTACGATATACTTCCAAGAGCTCCCAATGGCCTCATTTAAGGCTGAACAAGCGAGATGTGTTGGCTTCCATGTATCTCTTATTTTCTATCACGCCTTAATAGCATGCAATGTTCCGAAGCCTACTTTTGGAGTCATGGCTAGCAAGGCAACCGTAGAGGTCATTAGTGCCCTGTTAGAAATATGACCTTAAAGTCAACTAATTATGTAATAGTTAGAGTTAAGGACATCTTTGATAAAAGACATATTATGTTATCAATGGGCAAGAAATGTTGTTTTATACATTAAATCATTCTATATTATCTTTCAATATGTAGAACAACCATAGTCAAAGTAATACACAAGAGGATATGAGAGTTATGTAATGAGATTGCATACATGGAGACTTCTCATCATCCCTAAATCCTGAATATGTTCCTAGTTATAGGAATATTGATTGGGCATCAATATTCCGCAAAGACCAGTACACACAGTATCGTCTCTATATGTCGGGAATGGCAAGGTCTCAAGTCATTAAGTGTGGAGACACATCGATATGTGTGTAGGTGCTTGTAGAAGAACAAGTACACTGAACGCGATCCAACACATGAGTTACAGCATGGAAGTCTTTACTCACATGTCAAGCTAGAAATCATAAATTGCAATGGTGCAAATGTTGTTAATCTTTGAGGGCACTATACGGTTATATTGAATTAGGCATAGCTTAAAGGTGCTCATCAAGATTCTCAATAGGGTCATGAAAGCAAATGAATGTACAACAAGGAATCTCTACTCTCAATAAAGGAGAGAGAATACTCCAAGATATGATTGGTCAAATCTTACCAGGATAAGACTTGAAAGAAAAAGTCTTCAAATCTTACCAGATAATCATATAAAAGTAATGATTCAAATTAGGATATTGACAATCGGATTCCATGATCTAATAATGTGAATAAGGAGTAGTGACATAAGAGAAGGATTCAATTGCACGGTCATTCCAATTTGAATAGGTTCTTTCACAACGTCTCATTTAGCTCGGATAACCGTGACTTGCTGCTAGGCGACAACCATGGTCTGTGAATGTCCTAAAATGTTTCAATTAACCTTTATTAATAGGAAGAATTAAATTGTGGAATTTAATTCGTATATCATCTTTGAGGAGTTGAGTCAACCCACTACCTTGCTAAAGGGAACCACCGGATCTGCACACCCAAAGAATGTGATTAGAGGTACAAATAAAGAGAAATGAAATGATGAGACACAAGTCAATGGTCGATAATCAAATGTCAAAGTCAACGATCAAAAGTCAACATGTTGACCAGAGCAATTGACCAAAGTCAAATAATTCGACTCGGTCAATTAAGTAAGACTATAATTATAATTTAATAGTTAAATTATTATTAAAAGATTAATTATGGAATTAATATTGACATGTAGAAATATTGGATTGGGCCTTTAAATATGATTTAAAAGGAAATGGACAAAATAGCCCAAAAGGCTATTGGGCCCAAGGGATAAGTGACATGAGATGACATGACCCATGAACCAAATAGAGCCCTAAATACCCACCCAAATTTTGGGAACTAAGGAGAAGCTCCCCCTTTACCTTTTGTGTTATCGTATATAAGCTAAGTGTTGGAGAAAACCCAGCTATGGTTTTTGGTTTCCTACTTTGGTTGATGAGTGATCATCTTTGTATCTCATCTTCCATAAACCAAAAATTGGTCCAATCAAGAAGTAGACTAGCATCCATACTTCTTGATTACCTTCTCTTCATCTCTATGAGCATTTGGTGTTGTGAGGTAGAGGAGTCAAAATCGAGAGAAACAAAAGGCATTTCCAACAAAAGTGTTCATTCTTCATAAATCAAGAAAAGGTCATCAAGGGTAAAGATCTATTCCCTTTTTCCTTTTTCTATTTGTGTTCAAAGTTATTAGGCTAAGATACTTGGTTTAAAATGAAAAATGTTTAGCTCAACTAGTATAAACAAAATGAATCCGCCATTTAGAATGTTTTTGTTGTATTAGGTTGTGGCTAAAGTTCATTTCCTAAGCATTAGATGCATGTTTCCTTCATGCCCAACCCACAAAAACTGAGAAAGCTGTTAAAGTTATCCTAATAGAAGCTTTTGAAGCTGCAACAACAAATGCCACTACGGCTAAAGTTTGCAAACCCGTCGAGGCTTCCATGGCTATTCAAGCCTTTGCAAAAACCCGATTCATGATTGGCTGAATCCTAATCAACTTGGTTATTCCAACTTAAACATTAAGGGTTGCTAAGGCCTAAATGGATCAACCGCTATCAACTTGGTCATCACAAAACCTATGATGGTGATTTCTACCAAAGAACCCTCACTACACAAGGATCATCCCCAAGTTACTAAAGCATCAAGGTTGAACAAGTCCAACAAATTCATAAAGACAAATGAAGCAAAGCAAAGCTCTGCCAAACAAGGGACGACTTGATTAGCTTGATTAATATTATATTTTGAACTATTTACACTAACAACACCTAAGGTTTTTGGTATTTTCACAAAATCCTTGAAGTTTCATAAATACTCTAGCACCCCCTAGGGTTTCAAATTATTTAAAAACAAACCCCTTCTGTTAATTTTCGTCATAAAACTCATCATACCATAAATACAAAAATTTCGTCAAACAAAAAAATTAACCTCAATTATTAGGGTTATTTTAGTTGCATGAAGTAGGGCATTTTTTTTCTTTTCATTATGTTGCCTAAGGTGTTTGGTGTTTGGTGTAATTGTTGTTAATCGTTTAATGGTTAGTTTTTTTTTTTTTTTTTTTTTTTTCATACAAAGTGATATTGGGGGAAGGGGGAATAAAACCTAGGACTCTTGAACTACAAGCCCCTTGTCGTTTGATGGTTAGTTGATTAATTAATAAAATTTGAGAAATTTTTCTCTATTCTCGTATTTTCTGATATTTTAGATGCTCTTATCCTATACATTCTCCACCTAAAAATCAACCATAATTATAAATAAATAAATAAAGGCTTTTTAATTGCCATAGTCTCTGAACTTAGACCCGATTTACATTTTGGTCCTCGAATTTGCAAAATAGTTGATATAGTCCCTCAACTTCACTTTTGTTAGCAATGTTGGTCCTGCCGTCAGATTTTGTTAAATTTTCCAGCTAAATTTCGGGGTAAAATTGTAACTTGAAATCCAATCCCCGTCACTCACACCGACCACCATTCCCACCACTACTTTGTACCCAAATCCATCATTTCCGCCACTACCACAAGAACAAAGAACAAAATTCAATTGCCTTCTTTTGAGTTTTTTTATTTAAACCCATCAAACATCCAAGGTCATCCGAGTTACAGCACGAGATGTCCCCTACCTAGCCTCACAAGATATTTCCCCTACCAATTCCCCACCCAGGTTTGCCCCCCCAACCCAATCACTTTAATCTTTACCAGATCAACTAAAAAGGCCAGAAAAAGAAGGAAGATAAACGTAAAATATGGTTGTGCCTATTAGAAAGAACGTAAAAAATACTTTTTTACTCTTAAATTTGACAGAAAAAGTAACGCAATTCTGCTAAAGGAAGTGGAGTTTAAGGACTACAATAGCCATTTTAGGACTTCATTTACCAAAATACAAATTGAGTCTAAATTCAGAGACTATTGCAACTAAAAAAACTATAAGAACAATGTACACTTCACAAGCCCTTCTTCTTTTGTCTGTTTTTTTTTTCGCTTGTTGCTCCATCACTCTCTATCTAAAAAGCCCTGGCTAGAGCAATTAAGGACCCTAAGAAGGGAGCATGTGCACACAAAATGCAACAGACATACTCATAATGGAAAGTCATAACCTCACTACCAAGTTCCTGGTAGTGGTGTCTTATCCAAATCACTGATCACATAATCAAGCCAACAATTAATTATGTCTACAAATTTTAGGGTGGGAGGGTGGACAAGGATTTGACCGCAGCATCCCATTTTCTTTGCCTCCCCTCCTCTATATGTTCCCACCACTTCAAACTTTTTCCTGGGCTCTTGGCTTCTTGTCTGATTTTGGGTCATGGCTTATCGAGAAAGATTCCAAATATTAGTTGTATCACAATAACAATGTTGGATTTTCCATCACCAACTAACCCCATTTCTCTTTTCTTTTCACGATATAATATTTTATGAGGCTCAACCTTCTTTGTCGAGGCCAATCCTATTGATATATAGTGGCATAAGATTTTTCCAAGATTTGTCCGTACAAATAATGGTACGTAAGTCATGGTTCACGGCCCCAATATGGGCTTTAACATCGCTTTGCTTTGCCACAGCATTTTGGCTGTGTTTGCATCATTTTAGCCATGAAATCAATGGTGGATGATGAGTTAATGAATACTTTTATTTTCTGGGTTTGTGAAATGACCTAATTCAAGAAGCATATGTGTGTATATATATATATATTTGTATAACGTGTCCTAAAACTTTACAATGGTATCCATTCTTAATGTCGGTTGTCGTCCACCACTTGATTGCCTTTCGTGCGTGTGGTAGAAATATATGTAAGTTGATCCACCAAGAATAATAAGTGAAAATATTCACATAATAAACCAGATGTAATCGAATCCTAAATCTACATGAATCATGATTGCGTTGTTACTGTCTCACGTAATCGATTGGACATGTCCTCAGTGGCGGACCTACAGAGGCGCAAGGAGGTGCAGTTGCACCTCCCGTCGCCGGAAAAAACCATGGAAGAGCTAGATTTGCCCCTTTGCTCTCTAGCGTTTTAAAAGATGCTATCAAGGCGCACCTCATGGAGTGGGTTGATCTGAGGCCTCCTGAAATCGCATCAAGGCACCATTTGTTTGGCAAGTTACACGATTGAGGCATGCGCTGTGTTGCAGAGGAGTTGCAGAGTCGTGTTGCTTATGGAGGCTCTGGTTCACGAATGAAGAAGACAAACCCTTTTTTAATTTTCACAAACGACGTCGTCCTTCATTCCTGTTTAATAAAACGCATGTTTCAATGAAGTTGTTTTATAAAAATCAAACTCTTCGGTTTTGGTGCAATCTAGATAACATCAATTTCAAGATTCATTATTTGCTTCAATTACTTGGTTGTTATAATAAATATTATAATAATATAATACCAAAAGGCATCACTCCCAATTTGAAGAAGCCCGTTTGTCCAAAAGAAAAACCAAAGAAGAAGAATCCTTTAAGTAAGCTCTCACATCACAATTTGAATATTAGAGTTTTTGTTTAATTAGGACTTGATTGACACAACTTGTTTGTTAATCTAATATTTTTACTATGATAATATGTTTTTATTATTATTATTTATTTTATTTTACCGTGCTAATTAACCCTAAAATTATCTAAGGGTCTAGTTCATTTCATAATATGTTTTTTTATTTAGTCCTTGGTAGTTCCAAAATCATTATTGCCCCTCTCCTGAAAAATTCCTGGATCCGCCTCTGCATGTCCTGCATGTAAAACTCATTGCCTTATCTAAAATCTCAAGAATCATGCACAGCGCCTTCCTAAGGTGCAAAATATATGATGCGCGAATGAATCGCCTAAAAGAAAGAAACTTGTTTCATCACTTGAAGATAATATTTTCAATGATTTCAATGCTATTCCTAAACATTGCATCAGCTGGAAAGAAAAACAAAAAACAAAAAACCTCATCATCACATGACTTTAAATTTAGCATTTAGCTCTTTTTTCGGCTCACGAGAGGAGATATTTGAAGTTGAATTTTTTTTTTTTCCAATAAATTGTGGAAAGAAATATCACCAAATAAATTGTTTTCCAGTGATGGTATTACTATTATTCGCATTTGCTTCATAATATCCTATAGCATAATATTCCTCTATTGATATCTCTGTCCCTTTTTTTGAGTACAATAACATTTGAACCTTTTTAATTACGTCTAAAAACTAGATATTTAACACTTCAAACCGAACTATAGCAAGAGATAATATTGTAGACTCACGACAAGAAAGCGAACGAGGGAGGTCAGTTTCTGGATTGGGAAATTGGAATTTGATACACCAACATTTTCTTGTAATGGGCAGACAGCTTTATTAGCTAGACATTTGATATGATGTATCTAGAGAGTTTCAGATAAGGGACATCTTTGTAGAGCTCACCGCACACTATATTACAATGATCTGAGCTGTCCAGTTTTTAGATATTCCTTCAAAAACCATTTTGGCAAAAAATCGTTCGAATCCAAAACATTTGTTGGTCACAACTTGATTCCTTAATGATTTCCGATTTGTTCAATTTTTTGAAAGAATGATCCATAATTAAAGACTTGAAAAATAAAAATTTTGGACCGTTGAAAACAAATTTGTAATGAACACCAAAGGGTATATGTATATATATATATATATATATATATATGTATATTTTTTAAACCATAAAATATATAAATTACAGCCAAAAGAGAAAATTCGTATCGTGGTCTAAACGCACACTTGTAAACTAGGCAAACAAAGAAACAAGGCAGAATATACCAAGATTCTGCTAGGCTGGCCACCAATACCTAGTGGTGTAGTTGATGGCTCATTCCCATGATTAAAAAGGCAACCCACGCCCACCGCTGGCCTCCCCATCATGCTCGGCTAAGAAGGGGCTTGGACCACGCACCACAACAAAGCCCCTAGCTCAAGCCAAGCAAAACCTAGCCAGTGACGTGCCCCCATACCCTTTTGGCCAAGTGGCACGCTCTCATTCGCCAATTGGCTCCCCAACCGTAGAATATTATGAATGAAAAGGAGGGAAGGAATTCTTCCAAACATATTCTGGCATTTTCCCGCTCTTTTTTCCTTTTTTCTTCTTTCTCTTTTTCTCTTTATTTCGTGTGTCTTTCAGTCTTTGTTTCCGTGCCACCGGATGGACCATGTAATAATGGGGGAAGATCTTCTGATGAGAATATCAAAGCCTTTGTTATAAAGCTTCATAAAAGCAAAACTTTGTTGGGGGCGAATATCTTCCCCTTTTCCACCTTTTCCCCCCTCTCTCTCACACACACACACCGTCTTTTCTTTTTCCCTTATTTTTTTTCCGGCAAAATAAATTATTTTCCAAGAAAGTTTATCATCCAGCAAGAAAGTAAAGGGAAAGACCGGAAGGTGTTGCTTCTGCTGACGTCCTTTCTACTGAATATATATATTCTCTCATTCAGATGACCGCATATTATTATCGTACGGATGCCATTGTAAATAGAGAGAAAAGTAGAAACAGGTAAGTAGTAGAAAATACATAGCATCCGCACAATAATAACGTGCAAACGTCAGTATCGGAGAATTTATATATATATATATACATAAATTCTCTTATGCGGACATCCGGACGTTATAATCTTCTATTACCATTATCATATATCCTCAAAATAATCTTCTATTAATAATCTTGGTCAAACAATCTAACAATACGTGGATGTGGATAATTCTCAAAATAATTGAGTCATATCCTCTATCAGTGGCTGACTGTTATGGCAGAGATTCCAAGTTTCCAACTGAAAGTGAAAGAAAATTAAAGTCATTTCCCTATCAAATAAAGAAAATGAAAACAACATTTAACATGGATGTGTATAAAACCAAACAGCAATAGATAACAAAGAAAATGACCCAAATGGGTCCGTCCCAAAGTAGATAAACAAGTACTGCCCATCAGAAATTCAATATCAATACAAAGCAAAATACAAAACAAAAACAAAAAATTATACATATATATATATAGATTTTCTCCTATTCAAACACGCTAACGCTATTATAAACAAGGACGAAAGCAGAAGGTATAAGTTAAAAATACGTTGGCCGCAAAGAATGAAGAGGCTCTCGACATCCAATATGGATTATTGGCCAATATTATCCATTATTTTTTCACTTGTCGCAAGTGGGAATCACAGACAGAACCATATGCCTCTACTCTTTCCATAACGATTGGTCCCCCTTTTTATGACATTTTTTTATTTGCAAAGCACGAGTAGTACTACTCGCCACCTATAAAAGTTTCTTTAAGCATATGATGTGTCCCATTGCCATTTGTTCAATTGTGTTCCTATAGAGCTGCCACTGCCACTTACAAATGCTATTTTAGTTGAAGATGTCTTTTTTTTTTTTCAAATAAAAAAATTTAGGGAGAGGGGAGGCTACCTCGTTCTAGGGTTAGGACATACCAAGACTTTTTTGAGGACTTACAGAGGGGGTCTTAGCTCATTTTTTGGTTTTTATAGATTACCCACTAAGAGGGATTGTCAATAGCGAGACTTGAACTTAGGCCTTGATAGTGAAGAGAATGGTCATTACTAATTCAACCAACCCTCGTTGGCGAAGATGTCTTTTGTTATATTGCGTACCTCTAAACTTTTATGATCCATATGTTGAATGTCTTCCATATTGAAAGAGGAAAGTTTTACCTTAGTGTTTATAAGATTTTGGACCTCTTCAATCATTATCAATTAGTTTCGATTAGATACTCACATTCTAATAAACTAAGATTTTGAACCTCTTCAATCATTATCAATTAGTTTCGATTAGATACTCACATTCTAATATGGCAGCATAGCATATTATCCACTCTCAATGGAAAACTACTTGAAGTATTCTTTCCCTACTTGTCAAAACATTACATGGATACAATGGTATATCTATTGATATATCTATTACTATACTTAAAAATATGAATGTAAATATAATTGTGTACCTATGGAGAAGGAGAACGTCCAGATGGATCAGATTACCCATGTGGCAACAACATTTTGCTTCTTATGTATATGTTGAAAGAAGGCGTCTTTAATTTATGCAACCAAATATGTTGAACTCGGGTACAGAGTAGGAAACACATTCCGCTCTATCTAACTTGGCAACCAAATAGAGGCTATTAAATTCTGTTTCGTTATTTTTGGTACTTCAATATTTATCTTGAGTAAATGTTATAAGAATATGTTTGAGTCTGAGAATCCATATATATTCGTGGAGGATGGCGTGGTAAGAAAAGATTGCTAGCTACCTCAGATAGTGTGGATGGATGATTCTTGCTATTAGGTAATGCCACTTAAAAGTTTCTTTTTCTGCTTTTAGTAAAAGCACTTACCAATGTCATCTTTATGGAAATATCTCTACTTTCTTTTTGTTAACATCAGCTGATTAAATAAATAATCAATTTGTTCACATTGGTTATAGATATCTTAGAAGGGGAATTGAGAAAAGAGGAGATAGGTTTCCCACGTGCTAAAGGATTAGCATGCTACTTATAACAAAACCGTATTTTTTTAATCTTTCTGGACTATGGAAGGTTTGCCCTCAAAGGGAAGGTTCTTCTTTCGTTACTATATATTCTTTGTTCTTTTGGTTTTTTTCTTTTTTCTTTTTTGTCTTTCTAATTGGTCCACCATATGTGATGCAACACATTATAATAATAACAACCGCAAGAAAATAGGAACACACGAAAAAGATAAACGTAAAGGAAACCTTATCGCTCAAAAAGAAATTAATTGTAATAGGAAAGCCAAGAAGGACGAAATTACCCTACATACTTTATTTGGGGATTTATATATGGGATTGTAAACCACAATACTTTTTTATTCTAAACTAACTCGCTCATATGTGTGCCAATTGTTTTTTTTTTTTTCCTTTTTTTTTTATATTTTACAATTGAGAGAGAGAAATGAGTACTCTAGTTATGTTAGATGAAAATATGGACCATGTTCTCATTTTGTTTTTTTGTTTTAATTTTAATTTTTTTAATATGAAAAACTTGTAATTTACTATGTTATTTTTATTTAATGAATACTCTTATTTCTTAGTATTTTCATCAACTGGGGAAGTTTTGTGGTATATATCCAACGGCGGACCCAGGAATTTTTTATAGGGGTAGGCTAAATGTTTTTTTATTTTTATAGAGAAGATATATTATAAGCCTTTTTTCTCCTGAAATAAAAATGTAAATAGAATTTTATAAATCAAACAAAGCCACATTACAAGCAAATATAACACAAAGAAGTACAAAATATAAATAAATACCAAACAATCTCAAAAAAAGGTTCTCGTACAAAACCATCCTTATCAACAAATCTTAAAACAATGGTCATTTGCTTTCTATTAGATGCATCTTTTGCTTCATCAACAAGAATACAATAAGTTGATTCCCCAAAAATACTAGACACCAAAAATCATATATGCTAATTAATACTTTACGTTGCAAAAATAAAACATATATCTACAATCTCCAAAAGGTTTCACCCAAACCCTAAATCATAAAAACTTAACAACAACAATTAAAATTGGAAACTGAATATATTAAAAAAAGGCTTAATTTCATAAAACATCCTTAAGGTTTACGAAACTATCAAATTGCATCCTTATTGTTTTTTTTTTTTTTGTCATTTGTGGTTCTTAATTAAGGTTAGTATGTGTGCTCACAAATGGTCCCTGCCTTTAGGTTCAGTCAAAAACTCCGTTAGTTTGTTGACGTGGCATATATATATCACAAAACATCCCTGAGGTTCACGCATCTATCACAAATGGTCCCTCCGAAATGTTTTTTATTTTTTCATTTAAAGTTCATAAAATTTTGGTTTTCTTTGTAAAATTTTATAAATTTTAAATACACGTGACACAATATTATTGGAGATGTGGGCTCCACATATACGCCACATCAACAAACTAATGGAGTTTTTTTTAAATAATTTAAAATTCATAAAATTTAAAAATGAAAAAACCAATATTTTATGAATTGTAAATTATTTTTAAAAAATATATATTGTATTTTAAATACATGTGGCACTATATTATTGGAGATGTGGGCTCCACATATATGCCACATGAGCAAACTAAGGGAGTTTTTTAAATTTAGAAATGAAAAACCAAAATCTTAAATGAAAAAACCAAAATTTTATGCACAAAGGTTTTTTCATTTTTAAATTTTATGAATTTAAATGATAAAACCAAATTTTTTCTCATGGACCATTTGTGATAGGTGCATGAATCTGAGGGATGTTTTGTGATATATATATGCCACGTCAGCAAACTAATGGAGTTTTTGACAGAACCTAACGGTAGGGACCATTTGTGAGCACACATGCTAACCTTGAGGACCATGAATGACACAAAAAAAAAATAAGGATGCAATATGATAGTTTCGTAAACCTTAGGGATGTTTTGTGATATTAAGCCTTTAAAAAAAAAAGAGAAAAACTTACCAAGATTGAAGAACCCACTCAAGATAGGTTGGTACAATTTTTTAGAGGAGGAGAGCTATTTCCTCTAGGCTCTCAAGGTTCAAATGTGGCGTTTTGGGTGGCTAGAATAAATTTTTTGATGTTTGCTCTATGTGGGTGTAGCCCAATATCAGTACTATTAGAATAGCTCAAGTTGGTAGAGCCTTAGCGTGACATCTGCTTCTAATCAAATTTATATAGGTTTGGATTGGATTGACGTTTATTATTTCCTATATACTTCAGGAGTGGGCTTATTTTAAATAGAGGACTAAGCTATTATTTATAGATTGGGCTATTATTAATTTATATATTTTTTTTTTAAACAATGCATGTGTGGGCTATATTTATTTGGTGCAATGGGCTAATATTTATTTGAGTAGGAATAAACCTATAATAATAAGACCATGTTTAATATTTTATAAATGTTCCCCTAGGCTGGAGCCAACTCCAACCTAGGCTTAAGTTTGCCTTTGTATATATCCTAAATGTTTCACCATATCTGCCTCTGTTTTTATAAATTAGTCTCCTGGCACATGCTCACGTGCATACTAATTGGCCTTTTTAAAAAAATTATTATGAAAATATGCAAAAATGGTAATTTATTATATTATTCTTATTTCATAAAATTTTCATTAACTGGGTACATTTTGTGGTATTTTCAATGTTTAACCACCCTTTGCCTCTGCTAGAGAAAAACCAGAGACTCAGGCACGCTTTCAATTCCTCAAGGAATTTTCCCTTGGAACCATCCCATTTGTAAATTGTATCTTCCTAGCCGATTTTCTGCTAGGCTTTTGGCTCCCTTATGTTTTGCAAAGTTTGTCTCAACCCTAGTTGTTCCTTTTCGGTTAGATCTTTTTAGATTTGTATAGATTTATCTTTCTTTGGCCTCTGATGTATTGTGCTAGAAGTTTTGGGGTTGATGAGGTGGTTCTCCATCTAATTTCTGTATTGAGGGATGGAACTATTTGGGAGCCTGTGATCACGTGTCATGGTGGAAGTTAAGCAGTATTTACTTGCACTCGAAGGTATTTCCTATTCCAAATCCCGAACTGCTACAGAGTTCTCAGCTCTCTCATATGATCTTCTTGTAGCACCAAATGCAATGGTTTTATAGATCCTTCAATTTCCTAGTGAACTAGGTCTTCAAGATGTGAAATTGATTTTGCTCACTGTCTTGCAATGGTTGTGTTTATTGTTTCTATCTTATTCTATTGGTTGCAAGATCTCTTTGTGGGGCAATGTTCTTCATCTCTTGTATATATCTTGTATTCCTTTCATTAATAAAATTGTTGTAGCCAAGGGCGGAACTACGTGTAGGCTCTACTAGGCTCCAGCCCAGTGCGATTTTTCTGTTTTCCGCATATAAGATTAGTTTTACAAGCCAAACTAGGTTAAATCAAATATTAGCCCACCACTTTAGGTAGAAATAAGCCCATCAAAGCAACCAATCTCTACACCACAGACACACCTCTCCAAACAAACTCCACACGTGTTGTTTCATGATTTAATGGGAAAGTATTTTGTGATTTGTGCCGACGTTTCTAGCACAAAAGAAACCAAATTATAATTGTAAAAAACTCTAACATTTATCAAGCTTATATAAAAAAAATAATAATAAAACTCTAACACTTTCCTCTTTTCATTCACATTTATATTTATAAAAAAATGTTTCTCCTTTTCTCTCTTAATTTTTCTTCATCTCCTCAGCCCTCTCTCCGATTATTTCCTTCTCTTTTAATTTCTCCCTCTGTTAATTTTTTCTCTTTCTATGTACACTATCAACGGCAAGGAAGGTCTTCGGGCATGGATAGCCATTACATAATGTAATTTACATCATAGGTTTGATTATCTATTTATTTAGATAAACTTTGTTGAAAACTATCAGTACGCGAGTCTTTGAGTTGTCATGAATTCATAGCTGTTGACAAAAAAATCATGGGAAATACTTTCTTTTGGGGTCAATTTCATCTTGGTCTGGATTGTGGGTATTGAGGTTTTACGATAAAGCCAAGATGAGTGATGGCGATGTAGATTTGCTACCATGACCAAAAAAAAATTTAGCACACCCCTACAAAAATTCCTGGTTTTGCCATTGGCTGTAGCTATTAAAAAAATATATTAGACAGCTATTAAGGGGACTCTTTTGACGGATGAAATGTGTAGGGTGTCATTTTAGTTAAGCCATTGTGCCCACACAACACGTATTTATAAGATCGGACGTTGACTTCATGAAAAATAAATTAAAAAATCCAACGTGGGACAAAAATACCTTTAGTTTTGAAATTTTCTGACATACATAACAAAAAGTTTAGGTATTAAGGTTTATACAAGAAAATATATGATTAATCTCATATTAATATATATATATATATATATATATCATAATATATTTTATATTTTTGGTGCATGACGTACCACCACAAACACAATAATGCCTCTTGACTTCTTTAAAGCTTAAACCAAGTGCGCTTGCTCTTAAACCGCATCATTTACTTTTCTTAATTGATGTTAATACATTAATTATAAAGTTCTTCTCTAATTCTCTAAAAAGAAAATGTTCTTCTCTAATTTAACCGAACGAGAATCACGGCGACTGATAAAGAGGTACTTAGGTGCTTCATATTGTCCAGTTAATATCATTCTAGTGACCGTTGGAACCAAATTTCAAACACCCTAAACCTCTAACGCAATAGTTAATTGTGTATAGAGTTTAGGTCAAACACTAATTAAGCACTACCTTTAAACGTTTAGATGTAAAGCAAATTGATTAAAGTTGTAATGGTCAATTAGCTATAATGATGCATCCTAACGCAATGCCTTTATGCCTACACAAAAAGATTAATTTAATAGGATGACGTACAAGATCGAATAATAATTCATGAATAATAATCACACTAATGATGGCCTTAATCACATATGGCATGTCTTATCTAGGTGATGTATGTAGCCTGTCATGTGGTACGATTTCCTACTGCAGCATTCCATTTCACATTATCCTTGGGTTAGAATTCTCTACGCCTTGTTATACCACATCATTCCAAATTACACGGCAGAAGAAATATAATCCTCTGTCATGGCTCTAGTCTAGGGAAAAAGGGCTTTGATTTGAAGATCACTGGTATCAGGTTCGAACCCCCATGACACCCCTTAGTAGTGTGTGTGTGTGTGAGAAACCCCCACTTCCCTCGTAGTTTAGACTATTGCTTGTATTCAAAAAACCAAAATATATAATCTATGATCAAAATTAAATTGGTTATTAGTATTACCACCTAATTTAATTATTTTTTAATATAACACATAATAGTAAACCCTAAATGCTTCTAAAAGGAGACGAATATCGAAAGAGTAATCAAGGAGCTGCTAGAAAGTTAACAAAAGAAAGTGATCACATTAATCTCAACTTTTTAATACGATTATCATTTCTTTTGTCTATATTTAGGAGTTATCCTTGTAAAAGACAAATGTAAAATTATTCAGTCATGTTAAAACCAATTATTGTTCGTTTGGATACTGATTCTGGATAAGCCAATAATCACTTTTATGGAGAATTACTTTTCTATAAAATCACTTTAAAACACTTAAAGTGATTATTAGCCTATCTAGAATCACTCCCAAACAAACCCTATATATGGAGAAACATAGGTGAGATGCTTTTGCCAATAAGTGATTTTGGGGCCAAAATCACTCTCAAACAAGCCCTTAAAGTGATGACATAAAGAAGTAATTTTCCATAGAAGTGATTATTTGTCTATCCATAATCACTCCCAAGTGATGACATTGGCTAACGGTGCTAAACATAAGGACCAAATTAGCCAAATTGAAAACACAATGACTAAATTGACTAACGGGCTAAAACACAGGGACCATTTTAGCATTTAAGCCATAAATTAAATATCTACTTTTCGGCTGTGAAAATAAAAATATGAGGAAGAACTTATAATTTCTTTTAGTATAAAAGTTTTAGATTATAATTAATTAATAATAATCACAACCGAAAGCAGAATTCCGATTCCGTAGTTTATCCTAAAATTATGTTCACGAGTCAATTACGAATCGATCCATCCAGTTGGAATGTGCTCAACGTACGAATGGTTAATCAATTGTAATTTTTAATTTTAAAAATTGTTATTCTAATTAATGTTCTCTCTATTTTTTAATCGACCATTCCATAGTATGTACGAATTCTTCACTTTTAACCAATTGTATTAGCTCGTGAGCCGACTAACCCAATTAAATAACCGGTTGACTTAATAGCTCAGATTATAATGAATTTTCTTTTTGTTTTTTGACACAACAACGATAGTGTTTTTATTAATGAGGACAACGAGTAACCAATACAAAAACAAAACTATGTCATAAAGGATTAGGCAAGTACTCTACACCAAACGAAGCGTAATGGTCATTGGTTTACTAAGGTGGCCTACCTTCTCAACCGCAAGCGGGAAAGGAACCTTATCTCCGACAAAGTCTCCCTTTCCCCCTTAAGATCATTTCCATAAAAACTACAAATTACAATTCCCAAGGAGAACATCAGAAATATAATCTGGCGGCTCTTCAAACCAAGAAACCGCCGTTCACAACTTATAATTAATTTTCTTATGTTATTACATATAATTAAAAAAAAATTGTGGAATATGTAAGGCCCATTATTATATTTTTGGCTCAAAATTATACTTTTTTTTTTGGGGATAAGAACTATACCTTTTCACTTTGCTGTGAATGAAGCTAAGTTCAAATTTCTCTGTCATTAAATGACAAAATTTTCTCCCTTTTTAAAAAATAAAGTTATTCCTCATTATTTTAGGATTTTAAATAAGGGAGATTCACTCTTATATCCAATATAGGAGCCCAAATTATAAAAAAATCATATATTAAATGGACTTTAGAAACACACCTAAAGCCTATTTACAACATAACAAAAAAGCTTTTAACTTCTTTTAAATTACAAAACTGCCATTAATTTCTTAAAACAAACCCAACCCCAAAACCTCATACAAAAGCCTAAAACACTTAATAGGGCATCAAAGTAATTTAATAATCAAAATTAAATTCAATAGGGTCAGCTGTCATTTTTTGGGTGTTTTTTGGGTTTGTTTATAGAAATTAAATGGTGTAAAGTTTATTTATAGTTTTAGTGCTAAGAATGGGTATATGACTAAATATCTCTTTAAGTAAATGAAGAATTAAGATAAGCAGTAATAAGAAAATGATGCGGCCAAAGATGTTGATTGAGAAACCAATAGACCCTGATATATATCCATAACCGAAGTGTCATATTCTTTTCACCTTATCTATTTTAACAATCATTTTCTTTAATTATAAAAATACTATTTGTAGAAAATACCCGTGGAGAACCAGTATCACAAGTCACGACCACTTCTTCAATGTCGTTTTGTTACTTTTGTTTCCAATAATTTTTGGTCCTTTGTGTATGTTGCATATGTACTGAAAAGAATGCGCACTGAATCTTCTATTTTACTCTCAAAATATTTGCCACTCGGTTTCAATTTCGGTGCCTTTAAAATTAATTTAAAAGGAACTATGCTAAATATACTTTCCATCACACTCCTTGGAATGGGAGAAATTGGTTGGTAGAGAGCGTACCAACCTAAATTCCACTCAAGTTCTTGAAAAAAAATGGACCTAAAATATTGATGTAAGGATAAGTATTGTAGATTGAGTGGTCAAATAATATCAGATTTAAGTGATTTTTCGTAGAAATGATCTTTGAATGAATATATAAAAAATAGACGATTTGAATTAGTGAAATACAATGCGGATTGTGTCCTACAAGAGTGTCTTTCAAATAAGGTTATTTAGGAAATCCCTCAATGGAAGCTATATATATAGTTGTTTTCTCATCCGGATGTTCGCACGGTATTATCATGCAGATGCCATTGTAAAAAGATTGGCGTTCGCACGATAATAAGACGTTCGGATAAGAGAATTTCTATATATATATTCGATAATAAACTTTCTTTTGACGGAAAGGAACCCCCACGCACATATACAGACACAAGCAAGGCAGGACCTAATTATATTACCAATAACTTTCTAGCTATCTCCTTATTAGCAATCAAGAAATTATTATTATATTGGAGTGCAAGTTGACCATTCCCACGAAACCATTCCAAAACCAAAAGGCTAGACAGAGTCCACAGATAAGCGTTGTAGGTTTGAGTGGCATTGCTTTATAGGCAGACAAGGCGCATCCATGGTTCCTCTTTGCCTTCCCCGGTTTGTGGCAAAGCATAATACTTCATTTTTCTATGGCTCTCTCTCTCTCTCTCGCCCTCTCTCTTTCTGTCTTGATATATGAAAATTCCTTTTAATTTCCACGTCATAATTTGTAATAATTCTAATGTAAGTTCCTTTAACATAACTAACTTAGAAATATTTAAGTCTAATATGTAATTTTTAAATACTTATATTTTTCATTTTGATCCTTTTAACTTTATAATTCTAGCTCCGCACATATACGCTTTAATTGTACTCATCAACATCACATCCTTTTAGTATATATGAGTGGTGGACGTATCGGTCTCTTCTCCATCCATATACGTATACACAGAACGAGAGAGAGACAGAGAGAGACAGAGAGAGAGAGGTATTGTTTTTTTTGGCTAATGCTATTTATTAATGGGGCTACGTAAGCAAAAGGGGTCCAAATATCTAGATGGTGACGGCTTCTCATTGTTTCCACATACATTATTCTTTGTAATTATTTTATAATATATGATGAGATTCTTTCTTTTTATCTTTTGTATTGAGCTTGTGAGATCAGGAGGGTTTCTGGCCGTCCAATCATGTTGAGCTATCTGAAAGTGATTCCCTTGCTTCTTCCTTAAGCCATTTTCGTCCAATCAGTATCATTTTTTGCGTTTCCTAATTGGTAATATTGCTTATAATGCATGGTAGCTAGCAATGCCTTTTTTTGGTGTATGCCTTTGAGTGGGACTCTGGTGGAACTTTACTCACAATCTTGTCGTGAGGTCTTACTGTCTGTCTTTAGTTATTGTTATTATGCATGCATGAGTTTAGTTTATTATAATTAATTAGCTGCTTAAAGATGCTGAGCAAATATTTTGTCATGGATCAAAGTGCACGACTAACTTTTCAGTAATATACGTAGAGATATGTATAACGGTGTGTGTTTGGAAACGTAACTAGGAAATACTCATCGAAGGAGGAGCCTCGGGGCTGATTGCCTTCTTCTCTGATGTGTTTTCTTTGTAGAAAAACTGACCTGGGCGGAGTTATTGAGTACATGTTGAGAGGATTTGGGCACTCTTACCGTTAGAAAACCTCAATATTAGCTACTGTCCAATCGGTAGTCAGTACTAACAAAAGCCACAATTTTGCCATTCTAACTTTCAGAAAGGTGGAAAAAAAAAATAACACTCGGATAACTTAACCACAACATGTTGCCCAGTGGTTGAGGCGTTCCTCAGGCCTGGTATGCTCTCGGCTCGTCTTGGGTTCGATTCTCACTGCTGGTGAATCTTCTGATTGTGGCCAGGGATGCGCTGAAACGCTTGTGTGAGTCTTCCCAGCCCTCGAAGAGGGTGGATTGCCATGGTTCACCACTAGCAAGTCCCCTTTTTAGAGAAATTTTTTTTTTCACAAACCACATTAACAACTAATTTCTATTAATGAATTACTGTAGTCGGCCTTTCAGCGAGTAGGGGTCCCAAATTATAAAAAAATCATATATGAAATGGACTTTAGAAACACACCAAAAAAAAATTTCACTAACACACCCAAAAAACACCTTTAAAAAATTTCACAAACCACTTAACAACTAATTTTTGTTAATGAATTACTGTAGTCGGCCTTTTAGCTAGTAGGGTCCCAAATTATAAAAACACCATATATGAAATGAACTTTAGAAACACACCCAAAACCCATTTACAACATAACAAATAGGTTTTTAATTTTTTATAAGTTACAAAACTATCAATTTCTTAAAACAAGCCCAACCCAAAAACCTCATAAAAACACCCAAAACGCTCAATAAGGTATCAAAGTAATTTAATAATCAAAATTAAATTCAATAGGGCCATATATCATTATTTTTGTTTTTATTTTTGGGTTTGTTTATAAGAATTAAATGGTGTAGGGTTTATCTATATCATTAATTAGTACTAAGAATGGATATATGACTAAATATCTCTAATTTTAAACACATAATAGTTAACTTTCCACTAAAACTTCAATTAAAGTTACAACTAAAAATTCAGAAAACGTCAGCAAAGCAATAGAATAGATGAATGTTTCTTCTGACAACCCTTGTTACGGCTACGAGAGGGTGGTATCCTTCTCAAATTATGTCCACGAATTTCATTAAAAAATTTATATGAATATTTTTATTATCTAAACTGCTTACGTACGATGAGAGGTGAGTGATAGCTGGATGTCATCATAGTCAACGTTGGTTTCAATTAATTTTAGGGAGCTTTATTTTTAACCTCAATTTTCTTAATACAATATAATATTTGATGAGGGAGAGGAGAAAGTAGAATAGTACAGTACACTACTGTATACACTACTGTAGTATAACAAGTGTATAAACTATATCATTTGAATATATTACTGTACTATCTCTCAGAGAGCAAGAAACAAATTGAGAACATCCTCTTGAAATCCAAACTCTAAATTTTCTCAAGTTTTATCCACCCACTTTTCTGATAAGGGGGAAAAACTGGAAACCAAATGGGGAAGGGACTTTTCTCATGGGTGGCGTAGACGGGCCCCACTGCACACGGTTCTAAAGCCCTTTTGGCTCCCTACAAATACCCACATTCCCCCTTCCCTGCTTTGCCATCAGATCAGCCACACCCACTCCTCAAACATCACCTTCATAATCCCCTCACTCTCTCTCTCTCTGCTATTATTATTCTCTGCAAAGTCACAGCCCATCAGTGGTCTCTCTGTTAGCAGAAGAGACCTCTGTTGGATGCTTTCTTGTGTTGTTTTAGTTGCCTTCTGAATCTTTCATCAGGTAAATTTGAATTCCCATCTGCTCCACAGCTCAGCTAGTTTTGTATTTTCTTCTATCACATGCATGTTTTATGCATATCCACCAAACATATATATATTATAATTTGCTTTGTAACTTGAAATTTGTTGCAATGTTCAGCAACTTGTTTTGCTGATTGCGTTGTTTGTGTTTTGTTTCTTTTTGCAGCTAATTAAAGCTCTCATTCTTCCCTTACAGCTACTTGTTAGCTTATTTTGGGAGATATGTCTGCTTCTCTCAGCAAGAGCCTAACTCGCTCACCATCTTCTCATTTCATGAAGAAGAATATTATGGAGCACGAAGCCAGTAAGGTCATCACTGAGAAGCAGGGCATCGTCACGATTCTTGGCCCGTCTGACTCCGAAAGAACCAAAGCTGCTTCCCTGCGACGAACACTGTCTGCGGACATGTCCTCCAAGAGATGGCTGGCTCAACATGGTTTCTTCCCCATGAAAAAGATTGCATCCTCTGAAGAACTCTCCGCCTCCATCGATACGCAGGACAACACTTCTTCATCGTCAGAAGACGAAGATCGTTACCCAGAAAGGAAGGGAAAGTTCCTTATTTGGAGCTCACTTGATGAGGAAGATCAAAAGAAGAAGATGAGCAAAGCCGAGGCTGAGAAGAAGCAGCAGGGACAACTCGATCTGTGGAGCTCAATTATATGTCAAAAGGCCAATGAAGAGGCCAACAAGGCGGTTGATACAGCAGCACCTTATGTTCATCCTCTTGTGAAGAAACAATCAAGCTCTTTGACTGTAAAGAGCCTTGAAGTGTGCACTGAGAGTCTCGGATCGGAGACTGGCTCTGAAGTGTTTTCATCGTACCCTCCCTCGGAGACTGGTGATATAGAAGTACTGGACAAAGAACAGGAAGAAGATCGAGCTGAGTTTCCACGACAACAAGAAGAAGAAAAAGAAAAAGTACCGGTGGCACAAGCATTTGACGGGGAAGAATTTCGAGTTGTCAAGTACAACTCTGCTGCCAGTAAGAAGTTGCCTCCAACTCGATCATTCCCTCCGCCCCTTCCGTCTCTGTCAGGATGTGACGGGACATCTGTTCGCATGAGGACTCATCGCAACAACGGACGAGTAGTCCTCGAAGCTGTGTCCATGCCTTCACCGAATAACTTCCGTGCCCAACGCCAAGATGGTCGCCTTGTCCTCACTTTTCTTGCTACTACTCCAAGCTCATGTGAGGAGACTGAGAGTGAAGAGGTTGTTGATAAAGAAGAGCAAAGTAGAGAGGAAGACTTTGAGGAGAATTTTGTGAACTTTCAGGAAGGAGGGGAAGAAAAAGAAAGTGAAAAAAGTGATGATGATAATGATGGTGATGATGATGAGGAGGAGGAGAAAGCAACAAAAGAAAATGGAATCAAAGAAAGAGAAATTGTGATGGAGGAAGCACCAAAAGTGCTAACAAGCAGGGTGACAAATGTTCATAGGCTTGCACTAATGATGAATAAGCCCATTGGGTTTGCTAATAAGACTCATGGGTGGGCTAACAAGTTCAATGAAGTAGTGAAGTATGGAGGGGATGATGAGGAGGTGGCAGTAGTGGAGCCAACCCCACTAGCAAAGTCACTCCCACCCCGGCCCGGCCGAGTGGCACGGTTGATACCAAAGCCACCGGCGGCAGCAAAAACAGCGGCAGCAGGAGGCTCTTTCAACGCTTACGAGTACTATTGGCGCACCAAGCCCACAGCAACAGCGGCTCTTAATCCTCTTCCACAAGCAACGTCCCAATCCCTCAAGAGCAATGGCTTTATGTCCAAGAATCAAGTGGCAAATGATCAGCAACAATTGCTCCTTTTGAGAGGGAACAAAGGGGATCACTTGGCTCCTTTTTCAAAGGGTTGCAAAGAGCCTAGAAGGTCTCTTCTATTTTGGGAGCCTTATTGCATTGCCACCTCTTGATGATCCAAATCCTCGTAACCCACTGTTAATCCAAATCCTTGATTACTTACTACCCATTATTAATTTACTCGAACTATCCTTCTGTGTCTTGTTCCCTCCACTCTTGTAGGGTTTGTGTAGTCAAATAAAAGAAAAAGAAGGGAGAGAGAGGAAATTTGATTTGAGAGGATCAAACTATGATCACAGAGAAAGAGAGCAGATTTCAACAGTACGTGTCACATAAAGGATTTATATATATAAATCTCTCGGTTATAGTAGCTAAAACAAAATCTTAGCGTCATCTTTGACTTGTTGGACTGTCTTGTCTGTTTGTTCTTTTCAACTTTCTTTGCTTTTGTAAAAACTAGCCAATGGGATTTCAATATGGGTTGTTTCTCGCTTAATTCATCTTCAATTTGGGAACATCATGATCCACTACTCTTCATATGTGCTTCTCTCTTTTGGGTTTAAGCTTATGAGTATCAATATATCCGTATAACTCAATATAGAGCTAATATATATATATATATATATATATATATTATATCCCTTTCAATTGAGGATCTCTCAAATACTTTTTATTAAAGGTTCTCTCAAATAATTTTATTTGAGGGACACCTTTTGGGGTCTACTACAAATTTTATTTCAACGATTCAAACCGTTTATTTTTCAAGCCTTCATTCATGAATTATTTTTGCAAAAATTAGACAAATTGAAACCCATTAAGGCATCTAGTTATGACTAACAAAATAGATGACCACGGTGTTTCAAGAAAATACTGCAACTATTTAATTGAATGGTAAAATGATTTCATATTCAAATGATTTTTTTTGTGAAATGATATTTGATGGGGATGGTTTGGAGCATTGAAATACAAATAGTAAAAACAAACAAAGAGGCTTTAGATTACGAGGCCTAACATAAAGAAATGATATTAGAAAAGGGAAAGAAAAAAAAACCTAGCTCTAAAACAAGAGATACCACCCTCCCTCATGTGAGCCGTCACCATGAACCTCCATGAAGGGAGAGTTCACAGTGAAGAGAGGCATGGCCAACCTATCGCACTTGTAGCAACACTAGTTAAAAAATGAACCAACCCAAATGATTGTTCTAGAATGGCTATTCCTCACAATATCCCACACCTAAAAAAAACCCTAAATTTTCAAAACATATAATCAAAATCCATCTCTAGTCTATACACCCAAATCAACATCCATTAAACCTTGCTAAAGAAGCATTTTCAAAACAAACTTCCTTCCTCCTAAACCTTAAACCCATTACATGATATCTTATCTTAAATGTTCTTAGTTATAAGATCATCAATTGGACAATGGTAATCTGCAAATACTAGTACACATTATGTATGCTCAATAGGGAGGATGATTAGTCTCAAGTCATTTGTGTAGAGACACTGAGACGAGTGTGTAGGTGCTCAATAGAGATATAGTTCACTGAACGCAATCGACCATGAATTCTCGTATGAAAGTCTTACTGACAATGTCAAACAAGAATTCAGAGTTGCATTGGTACAAGTTAGTCCTTAGACCTGAGACATCACAATTATTTTGTGGACGAGTCGTTTGTCTTTGGGAACACTATATGGTTATCTTGAAGGTATGACTTGAAGGTGATTATCGGGATTCTTGATAAACTCATAGTGTAACACCCCAGCCTACTTATTTATTTTGTTTTGGAAAAGTTACATTTTACCTTTGGAGTGAAGAGAATTTTGATCACTTTTGGTTTGGAAGTCAATTTGGGAATTTGGGTTGCACCATTGCATAGAGCTCGCTCTCACGAGTTCATAGACATATAGTGGGCCCGATTCCGAGTTAATTTGAGAAAGTTATGGTCTAAAAATGTTTTGGGTAAAATTGTAATTTTGGAAGTTGGGTTAAAGCCCCAAAACCCTAGCATGCAAAATCAGATTTTCTCTCTTTTCTCTCTCCTCCCTCGCGAGCTTCTCTCTCCTCTCTGGGCGCATGACATCGCAACTTCCAGTTGGCAATTCGTCGTCGTCCGACCACCCAAGCCGCGCCACCGGTCCCATTAGCTTCGTCTCCCCCTCTCTCTCTCTCTCCTCTACCTAGCCCAACCATCACTCGACACCACTAACTCAAGAATTACCCCGATTTTGGAGAGGAAGTCGCAGCTAGAAAAACCTCGCTGACCCGGGAACTTCCAGCATCAAGATCGACATTTTTCGGCTACCACTAGTTGAGATCTTGGTACCAAAGTGTTCACCAGCTTCTCCTCTATCTTTTCCTCCAAAGATCCAGTTTGATCCTTTGTCGTAGTGCTTCGATCGACGACAGAAAGAGCTTTATAGGTATATATAAAGTTACTCCACTTATCGTGCTAGTTCTTTTGGTATAGGTATTGCCGATGATTTGGAGTTTTTCGATCGTCGGAAAACTACTCAAGACACCCACCATGGCCGGCAATGTGTGGGCTAGGTGTTGGAGACTTGTTTTGGACCTTGAATAATCCCCATCTCTTCTTGAGCACAACGGTATGTTCGGATTTGCGAGAACGGACTTTTGCCTAGTATGTGTTGTTGGGTTTGGTGTGATCGGACCTTGAAATCAATTCCGTTTTGAGAAGTGTTGTTCTACGTGTCGTTGGGATCATGTAGGAACTTTTGGATTTGAGATCGGTGGTCGTGAACCCTGTGGTCCTGTTTTCCCTAGGGTTTGATCTTGTTGACTCGATTGACCAAAAAGCTTTTTGAGACTGTTTGACCTTAGGAACACTTGAGACTCGGGAACTAGGGTTTCGTTGTAAAGTACAGTTTTGGAGTCTTTTGGTTATCTAATCCTTGTGTTCTCTCAATAGGTACTTAAGCTACACATACCTCACAGGAAGGATCCTCTTAAAGTTTAGCAGCGTTGGACTTGTTGTGAGTGGGCTTTGTTTTCAAATAAACATGATCTTTCAAATGACAACTTGCATGCATAACTATGATTTGATTGAAATTGGGTTATTTGATTTAATTGAATTATGAGATGTGGTAAACTCTTTACCATGGTTTTATTATGGTTTTCATAAAGGAATATGAGCTTTATAGTGTATATAGTATATGGAAATGGATTTTGGTATATGAGATTACATAGCTTTGCACTACTATATGTACCTCCCCTAGTTCGATATGGATACTCTGATACATGGATGCATACGACTCGCAGTAACTCTACGGAGGTGTGTCAGGGCTCAGTCACCCTTGGGTGGGTGGACTGTAGAGCCCTTGACAAGGTTGTCTGCACGTGTATGACGGATATTTCAACTGCACGTGTATTGGAGATTCTGCCGTGCATGTCTGAGGAGCAAAGTCCCCACGTTCGGCTGCTCATCCCTAGCCACATGTATATTGAGGATTCTGCCATGTGGTTTAGTTGTAATGGTCCCCATGTTGGACTATTCATTCTCAGTACATGTTTTGGTGTGGTGTATGTGGATATTATTATTATTATATATTGGAAAGGAAAGTACAACATGTTTTGAGATTTATTAGGCATGCGCATGGAGGGTACACTGCACATGTATGATGATTAATGTGGTTTCATATTTTGGATGGATATGTTTTGATGACTGGATTTTTATGATGTTTTCAAGCATACGCCTTGGGAAGGGTGTGTTTGCGGGAGAAAGTGTTTGAAAATGTGTTTTCCTTGGATTTGGATATAATATGGAGTCCCGATTATAATACTTCAAGTATTGGAATATATTTATATACAAAGGATTTAATTGCATGATCGCATTATTTTCTAAAACGAAGGGGGTTAGTATGTTCATTATAACTTATATTCAAAACTTTATTTTTGTCCACTCATACTTTTCTGTTTAGCGCCCCCCAGACTGTAGCTTGACGAGATCCGTGATTCTACGTAGAGCTCCCCTTCTAACTCTCTCTGTTTCTTTCCATAGGACGTCTTGGTTGTAGTTCGTGGAACTACTTCTTGATCATAGTTCGTGGAACTACCTTTTGTTATGACTTAACTCTACTTATTTAGTATGCTATGGTATTGCCTATGTTAGGGTTGGATTGTTGGCCTGAGGCCTTTGTAACTGTGTAAACTTATGTAACTTAACTTGTGCTTGCTGGAAGTTGAGATTTTCTTTTTATTACTTGTTTACAGGTGGTGACTCTTTGGGACTTACTTACATGGGAGACTCTACTGATTTTTTTGGTAGAAGTCTTTACCTTTCTTGAGAAAGAAGGACAATTTAGTAAAATGGGCCTAGCACTCGCCAGGTGTCGGACAAGCACAGGGTTCACCATGGGTTCTGAGGGGAATCTGGGGCGGGTCCTGTCACCTTGGTATCAGAGTATTAGGTTAAATTTCTGTAGACTTTGCACCTTGTATGCATACTTGGTACTGACGACCTTTTGTCTTTCTTGTTAGCATCATGCTTCCTAAACGTGGCAAGAGCCTGAGCTACGTGAGGTTATACCTCACAATGCCAGCTCAACCACCACCTCTACCCTTTGTTAAGGGTGCATGTGAGAATGAGCTTAGAGCATCGCCACCGAGGCAATAGCTTGAGCTACGTGAGGTTCTCGATCAGCTCACACGAACTGTTGTCATAGTTTTACAAGGAATGGGCCACAGTGAAAATCCGACAGAGGCCGAGAGTTGGCTCACTGAGTTGGAAAGAGTGTTTGAAAATATGAGGTGTCCCACTGAGGATCGAGATCAATTGGCTACTTTCCTCTCAAAGGGGAATGCATTTTATTGGTGGGAGACTGTTCGGCGAGATTATCGTGATTGACATGTGGTAGCTGCTTACTAGTGAGGCGTCTGTATTGCTGACGTGTGTCCTTATATGGTAGTGCCACATATCGATTTTTGTTTTGTTTTTATTTCTATCTTAAAAAATTCGTAAATAATTAATGAAAAATCAGAAAAATACACCGAAAAATGTTACGTGTTCCTTATGATAGTGGCTTCGATGTTAAGGATCTAAAATCATGATTTCACATATTTGAGTTCACAATAATTATTGGATAAAAGAAGCAAGAGTGTTAGCTTATAAAACTTTAATTAGTGTTTTGGATTGTTCATAAACAATTTTGAGTTTTCCTTGTCACTTTGAATTTTTCTAAATTGAATTAAGATTTTTGAAGTTTAAGGAAGAAGAGAATGTCACAATGAGCTCGTAGGAATTTTTCGATGTATTTTTTTTCAATTTTTAATGTATTTATTACAAATTTTAGAAGTTAAATCATAAAAAATTAAATTAAATTAAATACAATTGAAAGGACTTGCCCTGAATTCCCGCTTGGAATCCGCGACGAACCCTCTCCCTATCTGACACCAGGCATGTGTCGGCCCAAAATACTAAAATACCCTTCTTGCCCTAATTCCGAAACAACTTTAGGGTTTGACTTCTGCGGGAAAATCGATAGAGCCTCACTTGAAACACGCTCAAAGCAAACACAATTACTTTCCAAGCGTTCGCAGGCACAAGGTGTAAACCACACACCAAATAACAAAAGTTTCGATGGGCTTCAAGCCCTTCTTTTTACCAACATAAATATGTGAGCAAAATCCTCTTGACATAACTAAACATAACAAATAAATCCTAAACTTGCGACTGCACCTAGGTTGCCTACGCACTCTTACTGAGGGATTAAGCCACACGTAGTTCTTTCTACCATAAATTACAATTAAGATAATACAGAAATGTTCAAGGTGAAATTAACAATAAAATTCTAGAATCATTCTTTACTTAATTTCAACAAGTTATAAACTGAATGTCATGTCATAAATTTATGTACCTAACTGTTCAATTTGTTTATCAGTGTACATCCAAACACATGTGTAACCAAACTTTTTACCTGAAATCCATACCTGCAACAGTCTGCATAGTGCATATATCCTGCTATCACCCACCAAGAGGTATATGAGAAATATCATTAAATCCGAAGGCAACCGAGGAAGGGGGAAACTAGCCAACCACCTGTGTAGACAGGTCGGGCAGGTGGCTAGGGATCCTAGCCAATACAGATAATATGAGCAGGGTGGTGAAGAATATCTTGTTAACTGTATAAAACACATTAGTATTGCATTGTTCTCCACATAGGTGTACACAAAACATAATCCATCAATTCCATAGATAATTCGTCAATTCCATAAATAATCCGTCAATTCCAAGTCCTACACATGTGGAACAGTCTGCTCCACATTTGTGGCACATCTTAGCATAACTCAAGACGAATGGTCAACCCGAGAACACAATCCTAGCAGAACTCAGGGAGATATACTCAACTTGAAAACGCAAATCCTAGCACCACATGGTTTGGGCGTTCCTGATACTCATGGGGCAATGCCATACGCACGTAGACTTTTCTGAAGACAATTAAGTTGTCAGAAGGCACCTTTATTTCCCAAAGGCAATTGGGATGTCCAAAGACATCAATATTTCTGAAGGCATCCAGGATGTCTGAAGACATCAATATTCCTAAAGGCAACCATATTTCCAAAGGCAATTGGGATGTCCGAAGACAGTAATATTTTTGAAGGCAACTAGGATGTTCGAAAACATCAATATTCCTGAAGGCAACCATATTTCCGAAAGCAACACAATCCAATTTCAAACTATTTAACACATGTATAAGAATAAACATATAACTAAACATTTAAAATCAACTCAACCCAAATCTGCATAATAAAACATAAATATATTATAAAGCGATAGAATAATAATTCATAAATATTTAATAAGACTCTCATAGCATAATACCATTTTAAAACAAACAACAAAATCCTAAACACCTCCTAACCAATTGGTCCTGATTGGGCCCGCTAGGCCCATCATCTTGGTCAGCTGGGCCTCTAATCTCCAGTCCAAAAGTTCTTATAGGTCCACAACAGTCCATCGATTACGTCCCAAAAGTTTGGTTACGATTCGACGGTCAGATGGTTAACGACCGCACAATCGGGCGGCAATCAAAGGTTAAAATCTTAGATTTGAGGATTCGGAAGATCTGAATGTCTGATTCTCGATATGCGAGTTTGTGCACGATCCTAACGATAAGAGAAATGATGTAACTTCAAACTAAACCGATCTAACGATCTGAATGTATTGAACCCGGATATCGCATAATAGGCGCAATATCAGTTCGATAGTCAATGATAACCAAATTCAAATTCGAGCATACCGTTGTGCTCGGGACCACATGGAGAATATTTCAAAACAAAATGGGCGGCCACAGTGGGCCCACACGCAGCCACCCATCGCCAGTAGCAGTGGGTGTCTTAAGAAAATTCCGGCGATGGAAAATTCTCAAAACTCCCTACAATACTTATATCAACATGTTTAGACTAACAAGGGGAATAAGTTTTGGTCTCGGACCCTGCCCATAAAGTAGTTGGAGCAGGGTAAATCACTGCCAAAACCGTTGGCCAATTTGGGGGTTAAAAATCGATATCTCAAACAACAAAATCAACTCTAACCACCTGCACAATCAGTAAGAGCACGAGGAGAGGATCGAAATCCATACTAAGATCGACGTCAATGGCCATTGGAGTTGCCGGAAATGGAGACGGAAAACATGGAAACTGTCGGCCCTTTCCGAGCTCACATCGACGGCGTGACGGCCTGGGGGGGTCTTGGCCCAAACGTTGTTGCCGGTCAGTGCTCGTCATTTTACTACCAGTCTCGTTTGCGGAGGTAGCTGGACGTCAGCGTTGTGCTGCTAGGAAGTCGAAGAGGCGTTGTGCGCGTTCCTCTGAGAGACAGAGAGAGATCGGGAGAGAGAGGAGAGAGAAAGTGCCCTCACTTGGGCCAATTTAGGTCCCACTTTAAAATTCAATTTTGAAATATTTACAGTTGTGCCACTACACTTTCATTGGCCAAAACATCTCCGTTTCAACTCCAATTTAGGCCCAGCACATGTCTACGAACTCGTGAGCCCGAGCACTATGCAATGGAACCAAGAAAATTTCTAAAACTAGTCCCGAGCAAAATGCCAACTCTAAACCATCAAGGAACCTAAGGTTAAAGTCGTCTTTTCACTTTAGAATTTTAAAAATTAAATTAAATTTCGCGACGGGATGTTACACAAATGATTGACATGTGGCAACTGCTTATTGGCGAGGCGTAAGTATTCGTGACGCGTGCCTTTATATGGTAGCGCCACATGTCGGCTTTCTTCCCTCTAAATTCGTAAATAATTAATGAAAATCAGAAAAATACACCGAAAAATGCTATGTGTTCCTTACAACAGTGGCTTCGATATTTAAGGTCTAAAAGTATAATTCCACATATTTGAGTTCATGTTATGTTTCCCTAATCCCACTATAATTTCAAAAGAAAGGTGATACGATGGCAATACAGTGAGAATATTAGGGCAATAGGGAGACAATACGATGATAATACAAAAACTTCATACTCCCACTATAATTACATTTGAACACACTTGAAAAAAAAAAGTGATATGATGGCAATATATTGGCAATACCAATGCAATATAGTGGCAATACAAAAACTCCATACTTAAAAAAAAGACGATACATTGGCACTGCTATGGCAGTACTCAAGCAATATGATGACAATACAAGAGCACTAAGATGGCAACATATGTACAATAAATACACAATTGAAAAACAATACACTAGTGCAATATGGGGATCATAACATATCCACACTAATTTTCAAAATAATACATCTCAAGCCACAACTTTAAGTGTATCATGATAATCTTTTTGTTCAAACACACTTCTTAATTATCATGCAAGATTACCATTAACAATAACTTATAAATTTCCTTGTAAGTTAATTTTTTTTACACATAATTAATCCACAAATGAGACCAAAAGATGATGCATTGTCAACAAAAAGCTTTAACACTCTATATACCATTTTTTTCTTTTTCAAAACTAAACTTTGAAAAACTAGTTTGAAATGCAAAGAACTTACGCATGATTAACAATATCGAGCTCGAGGAAATGGTCTTCGCAGCCATAACCAGTAATTTCAAGCTCAGGACCTAGCCGAATCACAACCCAGCCTCCTTAGCCTTAGCTATCAACTCCTTTGATGTTCTTCATATTGCAATCGAAGTCCATAGCCCATTGGTTCAAATTACATGTCGCCTCCTTCCGCAGCCTCATCCTAACATCTCAATTCAGTGACTATGGAAATTAACCAAAGCTAGTCTTTCACTAAATAAAAATAAATAAATATCAAATGCTCTGTTTAGTTTAGCTATATCAAATTCATTTATTCCAATAAGAAAGTCCAAGGGGTACAATTCTTTTACATTTTTGTTTTTCCTATCCAAAAAAAGAAACATAGAGAAGGAGAAAGATTGATTTTGTACTTAATCTGCCACATGTTTGTACCATCTCTCTCTCTCTCTCTACCCATCATGTTCAAGTGTATAAACACACACACACAAAACAAAAAAAGAAAGAAGGAAAAACCCATAAGCCCAGCTGCCCATGACAAACTCAGATATAGAATAAAAGAAACCCAGATTACAAAATCCTGATTATAATAAATTTTCTTTAATGACAACACTTAGCTTTCAAACTCTTCAGGGATATGTGTAATTTTAAAAGTACAATGAAACTTAAAGTTAATGAGTACCATTAACAAAAGTATAAGTTTTGTTTCGACTTCACACATGAGATGCACTATGTGGGAACACATATTTTGCCGGCCAATAAGGAGACGACACGTGGAAAAAGAACATTCCTTAGGTCAACTAATAACACTAATTAAATCCTATTTAATTAGAGAAATTATCTTTAATTTAAGATATGAATATCTCCCTAAATTGAGGAACCAATTTTCACCAAATCTCTTAGAGTAATTCCTATCATCTTTTTGGGTAAGAATATTCTAACCAAATAAGGATTATTCTTCCAAAACCCTAGCACACAATGAGCCTACAAATACATGGCTACACAAGGCATTCAAGGTAACTCTTTTTGAACCCTAAAATCCTCTCTTGCCGCAACTCTCTCTCTTTTCTCTCCCCCACGTCTAAGTGCCACCACACATAGCTCCGGCAACCCGGTTCTTCTCGTGAGAGAAAACTTCATCCACTTTAGCTATTGTCGTATCTTTTTCAAGATCCAATTGAACTAACTTAGGCATCGAAGGGCCTTTGGTCAACAACCCTCGGGTGTGGTCTATTTACTCATATTTATTTTGCAGGGATCGAGGAAGAGAGAGAAAGAAGGTCAAAGATCAAGGAATCAACCCGTGAATATTCCCGGTCCCGGTGGGGAATTTTGCTCAAACATATTTGGTTCTTTCATTGAGAGCAAGTGCACTCGAAGCAAGGCCGTCTCGATGACGCAATTCGCAACGAGCCAAAGCCATACGTCTTGCGATCCCTCGACCGAAACCATGGCTCCACCTCATGGCCTCGTGGCCGCCACATCCTTGCTGCCACATGGCCTTACGGCCGAATCCGAGGCTCATCACCACGACGAAGCCGCAGTGCATGGTGCAACCACCACTCGCGGCCATCTTGGAACAACTCCAAAAATTCCCTCCTTTGCTGCCACACTTAACGATTGCTCCCTACATCTCCAATGAAACCCTAGCCCACGTGTCATTGGGCTCCACACAATTCTCTCTTTCATATCCAAGCAGTTAAGCAGACCTCAGCGTTAGAGTAGATCAACTCGGTCAAAGAGTAGACGACCAAAACAACTTGGTTAAACAGCTCTTTAGGCAGATCAATTTGGTCAAAGACCTTGGCCCTGGATCCCATGGTGAGAAGAGAAGGATGGAAAAGCGTGTAGGCAGGCAGTTCGAGAGGTCCTAGACAGGTCGAGCAGGAGCAAGCAGGCAAAGAGAAAGACTAAAGCATGCTGCTCAGCATGTTGGGATGTCACATGCATCCGCGAGCCCTACTCAAAGTAGATCGAGTCTCCGATCGACATTAGGTCCAAAGGCCAATGTGCACGAGAGGTTGGGCCTATGATCCGATTTTCATGCCTGCTTAGGCCCTCAGAGAAGCATTCATGCAGATTAGGCTCACGATCTGTCTGCCGCGCAAATCTCACGGCCTGGGTTTCCGGGCCGAAGGGATTCGCGTTAACACGCGGTTTCCTGCTTTTGGACGGGGTGCGTTTGTGCGCGGGCGTGCCAGCACGGTCTACCGTGCGTCGAGATGTTTGAAGTGGGCGATAGTGTTTAGATAATGCGCCTGTCTGAACTCGTCTTCTAATCAAACGATTGTAGCCGAGAGAGGAACTAGTCTCGGCTGTGAGGTTCACGGCCTGAACTACAAGGCCGTTGAGTGGTGGTGTTTGGTGGGTTTTAGGGCGGTGCTCCGGCGCGCTACTCAATGAGCGGCGGTCGTATGATATATGGGGTGAGTGAGCGAAATAACAAAGGTGGTGCTCCGGCGCCTTGAAAATCAAGGGTCGTTTGATATATTGATGAATGGATTTTCCTTACAAACTAACACTACTCCTAGAAAAGCAAGTAAAGATATTGAAAGTGCATTACAGGAAAATATAAGTTGCTCCGTGGGAGGCTTTTGTTTGGTGTTTGAACCCTTTGAAAGTAGTCCTGAGTCTTGTATTTATAGGCAGAGCTCCTGGAGGGGTAATCGAGGCTGAAAATCTGCATGGTGGAGCCTGATTACGCCAAGTGGGTAGTCTAATCGACATTTGGGATCGTGAAGTATGGTGGTGTGACTCCATGAATCCCGGTGAATCTCGGCCGCCGCCCTGATCGTGGGTTCTGCGCTTCTGGCCGTGAAGACGCATTTATTGCTCTGATAGCCAATTACCTAATCTCTCAAGCTGCAAAGAGCTTTGTGAGAATGTTGGCGTCTAATCACTCTGATCTCTGTCACCAAATCCTGACTCCAATCACTTCCCACCTTCCCTCGTGCATTAAATGCTCATTCTTGGCCAGTGGGTTTGCTGCAATAAACAGAGACCTTGCTTCATTAAATGGAGCGTGGGACCCTGCTGTCACGTGATGATCTGACCTTAATCCCTTTGGCCGTGACCTTGTTCGATCTCGGCCTCGGCCTATAACCTTGGCCGAGATAACCATGCCTTGGTGATTTTTCTTGTTTCTCTGGAAAGCCAAACACCTTGACAAAACGCTGCGTTTCAGTTTGAGGCCGAGAAGAGAAGTTCCCCCGGCCAATTCATGGCCATGATTTATTAGGCACAAACACGATCATCCTTATGACATACCCGAAAAAACATGCTCACCTGCTTGCTCTAGAAGAGCCAACTCATGGTGACAAGCCATAAAGAATCCCTTGCAATAAATTAACCAGGTGGCTGATCGTCTTCAATGGACCAACCTTGATCACTATGGGAACGATAGAGATCGATGTTTACTCTCCACTAGTGATCAGCGCATAGACGTTCATGATCATCGACGAGGTCTCCCCATGCAATGGCATCATGGGCAGGCCATGAATTGGCAAGATCAACGTCATCACTTCCGCTACGCACCAGAAAATCTGCTACCCAATCCTTGGGGAGGTCTTGGGCAAATTAACAGTGATCAAGCGGTAGTGAGAAGATGCTCAGCTCAAGGACTGAAGAAAAGAAGACAAACCCAATTTGTTCTTGACAGTCGAGCAGACTACAAGGGAAAGAGAATAGTCATCCTCTAAAAGAAATTAAAGAATCATGACTAAGACGAGTGAATCTATCCGTAGGTCTCTCTTGAAGAAGGATGGAAGCCAGAGGAGGACGTCAAGCTAGTATCCCTTGATTATGATAAGCCAGAAAGAAACGCGCGGATCGGCTTGCGCCTGAGCCTAGAAGAGAAGATGGAGCTTACCACCTTCCTCCAGAACAACAAAGACATGTTTGCGTGGTCACCATCTGGCATGCCAACCATTGATCTGTAGATCATCTGCCATTGCCTTCATGTCAAACCAACTAGCAGACCAATGGCGCAGAAGAGATGCAACTTCGCTCCTAAACGAGTTGCCATCATTCAAGCCGAGATTGACAAGCTTCTAGATGCCGGCTTCAATGAAGAAGGCTCCTACTTAAAGTAGCTGGCCAACGTTGTTTTAGTGGCAAAGAAAGACCAAGGCAAGTAGAGAGTGTGTGTGGACTACACCGACCTTACTAAGGCATGCCCGAAAGATAACTTTCCACTGCCAAGAATTGATCAGCAATTAGATTCGACTTCCGACAACCAACTGCTAAGTCTCATGAACGCATACTCCGGCTACAACCAAATCATAATGCATGAGGACGATAAAGCGTAGACTTCTTTCATAATTGAAAGACACATATTGCTACAAAGTCATGCCATTTAGGCTGAAGAATACCGGAGCAACGTACCAAAGGCTCGTGAACAAGATTTTCAAAGAGCAGATCAACAAGACTATGGAGGTCTACGTAGATGAGATGCTAGTCAAAGCTCCCCAACAAGCAGATCACATCAAGAATCATGTCGAGCCTGCTCCAAAAGTACCACATAAAGTTGAACTCGAGCAAGTGCACATTTGGAATCTCATATGGCCCATATTTGGGATACTTAGTCACCCAAAGAGGCATTGAGGCACATATGAATCAAATCAAGACCATTCTCAACATGAAGTCGCCTGCCACAACAAAAAAGATACAAAGTCTGACAGGTAGAGCAGCAGCTCTAAATCGATTCCTTTCGAAATCCACCGACAAAGAGACAAGTGGTATGAAGAGTGCGAAGTAGATTTTGAAAACTTAAAGACCTACCTTACTTCACCTCCCCTGCTCTTAAAACCCGTACTAGGCGAAGATTTGTTCATCTACCTTACTTCACCTCCTCTTTAAACTCCTTATAACACACTAACAATCTTCAACCAAACTCTGCTCTGCCACCAACTGAGCTGTTAGCACCTGCACCACATGGGATTTCACAATGAGGTGATGCCCAACACTTGCGGTAGATACCGCACTTTGCACGCTCAGTGCCATGGCATCACTCACCACCCGATTATTATCCCTCGTTCCCAACACACGCACATCCCTGGGAGTCACCAAACTCCTTGCAACACCAATGGCAACATCGTTGTCAAGGAGTAATGAGTCGTTTACGGTCACTGGTCCTCGTGAGGAAGCAAAGTAGGGCATTCACACTGGTGCAACCATTTGCCCCCATGTCTGTGTTGGGGGAGCTAGGTTTAGATCAAGAGAAAATGGAAATGAAGAGGCCATTTTATTTCTGAGTTTGAGGAGAATGGGAAGGAAGAAAATTGGCGAAGCTAGGTGTTTTGTTTTCTAAGTTGTGATTTTTTTCTCCCCTTGTTTCCTTTTATAGTTGTCTATTATGACACCCGTTTCTAATTTTTCCCCACGCCTCAATGATTTCCACAACATAATTTTCGATTCGGGATTTTTCCCCACGCCTCTGGGATTTACGAGAGGTGTGGGGAAAAAATCAGAAACGAGTGTCATAATGGGTAGCTATAAAAGGAAACAAGGGGAAAAAAAATCACAACTCATAAAATAAAACACCTAGCTCCACCAATTTTCTTCCTTCTCATTCTCCTCAAACTTAGAAATAAAATATGGCTTCTTCATTCTCACTTTCTCTCGATCTAAACCTAGCTCCCCCAACACAGACATGGGGGTAAAGGGCTACTACACCAGTGTGGATGTCATACTTTGCTTCCTCACAAGGACTAGTGACTGTAAACGACTCATTACTCCTTGACAACGATATTGCCATTGAAGTTGCAAGGAGTTTAGTGACTCCCAGGGATGTGCGTTTGCTATGAACGAGGGATGATAATCAGGTGGTGAGTGATGCCATGACACTGAGCGCGCAAAGTGCAGCATATGCCAGCAAGTGTGAGGCATCGCCTCATTGTGAAATCCCATGATGTGCAGGTGCTAATAGCTCAGTTGGTGGTAGAATGGAGTTTGATTGAAGATTGTCAACATCTTGTATGGAGTTTAAAGAGGGAGAAAGCAAAGACGACGGAGGCGAATCAACATCAGCTTGAAATATTGTAGGAAGAGAATCAAAAGCTATAAAAGATGGTAGATTTTTACTCTCAAGACATGCAAAAGCAACCGGAGGCCCTGGATCTACCGGGTAAACACAAGCAACGAGATCACGACACAAGTTATACTCAAGCTAAGGGTGTGATCTTTGAGAGCTCGAGTGATGAGCCCTAAAGAAGCTGTGCATTAAAACCCAGGAGAAGAGGTCCAGAGGGCCAAACTAAAGACTCCTATTGTGGAATCATGAAGCACGCCATGATGTTGTTGTTTTTTTAAAAAAATTAATGTAGTCCCCTGTTTCTTTTTCTTTTTTTAAATGTGATATAAATATTTTTCTAATTTTTCCTCTTTTTATTTTTTATATATTAATTTTAACGACACAAATTAATGTGCTAATCATCCAACTATAAATACCCACAAGTTTACGAATCTGTTGGAAACTAGGAATGAGTAAACAGGTTATTGCCCAGGTAACTTGTTTAATAACTTGTTTAAGACGACTTGAACCCAACACGACACGTTTATTAAATGGGTTGTGTTTGGGTTGAACATTCTTGACACGTTTATTATCCCGACGCGACATGAACTCGTCACGACATGACCCATTGCCACGCCTAGCCGTAGCCATCCTCGCCTCCAAAGGAGTCAATGATAATGAATCAGCTTCGTGATTGACTGCTTGTGGCTCGATAGATGGATCGCGATTGTTAGATAGAGGAGCAGTTCTCCCAGTTTGATCCTCATCCCTTGACTGGTGCAAACAACTCGAACTTTGGTAAGGAATGACAGCAACCCTTTATTTCTCGACAGGCGAATAGGTTCGGAAACAGACTTCTTTGCAGGGCAGATTGCAGGTTTTGAGCTTGTCAGTTGGAGACTTAATCAGAATGTCTTGAACATACCGCATACCGCCAATCTTACTATCCGCGCCGACGAGGTGCTTGACCTTGGCTGACGACGAAGGAGCAGCTCCTAATTTAGTCTTCTCAACAAACGAGACCTCTTTCAACTAAGACTTGATCACAACAGAAGGAAGTCTTAACTTCTTTCTCAGCAGAGACACATTCCTTGCTTGTGAAGTTGCAGCTTCATCTTCGGAGGACCTAGCGTCATCCTTCCTCTTTCTAAGGAGTTCGATCGAGAACTCCTCCCGTTCAGAAGGCTGATCATCTGAGTTTGGGCTATACTATTTTTATCTCTCAACATCTTTAGCAGGGGGCAAACCACTAGCCTTCTTCCGATACTCGCTCAACAGCCAGCGCCATTCGCAAAACACTGTGAGTATGTTTAGGGCTCAACACACCTTAGCCATGTTCGGCTCAAAATCCAATTTCTTGATGATCCTAGTTAATCTATAATATTTTCCCAAAACCAACTTTTAACAGGAGAACATTGCAACATACATGTTTATAAATTTTTTTTTTACATACATATTTTTTCTTGTATGAGGTAGACAAGGGAATAGTCATGGGACAATTAAGGGAGCTTACAGTATAATCAATTGTAGGTTATCATGCTACGAAAACTTTATCATATGCTTGTATCTCTATCAAATTAGATACCCAGAAAAGAAAAAAATTACGCATCAACACTTGGTAGATTAAAGAGTCAACAAGACTTAAACTCACTTTGTTAATCTGCTCAACCATTCACGTTCCCATATATATATAAAGACCAAACACTCTTCTAGCAGAAACAATAAATCAATGTGGTGTGGCTAGACCTATAAGCATATACATGCTTTATGACTACAAACACAAGGGCCAGCTAGTTGAACAATATCAAGTTATTACGTATTGGTTCATAGGAAAGGAAACTTGGGGATGGGAAATCAATTGTTTTTTAATTTTTGGTAAGTTAGGCATGGGAAATCGTTGCCTTGCACATGGGAAAGTAGGGGGGAAAGTGAAGCCATCCTCCCTTCTTGGGTTTTAATTTCCCTTCTCATGGGAAAGTAAGGCTAGCATTAAATGCCCTTTTTCTGACTAATTTGTCCTTACTAATAATTTATAATTATAGTTTTATCCAACAACTATTGGTATTCCTTTTTTATTTTTTAGTTCATAACATATTTTTAATAGGGGTAAAATTGGGAAACTAAACAAAATTAGTTTTCCATTCCTATTCAAAACAAACATGAGAAAGGAAATAAAGTCATATTTCCGGGTTACTTTCTCGGCATTACCAAACATGGGAAAGGAATCACCATTTCCTATCCCTTGGAAAATGACATTGGAAATGATTTCCCATCAAATCCATTCCGTGAACCAAACGGGGCCTAAAGTTAAACAAAAACCAACTACCTGTATCAGCAAACCCATGGACAAATAAATTTTCTGGCCTATTCACCATTTCATTTTCTTAAAACCCTTCATAACATAACACATGCATAAGCCTTCAAAACATAACAAAATAAGCGTTCGTGCTTCATTATTTCATTTACCTATTCACTATTTCATTTTCTTCATCAATAAAAAATGCAGCAGCCAAATAGTGCAGAATTAACATATAATCCTCTCCTTCTCTGCAAATGGTTTGTCTAACTAGAAACTAGAAAACTGAAAACCAGCATAAATCAAAGGCAGATATTATAACCTAAAACTCAATATAAAAAAATAAAAAATAAAAGCCTAATTTATATTAACAATTCCATGTTTCAGTACACCAATTTCGCTGATTTAGAATTTTTTTTTGCATATTTACCTCTCTAGGCTACCAAACAAGACACACCAGGATGAAATTGAGGAGGTAGCAGATTAAAGGTTGCTACTGTAGATTCTTTGAGCGCAGAATTGCTGGGAAGGTGGAATCTTTTTTTTGATGGGCCTCAAGATTTGAGAAAGAAAGAGAGAGAAAGGCGAATGTGAGAGGGAGGATTGGATCTCCGCGATCATCCATGGTGGACTTGCTGTGGAAGAAGCGCAAGTTGTTTCATAGGTTGGAGACAATGAGAGAAGGCATCGCTTCGTTTTGTTCAAGTTTAGTCGGGTGTTCATTACAAATACGGGTTTTATTTACCCGTTTCTATTGTAAGATTGGACTTCTTTTCATCCGTTGGATTAGATCCAACGGACTAGAGCCGCTTGCATCCATTTATCACCAGTCCCACCTCTTCGAATCTATTCGTCCAAAAAAAAATTCAAACGTGTAGCACTCTCCCTCATGTGCCCTCGATTGTTCGTCTGTTGTCAAAGGTCAGGTACTGTTCTGTAGCAACGACGTCGTCTATCAGATAGTGTTCTCTTCTCTGGAACTGAGTCGTTAAATCTTTCGTTCCAGATCGATACCGTACCGCGATTGGGTACGCTCGATCCAGATCGAAATTCGTAGGGGGGTGAGGCATCCATGGACGACGATTTGCTTCTCAAGAACTTCTTCGCTGAAGTTAGTGAAGTTGAGAGGGACAACCAAGTCCTCAGGTCTTTCTCTCTCTCTATGTGTGCATGTACATGTATGTTATATTTGTGTGTATGTCATTGAATATGAGTTATTATATGGGTTTGTAACTAAACTATGTGGTTATGGTTACAGTTTAATTGGTAATTAGGGTTCTGGCGATGGGGTTATTTATATTTGTGGGCAATTAATGGAACCCTTATTGAAATTCACGTCGCTGCAATATGTATTGCCCTGATTGAAATCGAATAGGTTGCAATATGTATTGCCTACCTACGGGTTTGGCTGGGAATTAGAGTTATTAATGAGGTGTACTGCATTTCAAATTTCTTTTTATTTTTCGTACATACTTTGACAAGATTTATGGAGCTGCGGTTTGCACTGTAATGCGTTTAACATGATTGAACATGTGTTGTTGGAATTTTTTCGAAGTACATGTGTGTACTTGTGCATTATTTTTGGACTAGATTAGAAGAATGTGCATGTACGCATTGCGGAATGCTATATAATGGATAGATTGAAATAGGTCAAGTTAGCTGAGAGTTTTGTCTAATGTATTGTTAGATAAATGTTCAAATTGTTAGAGAGAAGAGGGTGCTTTGTTCTGGGGTTGTGAAGCCCACAAGGATTCCCAGAAGCAAACTCTGTCCCATAAAAAATCCACTCCCCTTTAGCATCTTAAAAAAGTCTCTTGCTTCTCTCCATCCAAACAGCCCAAAATATTGCCAGTACAGCACATCTACCTTGCACCAAGCCCCTTTTCCTCCCTCCAAAAAACTTTGGCTTTGCACATGGTAATGCAGCACAAGATTCTGGAATTGCCCAACTCAACTTGGGTCTCCCTAAACAGCATTGTCCATAAAGGATACACAACTGGACATTACCCACTCAACTTAGGCTTCTTTCTCTTTGAATGAATTTTGAGCTTTTTATAAATAAAATGTAATATATCTGTCACTATCAGTTTATCACACAATGCAAAGAAACATTTTGTAGGTATTTCACAAGTATCTAATTAACTTTTTCTCGGCATTGGCAAAAATATGTAGGATCCTCTCGTGCTTCAAGTTAAATCCTTTTGAGTATCTTAACTTACCCTTTGATGCATCCCCAGAAGATGTCAAAAAGCAGTATCGTAAGGTAATTCCCTCCTTCAACTTAAATTTGGTATGGCCGTTTTCTTGGTGATTTCTTACTTATGATTCAGTCATTGGTTGACACATTTTTATTTGAATTGCTTACAGTTATCTTTAATGGTTCACCCCGATAAGTGCAAGCATCCACAGGCTAAGGAGGCATTTGGAGGTGCTTAAATCTATGTTTTATACCGTGTGTTGGGTTTAAATTCGTTTTTAACAGTGTCCATTTTATTTCAAGTTTTTTACTGAACATATGTTTGGTATATAAATATAAATGTATAGTTTTCCTTTGAAATCTGATGATTTTAATGTGTTTTGACATGATTTAAACCCTGAACTAACACATGTTATTGGAAACATACATGAATGGACATGATTTTGGATAGCTTCAGTAAGCTTATACGCAGACTGAAGTATCTGTGAATTCTGTAGTACCAGTTTTGATCTTTAAATTCTAAAGTAGCGTCTATGTATTCATATACTCTAGTCCATAGTAGGGCAGCTTTTTACCTTTAGTTAGGGATGGGCATTGGGTGCAGCTGGGAGCTAAGTTGACTTCTGTATTCTGTGTTTAGAGAGATGTTTGTAGTTGTACACTCGATTTAATAGAATTATCATATAGTTTTGCCTAGATTGTTGTTATCTTGTTCACAGCTAGGCAGAAGTTTTTGTACCTATCGACTTTTATCAGTATACTCTTTATTTTCTCCAAAAAGAGAAGAGAAAAAATAATGATCTTGAATTTGTCATTTGTGTTAGTATTGTGTTTTAGGTTGGTAATTTTTTACTTTGAACATGTGCAAGATGACATCACATTAGATGCATTGTCTTCCCTTGTTGGTAGGCAGCTGTTGACAGTGTGGTGCTTGCTAATGTTTTGGTTTTGTAGAGAGTATGGATGCAAATTATCTGTAATACATATATTAATGGACATTTGTATTTCTATATTGAAATGTTTGCTTAAATTAACATTGGTTATTGCTTTGTTGGCAGCATTGGCAAAAGCGCAACAGCTATTACTTGATCAACAGGAAAGGGATTATATTATTAGCCAAGTCAATGCAGCCAAAGGTCAGTACTAAAGTGTATTTCTTTTTTGTTTGTTTTTGTGGCTAGATTTTCCCATCTACATTGGGCTCTTAATACATCCAAAAGCATTTACAAATCTCAAAATGTGGTTTGGTTAGATTAGATAAGTATGAAGCATTCAAATTACAGATCTATAAATTTTCTTGCTACTCATTTGGCCATATATTCATGCAAGCATATGGGTTTGGATAAACTATTTTGTGCCATCCTGAAGTAATGTATAATCCAATTATCCTTCTCGCATCTTTCATTCTTAATTATTAAGTTATTTGTTCTTTGGGTGGGGTTTGTGTTACTGGAGGGGGAAAAACAATTATAATTTCTTAATATGGACTGCAGATGAACTTAGAGCAAAAAGGAAGAAGCAGTTGAAGAAAGATACAGCTTCTAAAATAAAATCATTGGTTGATGAGGTACTTTCAGATCCCCGAAATCTTTTTCGCTTGCATATGTTGCATATATCTGTTTCTTGTTATGACCAATCTGGTGGCATCATTTACAGATTTAGATCCTTTTTCTTTTGACCGATAAATCTTTTTAATTAATTAGGTAGATTTGACTTATAGAATTAATATCGCCCAAAAGAAATTACAAAATTAGTATTTTAGTAAGATTTGACTTCTTACAAGATTTGCCTTATTGCTGATGGTAAAGTGCCCCATGAAGAATGCCCTAGATAAATGGCTCTTTACTGAACTTTCAGCTAATAACCCCTATCACATGATTTTTGTTGGAAAGAGATAAAATTTATGTTATTTATGGGAGCTGATTTTCCCACTCTTCTTTTGTCCACTTACACTCCATTTGTTTGAAATTGTATGCTCCCTCTCCTCTTTTGTCCACTTACACTCCCTTGTATGTTAGAGTAAAAAGTATTAGAAAAAGCAAAGGGAAGTGGGAAAATCAGCACCCTATTTTGTTAGATATGAAAGCAGTTGTTTTATAGTTCTTTGGAAATTATGGTTTTGTGCTGTTGTATTCCTCTTATGATAGAGTTTTGTTGTTCCAGGTTTCGTGTTTATTTTTTTTCAGAAGTGGACCCTGTTCACTATCTTTTTACTCTTTTCTTCTTGATGAAAATTCATGTTACTTGTATAAATAAATAAACATTCATAAGTCAGGTTGTCTTACTCTTTATGTTTCTTTGATAGCATAGGATATTGAAAATACTATTCTGGTTCATTTTTACTTTGCATACTATTCATATAGCTTTTTAGTTATGGTTCCTTCTCTATCCTTCTTTGTTTACTGATTTACATAATATTCCTTTTATATTTCTTTTGATGTTTCCCCTGTTGTGAGGAAGGGAATGGGGAGTGTTTTGGACATGGGGGTCCATAATTCAAGTAGTTAGTTTTTATTGGCCTTTCCCAATTCCTGGCTTGGGAAGCAACCAAGTAAACATTGTGCCTCTTTGTTATATGATACAGGGTAAATATGAGCAACAGTATGAACAGTCAGAAGAGTTCCAGCAAGAACTGAAAATGAAGGTTCGAGAAATATTAACAGAACAAGAATGGCGAAGGAGAAAAATGCAAATGAGGGTATGCTGAAAATGTAGTTTTTTTTTTCTTTTGATTCATTGAGCTTTGCGTATCTAAAGTTCCATATAAAGTTTTCTTTATCTTCATTGCCATTTAGATATCAGAAGAGGAAGGTAGATTGAAAAAAGATGAAGAAGAGACCAAAGAGATGTGGAAAAGAAAAAGGGAGCATGAGGAACAGTGGGAAGGAACAAGAGAACAAAGGGTTTGTTTCTATCTTTTTGCTCTTTTCTATGTATGGCAACATAAAATGTGTGGAGTTGGGCTTGAGTTTACAATATGAGGTAGTTATTGTCATCAGTTCCTTTAGACATTTTTTTTAATTCTATGTATATGCTTTAAAGGTTACAAGATTGTAGCTAAATGTTGTTATCTGTTGGATTTGTTTGGTTGTTCTCATGATAAAAGGTCTAAGGTAAAGGGAGTTGCCCTTGTTATTCCCAGGTTATGCATGTACTGTGTAGAACTCGAAATTCATTCTATTCATAAGTTTTTTCGTTCAACAAAATCTAGTCAATGTAGGGGATCTTTCCTGCTTAATATAACTGGAACGGTTGATTCAACTGCCTGTCTCATACATTTAAATGCCAACCAAATAAAATAAAAGAATGAGGAACTGAGGAGATATGAGCAGTTAATATAGATATTTTGGACATGCTACAGATACGTGTTCAGTTGTCCACAATGAAGCCAACGTTTAATCAAATTGATGATGGCTAGTTTGTGGTTGTCATGGTCCAAATGGGTGCTGATGGTCTTATTTGAATTGTGAATTTTATGGTTATCTATACTAGCAAGCCCTCTGGAAGCATTTAAATAGCCAAGAACTTGGGGACTTCAAACCACCTCACATTCTATATATTATTGTATGCCATTCTCTTGTCAGGATCTGTGAGAACCTAACCTGTACCTCTTGTTATTACCCAGTGCCCATCGAATTTTTGAATGGCATCTCCATTGAAATATATGTTGTATCTTGATATTCTTTATTTTCCAGAGGCTGCAAAGTATTTTATTTCCTTCTTCAAAGGTAATATTGAACTTTCATATTCCAGGGCATAAGATGCATGTGAAATATCATGGGGAGATGTCCATGTTTCCAGCTTTGAACTCATTTTTGCCCGTCAAGTCTATAATTGCAGCTATATTTCTTCCAAAAATTTTGGAAATCTTTACTGGACTCAGTTTTCCAATCAACTGTCATATTGCTTGACATGTGGTTCATTACAGTTATTAATTTGATTTGCGTAATATGTCGTTAGGTTGAATGACAAATTATGTCTATAATTCCAGTTTGAGAATTTTAATTTCCAAATCCATTGATAGGGATATATGAAAGTTCAATTTCCTCACTCTTGTTCATTTCCCTTTTCACTTAATGATCAGGTTTCAAGTTGGAGGGATTTTATGAAGGGCGGAAAGAAGGTGAGATGTGCTCATTCAGCTACTCTATTATGAGCAACAACTGACCTGTATTGTCGTGTCTTGAAAATATTTAAAAGAAAATGATAGTTGCTCAATATACGGTTATATGTGTTCATTTGCAGGCCAAGAAAGGAGAAATTCGACCTCCAAAGCTCAAGACTGAAGACCCCAACAAATCTTATGTTCAAAGGCCAGTAAAACGAGGTTGAATTGCTTGGTTTTGGCCTGGTAGGGTCTTAATAGGTTGCGGTTTCGACGATTAACCAAGCTTTCGGGGATTAGAAATTCGAAAGCCCAGGATGTAGGATAACATCCCTATGAATCTTTGTTTGTAAACAGGATTAACATTGTGTCAAATGTGAGATATATGATTAGTATAATGTTTTGAAACCCCCGTATAGCATATCTAAATCTTGTCAGGCAGGACCGTAATATGGGAAGGTCATTAAAAAAAAAAAAAAGAGAGATTGACTCTTGTGAGTTGTGAGTTTCTGGGTCCCGAACAAGATGAGATCAAACGAACAACATATGTAGTGGGAAATTGTCTGACTTAGAGACGTCCGTTGGAACATTCCTATGTTTTACCAATTAGAAAAAGATGAAAGAATTAAACCAAATATATATACGCATCTGTTACCAATTTCCTCCTTGTTTCGTTTTAAAATATACTCACACGCACGCATATGCTCTCTTCAAACCACAAGCTTGATGTAGATTAAGTCTAAGCAATTCTTCAGATTTTAAGATTTGCGTAACTATGCCTGAAGGACTTAATAATTGTGATAATTGTATGAAACTGTTCCTATTCTTATTATATTTCTTACTCCTTTTTCTATTTTTATACGAGCAATACTTTACTTTAATCTAATCTAAACTACAGGGATCGTGGTTCGAACCAATTTAGATATAGTCAACTTAGCTAACTCCATATCTTATTATGAATGGTGTTCATGTCAATATTTGCATCTTATACACTGGTGAGAGTGGAGAGAGTCAAAAGTTAAACCAATAGAGATTGGAATTGGAAGGAGAGGCCGCTTTCATCTGTGGCTTCAATCTCGGGGACCGGGGAATCTGGCAAACCAGAGTTTAAACATTATAGGAACTCGTATTAATTCCATAAAGAACCAAAACAAAAACAAACAATAAACAGAGAGATAATTCAATGTTCATGTACAAGTAATATGTGCGTACGAATTCTATCGTATATGGAGTTCTTTTCCTGCTGGGATTTAGAAAGTTGTGTGACAATACGGATTCCATACAACAAATAATTCAGTGGTTATCTATCTTATTTAGGACTTAAAATTATAAACAAACTACTCCCCTGGTCACTATTTAAAAGACAAACCAACACCACCACCAAAAAGCAGAAACGAGGGCCTAGCTAGCTTTTCTTAATATTCATAATCTCCTCCCTCCTGCATTCATCCTTAGCAAGCAAACATACCCTAAACTCTAAACCCAAAACTGTAAACATGTGTATAGCAGTCAAGAAGACTGAAGGAGGAAAATCGGCAGACCAAAAGGTGGGTGCGGGTGTGGGTGAAGTTGATGAGGAAGCACCTCTGCTTCAGTCATCGTCACCAGAAAAGACCGGAAGGGTTAAAGCCTGAGGATGCAGATAATCTAACCGCATTCATTATTTTCTGTTTTGTTATTTTCAATATGATTTGTTTTGTTTTCTCCGGCACTTTATCTCCAAAAGGGTGGGTTCTCCACCCCAAGCGTCCAACTGGGCTCATTTTCTGCTGACCCCTTCAGCATCGACGTTTCTGCTACAAACCCTAAAATAACTGCTCACTAGAACATCACTTTCTTCTTCACAAACCCTTATGGCAGCGGCAGGCTAATTTATCGCAAGCTCGACGCCGAGGTCTTTTACAAGAATGCGTTTCTTGGAGGCGCGTTCATCGACCTTTTGTGCAGCAGCCAGAGGAGACCAAGCTGGTGCCGGTCGTCGTGGTTGCTTCTCCCACGGTTGTCAGCAACCAGATAGCGAAAGCCATTGATGCAGAAAAGAGCAGAGCTGGAGCTGTAAGTTTCAACGTGAAAATCCATGCAATCCTCCGTGTGAAAGGAGGAGGTTGGGAATGGATTCTTAGTGGCCTTCAAAAATATGAAGTTTCGGTCGACTGTGAAAAGTTGAAGGTTCCATTCAATTCATCAAACACAACAGCAACGGCTGGATCAATCTTGCCGGGAGGGCCACGCAAATGTTTTTTTCAATGGAAGTAAAAATTTCACAAATATTCGTAATTTTATCAATCGTCTTAAATATTTTCTCCAATTTACTTCTTAATTCCATTATTTTTTTAATTTTAAAATTAATTATGCCAAAATTTGTAGAATATATTGAATTGGTTTAACGAGTAGATGATATATATATATATATATATTCTTAAGTACTACAGTGCCCCTTGAAACATTGGTCAATTCTCACTAAACCCCCTTAAAGTGACTTTATCCCATTGACCGATGTTTTGCATCTCACTTTGCCCCCTCACCATCAAGTTTGTTAAAAATTCCATTATATATATTCTTAAGTATTACAATGCCCCTTGAAACATTGGTCAATTCTCACTAAACCCCCTTAAAGTGACTCTATCCCCTTGACCGATGTTTTGCATCTCACTTTGCCCCCTCACCATCAAGTCTATTAAAAATTAGCTTGTGAGAGGAACATAGCGAACTGATAGAGTCATCCAAGTTCTTGTCCACAACCTTCAAATCCTGGAATATGTTTCCCACTGGAATCACCATTCTGCTGCTAAAATATGATATTTGGTTTGAATATATTAGGTTTACTTTATTCTTCTCCATAAGGAGGTATATATATGAGTTTACAGAGTGCTTTACAATTTACAAGGAATGAGATACAGTAAAGAATTAGGAAAGTATCTCCTAATTATACAAAGATTCATCAACTAAATAGAATGGGAAAGTAAATCCCTTAATTAATCAAGGAAATAAATTTTCTTGATTAATTAGGAGACTTACGTCAACACTCCTCCTCAAGTTGGTGTATATATGTCACCAATGCCCAACTTGATAAGTGAGTCATGAAACACTCTGCTACAAACAGCTTTTGTTAAAATATCGGCCAGTTGATCTTTCTGATTTTATGAATGGTAGGCGGATGATCTTCTTCTCAATTTTCTCTTTGATAAAATGTCTATCCAGTTCAACATGTTTGGTGCGATCATGCTGAACTGGATTATGTGCAATGTCAATGGCTGACTTGTTATCACAATGTAACTCCATTGGTTTTCTTGGCTTGAAACCCAATTTTGTCAATAGTTTTCTAATCCATAGCAATTCACAAACTCCATAGGCCATTCCTCGATACTCTGCTTCTGCACTAGACCGAGAAACCACATTTTGTTTTTTACTCCGCCAAGTGACTAGATTACCTCCCACGAAGGTAAAGTAACCTAAAGTAGAGCGTCTATCAGTAATAGAGCCAGCCCAATCAGCATCTGTATATCCCACAACTTCAAGATCTCTATTATTTGAGAACAGTAATCCTTTTCCAGGGGCTAACTTTAAGTACCTTAAGATTCGATCAACTGCATTCCTATGAGACACATTGGGTAAATGCATAAACTGACTAACCACACTCACAACATATGCAATATCTGGTGTTGTGTGGGCTAAATATATTAACCTTCCAACAAGGCGTTGGTATTGCTCCTTATTCGTTGGTTCTTGATCCATGTCTTCACACAACTTATGATTCATCTCGATGGGTGTGTCAACAGGCTTACATCCAAGCAATCCTGTTTCAGCGAGCAAATCCAATACATACTTCCTTTGTGACAGAAATATACCATTTGCGGACCTTGCTACTTCAATTCCGAGAAAGTACTTCAGATCACCTAAATCCTTCATCTCAAATTCCTGAGACAAATACTTCTGCAATTTCAGTTGCTCTCCTGTGTCGTTTCCAGTCACAACTATGTCATCCACATAAACAATCAGCGCAGTATGCTTCTTTCCATCACGCTTCAAGAACAAAGTGTGATCCGAATTACTCTGTGTATATCCAAAGTTCTTCATGGATTTAGTGAATCTACCAAACCATGCCCTGGGAGACTGCTTTAACCCATATAATGACTTTTTGAGCTTGCAAACTTGATTCCCTTTGTCACGAGCGAATTTACATCCTGGTGGTAAGTCTATATATACTTCTTCTTCCAGGTCTCCATGTAAGAATGCATTCTTTACATCAAACTGATGTAATGGCCAATCGAAATTTGCTGCTAGAGACAGAAGGACTCTGATTGTTTTCATCTTGGCTACTGGGGCAAAGGTCTCTTGGTAGTCAATCCCATATCTTTGTGTGTACCCCTTCGCCACCAATCTAGCTTTATATCTTTCAATGGATCTGTTCACCCGTTTTGATTTGTTTCCTGAGATAATAGGGCAAAGTTCCCCATTAATTCAAAGACCATGTTTTGGTCATTAAATTAACTTTCTTTAGTGTGCGAGCGTGCCACTGCTAGCAATTTTTCAACTCTAACAGACTCGAGAGTAAGAATAACTTGCGCCCCAAGCTATTTATTCTGATCAAACGATTGCGAATTTGGGTGAGGAATATCTCCCAAGTAAGTTCTTTTCTACGCCTTAGACTGGTAAGGACTTTTACAATTTTTCTCAGTACGGAAACCGGTAGTTCTGGCCAGAATAACTGATAATAGTTTGAACTAATTTCAGGCAGAACTCCCCTTTACAAGACTCAAAAAGGGAAAACTGACTATATGAAGACAAAAGGAGGGCGGTGCTTCCATTTCTGCCTGGCTGGTTGCCTCTGTTCTGGGCTGGACTGGGTGTGTCTGTGCTGGACTAGACCCCGAGCAGTTTCAACTGTTAGGCTTCGGCTGCAAATCGATACCAAAACTTGAGTTTGGCAGAGCTTTAATCTATTTCAATCCCTGGGCTGCTTGTGGATGGGTAGAACTAGGACTTCTCCAGTTTGAAAGGGGCAGAAGTGGCTGGACTTGAGCTGGAAATGGGATGTAATACCTGTGCTGCTTAGCCGGGGCTCTTCATAAATTTGTTGAGGTTTTCGTATTTGAGAAAACTCAACCTCTGCTTGTCTTAGCTTTTGATGAACCAAATTTGTAACGAGAGAAATCTCGTTATTGTTGAGTTGTGAACTGGGATTCAAATCAGAAGCAAGGATCTAACTGCCTTTGATGAGAGAAAACAGGATGATTCTGCAAGCTTGTCTGAGAAGCTTTTGAATTTGAAGTATTTCAGACTCCGAGTCTGTCGTAACTTGTTTGAGATATTTGTGATCAAGTGATCATTTGAGTGTTTGTCTTTTGACTGGGTTTTTGGTTGTGTTCATTGATTGTCCTTTGCTCTGTTCACCCTCTCTTGTATATATACGAAATGTTTTTTGGGGGTGGGCAGTAAGTAAAAGATCTTTTTAATTTTTAATTGAAACAAAAACAGGGGTTCCATTCCTTTTCTGGTAAGTAAACACTCAACGATCAGTTCCTGAGATGACTGCTTCTGTATTTTGATGGAGTGCCATGCCTGTTCTTTCATTTCAATCTGCTTTTGCATGAGTCTGAACGTTTGAGATAGCAAGCTCTCAGTTTTAAACAGCTCCCTGTTTCCCGCTTATCTCCTTTTTGCAGGGGCAGAGTCTGCTTATCTTTGAAAAATGGTGCCTTTCTAAAAATATCATAATATCTTTAGATAAATTAAGCGGAATTTGATCTTCTGGCAGCAAAGCTATTTTCAGAGATGTCTTTCTTTCATACTTGCTCCTGTTTAATCTTTAATTTCATCCGATTTTGTTGACTTTTCCTAAGTCAGGGATCACATGGGTTTGTTTTATTTAAAAAACCAGCTGGGTTTAGTTTTCTTTGAGCCCAATTTCAATTCTTTCGAGGCCCAAGTCCCTTTCCTGATTTCCATTGTTCCCAGGCCTCCAACGTTTTGGGCTGATTTGTTTTGGCCTGTTTACTTGTTAACGGGCTGGGCGTGCCAAATTATGGGCCCAAACAGGATCCATCTGCTTTGAGTTTCACAGTATAAATCCATCTGCATCCCACTGTTTTCTTTCCATGAGGTAATGGCACGAGTTCCCATGTGCCATTCTTCTTGAGAGCTCGCATTTCTTCATTCATAGCTTCTTTCCATTTTGGGTCTTCTAGTGCTTCAGTTACACTGTTGGGAATAGGTATGTCAGCCAACTGCTTCTCAAAGTGTACCCGTGACTCTGATAATCTGTTGAGGGATACATAATTGTTGATGGGATATTCCCCTTTTGCATTAAGATCTGCTTCGTAGTGAACTGGAGGTTTACCACGGTTCTTCCGTTTTGGAATCTGATATGCAGGCTCTATGCCTTCTGAAATTAAATTATCATGGGATATTTCATTAATGTTATCAGTGTCAGGTAGAGAAGTTACCTAAATGACGTCCTCAGCAGGTGATTGGTGTGGTACTGGAGCTGAAGAATTCTCTGGAGCGGGCAAAAACTCGTCCATGTTCTCCTCCTGAGTTTGATGGCAGGGAGATGACTGAAGCGGTTCAAGTGGAGGCCAATTTATGGGGAGCGACCGGTCGCAGGTTTCAGATGATCGGTTGCTTTCAGGTAGATTCATTGGTGACCGGTCGGCGACAATATGCGACCGGTCACTTTCAGGCAGATTTGCGTGAGACCGGTCATTTGTGTCTGGCGACCGGTCGTTTTCGTTGGGCGACCGTTCGTTGGTGTCCTGCGACCGGTCGTTTTGAGGCTGTAACGAATCTGGAAAAAATGCTGTAGGAAAATTTTCTGAAATTTGAGAAGTGTTGGCATCGCGATGCTCCTCCTGTACAGCTGAAAAATATAGATCGTGTTCCCGGAACACAACATCCATAGAAGTATAGACTTTCTGACTAGGAGGATGATAACATCAGTAGCCTTTCTAATGAGGCGCATAACCAATGAAAACACACTTTTCAGGGTGGGGATCCAATTTGCTGCGTTGGTGATCATGTAAGTGGACAAAGACCACACAGCCAAAAATTCGGGATTCCAGGTTTAGGGTAGGAGTTATTTGGAGATGGTGGTATAGTGTTTGAAGGGGGGTTTGGAAATTGAGGATATTGGAGGGGATCCGATTAATAAGGTATGCTGCAGAGAGAACGGCTTCCCCCCAAAAGGATCGAGGCATATGGGCACCAAAGAGAGAGGCACGAACTACTTCAAATAAGTGTCTATTCTTTCGTTCAGCCACATCATTCTGTTGGGGAGTGTAAGGACATGAGCGTTGATGTATGATGCCATGATCATGAAAGAACTGATTCAGATCATGGTTGAGAAATTCTCTGCCATTATCGGAACGAAGAATCTGAATTCGAGTATGAAATTGAGTCTCTACCATGTGATAGAACTGTTGAAATTTGGAACTAACTTCCCCTTTGGTTTGGAGAAAGGAAACCCAGGTCATACGTGTGCAATCATTGATAAACGTGACAAACCATCGAGCGCCCCCTAGAGTGGTAATTCTAGCCGGGCCCCAAACATCAGAATGAACAAGAGAAAAGGGAACCAGACTTTTAGCTGAGTGTAAGGGAAAAAGAACATGATGGCTCTTGGCCAGTTCACAGATGGCACACTGAAAACTGGAAATATCTAACTTGGAAAATAAGGAAGGAAATAGCTTCTGTAAGTATCCAAACGAAACATGTCCAAGACGGTGATGCCATAACCATACTTCGGAAGTGTGCTTCTCAACACTCGCACCCCCAATTTTGTAAGCTTAACTAAGGCTAACTTCACTGTCAGATGCCAAGTCCAGATAGTAGAGTTTGCCCCTCCTAGTACCACAACCAATCGTCTTGCTACTGAGAATGTCCTGAAAAACACAATTAGTAGGCCAAAAGGTTACAGTACAATTCAAAGTCGTAGTAATTTGGGCAACAGACAAGAGATTATGATGTAAGGATGGAACAATCAACACAATCCAAAGTGAGGGAGTCAGAGAGAGAGAGGGAACCCTCTCCAATAAATGGGGAGAGGGTACCATTGGAATTAGACACCACCGATTGAGAAGACGGTGTATGAGAGGAAATTTGTCCATGATCAAAGGTCATGTGATCAGTGGCTCCGGTGTCAATGACCCATGTGTGTTTCTTTGAAGAACTATGCAAAACATAACCTGGGGAACCAGTAGTGGCAATTTTGGAGGATGAGACGATATCCATGGCAGCGGAAGGATTGAAGAATAAGAGAAAAAAATGTGTTTAGGGTCTTGGGATAAGAGTATATGAGGATTTGGGTATGAAGATCTGAATCTGAATTTGTAAATATGAGGAATTTGAGTTAGGGTTTGTGTTTGAGGAAATTTGATATGAGGATTTGGAGACAACCGAGGATCGATTGCTCTGGTACCATGCTAAAATATGATATTTGGTTTGAATATATTAGGTTTACTTTATTCTTCTCCATAAGGAGGTATATATATGAGTTTACAGAGTGCTTTACAAGGAATGAGATACAGTAAAGAATTAAGAAAGTATCTCCTAATTATACAAAGATTCGTCAACTAAATAGAATGGGAAAGTAAATCCCTTAATTAATCAAGGAAATAAATTTCCTTGATTAATTAGGAGACTCACGTCAACATCTGCCTACGGGCTTCAATTGGTCAATAAGTGGTTGTGGGATTTCTAGTGTTGCACCAACATGAATGGCATCATAATGTGCAAATTCTGGTGTTTTGCTGCTGGTGCACATACTGTTATTAAAAATTGTGATTTTTCCTTTTTATAAAATTCCTATCCAAAACTTTAGATATAAATAATATATGTATAATATAGCTTAAACAGTAAAGTAAAATAAAGTGACAAATAAATAAATAAAAGTTAAGATTAAAAAAGCAAGCCGGGTATAGTGAAAGCACATCAAAGACGTTGTCCTAAAGCCTTTGTAGCCTCCCTACGTGCAGGTAATGACAGTCTACAAGACTCCAAGATACGACCCCAATACGCAGGCTTAAGGTCCGCTATGAGCACGTTCACAATCGAATAGAAATCTCCAAGCCAGAGAACCGTTGCCCAAAAATAATATGGAAAGTAGGAAATATATGAAAGTATGAGAATAGAGAAATTTGATTGTAGTGTGTTGAAAAGTGAAGGAGGAGTGGCCTTTTATAGGCATCCAATACTCGTAACCTCCAGACACATTTAACCAGAAAAGTTGGTGCAATGAATAGAAAATAAAAACTGAAAATTAAACAATTTGTAACTCCCATAATAAATAAAAGAAAACATCCAAAAATTAAAACAGAAAATAAAACGTTAAAATTTAAAATCCTTTCAAATAATAGCAATCCCCCACAAAGGGTTTTAAAATTTTTAAATAGTAAAAGATAAAGAAAATATACATATGGGCAACATAATACTATGCAATAGGTGTAGGTGCCTTCCAGACTTGAACTTTCACTTAGTGATGATAGTTTTCATTTGAGGAACCTAAGTGTACACAGTATTGAACTCGGCACTTTTGACCAAACTTCAACATATCCCACACATAGTATTGGTTGAGACTTGGAAGCGGGGTAGCGCTATTTATGGCCATGCGCTAATCTTGATTCTCATAAGAGTTGCTAGAGAATAGCCTAATTCTCACAGTCATGAGGCAGTCGCAGCCTCACGACGTCTCTCACTTAGGTGAGTTCTCCAAGAGTACATGTGACCTGCACCCTACGGGAGATTGCCCACTTCGAAACTAATTCAAGGATAACTCCCTTCCTAACGTCACATTATATAGCACTGATGTCATAGGGATGAGCATGAGGACATCTCTAGGATGCCTCCACATTATATAAACAGTGCTCAATGAGCTACGTAGTATGGATTGTTTCTACCCATTGAACTTCCTTCATGGGATCGCCAATCACAGAAGTTGGGGTACCTCCCTAGGTGACTCCCTTATGGGCTTAAACCCATCCCCCTCAACATTTCTAGGACTCTGCTCCTAGAAAGACCTTTAGTCAATTGGTCAGCAATCTTGTTCTCCGACTTCACATACCCCAAAGACACAATGTTCTTACTTAATAGGCTCTTCACATATTTATGTCTCACATGTATGTGCCTGCTCATTTTCCTATTTGTATGAGATTGTTTCACTAAGTCTATTGTAGCCTTGCAGTCACAATGAATAGATAAAGCGGGCAATGATTACCTGGACTAGAGGTGGTTTATAAGGTACTTGTTATGTTTATATAATCATATATATAAGTGCTTGAATTAGTCATTCTAGTAGCTGTGCTTGCATCCTTTTTGCTATTGTGCTTTTAAATCAAGGAGAAATTATGTAGAGTGAATTTTTGGATGAAAATCCCTTTTTTTATTTTTTTTATTTTGAACGGCTATCCAATCTACCAACACTCTTAGTCAACTAATCTATTAGATTGCACGTATCCATTCACTTATGACTAGATTTGGTAAGTAGCCAATTATCAAGTTTGTATTTGTTATCTGTTATGAGCAAGTTTGTAATTTTGATGAATGGATGGTAGATTTGTAGGGTGTTTAAATAATTCTACTGAATTTGCATTAGATTTGATTTAAGACTGTTCTTTTGACAGGAAAGGAATCAGAATAAAAGGTGCGAATATTGAATAAAATGCTCACAGTTTTACTTGACAGTTTTTGGTTTTGAATTTAGTTTAATGATGTGTTGAAGAGGAAAAAACCCCTTTTCATTGAATTTAGTATAAAATTGATGATTTTATGCAAAAGAATTCTCCAAATGACAAAGTTGGCCTTTGAGATTAGATTGCATCATATCTGGTTTAGTTATTTGCATGAGAAAACAAGATATTATACACAATTTTTCGACCAAATCTTGACATATTGCATGTATCAGATCAAAAACGAAAAAGGTTACTTATCTTCACACAATGTTACATTGTACAAAACAGAGACGAAATATTACACAAAGCAAACCTCTCTATGATACATTGGGCGCTCACAAAGATTCTAAACATCTATATATCTCACCACATCACAAATAGACCCCCTGTGTCCTCTCTCGACGGAGAAATTAATAATACGCCTAAAACGAGGAATAAAAAATAATATATAAATTAATCAGAAGAATACTCAGCAGCACTACCAATCCATGCGAAGAACGGAGACTGATTTCTACCTGCTTGTGGCTCAATTTACAAAGGGTGGGTGGACCCGAACTGTAACTTTTAGCACATCATACAAAAGTAAAACCTACCCGCCGACAGCAACCTGCTTCTTCAACTTGTATCTTCTCATCATCTCATGGCCTACCAATTGTGTAGCGAAAACCAAAATTTCTGAGAGCCTTCAAACTTGTTAATCTGGAAAAAAGATCACAAGTTTGGAACTTCTTGTATATGGCATCATGCTCTATACAGCATGAGAAACCCCATGTGGAAGAACGAGGGAATTTCTTGTATATGACATCATGCTCTATACAGCACTAGAAATCCCATGTGGAAGAACAAGGCCAGAATGAATATAACGAAGCAATTTGGAATTATCAATTATATCCAAGCGAGGGAACCCCGATCATTAGCTACTTGTGGGCGGCCTCTAGTTGGTGTTGGAGGTCTGTTCGCATTCAGCTCCTGGTCTCATAACAAATCAAATCAAACAAAGATTACTACCAAGATAATAACCAAAAGAGCCACCCATGAGGGAGGAATGAAAAGACTCCAGTGAAAAGCGCACGCACAAACACACACACACACACATATATATATATATTAGAGAGAGAGAGAGAGAGAGAGAGAGAGACTAATAAGGTCCTCATTCAAGGACTTTTCAAGTTATAACTATAAATTTCAAAATAAAATTAATGAATAAACATCCGTACCTGCATCCATGTATCTTCAATATGGCGTTCCGGTGATGTTTCTGGTGATGAAATTGCTGGTGGTAAAGGATGAATGAGCTTTGGAACGACCACAAGATCCCTACCCAGAACTAGGATTGCCCCTGCATTATTGGCCGTACCTGTTCAAAGTGGAAAGGGCCAAATATGAGATGTTTAGTCATGTGAGGCGTTCAAAGCTGCATAATTAATATAGGGGTCAGGTTCATACCACAGTAGTTGGTAGCAGAGAATAGAGTAATCAAATGTCCCTGGGCGAAACGCTCAAAGCCATCCATTACACATTCATGTGCGCGTACAATCAACTGAAGATCATTGTTATTGCAGAACTCCATGACACGATCAGGCTGCAACATCAAACCTTTTTAGATGACATACGACACAAATGGATATTTAAGATCCCAATTAAAGTTACAAATTTTTACATTCCAGATACTTTAGAACATAAAAACTCATGGAACATAAACCTGAGTAAAGTAGAAAAGCTTCGTGGACGTCATAGAAGATGAATTACATGGCAAGCATCATTTGAATACATTTTCAATCTAGACTGTCAATAGTGAACCAATTGCAAAAGAGGAAGAACAATTCAATTACTTAAAGGCTCCTTTTGCTTAGCGAAAAGGGATTCTAGGAGCCTCATACGCCTCCCTGAATGGAAATTTTAGAAACCATTGGAATAAAACATTCCCATTCCAATGTTTGGAAATGATGGGAGTATAATGGTGTTCTCAAGACACAGGAGGAATTTCAATTTTGAGAATATAACACAAGCGTATAGTTATCGTTATAATAATTCAAAAGCTAAGGAATAGGAATGGGAACCCACCTCTTCCTTAGGAATGCAAAAACCTCCATTTTATAGGTTTTTATTTTTGCATACCTATGGAATAAGCCATTCTGCTCCAAAATGTACTTGCCAAACATGAGAAAGGAATCTCAAGTGCCAAAACCACAAAACAAAAACTACAAAAGCTATTTACGAGCATATCACTTGTTATACGAAAGGAATCTCAACTAAAGGAACATGCAACCGACCAAACTATCTGACTGAGCCAAATTAGTGAGTTATGTACCAAAAATATAATATTGCAACTTAAAATATAAAAAACACTGATGACTGATTAAACTTCAGAGTCGAATATAAAACTACTTCTTGTATTTGGTCGCAAGTCGAATATTAAACTTCATAGATGCCTATAGATTTCTGAAACATCATAGGTAATGTGAAATAAGGAATACGAAAACAATTAAAAGTACTCACCCCAAAAGTAACCAAACCCGGACCCCTAGCATTTGGTCGCAAGCCTTCTACACTGTCGTTTTCTGTTGGGTCAGACCTAAAGAGAATGATACAATGTCATTGACCAATTAAGAGATATTAAAGTAATGAAAGTCACACAAAGCAGACCAATACAGACATGCACTGACCATAATAGATCCATAAGCACGATTGAGCCAGCTTCCATTGTAATAGGACGCTGGAGATTTTCAATCTGTTCCACATGATTTATAGACCGACCAATACCACCATGCATACAAATGATTTTCTTTTCGATGAGAGCTGCTAGTGGAAGCCAATTAAACAAACGGTTTATACGATGCCATGCCCAAATTCCATCTCTCTCACCCTGTTCAGTAAGTCATTCAGTCAGTAAGCTTCATAAATTTTATATTATATATAGGTAACAGATATCATATAATCTAACACAGTACCATCCGCTCGATACATTCGATCCGGAAGCCAAAAAGAGCATTAATATCTGCAGCTTCATGGTTGCCACGAATTAAATGTACATTATGGGCATACTCAACCTGCAATTTTGGCATTTTTTAAAAGCGCACGGACATTAGTATACAGAAATAATTACACAACCACCACAGAAGAGAGATAAGCATCAAGTGATAAAAGATTGATACAGAATAACAGTGACGTCAAAGCTTACCTTCAAAGCTAGCAGAAGTGTAATGGTTTCCAAGCTATGCTGGCCTCGGTCAACATAATCTCCTAAGAAGAGATAGTCGATATATCTGATTTTTGTCCATATAAAATCAGCATCATTGCAAGAAACATAATACTACGTATTGTAGACTTGTCAATAGTATAACGCACAAAGCATGGGCTGAATCATTTATGCACAGAAATCACCAATAATAATGAAATATTTATAAATCTATAAATACAAGACGTAAAAAAGGTAAAAATATTATGCATGCGAATTAACTGCTAAACATACGAAAAAATATAACTAAAAAATAAATAGCCCTACATATGAAAGATGGAAACCCAAAAGACCTGCACAGTCAATTATAAAATCCACCTTGCATTACAAATGCAAAAGATACACGTTTCGTTTACTGATAGTAATTTAACCAAAATGTTCCTGACCGGTAAAAACCAAACTTTCATACTAGGGCTTAACTAGAAATTTTATGTATGTGTTCTTGTCATACCATCTTCTTAGGAATTGGGTGCTTAAGTTAGTTATTCAATAATTTTTTCCTAGTCTCAATATAACTTTCTGGTTCGGTCAATTCTGAGTTTGTGCTAAGTAAATCAGAACAAAAAAATATATATAAAGTATGAAGATCAGGAATTCCACACTATAATCCCATGATCTTTATACGTAAAATATGTAAATATAAACTTCATATTACAAACCAAAACCTTCAAACTGAAAGGACCATTCATTAGGTTAAACTAGTCATTGGCTTTTTCAATTGATAAAATATCTATTAACCATTCAAAAAATAATACCAGTTAGCTAGATTGTTAAAAAATTAAGATATATAATAATCAATGTAATATCATGGGAGTGTACGTATAATCAAGTGCCCACAACTCAAACTGACCGACCCCTTATCATATGTAATTCAGGTAGAATTAAGTGCCCGCATGAATAAAATCTTTGAATATCGAACCATATGAACTAAGTTGCTTAATATCGTATTAATAAAGAAACTTACGCAATATCCCCAGCAGTGGAAGGTGAACCATACTCATCAAAAAGGCGCATGAGATCACCAAATTGCCCATGTAAATCACCAAATATCTTGATAGGAGCCCTAAGCTGTAAGACGCTTGGTTCACTGGAGAATATCCTCTCAGCACTGTCACAAAGATCTGCTATTTCATTGCAATCTAAGAAAAATTGCCTGCGAACTGGAGGCTTCCACCCACGAGGCTTTAAAAGATGTGCTATTACCTGATAATAAAAGAGGAAATACATTAATAAGGAAACCCAATAGATCTTATATGCAGGATGAAATCATTCACTTAAACACCAAGGGTTGGGGGGTTTCAAAAACAATGATGCTTAATTTTTAGGAAAGAACAATTAGTCATTCGCACTATTGAATGCAATTTGAGCTTCCTCTCAGGCCCTCACTTGTTCTTTCATTTTTCTATAGAATATAATTGGCATAATAGGAAGTGGATTAGGAAGAGTTAGCAAAATTTATTTCTCAAAAGTTGAACAAGCACATTAACCTTATAAGATCCAAAAATAAAATATGGAAATTTAGGGATGCAAAAGTATATCAAATAGGGTGCAAACCTTTTTGGGAACACTATTAATGGACATCTGCCTATCTAACAATTTCCTTGCTGCAGTTGCACTCTCTGGAGTCCCATAGCTAACCCGTCTGCCTTCATTTTCAAATTGATCAATTGAGAGCTGCCTCACCATGCCACCTAAAGCTCCACCAGTCTCTGCAGCTACAACAACCTGACAAAGCATGTGAGGAAACATTAAGGACTGAACCATATAGGTTTAAAGTTCTTGCCAGAATAGACTTTAGATAACATTCAGAGTAGTGATCAAAATCTAATACTGACAGCTCTATGATGCAGTCGCACTCCAGCTGAAGGAATGTTATTTGATCCAGCAGAATCAGGCTTGATCAAGGTAGATATCTGCTTCCCACTCGGGGTAGCCTCTGAACCACGATCTCTATCAGGTAGTTCAACTTCTCCATTAACCTGCCGTGCCTTGGCAGCAGCCAAGGTGGCACTGATTGCCTCAGCTTCTGCTGCTGATGCTTCAACCAAATACTCTACACCTTTGCTCATTCTCCTACACAGTAAACAGCATCCAGTATATTTTTAACAGTACCAAGAAGTACAATTCAGTGACTTCAAACCCTGCAATCAAAATGTACATGTAATGACTAGCTTACCGGGATCCCTGGAGCAAGGCATTTTCAGTGCTTATATCAGTATACATGTCACCATTTACAGGGGGGGCAACTGGATTTCCCAGCACAACAGCACCATCAGGGGCTGCTTCAGGCATTGTCTGCCTCGTTCTGTCATCAATAAACCCATACCTTCCAGGCAAACGACCTTGTACAGATTGAGCAGCTGCAGCTGCAGCATGCGAAGCTGCAGATGTTGTTTCAGCAGCAGCCAAATCTTCCGCCACAAGTAGGTCATCAAGCAACACCCCTATTCCATAAACAAAACAATTAGTATGCTTGAATATTATCATTTGATACTATATAAGCTTGGAAAGATAAAATTGCTAGGTGAACTCCACAATCCATAATATAAAAGCTTTGAAACAAACATCAATATCATGGCTCTAAAATACTACACCAATGACTAAATTGCTACACCTACAGTATCCTTAAGTGTCCTTTTAATCCTAGTTGACCCATCCACAGAAAGACAAAGTCAACATAAAAAACAGAGAAACAATTTGAATGCCAATGACTAAATTGATACACCTACAGTATCCTTACGTGTCCTTTTTACCCTAGTTGACTCATCCACAGAAAGACAAAGTCAACATAAAAAACAGAGAAACAATTTGAATGCTAGTAAGCCAATCATAGAAAACTTGGCTGAATTTTGAAAGAATCAATACTGTATCAGAAAAGACAACTATGTATCTGAAATCTTAACCTCAAGATACAAAACAACATCTATTCTCCTCTAAACATGTCTATTCTTGAACTTAAAACTTTCAGTGGCAGAGAATTAACAAGCTACATATCATCACAAAGTGAAACGTGGTGTTCATACTGGAATTATTTAATCCATTATGTGATTTACAACAATTTACTGGTTGATAGATTCACATCCTAAGTTAATGAAACTGGAAACAGATGCAGCCACGTAGACCACATTCATCTCTTACCGCCACGTAGACCACCATATATAAAGATCAAATCACCAACCGCTGCAGCAGCATGCCTGCAACGCCTTGTCAACTCAACTGCAGCATCTCCACCAGCTGCATCAGCACTGTATCTACCTGTCCTTGGACTAGTAACAACTGATTTTGTATCGCACCAAACTCCAGCTGCAGTATCCAACACTGGACAATAGAAACATAATGGTGAATCTATTGGAAACATGGGAATTTTCAACACCAATAAACAGCGACAAAACTTAAACAAAGCTACTACTCTATCTGTTTCTCATAGAAACAAAATCAATTTCCAAAATTGTATGCGATGATGTGGTGAGGACCAATTATTTGAAGTGGAATAAAAGCCAAATCATTCTTATTTGAGTCATTGCTACTTCAGACATACAAACCTACAATAGAGATAATAAGATCACAAATATGCGCTCAAAGCATAACACAGCAAAAACAAGGCACAGCGCAGTTATCCTAGGCAGCGAGGGAGGGCAAAACAAAAATACATCAACCAGCATCAACCAAAACTACTGGAAAAATTAAATCTATTAAGCGTTCAGCAACTCTCAAAGAGGATCCCACAATCTTGAGTCCAGAAAATTAAATTCATTCTGTAACACATATTTAATCAACTTCTAGTATATTGAAATTAACAATACATACATGTGTATTAGTATGCGTTTGCGAATGCACTCTCTTCTGCATTGTGATTTTATGATATGAAGTAGCAATAATATAATCAAAATTGGTCCCATTCTCAGCTAAGGGAACACAAGGTCCGCCAGGGATCACTTAAGAAAACCTACTTCCCCTCCATCATGAGCGTCAGTATTAAATGAAACCTTTTGCCATGACAACCACAGTTGACATGTATATCTAAACCCCCTATGTTCCACATAACAAAAACTAAAAAGCTTGTAAAACCCATAATCAAGTACCTGCAACGCTTGATGAATCTTCAACCATTCGGCCACCACCAAGAGCCCCTCCGGAAACATGCAGCCGTGCATTAACAAAGACCTAGTATCAAAAGTATGCTACTTTAAAATAGAAATTCTTATAAGGAAAGCACTAAAATAGGAACAAGTAAATGGATGCCAAAACCCACTGCTGCATGTTGATATCTGGGAGAGGGTGAGACACCAGGAGCAATTGCCCATTCCCAACGGCCATCCCTATGTTTGGCAAGGCCATATGCACTTGCCAATGGCTGCAAGCAAAAGAACCAAAAGAAACTTAACCCTTCACACTACAAAGCTGTTACTAATATTAGAGACACCGTGGTTTGCAAAATTTAAAGAGGAAGGGAATCAAATAAACATTCAGACATGAGCTAGGAAAACAAACTTTAAAGCCAAATAGAAATAAGTAATCTATGCAAAAAATTTCAAACCCCTACCCTATCTTTCCCATACAACAGAATAAGACTGCATTCATATTACAAGTCCTTCTGCTACTAATATGTAAGGGGTGACTTCAGTTTTCAGTTAGAAAGATTGGATATACTAGCAAAGGGTTAATGTTCCACAGTTATATTGCAAAATGTGCTATTAACTTTTCCAATTCCTTGGCCCATTCCGACAAGATACCCTCATGGGCCTCATCCTTGACACAGTATGCAATGACTGAATGCAACAAAGAAGACAAAGTGCCAATGGACAATGGAGCCACCCCAGCAATCAATATGAAAATAAAATAAAATCACATGAAATGCTTACTATCATCTTCATGTATCCACAAAAACAAACCCTTAAAAAAAATTACGGTATTTGACTCACCACACTGTTTGCATCCCTCCCTCCGCAAAGGAGGAGAAGACCATCAGACCTTGCACTAGCAGTTGCATACCTGGTCAAAAGTAAACATTAAGATTACATATTGACTTCACAATATTGGATCTAAAAGGCAATTATTGGATCTAAATGGCAAGGAAAAAGACCCTTCAATAAAAATAAATAAACCCAAATGGAAAGAGAGAATTGAGAATAGGACCCTTTAGATCTATAACAAAGTAACATCATAAAACAAGAAAATGAGAGAATGACAAAGGGTTGAAATTAAGGTCTTAATACAAAAGGAAATTATAATGGGCAAGGCAAAATTCTCAAACTCAACATTCTCAGTGGTAGATGTACATAGAATAATTACTCTTTGTCCAGGTGACAATATAAATTAGATATCAGAGCCCTAATGAAACATGTATCAAATCAGTGAGAAATGAGGCTCATTCAACAAACTGCAAGTGATGTCTGGAAAGTGAGTGTTGAGCACAGACTCTTTCTGCACACTATGGGTAACAGCCCCAGTAAAAAAAACAAAGAATGAGACAATTACCAGCAATTTCTGGGGTCACGAGCCTAAGGCCCAATAATAGAGGGTCCCTAGGAGGGCAAGTGACTTTTACCACATGGTATCCACCCAAAAAATACAAATCCTAACGAACCTACTATTATCATGTCTAGAAAAAATAATAATTCAACTTCTCTGACAACTAAAATATCAAATAATCACCACACTCATTACTAGATATTCAATCACCAATAAAACTAAAAACAATACCCAAACATCACCCAGTTTAGAAACACGAGACCATGAAATATGTGCTTCTAAGGCCTCGTTTGTTACGCTGGACTATCCTGGCATGGACTATGCTTACGGATTGTCTTGGATTGGCTTGTTTTGGTCTAAGTTGGACAGCACTTATCACGCGTTTGATATATGATTGGACTGGGACTAAATTTAAATTGATTAAAATATTAATAAAACTTTTTTTGATAAAAAAAATATATTAATAAAACATTAAAAACTAATTAAAAGAAAAAGAAAAAGATTAGAAAAACACAAAAAATGTGATAAAATAAGATTAAAATAAATAAACTTCATCTCCTCCTCTGCCCAGCAAAGAACCCAAGCCACCACTCTCCTTTTGTACCCTCAAATTCAACATCATCTCAAAGCATCCCTTCCCCAAACCCCAAAAAACTTTTGTTCTTTTCTTGGCAAAAATTGAAATCATTTCTGTTCTTTTTTGTTTTGTATTTTTTATTTTTTATTTTTGGGGATTTGCAGAGAGGGGTAGAGAAAAGGAGTTAGAGGGAGAGGGGCACGTCGATGTTGCTGGGGTGGGGGAAGATTGGGACGATGATGCAATGGGTTTGTGTGGTGTTTTTTTTTTTTGAATTTCGAACGGGTTATGGCTTATTGGGACGATGATGCAGTGGCTATGGCGGATATGGTGAATCTGGGCTGTGGCTGGAGGAGAGAAAAAGCAGTGGTGGTGGGTGGGTCTGCTGGCTCTTGGTTGTTGTTGGTTGTGGCCTGGTCTGTAGGCGACATTGCTGGTTGAGGGAGAGGGGAACTGTGATGTCACTAGCGAAGGGCTCGGGGCAATTTGTCCCCTCTTTCCCCAGACTTCCATAAGAACACCTAAGGAGGTGTTTTTGGTGGAGCCAGTATTGGTAATCCCATTTAAGATTAGAACCATGTGAAACAAACATGGGATTATATTTTGGGCAATCCAGTCCAAGCCAAGCCCTTGTAACAAATAGGCCCTAACAGTACAAGTCCACTGGCATATAAAAGGACCAAAAAAATTGGGAAAAGAGACTTTAAGTAGGAAGCCAATGCCCAAAACTCGTGTAAGGAATACATATTCATTTGGAAATCCAAGCATGTGATTATATAAATACCCAAAAGGTGAGACGCATAGACATATCTGCATATGATATTGAGTGTCATGAACGTTAGAGAGGGAGAGATAGACATACATGCATGGTGGTGGACCCTCCCCCTCCGGTTCCAACTTACGCCATTCATAAGGCTTGGCAGCTGTGTCAAGGGCCCAAACATCCGCTAAAGGCCGTTTTCCTGGAAAGCACACACCAATTTCCCTTAAGATCAATAAAAATCTAATCATGCAGATTCCTTTTGTTTTAATTCAATGCACGAAAGATTAGTAAGATGACGCCTCAACTGACTCACCATCATTCCCACCAATTGCCATGAGATATCTTTGCCCCACTAATGCCATCACATGTCCATAGCGTGGCCCTGGTCCAGGGCCTTGAACAACAACCCTATAAGAAAATTAGCTCCACTTCGTTAAAAACCACATAATAAATTTTATAAGAAGATGAAAGCAAACCATTAACAAGTTTAACCTGTGCCATCGAGGCCGTTGCTGCGTGAGGTCAAGAACATGAAGATCCTCAGCAGACAAGCCAGCAGGACCAATTCCACCCTGTATTGATATCAAAGATTCCAGTGAGAATGTAATAACGAAATGCATAGTAAAATGTTAATACAGCTTTGACTTGGGAATCATAACTTGTGGGATAAAACGTAGTGTGCTAACCTGAATAACAACCATAGTTCCAACAGCAGTTGCTACATGTGCAGCCCTTGGGGTGGGTGGTTCTCCAAAGGGCGTGATCCTGAAAATAATATCATTGTAAGCACAAAGGGTAATATCAAAGTATGGATAGCCACATGCTGATAAGACAAGGAGTACTTGTTCCTAGGCTTACCTAGACCATTTATTTGTTAGCACGTCATAACAATGCACATCAGCTGTGGCACCAGCTAGTCCTGAAATTAAGTAAACCACAATGGTCATGAGCAAGACATGAAACACTATCACCACAAGACTCCACAAGAAAGTTTCTTCCTTTAAGATAATTAAAATAAATGAATCAGTGTTCATTAGTCTTTTCAGCTTCGTTATAAGCACAGGCATTAGTGAAGATATGGATTGGGCCTAAAATCCTGGTCACTTTGAGCAGAGTTTAACAGAAACAACCAAAACTTGGGATCCTCACAAAATAAACAATTGGGTCGAGGAATCAAATAATTCGATTTGAATATTAACTGCAAACAAAGTAGAATTCAATGAAAAATGAATCAAGAATTTCTACATCATAGTTGAAAACAAAATGCACTGACTGATTTGAAGCTCCAACGACATTACGTACATGCTACTTGATCACTTTAAGTTAAAAAGAACTAAGAGTGAGGTTTCTGAAACAATAACTAAAAGAAGAAAACTACATGCATTAAGGACTACAACAAAACTACCCAACCATTCAAATCACTTCAAGGAAAAGACAATAGCAAATTTGCATCACACAAAATGAATTTATCGGGAATGAATAAAACTGAGCCAAGATTAATCAGAGGCTTTAAACCACCAAGCGTTTCACTATTATTTTGCAAGATAATAAAAAAACAGCCTGAATCACCATAGCTTCAAAACCTGCCAAGGACCCATATTTCACTTTAATGAAAAGTACTTTTTTCTTTCCTGAATTGAAAGACAGCAAATTAGCTTGCTTGTACCATTAACAATATGCGAGCAGGCACATAAATGCAGCCCCAGATTAAAGAAACTGAACATAACAAGGTCTTTTAACAGAGAAGAAGAAAAAACCTCAATCAGAAATTAACAAAGCTAGGTTGATAAATTACTTATACCACCACCAAACCAAACCATTACTACTAGGATTTCCACGCAGCTAAACCTAGAAGCTCAAACCACGGAGATACCAAAGTAATCAAAGAAAATAACATACTTATGCCCGCGCTTCCAGCTGAAGATGGAGTCCCAGAAGCCGCCGAATTGCCCTCAAGAGCGGTGGCACCACCAAACAAAATCAGCCTGGGGCCAATGTACCCAGGCGTGCCCTCCTCGCCCACGGCGGCCACCGCAGTCAACGTATGGCCACACCTTGGCCCTGGGCCATCCTCTTTCTTCTCTAAGATTGCATTGACCACCGAGTACGTCGGGGCATGACGCGGCCCGGCCACTGGAGTCTGCTGCGCCTGTGGAGCCGCCGCCGCCACCGCCTGTTGAGGCTGCTGCGCTGGAGATCCAGTTCCAGGTTGCGACTGCTCAACTAGCTGTTGTTCCCCTTCAACTGCGGCCTGAGACGACGTCGTGCTGTGGTTCGGCACGGCTGGATCGTGATCGGTCTCCGGCACCATCGACGACGAGTCCACATCCATTGCTTTGAGCCTTCAATTCGAGCCCTAGTTTCAAGATCGGAACTAGAATTCCCACGAATTCGCATTCCTAATCAACATTTCGATCCACCCCCCACAATCCCAACCTCACCTTGCACGACCAAAACCTGAATATTCAGAATCGAAACCCTAGCTCGGATCCTCCGCTTCTAGAAATCCGAGAAAATTACGCCAACTTTCTCTAGAAAAACATAAAAAAATTCTAGGTTTTTACTCTTTTTCTCTCTCAAGCTGAGAAGAATAAGGAAGGGCTTTTGGCTTTGGAGGGGAAGAAGAATAGAGAAACGGGACGGAGACAATCTCAAAGCCTCAACAAACACAAAAACATATCAAACTTTCTCTCTCCACCAATCACTGCCCTTTCTCTCTCTACAAAAAATTTATAAAACACTTCTAATGTTTGAACATTCTCTCTCTAGATTGTTTCTCATTTTCATTTCTCGTTGCGTAGCGTACGTACGGTAATGTTTTTTTTTTCCCTTCATTATTATTATTATTATTATTATTTGTCTTTGTATATTTTAATATCTCTCGCTTGTTTGTGTGATGATTAATATTCAGGTGTGGCCATGTTATTAGTTGTTAGTTATTTACCGTAAACAGCCGGTAAGTGCTGTGCGCGGATTGGGGGTGGGGCGCCGCCTGATGGGCTCTTGACGGCGGATGATTACCGGATTAACCGGGAAAGGGTTCGGCTATTAACGGTGATCACTGGTTCCTATTTATGAGGAGTTTTACCTTTTCCGCACCCATTTTATGGGGCACCATGCCAATAAATAAAAATGTAAAATGATGAACAAAATAAACTTCTGAATTCTATCAAAAGAAAATAAAATTGTATAGTTCAGAAAGTCTTAGGAATTGGTTTTACTAGATTCTTAATTTGCTAAAATATTCTTTATTATCAAAAGAAAATATGAGATTTATGAAGATTTGAATAGGTAACATTTGAAGAGTTGATTTTAGTAGATCTTTAATTTGCATTGAAATGTTTCGATATTGTTGCATATTCTAATTTAACATATAAGATGTTATTTATTGTCAATTAGTTGTAGGGGCTATATTAAAATTATTGGTAGCTCAACTCCATAAGCCATATGATTGATTAAGAGTTTATTAATTCTTTAAGAACATGGGAAAATAGGGGGAATGAGAAATTATTTTATTTTTCATGTTTGATAAGTCTAGACTTGAGAAATGATTTCTTGGCTCATGGGAAAATAGGGGGAAAATGAAACCCTCCATCCACCTTGGGTTTCATTTTCCCTCCTCATGGAAACCAAGGGAAGCATAAACTACAACTTTTTATGACCATTTTACCACCATTAACTACACTTTTTAATATGATCTCTGACTTAGGGATATAATTGGAAAACTAAACAAAATTTATTTCCAATCCCTATACTAACCAAACATGGGAAAGGAAATAAAATGATATTTTCTAGTTATTTTCCCAACATTACTAAACATGGGAAAGGAATCTTCGATTTCCTTTCCATGGGAAACTACAAGGAGATTGATTTCCCACAAATAAATTTATGTGAAACAAACGGGACCTAAAAGAAAAAGCGGAACATGTTGACTTGTATTATGTATCTCTAGCTTAAGAGCATGTTGAGCTAAAGCATGCAAAGCAGGGCATCAAACTAGCCAAACAATTCAAATCGGTCAAACTAAACTTATCGATTAGTTTGGTTTGGTTTCAACATTAAAAAGGTGTAATCTTGATCCAAACAAAACCATAATTGATTTGGTGTGGTTTGTTTTGACATATATGGAAACTACCTAAACCAAACCAAACTATCGTAATTTTAATTTTTTTTTTTAGCACTAGGCATTTGCTTATTGGTTTTGAGCATTCACTTGTTGGAAATATGCCCTAAAAGCCAATCATGAGACAAAATATTTTATGGATATTTCAATTAATTGACTATTCAAGTTAATCTATAAGGGAAATTACCTCGATTCATATAATAGTCTTCCTAATAACTACACACTTATCGAGAAGTCAATAGCATGTGAGATGAGAAAGTAGTATAGAGAAGTTAGATGCAACAAGACCTTTCCCTATAGCTCACACCCTACACTTTTCCTAGTGATAGGATGATCAATTGGGCATTGACGAACCGTAAAGACCAACACACATTATAGCTGCTCAATTAGAAGGATGACTAGTCTCAAGTCACTAGTGTAGGAGACACTGAGATAATCATGTGCACGCTTGCTAGAGAGTGAGTTCACCAAACATGATCAAACGAGAAATCTTATATGAAACTTTTACTTACATGTCAAACAAGATTTCTATGTTGCAATAAAGCAAGGTTAGTCCTTAGACCTGAGGCACCATGGTAGTCTTATGGATGCGTCGTTGATCTTTGATTGTGTCATATGGTCAGGCTCGATACTTAGTTGACTTAAGATATTGTCGGGGTTCTCGGTAAATCTGTAGAGGCTTATGAGCGTCAACAAGGGATCTCAACTTCTAGTAAAGGAAGAGAATGTTCTAAGATGTGATTCAGGAATCTCCGGTCAGAGTCATGAGCTTAATTGAGAAAGAGTTTTTAATTATGCTTAAATTGAATCATATAAATTGAGAATGATCACGTTAAGGATTTAACATAAATTTTGTACCCTATTAATGTGAGAATGATCGAATTGTGCTGTAATTCCAACTAAATGGGTTCTCTAAACATATTCTATTTAGCTTAAGCAATCGTGACATTAAGATAGTATCTATTATTAAAAGAAAATATGAGATTTACTCAAATATTTAAATAATATAGTTTGATTTAGCATGTAAGATGTTACTTATTGTCAATTAATTGTAGGGCTATATTGGAATTTTCGCGTAAATCAACTCCACAAGTCATATCATAAATTAATAAGTGTAAGATTTTTATTAATTCTGTAAGAACGACTAATATATAAGCTAAAAGTAAAGGCAGAACATGCTCACTCGTATCATGTGTCTCTAGCTTAAGAGGAGGTTGCATTAAAGAGTGCAAGGTTGGGCATCAAACTGGTTGAACAATTCAAATCGGTCAAACTACACTTATCGATCAGTTTCATTCAGTCAAATCGCAATTGATTTGGTGTGGTTAGAAACCGCGTAAACCAAATCAAATTATGTTTATTTTATCAGACAATTACTTATTGGTCTTGACCATTCACTATCATGTTTCATACCACACATTGACTTTTAATACCATTATATTGTTTGTTATTTTGATAGAACATTGAATCTTATTAGGATACTAGAGATTTAGATATTAGAAGGGTAGATGCAATGTTGGTTTTATATGTGTTTGGTATTGTTAAGATTGTTAGATTAATGATTTTGGCTTCCTTATATTATAAGAAGTACGAAATATTTGATGTGTTTGTTTCAACTCTCAAGTATAAGATTATTGTACATGTGTTTCATTTTGGCATGACTATTAGATTTGAAAAGTGGGTAATCTAAGTTCTAGGAAATGCAATACTAAAAGAATGACATAAATTTAATTGGAATAAATCACTTTTTTTTTTTTTTAAAAAAAGTAAAATTGTATTAAACACCTTACATAACATTGTATACTAAAAAAGTGAAAAAAGAATGTCAATTTCTTGGAAAACACTTAATACACCTACATAACATATTAAACTGTAATTATGAGTACTTTTGGAATCTAAAAAGTACAATAAATCATATTTTTAACTTGATTTGGTAACTTAATGAGTTGGATCCTAGTTATCGGGTTTTACTAATAGAAACATAAAGTGAAGGATTGCAGGTAAGAAAAAATTAGTTTGAAGGTAAAAAACCAAATTTACTATAAATAAAATCAGACAATTTCAATGAACTCCAATCATTCAAAAACATTATAGTTATTTAAAAGAGAATAAAAACCTAAACATCATATAAGTGGAAACCAATTTTTATAAGGAAAAACCATTAAATATGAGTATGTAACATCTTCCTCATTATTTTCAAACTCCTTAGTTTGAATTAAGGGTGGGCATATGGACCGAGGAACCGGACAACTGAACTAAATTGAGCAAAGAAAAACTGAAAAAAACTGTGTTGACTAAAAAGTCAAACTTAGTGCAAAAAAGGAATCGAAACTGTGATGTCCAGTTCCGGTTCCGATTCTTCAACTCTAAAAAAGGAATCGCACCTTAGTGTCTTTGATCCAAATTTTTTTTCCAATCCGATGGCTGATAAATTTGAATTTTTTATTATAAAAATACCAAAAAATTCTGAATTTTTTTTTCTATAAATTCCTACCAATATTCTTCACCTTCCACACCAACTCTTCATACATTTTCTTCTCCTTCCAATATTATTCACTTTCTACATCAACTCAGACCTGTGACACCATATCCGAAACTATAATTTCATTTCTCAAATTTTAGAAAACATATTCATTGCTCTCAATGTCTTACATGAGGACGTTTTTGGAGAGGCAAGTGTGAGAAATTGAAGAAAGAAGGCGCAAACGAGCTGAAGAAGAAAGGGAGGAGGAAGAAGATAATGATCAAGTTGTCATGGCAGTGGGTATGGCAGTGGGTATGCTCCATCAATCAAGCCAAGGCCACCGTGGTTCATAAGTCGGTCGTGGCCCGAACGTTGACAAACATAGACATTCTCGAGGTAAGAATCTCTTGGAAGATTACTTTATCCCAAATTCATTGTACTCTAGTGTTGATTTTGGAGGGCGACATAGAATACAACCCTATTTGTTCAATAAAATCATGCATAATGTTTGCAATTACGACGCATACTTCATTCAAAAGTATGATACTACTAGGGTTTTGGGGCTTCTTCCGAAGCAAAAGCTTACAGCTTCTTTATGGATGCTGGCGTTTGACACATCTGCAGACCAAGTGGATGAGATTGCTAGGTGATAATTAGATTTTATATTATATATTTAACCATATTCTTAGTATATTTTGGTTAATATTTGGGAAGAATTTTGATACTTTGAATTATATTTCCAATATAGGACTTTCGACTTCCTCTGGAGCAAAACATAATCAAATGGACGAATTTTGGAGTAATTCCAGTTGGAGGACGTTTTTGAGTCACTTAGCTTGATCGTATCAAAATATCATATTCGTCCACCAAGCGGTTATTTTCTAACAATAAAATAAGAATGTTGTTAAATGAACCCTAAAATTAACCAAGTACACCCTACTACTAAACTATTTATTGAATTACTAATTTACCTAATATAAAATGACCAAAAAGGATATATTGAATATGAAACAAATGTAATTTTAATAAGTACACCCTACTCACCATACTCAACCCTAATCAAACTTAAGCGAAAACCTCTACTTCCAAAAACCTGAGTATTAACTCCAACAATTTGTTTCATCGTTATTTAGTAATTTATTGATCAAAATACGAAATTGGCATGACATCAGTTCCATATAGAAACATAGAAATCCGAATCGCAGTTCGACATAGGTATTGGAGCAAAAATATATAAACCCAAATTGCAGAAATAATAATCAACAGAGACATTGGAGCAAAAACCCACTCAATTTTCACTTCACTTTTTGTTTTTGCTACAAAATTGAATAATGGAAATCAACATCTAGGCCTAGCATGAAAATTCCTTTTTAAAAAATAAAAAATAAAAAATGGAAAGAGGAAACAACTTCAACATAAGATGATCATCATATCAATCCAGCACAACCAACTTTTGATATTCTTCTCCGGATATGGCCTGTTCCATGACATTGTCTGGGCAAACTTTTCCATCATTATCCAAGAACAACTTCATCAAATTCTTTGAATAACCACTTAACGACGCCACCCCTTGTTGTGTGCTAGACACAGTAGACAAAGAGTGCCCTAGATTCCAAAACACAAACCCCTATCCTTTCTCATTATACTTCCTCTGAATTGTCTGATAATTAGTCTCCCACCTATTGGTTGAAGCCTGCTCAAACTCCATGTCGCTAAACATGAAGATCCTCATTGTCATATGATTTGAATAGGGTATTAGGGTGTACCATGGGTATTTTTGGCAGTTAAATAGGGTGTACTTAGTTAATTTTATATTTTGATTTAAATACTAGGGTATACTTAGATCGTAGGGTGTACTTGGTTAATTTTAGGGTTCGTTTAGCAACACTCTAAAATAAAGGAGCAGTGTGCGGTGCTGGAATAGTGATATTTCGGGCCTTTATTGCATTTTTGGAGCCCAAGATGACCTCAGATGGGTTCGTGGCCTTCTGGAGATGTGTTCTGAATGTTTTTATCTTTAAAACAAGTTATCTTGGGACAGATTTGGAGGAGATTTGAGCCCAAAACGTGGCTGGGCAGATTGTGGGCAGATTATCCTAATCCAATTTGGACTTTATATTCTAGTATTATTTTATTTTAACCAAGTTTCCTTGTTGGGATTAGGCAGCTGGGTTTTAGGAGGTATTTAAGTTCTTTTTCGTAGCAATTTTTGGGTCTTCTTTTTGGCTTTTGAACGTGACATTGTGGAGAGCAATTGCTAGGGTTTTGGAGTTTTGAGACTTTAAGGTGTTTTCATTCTTTTTCTTCTTAATAATATTTTCCATGATTTCAGTTATGAATATGCATAGCTAATTTTCTTTTGCTAGGGTGAAGCCTTGAACCTTAGCATAAATATGTAATTTTTATTTAATTGCTTATGATTGATTGCATGCACATTTTGAATTGTTAATCACTGTTTTAAACTATCTAATTGTCTTAATGCCTTATCACCATTAGGATCTTTAGAAAAGTAATTGGATGCAATTTTAGTCGGAAGGGTTCCCTGAAATTGACGCTAGCGTCTTGTGATTAATAATTGTAATTTCACACAAGATGAACACCACATCTTAAGAGTTGCATGGTTTTTCAAAGGGTTTTCAGAAAACATAATGAGTCTTTCATGTTCAGATTTGATCCGAACATCCGAACGGGTTGCATGTTGGATATACGTTCTATGTTGGAGGTTCCAAGTAGAATATAAATTAGGAAAACCTAACCTTCAAAGTGGCATGTGCAAATCATAAGTAATTGGTAAAAATTCATATGATTGCTAGGTGATGCCCTAGTGCTTTTATAAATTGATATTTAAAACTCTTTTCTTCAATCGTAATTGTTTTTTATTAAAATTTGTTTTTAGTATCAAACAATTTCATAATCATTTTTCTCAACTTTCAATTTTAGGTAGTTAACTGGAAATTGTTTTTACATAAATTGTTAAATAGTCCTTGAGGAGAACGACCTTGCATGAGCATCTATACTACAATAGCATTGTATTCTTGCAAGTATTTTATGTGATTTTAACCTTATTTGCGTGGATGGTAAAAATCGTATAACTAGGATAGGGAAATCCATTATCCTAAAGAGCTTGGTTAGATTCTGTGATGCAATCGAAACTCTATACATGAGGGATTGCCTCCACAAACCTACGCCTAAGCTTGCAGATTAAGGGAGGACTGGATATATATGTCTAGTTTAGGGTTCCAATTAGCAACTTCATTAACTAGTTCATTATGTTAATGTGGGGATTAATTCTTAGGGTTTCTATATAAATATGTCATTATTTCTTAGGGTTATCATAGTTGGAACTTGCCTCTCAAATCATGAATTGCAAACTAGTGGTGCTCGTGGTGCTCATGGTGCTAATACTTTGCCTCCTCATGTGCATGCTCACTGTTTAGGCCTTGGAGTATGTCAACAAGCTAGTGGCAGGATGACTATACAAATTAGCACTGATATGTAACTTTGGCTCCAAAGGCTTTTATAAAAAGTCGAGGCTCGAGGTTTCTCAGACATGTTTGGAAGCATCAACTGTATGCACTGGCAATGGAAAATTGCCCAACTGCCTGGCAAGGAGATTATGGGAATAGGAAGGGCCAACAAAGTATCATTCTGGAAGACGTTGCATCAATCGATACATGAATTTGGCATGCTTTTTTCGGAGTTACGGGATCTCAAAATGACCTCAACGTGCTCGGTCAATCTCCGGTGTTCCACGATGTGTTGAGAGGTCAAGCCCCTCATATCACTTATGAAATCAACAATACCGTCTACTCGGGTGGGTACTACCTAGCAGACGGAATTTACCCGAAGTGGACGACATTCATCAAAACAATTATGGATCCTCAATCGAAGAAGGAAAAATCATTTGCTGCCTATCAAGAAGGTTATAGGAAAGATGTGGAAAAAAGTGTTTTCGTATCCTCCAAGCTTGGTGGGCAATCATTATGGGGGCTACTTGTATGTTTGATGAAGAGGTGCTTCAGAGCATTATGATGACGTGCATCATCCTCCATAACATGATTGCGGAGGATGAGTATGATTATGATGAACCAGAGGTGTTTGAATGGATCCCATGAACACAGCATTGACAAGAATTTATGAACGGCACGTGGGAGCAAATGGATAATCACTGCAACACGAACCGTTGATTAGGGACGGTCGTTATAACAACTGTATGATTGATTGTTATACGGAAATGCAATCTTCTTATGTTCATGAACGGCATCAAGTTGACTTCATGAAGCACTTATGGGCGCTGAGAGGCAATAACGGTCGAAGTCAAGTTTAATGCTTTGTTTTTTTAAAAAAAAATTTATGCTTTGGTTGTGTTCTGTAATGAATTATGCTTCCTTTGTGTTTTGTAATGAATTATGCTTTGTTTTGATGTATGCAATGTGTTAACTAAATAGATATATCCAAAAATCTTATTCAAAAATTTTATCCGAAATATGAGATGTGAATTTTATAATAAATATTGACGCATGGCAACTGAAAATCTTATCCAAATTAATCGTTTAAGTAAATAAAATAAAAAATTAAAGTGAATAGTATTTGTCATTTGTCATGGCAATGGGTGAAAACACAAGAAGCCTTTTGCAAAGGTTGACACTATTCACATGAATAGTAACACCCATTGCCTCCTCTTACCCTTTACCATGGCAAATGGGTGGAAATGCTCTAAAAGGATGGTGGGGCTAGCTAGAGCTACGGCCTTTTGCTTCACGTATCAAGCACACTCTGCTTTGCTTTGCTATGCTACGCTCCACTTTCGTCTTAAGTTTCTATTTTTGAGCTCTGTTATCTTATAAAAATTGATATATTTAGTTATAGATCTCAATAACTCTATTTGATATCTTTACGTTCGTTGAATGGTTTTCAATTGAATCATAAATCGACCATTGTTGGGAAATATTTTAAAAGCAAAGGGTTTTCAACAAAAGGCTTTCTAAAACTTTATTTTCACTCCACTCATGGAGTTTATCTCACATTTTCTTTGGAAACTTTGGTTTTTTATTTTGTCCAAGTAGTAGATTATGAGGTCAACGTGAGCCACATCAAGGAATACACTTCTGCTCGCTTCCCGACTTCTTTTCCGTTTGTTGTTCCTTCATATTTTTGAACTTCACTTTAAAATTTGTAATAACTAGACATTTGCTTTGATATGCCCATGTTTAGAGGTAGTGACTTATTTAAAGGGCCTAAGACCCTATGTGGTTTATGTTGAATTGTTGAGATGTTTCATATTGTGTTGATTGAGGAATTTGAGATTCATGCTGTGAATTCTTACATGTGAAAATTTTGGGGATAATGCCAATTACAAGGTAGACTATGTTGGATTTTCAGTAGAAGTCAAACCTTTTTGTTTTCCCTCGAGCATGGTTCTAAAGATAGTCTAGCTAATGGGCCTGACGCCCAATGAGTATCAGACATGCTTAGGACTCCTTTCAGCTTTTAATGGGGAATCAGCGGGTGGGTCTTGACACAACCGCATCTTAAATAGAATCCATGCTTATTCAAAACCAAATTCACCCACAAAATCTCCATATTCAATTCATAAATTTTCATAACCAAATCCTCATTTTAGTGGGCCATTCATTCACTGAAAATAAAAAGCTACGAGTGGCTTGATTCCTTTGACAAGGATACATAGGCAACTTGAGATCCTTCTGAGAGTGTAGGTGCGAAAATTAAATAAACATACCCCATTATATTTCTTCATAATTTGAATTAAATGGTATTTCTTTAATAATTAAGAGATATCATTGTGTTGCATGTGTCAAACTTAAATAATAAAAACTTTGTTCGTATTATTAAATATTGGTGAAATTGTGTTAGGAGATAGTTGTTCGCCATTTACAATTTTCCCTGAACAAAAAAATTGGTGACATAATGTGTTGGTATATTTATGCATTTTGTAAAAAGTTTTTCATCTGCCATGAAATGCTATGTTTTGTAACCCCAACCCCCTCCCCCCTATATAAATGGATGCATGTTATAACGTTGTTGCATCCCAATTTGGAATATGAAGCTTCAACCTAAAAGCAAGCATAAAGTAAGGGGCTTATATTTCAAGTGTGTTTCCCTCTTTTCGGCCGGGTAGGCTGATTGAAGGAGTTTTTGGTCCTTCTTCTTTTTTGAGTGTGGGGTGTGCCACCACCAAGCCCTGAATTTGGGCTTGAATGGAATGTGAGTAGATGGATGTGTTGCGTCCGAGATCTGACTTTAATCAAACGATTGTTCGGCCGAGCAAGGAACCTCATCACGGCCTAGGTTCTTTCACTACCTCGGAGTCAAGGCTTTATGTGAGCAACCAAATGATGTGGAGTGGGTGGAGATGAAGATTGAAGGTGAAATGTAATGAAACAAAGAACACGTGTGTAAAGTAAAAGGTGCTTGAATTTAAATATAATTAAAAGACAAGTGCGGAAAGTAAAGTGCGTAAAATTAATAATTTAAAGACGAGTGCGTAATTTAAAGTACGTAAAATAAAGAATGTAAAGACGATTGCGTAATGTAAATTGCATAAATTAAATAATTGAAATGCGAGTGCGTAAAGTAAAGGGCGGAAAGTAAACTAGATTACGAAGAACAGTAAAGATAAGAACTAGGCTATGGCTACATTATGCTACTCCTAGGATAGAAATTGAAGAGAATGTAAAATGACAAGTTGTGTGTTGTGTCGGGCGTCCTTCTCTCTTCCATAAGCTTGGTATTTATAGGGGCTTCGGCACGTCTCAATTTGGTCGATCGGCAATTGGCCTTTAAATCAATCATAATTGCTCCAAAATATCTTCAATCTCTTGCCTCATGCATGTGATTTAATGTGAATAATAACATTTGATTTGATTTTCCTTACATCTTGAGCTCTCCCACAATAACTTCGGTTGACCATCAAGCTGGCATAATTCCTTCCATATTTGAATTTGTAACCTTTGAGAAAATCCTCCTACGGATTATCTCTTTCCTTATTTAAGCATTGGCTGATTTCATGTATCTGGTCGCTATTAGCCATTCGGCCGTATCTACACTTTCGGCCACATATAGGCCCTCAAGCACTCTTATGCTCTTGGCTGTATTGATGTGTTCGGCCAGATTGATGTACTCAGCCACATGTAGATTTTCGGCCACCTTTATGATTTTGGGCTTCTAACTGACCTTATTGATTAGGCCCACTGATTGGGCTCAATGTTAATTTAATTGTCGGATCCTGGGCCTGACCCGGTCAAATTTCAACCAAGCCCAAACAAAGTGGTTAAGAGCATTTACACTTGCATCCTAAGTCCTAGGTTCGATTCCCCAATGAATCGATGGATCAACCAAATTGGGAGGGATGTGTCGAACTCCTGACCTCCTCATGAACTTGAAACCATCATACTATTAAACCGCCAATGCTTCATATGATAAAGTTGGACAATAAATATATTTAATAGTAAACTATCCGAAATAAAAACACTTAAAAACTTAAAACCCTAACATATGAGTTATGTTAAATGATTGACTTCTTAAAACTTAAAACTGAAAACACTTCACTGCAGTGCTATCAACTCTAGTTTGTCTTGTCTTTCATTCTTTGCGTTTCTTCTTCTCTCCCCCTCTCTCCTTCTCCTCTCGCTTCAAGTTTCACATTGACTTATTCTCTCTTAATCTTTCGACTTATTCTTCTCTCTTCCTCTTCTATTTTGATGGTGGTTCGACTTAGTCAACTTAGTCACCAAAGCTACAACCCCTTTCTCTCTTCATAATTGACAAGTTGACATTGGCTCTTCCAAACATTTAATTTTGCTTTAAAAGAACAAAACCTACATTGAAAATGCTAAAAACTTACATTTTTTTCTTTTCAGATAATAAATACAGACCTTCTACACATGTTTTTCCACATATGTCTACAAATTTTAATTTAACATTCATTACATTAAAAGAAAAATGAATAAATCAAATAATAAAACTGAGAGCTCATTTGGGAGTGATTCTGGTTCTCCTAGAATCACTTATAAGGACATGCTTCTCCATATAATCACTTGATTTGAAGCCATTTTGGGGGAAGTACCTCCAATGTGCTTCTCCATAAAATCACTTAAAACCACTTGGCCCATTTGGGACTGCTTCTTTATAAAGCACTTCTACTCATAAGTGCTTCTCGCAAAAGCGCTTTTATTATAAAAATGTTGAAATTTTTATAAGAAATCCAAATGCTTCTTCGAAAAGCAATTGAGAGTGCTTTTTGAAGAAGCACATAGCATGTGCTTCTTTAGAAAACGCTTCCACGACCTAGAAACACTTCTAACATTTTCTGCCAAATGCTGTCAGAAGCGCTTTTGGCACCAAAAGCACTCACAAGTATATATATTGGTTGCCACAAAAGTGATTATTGACTTAATCTAGAATCACTTCCAAACAAGCCCTAGCAGTACTTAGCTGCAGCAACAAGAAAAAAGAAAAACGAAACGAAAAATGCAATGGCTCTCGATGGTTAGTACCCACGTGCAGTTAGGAAAGACCAATGAAGAAGCAAAAAAAGGGATAACAAACATTGGAAGCTAGGAACTTGCTACTTCCCCCAGAGGAGACGTCACCGAAATACCTTCGTCGCGAATTACACATAGGCCAGAGACACTCACAGTCTCTCTCTCTCTCTCTCTCTCTCTCTCTCTCTCTCTCCGGGCAGCTTCTTCACTCATGCAAATGAGCAATCTCTGCGCCAGTCCTCAATTTCCATTCAAATTTTAATGGCTGATTAAGGAAACTTAATTGTAATGGGATGGGAGCCCAGAAGAGCATCCATGCTGGCAAAGGTGAGATGCTCAGTTTACTTGACAATCCTTCATTTCACCCACAAAAAACCTTAGTGCTTATAAACCCATAAAGTTTTAACTTTTATGCTGATTAATTTGTATGTTTTTTCTTTTTCTTGTGTGATTAATGGGTCGGTTCTGGATTTTTGTGTCATTGTTGTTATTGATGATGCATAATGTGATCTCTTCTTTTCTTTTTAACAGCCAAGATTGATGTTAATGTCGATTTCACTCACAAGCTTTGTGCTTCATTGATGCTTCCTCCTTTGAGGTTGTTTTTATTTCAATCTCAGGACATTTTTTTATTTATTTATAAATTTACCTAAGAAGTTTCCCTCAGTGATTGATTCCTCTCTCTTTATTACAGTAATGGCAGTGGCAGTCCTCTCTCTCTGATAATTGGGAGGTGAGAGTTTGCTTTATTTAATAATTTTAGCATTTGAAGTTTGGGTTCTTCGTGTTTAAGGTTCTGGGTTTTCCCCTTATTTTGATTTGTTTTATAGACATATTCTAGGTTATGGGAAATGCAATTTGGGTAAAGAAAGGACGTACCATTATGAAACTTAGTATTGTTTTCCAATTTTTATTATGCTCTGATCGTTTTCCACTACTTGAATAAAACGATTCTGCTTTTATTATGGCAGTCTTTGCATCAAACATCCAAACTTATTCGGTGGAAGTGAGAAGCTTGATGTGTCATGGGATAAGGGCCTGTATGATTCTAATGTTTTAATGGCTTATAGAAGACCAAGACCTGAATGGCTAGCTCAACAGTCTTTTGTAGTCCAGGTTTTTATTTATCCTTTGTCTTGCTATTATTTAATTTGGAGAATGTGAAAAATTATTAAAGAGTAATGGTAGTCTATTTTACAAACCAATTTCTCTATAAACCTAACCCAGTTATTAACTTGATGTAATTTTTTTATTTTTTGTATAGTTCTAGTAGAAATTCATGGTATTGGTATCTTAATATATATATAACTTTTTACGTCCAGCATTCTATTTCACCCGAGATAGGGGTTCATGGCATTCCCATGGACAATTTCTCACGTTCAGGTAGTGGAGGTGTAAATTTGTCTCGATTATCAGTAGGCATGGATTTGAATGAGCCTGCAAGTTCCAAATGGAGTAGCACAACTAGCATAAAGTTTGAGGTACCTTATTACTTTTTCCACTATGAGCATCCTTCGGTATTTATTTTCTTCTACAATTTCTTCCCTGATTTTAATTTAATATGTGCTATGCAGCATGTCCGGCCACTGAATGATAATGGCCAGTCCATGAGCCGAGATCTAGATGGATTTCCTGTCACATGCAGGTAATTTATGTTTTGGCACTTTATTTTATGAACAGTTTGCTAGACTAATGTTTTAAATCATAAGATGATTATTATGCAGTGGAAGTCCCCATGATAGCATGGTAATTCTAAAGCAAGAATCTCGGTATGCAAAGGCAAATGATCACAGTTTTTTTCATGTAAGATTTCTTCAAATCATGATAGATATAATGTGAGGTCTTAAATGTATACTTGATAAGTGAGCGATGAATGTGAAGCTAACAGGGAGTTTGTCTTGAATACAGTTCAGTCTGCAGATAGAACAAGGGATACCAGTCCTATCTAAGTGGCTAATCTTCAACAAGTTTAAGTTTGTTGCATCAAAGGGAGTCAAACTTGGACCGGCATTTCTCTTGACAAGGTGAGATAGTTCCCTGTTCTTTTGTACAGAGTTGATTGAGCAAGGGAACGTAGTGTTAATAGGAAGCAGAGCCTCCAATGGAAAGGGGGAAGCAAGTGTCCATGGAGCATTTGACATGACTCTAAAGTAGTCTAACACAATATCAAGTGTTAAAAGGACTTTGTAAAAGAGTATTATATGATTTCAAATTTTTGCAAAGTTTCAAAAGTAAGAACTAATCTTTTTTTCTTTTTTTCTAATGATTAAAAAAAAACTAGGAATCAATCCTTCAAGAAAGAAAAAAGAAGAAGTAAACAATTAAGGTTACCTTATACAATATGAACCGTGAAGCATATAACAGGGTTGGAATTAATTTTGACAAACAATTGTTTTTGCTGAACTTTAAGAATGGCCTAACCTGCTTCAGAAACTTCTTAAGTTTCAGTTTGTGAGTCAGATTCACAATCCGGCATATCCATGTGCTTTGTATAACTTATGGATAAATAACCCTGCCTCTATCTGTGTTACTCATACATTTTTCTCGGACAGAATGACAGGTGGTTCCATTGTAGGGGACATGGCTCCTTACCAAGCATTTGCAATTGGAGGTCTTGGCAGTGTGCGAGGGTATGGTGAGGGTGCAGTGGGGTCTGGTAGATCGTGCCTAGTTGCAAATAGCGAATTGACATTGCCTTTTGTATGTAATTCCTTCACTCTTTATATGTTTCTAAGAATCTATTACATTTGTTGCATTATTGTATTAGCCTGGGAAGTCGTTCTGGAATCAGTTGAGTTGTCTTCCATGATCATTTATCAACAAATACTAATTGTTCTAAACCAATAATTTTTTCTTTTCAATAATGCCTTATGGCTGAAACAAGACACTTTACAATCATCAAGTTGTAGCTCTTCATATAGATTTAGATTTATCACTCGCCTTACTAGTATCTGCTGACAAATCTATCTGTTTCCTCAATTCTTTCGCAATAAATTGCTTATGAATTCTTGCAGAACTTCTTTTTTTGTTCCCTTTTTTTTGTTGTCTAATAAAAATGGGTTACCTATTTCTTACGTTTTTTCTTTTGTAAATTTTCTTACTTTATATCTGAGATGAACTAGCACAAGCATTACTTACAATGTTGCTTATTGTATTTAGAACAAGATGCTGGAAGGCGCTGTTTTCTTGGACTGTGGAACTGATTTGGGGTCTGCCCATCATGTACCTGGTGAGTTCAACTTTCACTTGGTTATATTTGAACTCTTTAACTTGGTTGTAGCCTGTAGGTCTCAGAAATTTAATTAGTCCGCTTTTTCAGTGTTTCAATAAGGAAAAGGAAATATAATGTAGGCTGTGATATTTATATCTTTGATGTCCTCTTCCGTGACTAAGAAATAAAGTTGATGATTTTAGGGCCTGGTATAAAAACCTCATCACAATTGTAACATAGGCCTTTTCCCTTCAGGCCTTCATTTCTGAATAAGATCGATTATTGGGAGGTAAGGTGGTTGCAGTACACCTAAAGCTACTGATTTTGCACATACCCCTGTTGCTGTCACCTTGGGCTTGGAACTAGTGCTGTTATTTGTGGAAGCTTTGGGCAAAGAACTTAGGCTGGAATAGGTCTTGGGAAAGAACTGATGAGAGATCCTTTAGCCTTAGCTTCTTTTGACTATTGATTACAAGGCACTCTTCTGCAATGACTAAATGAATGGTCACTGACAATGTTGGGGGGGGGGGGGGGGAAGATTTCTTCCTTAAACCCTTTATTCAGGACCACCATAAGTACGTTAAGTTCTTTGAATCTCTCCTGGTATATTTAGTGACAGAACTCAGTTGTTGCAGGTTATCGAATTCTCCTACTAAGTTTTCAGAAGTCCCCTTATGAAAATCTCAGGCACAAATTTTTGCAAACTCTTGCCGGTTATATTTCGTTTTCCGTCTTAGTAATATAGGAATCAGTTGTCAGGTCAGCCTTACCTTCCAAGAATATGGATGTGCATAAAACTTTATGATCAACCCCCATTAGATTCAACTGAAAGAACTTCCTGCACTTCCTTACCCTGCTCCTCAGGTGATTTCAATCTAATGTTGGAATATCCACCTTTGGCATTGCCTAAACATTTTTTTGACTCCAAGAATACTTCCTATCTTGTTCATTTCTCATATTTTCCAGTTGACTATCCTCCTATCGGTTACGCTCTTGATCAGAGTTCTCCTCTACCCATGACTGGGTTTCCTAACCTTTTTTATTCATCATCCCGGTTAGCCCTGCCATTGGAGCACTGATTTGCTACTTATTTATCCAATACCACTCTCTACTTGACCCGTAGTCCTGTCCTGTTGATGATCTAAGTCTATTTCTCTTTAAGGATTCAATTTCTTGTGCCAAATCTGCCAGTTTTTCCCTTTAGCATTCAGTACATGCCTGCTCTAGTTCCAATTTCCAGTGACCTTGCAACAACAGTGCTGTTTCAGAACTCAAGCCAACCACTGCAACAAAAACATTGAAAGACAAGATTGAGTAAAGAACGAATTTTCTGTAGTGAATTTTTTGTTGCATGTTCCCGTCATTCTAATTTATATTTATATTTATTTAATTTGGCCTCTCCTTTTCAATTTGAGCAGTATTAACCCTGAAGTTTTCACATTGTTGTAATGTCCAAATGTTTTCTTTTCCATTGTTTTATTTTTTGGGTGAAGGCCAGCTAGTAACAAATAGCTCTTTTTTTCTCTGTCCATGTGGCCATGTAGACAAATCTAACAGAGGGTTAACATTGCAACGATGTGAAAATTGTCAGGTTCTCTTTAATTGATTGGCACGTCAAACAGTACTCCACACGTTGAGCTTTCTCTTTCTTTATTTTAGCCTGCCCTCAAATCGCTTGTAAATCACAATACATTTAAGTACTTCAGCCTGCCATAGCACTTCACCCAGCATACCAAAGTCAGGTGTCTTTCATATGGCAACTTCTTTCACTGATTGGAAATACTTGTGTATCACTTTTTAGCCCCAACAATTGAGTAACCCACACAACCTGCAAATTGATACAATTGTACGCCAAACCTCGTACAAGATTCATGTGCAAACTTACTACTTCTTGGGGTGATTATCTTGCTCCTGCTATTTCTTGACCATACTTAACCTTCTGTTTGTTATACGTGTCAGAATTTCTTTTTCTATTGTAATTGTGGTTCTGATTTCTTAATGTTGTTTCTTTGCATGGTTATCTTATCAATTCAATTTCGGAGTTTCAGGAAACCCAGCCTTGAGGCAAGGCAAACCGGGATCTGGAGTTGGACTTGGATACGGCCTTCGTTTCAAATCACAGTTTGGCCATTTTGTGGTTGATTACGCTATAAATGCCTGTCAACAAAAAACAGTCTATTTTGGCATCAGCAACCTGGCTTCATGAATGCTCCGTGGCCCAAGAAGTTGCAGATTTCACACTTCTTCCGTCTCCATGTCCTATTTTCCAGCCACAGAGCATGGAGGCAGTATATACCAAATGCCATTCATTACTGATCAAGTGTTGGTTTCTGCAGAATGTTAGCTGCAGCTATCCAAGTTGTTCACCTCCCCAATTTGGGAATGAAATTGAAGCTTCAAGAGCATTGGAAATAATTATTGTCTTATTTCCTATTTTTCATTCAAATGATGAAATTAATTGGTAGAAATTTTTACAGGATAGCTTCTGATTTTCTTTAAAACATATACCAAATTTGGGTTGGGAAAGGGAATTGTTTTGTACAAATATGCCTCCCCATTATAGAAGATGGTTTGAATGGAATTAATTTTACTTGTGATCTCGTGTTGTTAGAATTTGTATGGAAGGATTTCATCTGATAGAGAGGTGATGAATGAACTCTTTCATTGATTTTACATTTTTCCCCCTCTCTGCTTCTGGACCAGTTTAGCTGAGTTTTCAAAAAGCAGCAGTAGTTTCTCAGTTGTCTTTATCACTGGAAATTAGAACTAGAGCAGGCATGTACTGAATATGGTTTACAAGGCAACCTGTTTATACTTGGATTTGGAATACTAAATCTGGTTACACCACAAATGCCTAATTTGAGAATTGAGAATATGGTCATATATATTGTTTTCACTTTCCTTTAATTCTCTACACCACCATTCATAATATTAAATATTAATCGGCAACAAAATGAAGTCTCTGAATTAATTATTTTCCATAAAACCTCCTTGTGTCAATGTACCTGGATTTTAAGGAGATTTTATACTTCATATAAAAAGCAAAAGGTGACCTTCTGTCTTCCCTATAAATATCCATAGCAATTCTCTTTCCTTTTCATGTGCATATCATCTCCTCTCTCCCTTGATTTGCTTTCTTGCCTCTCTTCTCCTTCTTTAGCTGTTACAACTTTTTCGAAAACATGCATTTTCTCGAACCGAAGAAATCTAGACATATAAAGCTGGAGAAAGAGAAAAATAGAGGTTTTTGTAACGGCTAAACAAGGGAGAATAGAGGCAGTAAAGCACCACAAAGGAGAGAAGAGATTTTGCGACCAAAAAACAGGAGAGAAGAGATCAAGAACATGTGGAATGGACGAGAAAGATCCTGAGATTTTATAGGAAAGACAGGGTCTCGTTTTGCTTTTGACAAAGATGACAAAACCTCGTTTAAAGTCATGTTACAGGGAGGAGCTAGCATGGGACCAGTGTGATCCTAGGCCCCCACTCTATTTTTATCTCTTTTATTTATATATTATATATGATATATAATATTATAATATATTAGATTAGTTTTAGGATATTTACCTTAAAATAAGATAATATATTAGGTTCTTTTTGTCTACAAATAAACCATAAAATTTCTTGATCTCGCTTCTACTCATCTCCCTTAAATCTTCTAAGTTAGTTTATGATATATGCAATATAAACTCCTAAAGTTTTAACCTTTTTTTCTCTTCCTCTTTTATTTAAAGCTTTGTGAATGTTTTATTTTCATCAAATTTTTTCATGTATGAGTTGGGTACCTTAATATTGTGCCTTATGAAATCTTCTTTGTTTTTTTCATTTATTTTCTCTATTGGAATATAAATAATTAAATAGTGTAGACGATGAAATTAGTATTTAACCAAATTAAAATATGAATTTATGATAATTAATTTATGAAGAGAAGATAAATTTTATGAAGAGCCCCCTCTAATGTGAAATCCTAGCTCCGCCATTCATGTACATTAAGTAAAGGGAGCTTCCATTTTGTTTCCAATCATAAAATATGGTGTAGCAAATTAAAGAAAATTATGCTCAACTATCCATACGTAATTAATTTTCCCTCTACATTAATGGTCGTTCATGCCTTATTATGTCAAATTTTTCTCTAATTTGTTTTTTTATATTTTTTTTATAAGATTTCGGCAGGATGTGGAGGTGGATTTCGACCAGAGATGTTTTACATATATAGACGCTTGGACTTTTGATGGTTAGAAGACATGTTATTTTTTTTCTTTTCTTTTTTATTTATTTCAATTAAACGGATTTTGAATGTACTATTTTATCATCAATTAATGAAGTGTCTCTCTTTTAACATTTGTATTAATCATGGACAATTTATGGGATTTTAAATGTTTCACTTTTAAGGCATTCAAGATTTGGACCAGAGATGTTTTACAGATGTAGGTGTTTGCACTTTTTGATGGTTGGAGAGACAGGAGAGAAGAGAAGGAGAAGAGAAGGAGGAGAGAGGGAGAAAGAGAGAGGGGGCATAGAAGGCAGTGAGGCGGGGGATGAAGATCCATAGTATGTTATTGCTCCACTCCATGGTTAGTTCGTTGTGAGTGGCTAGTCTAGGAGACCTATGACCCTTTTGAACTATTCGAACATAATCTATGACCTCTATGCATGCTAGCCTTTATATTCATGGAATTGCTTTATGCCAACTTGACAATCCTTTTGGCACCGTTTGGTGGGCTGGCTTGGACTGGTTATGATGGCCTTTGAAGCATTGGATTGGGTTGGTTTGTACTGTCTAGGTTTTGAATCCAGTCCTATTCATTTTTTACACCAAATAGCAGACTAAAATTAACAATTTTTTTTTTTAATAAATCAATTTTTTTTATTAACAATAATCAAATGAAAATTTCAAACTTTTTGTGTCAATGCCTTACATTTTTTTGTCTTCAAAATCTTTCTTCCTTTTTTCAGTATTTTTTTTTGTTCTAATCGAAATTTCTCTTTATCAGATAAAAAATTCATCTTCTTTTTTTTGGCGAGGAAAAGGGGTAAACCCCAACAACAAACAAACTAAGCAACCCATGAACCTAGGCTGGAGCAATATCAAAATAGTAAACTCCCAAAATTCATCTTTTTTACCAGAAAAAGAAAAAGGTTCATTCTTTTTCTATCAGAAGAAAATCTATCTTTTTTATTATACAAGAGAAAAGATTGTAGACCAAAACCAATATGATAATTTGAAACAAAAGAAAAAATATATATACAATATAACTTTCAGATCATAGAAAATACAAATTAAAAACAACATTAAAAAAAAATATATATGCAAATTCTGGATGGGAACATATCTGAAAGATCTTCAATGAAAGGTATCAAAAGAAATGAAACCCAAAACACTACAGCACTCAATATCTAACCCAGAAAAATATGAATAACAAACAGAGAAATCAGTTTTTAAAAAAGAAAAATTAGAAGAGAGAAGAGATGAGAGAAGAAGAGAGATGAGAGATGAGAGAGGAGAGAGGAGAGGAGAGAGAGCAGAAACGACACAAAGTGGTTGAGGGAGACGACGCTGAGCAGGGACGGATCCAGAAATTTTCTTTTAAAAAAATTATACAAAAATAAACCCATAAAAATTAAACGATAATTTATAATTCATAATTAATAGAAAAAACCACATTACAATTGTCCCCGACTAGTTCTCAAATTTTCTTGCAACTCATTTTTTTTCGAACTACCCACCACATCTTTGGAAATACCCATATCTCTCGAACTTGAACTGCCCACATTATCCGAACTAGAAGTAGTTGATGAGAACTTTCTCTTAAAGTATTATTCCATAAATTGTATTGATAGAAATAATCAATAAAGCATACAAACAAACAAATACAATCTACTAAAAAATCCATAATTTTTTCATACTAACCAAAATAAGGCTTTTTACCTAGATTGACCTTAGGTCCCTTCATGCATTCATATCATACATGAAAAATTGTTTTATGTAAAAATATTTCCTAAGTATGAAAAATGGTTTTTCGGAATATCATTTTCTCAAGATAAGTTTTGGCAGCTTTTATTCCTTACACATCCAATAAGAAAACTTGATTTTATGGGATTTTAGTATGAAGTATATATTGACTTAATGAGCCATCATTTTTAGCCTAAATCATATTTTGCACTACAATCGATTTTTCATATTTTGATTTGGTGGGAATTTGATTTTCTAGTATTTTTATTTGAATCCAAATTGAGGGGGGGGATACTTCCTTATTTACATTCTAAACTTAAGTAAATTGAATAATATAAAAATAAATGAAAGTAAAAGGACAAAGATATTTACTTAAATACTGAAAATGGGAATAAGGTAATTTGTACACTGGAGGTTTGGGGATTTAGGTTTGGTTGGCTGCGCGCGCTTGGGAGGACCCGCGCTACGCTCTAGGAGTTCTTTGGGGACTTTCGTCGAACACTTTGCTGGGGTCAATTGTATCCCCTTCAATAGCAGATTTCAGAGGTTGCAGGGGTCATTTGACCACCCTTGCTCGTCTGTGGATCCGTCCCTAACACTAAGGAGACGATGCAGCGAAGATAAAGCAAAGAAGACGACACGAGGGAGACTTCACGTGCGACAAGAGGAGACGATGCGAGGTAGTCTTCAAAACCCATATCTCCTCAGTGAGGTACGTGCATACCCCTCTTCAATCCCAAGCTACCCCCGATGGGAACATTTGGGCTGCCACTATTCTCACCTCTTTTTCATCTTCGTCTCATTCTCTAAGGTATTGTTGATTTTAATTACTTGGGTTTTGTTTCTTTTGTTGTTATAGTGTTAGGAGTTTTAGATTTTGTGTTGGGTTTTGTCATTTCCAGGATGCCCATATAAAGGGGTAAGTTTTTCTTTAATATTTTGAAGATAAAATGGGTGGGGAAATAGGACAGATGAGTGGAAATAGTAGCACTCTGTTTAAAATGTTCTTGGACTTTTTTAACCACGTGGGGTGCTGTAAACTAAGCGACTTTTCTATATTATTAGTCAATCTGAAATTACAAACACAATTAACATAAAAGAGAAGAGAGTACAAACACACAGAACTTCAAGTTATCGAGATACAGAGTAGCTGCCAATTGCTGAAGTGACAGATGCAAACTCGAATATTATTACATCCGAATTAAAACACACAAAACATATATATCAACTGCAAGTTATGATCATCAACTTGGGTATTATTTTATTTTATTGTTGAAGGCAAACAAGAAGCCGATTCAAATCAGTATCCAGGTGGAAGTTTTAACTACCATTACTGACTCAAGGACAAAATTGCTCTCTTCATAAGTTTTGTTCCTTGTGCATGAAAAATGTACATTACATCTCTTCTTCCTTTTAGTATCCTTATGGAAGCTAATCCCTTTTGACATTATATGGTTTATTTGAGGCTTGCTTTATGTAATGTGTTATGAATGGGGTTCTACAGAAGTATCTACAAACATGACATAAATAAAATTAGATTGTTTTGGTTAAGGCCATAGATTTAGGGTCTTTAAATTCTATGGCTCCTCCCACTATTTTAAACGATTTCCATAATCCTTCATAAATGGAATACGAGAGACTTCTGTAAGATGTCTCTTAGCGGGATGGGAGGCTCCCTATTATTTGGATCACCGCACCATAATAGGATCTAGGGATAACACAAATAATAAAAAGAGAGTCCTTCTACTCATTCACATCATGATGTGAGTTCCCATATAATTTGGCCTTTAGCAAATGTATACCCCCGAATATTATTGTGAGACACCATTGTACTAGTTAAGTATTAGCCCACCATTCTTGCAAAGTATAGTGATACAATCATGAACCTCATCATCTTGCTGTCAGCCCCCCATATCTGAGGCAAAGCCTTCACAAGGGTCAAGCCTATTCGGAATTCACTATGGTGGAAGGCCACGACTACGCCTTCAAAAAGTCTATCGTTTTTCTACTTAATTTAGTTAATTGAGGGTTTTAAGGTCTCATCATCAACATGTTTAATCCAATTAAACTACTCTAGGACAACTATTATTCTAAAACATATTAGTAGTTGTATGATTCTCCCACTATTTGTTTTGCAAATCAGATCAATTTCATAAAACTCTTTTATTTGAGATTTGGGAATATGCACTACTACTAACGGAAAGCCTTTGCATTTCCTTATGACAGGACTCGACCCAAATTCCACTTTGGAATCTGAGCCGAACCCTATGCGTTTCCAACATTTGGCAAGTGCCGGGCACACTTGACCAAATTGCCCTTCTAATTAAGACTCAAAATTCTTTTACGGTTTGACTTCTGCCCAAAATTCGGCAAAGTCTCCCCTGTAATTCGCTCATTTCCCAAAATTTTCACTTGTACAAAAGGCAACTCATAGCCACAATCGTTCAGCATGCATCAAACAAATAACTTTGAATGGCCTCATGCCTCTTTATACCAAATAAGTCATTCTGCCATCTGAAAATGGTCTCAACTCTTAGAACAACATAAATACGTTAACAAATTCCAAAATAACTTAACTGAACAAATTTTCAACACTTAATCTTATGGCTACACCTAGTAACTCTTGGTTGCCTATGTACCCTTAGTAAGGGATCAAGCCATACGTAGTTCTTTCATACTTCCCTAACCAAAAGCTTCAACTCTAAATATTCCTCTGAAAATGTACAAAAGATTTTCGATTTAAGAACAATCTTTTACCCACTCACATATGTGCAAAAACAACCCAGATATGTATGAAAACAAGAAAGTTACTAAAATAACTTTTGGTCACATAAAACCTTAATATCATTGTCAATAGTTTGACTACAACATGCTTCTATCTTCCACATATAATAACAAACTCATCACTTAAGAGAATAGATATGAATTGTAGAAAATCCTTAAAACTTGGAAACCTTCAATCCTTGTCTCATAAAATCAGAAAATAGGTATTAAAACTTTTACTCAAAAATACCAAGATAAAATCATCAATTTTAGTTTAAACATCTTAAAACCAAAATACTCTCCACCTAGGCGTACCCCCCTTCGTGATCCGACAATTCCAATAATATTCCGTCAATTCCTTGTGTCACATAATGTGACACATCCTCGCAGGCCTCGGAAACACAAAGTCAACTCGAGCCGCCTCGCAGAACTCGAGGGAGATGTAGTCAGCCCGAGAAAGCACATCCTCGCACCACACGGTTCAGGCGTCCCCGAAACTCGTGGGGCATTGTCATAAATGACAAAACTGTTTCAAAGGCAACTGGGGGGGGAGGGGGGGTACTCCTGTGGTGGGTTTGAAAACCATATTCCAAAACTTATTATAAAGTTTCCCATATTCCACAAATCCATATTTCAAATATTTTCTCAACTTTCAAAAAATCAGTTCTCAACTACCTTTGAATTTACACCACATATTGTTGAGAACTAGTATCCATAATTCATCATTCTCAAACCACTGAGTATATATATTAAATATAGTCACGTACTTAGATATTTAATTAATCTATTATTCACGTCGAAATCCGATTAACAAACCATTCCCAAATCTTCACAACTAAACACAATATAATATCCTTAGAAAGTAAAAGTGATTACATAGTGATTCATAAACATTAAATCATTCAATAACACTCAGTCAGGTACTTTAATAATAATCATAATAATATAAATAAATAAATAAATAAATAAATAACCCCTACAGATCCCATCACTTCCAATAATGCATAAACCTCGAATATCATAATTAACATCCAGGAATATCATAAAATACTATAATATAATCTCAAAATCCAACCATAATCAAAATAATGCACATATCAGTCAAGCCTCGTTTATAGGATCGTTCTTGCACTTCTTGAATGATGAAACAACCTCGGAAGACTCTCGGTCAATCGAGTGGTCAGACTTCTAATCAATATTCCTATGACCATCAACATATTCAGGATTTAGGGATGATGAAAAGTCTCCATGTATGCAATCTCATTACATAGCTCTCATAGCCACTTGTGTATTCCTTAGATTATGGTTGTTCTACATATTGAAAGATAATATAGGATGATCTAATGTATAAAACAACATTTCTTGCCCATTGATAACAGAATATGTCTTTTATCAAAGATGTCCTTAACTCTAACTATTACATAATTAGTTGGCTTTAAGTGCATATTTCTGATATGGATTTTATTTGTATCTTGGGTATTGAATTTGACCTCACAGATCTTGGGCAACTCAATTATTTTCTTGGCATGGAGGTGACTTATTTGTCTGATTGTGTTCATCTCACCCAAAACAAATACACGCTTGATTTACTCAAACGCAGTAACCTCTTGGAATGCAAGCCGTGCTCCACCCCTATGGCCTCCAAAGGCTCCCTATTCCGTACCACCAGTCTTCCTCTCTCTAATCCCTTCATCTATCGGCAACTAGTTGGCACTCTTCAATACTTGACTCTCACTCGCCCTGACATTGCATATGCAGTTCAGTCTGTGTCCCAGTCGATACCTAAAGGGCACTCTTGGTCATGGCTTGCCACTTCGTCGGTCCACCGATTCCTCCATTCTTGTTGCTTATTCGAATGCTGACTGGGCAGGTTGCCCTGATACACGACGCTCGACCACTGGCTATTGCGTGTTCTTAGGGGCAAATTTAATCTCCTGGAGCGCCAAGAAACAGCGTACGGTTTCACGCTCTAGTGCCGAAGCGGAATACTGTGCACTCGCCTATGCATGTGTTGACACCATTTGGATACAAGGTCTCCTTCGCGAATTACACTTCCAGCTCCCCCGGCCGGTTCTCCTCAATTGTGACAATCACTTTGCGACTTACATGGCTGCCAACCCTATTTTCCATGCTCGCACGAAACATGTTGCTCTTGATTATCACTTTGCTCGGGAACGCATTGCCTTCGGCAGCCTCAAAGTTTCATTCATCCCCTATGCTGATCAACTCACCAATGTCTTTACTAAAGGTCTTTCGACTGATCGCTTTGCCCGCTTGGTATCCAAACTGGTCTCTCCTCCGCCGCCAAGGTTGCGAGGGAGTGTTAAGCAGCCCCCACGTTCTTGACAGTAAAGACCAATCAATGAAGTTTTCTGTTATAGTTGTTAATGCCTATAATTGCATAATTGTCTGTTACAATTATGCTGTAAATGTTCTGTAACTCCTACACCACTAACAGACTCTGCTTATTTCAGACATGAAAAGAATCTATTTCTACAACCATAATAATGAAACAATCGAAACGCAAATTGATTGACTTGGTCCATTGCGGCTAACAAGGCTACAAATTGCATCAAACCCTGTTCATATATGGTTTTGTGGTCCAATCTTATTGGATGGTTGGTTGACCACATGACCTGAGTTTCTCCAAAGGTGACAAAATTTTACTTTGCAGATAGATTAGTTTATCTTTGAATTTTCGTTTCAGGATGATGACTTTGCCGCACAGGTGCCCAAGTCAAATCTCCACCAAATGACCAAAACCATGGGGTAGAATAGAAAATTCAAGTCCACTCTATCTCTGTCTCTCTCCTTTCTTTAAAGTTTAAGTTCTTGGTGCAATACAGTATCTAGAACTGTTGTGAAAATTGACACTTAACTTTCACCCCCTAATGATCTTGTTGTTGATGGACTTTGTGACAAACACAATGATGGATGAATCACACACAGTAAACAACCAAGCACTAATGACACAAGAATTTATAGAGGTTCAACAATTGCCTACATCCTTTTGGTGATCCCCTTGAGAAATTCACTAATGAAAGAATAAGTTACAGCTTTTGTTTACAAAGAAACCCCCTTAGAACTCTATTCTCTCCCCAATCTCTCTTTTCTCTCTCACCCCTTGCTCAACACTTTGATGCACTTGCAATGGCGGACGCAGGATTGTGTCGCCATGGGGTCATAGTGTAAAGTCTCGAAATTTTGTCAAGAAGAAAATAACACTAAAAAATACAAGTTACAATTGTCCACTAGAACTAGAACTACCATAGGCACTTGCACTAGAACTACCCAGATTAGACTCACCATTCATAGGCACTTTTCTATTAAAAAATCGTTCCATGATAATTTTTTCTACACATAAATTAATTAAATCCATCAATTATAAACCCACACAACAACATTAATATATTGAATCAATTAATTAAATATATTAGAGAGGGAAATCATAAAGACTAATCTATATTGAATTAATTAATTAATATATTGAATCAACAACATTAATTTTTTCTTGACGTGGTTGGCGATGGCGGCGGGGTGGAGGTTGGGGATTAGTTAGGTTTTTAGAGGAGAGGGAATTTTGAAGAAAAAAAATTAGGTTTTGGGAAGAACTGATGCTGCTGGGAGGAAGAAGAATCGGGTAGATGAGCTGGGGTTCTTTGTTTTTTTGAAAAAAAAACTGGCTCAAAACGACGTCGTTTTGAAGCCAGGTTAAAAAAAAAAAAAAACACACCTGGACCAAAACGGCGTCGTTTTGGCCAGGCGATTTAAAAAAAAACAGAAGCTTGCACGCGCTAGCAAGGCAGGTGCTGCTTGCGCAAGCTTCTTCTTCTTCCTCTGCTAGGCATTTCATCGAGCACTTGGTGTGCGCCATGGGGTCACACACTAGCCAGCCATGGGGTCACACCATTCCTTCCCCACTGCAATTCCCAGCTTCCATGGGGTCAACTGACCCCATTTGTCCATCTGTGTGTCCGCCCCTGTGCACTTGTGAACACTTTCTCACCCTTGGTGTTTCCTCCCCTTTGGTGTCTAGACTTACAAGACCCCAACACTTAGCTCCTTACTTGAGCTGATTGCACTCTCTTCCTCCCTTGATGGATTTTTTTTTTTCACATGGACACACTAGTTTCCAACTACTTGACCACACCTTCTGCTGCCTTGCATCCTTCTCTTTATAGACAGGCCTTTGGACTTAGTAGAGGGCTGCAATTACTCCTGCACGTTCTCACTTTCAGCCACCCACCTAAACCATTAATGCATGCAACCCTTTAGCCACCCTATCTAGAAAACCTTTGATACAAGTCAACAAACATCATTTAATGGTGTTCCTAGCTTCTCCAGCACGTTGCCAAACTTCCTAGAACCCATTAAAGACTTTGGAGGCACTTGGAGTTAGGTAGGGAATTAACACATGTGAACTGAATCCTTAATGTGACCCAAATTTCCAACAAGAACTTGTCTGCAAATTGGTTTTGTGCAGCCATGGATGCCAAAACCAAACGAAGTTTGGTGCTTTTGCTCTGCTTATGCCTACATCTCAATACCCATCTTTGCCTTGCAGCTGACACCATCGCTGCAAACCAATCTCTCTCTGGTGATCAAACTATTGTTTCTGCAGGAAAGGTCTTTGAGCTGGGTTTCTTCAAACCAGGTAATTCTTCAAACTACTACATAGGCATGTGGTACTCTAAACAACTAGTATCTTTGGAGACCATAGTTTGGGTGGCAAATAGGGAAACACCAGTTTCTGATAGATTTTCTTCAGTCTTGAGGATCTCAGATGGTAATTTAGTTCTCTTTAATGTGTCCAACACTCCAATTTGGTCCACAAATTTAGCCTCCACCACCACCTCAGGTTCTGCACAAGCAGTTCTTTTAGATAGTGGAAACCTTGTCTTACGAACTGCTGGGTCTAATGCTAACACATCGGAGCCTTTGTGGCAAAGCTTTGATCATCCAGCTCATACATGGCTACCAGGAGCTAGAATTGGATTCAACACTGTCACCAGTCAAACCTTAATTCTCACTTCATGGAAGAGTTCAGAGGATCCTGCACCAGGTCTTTTCACTCTTGGTCTTTTCACTCTTGAGCTTGACCCCAATGGAAGTAATGCGTATCTCATACTTTGGAATAGGTCTACACCGTATTGGACTAGTGGATCATGGGATGCAAAGTCACGTATTTTCAGCGGGATTCCTGAGATGAGGCTTAACTATATCTACAATTTCAGCTATGTTACAAACAAAAACGAAAGTTATTTCACCTATTCTCTTTATAATCCTAAGACAATATCTCGATTCGTGATGCATAGCTCAGGGCAGATTCAGCAACTCGCATGGTTGGAGATCTCCAGGCAGTGGAATTTGTTTTGGAACCAACCAAGAAAGCAATGTGGAGTTTATAATTTATGCGGGGCATTCGGCAGTTGCAACGAGGTAAGCACGGTCTCCTGTAATTGTTTGACAGGTTTTGAGCCAAAGTTGCCGAGGGATTGGAATTTGCAGGCTTATTCTGGTGGGTGTAAAAGAAAAACCCCTCTGCATTGTGACAATGCTACTAGTGCTGACGGAAAGCAAGACCAGTTTCTGAAAATGGCTATGTCATTGCCTGAAAATATGCAGTCTGTGAGCGTTGATACTTTTGCTGAATGTGAATCAATCTGCTTAAATAATTGCTCTTGCACTGCTTATGCTTATGATAGCGGTGGATGTTCAATTTGGATGGGAGACCTCTTCAATCTGCAACAATTCACATCAAGTGATAGTCAGGGAACAACTTTGTACCTCAGACTTGCAGCTTCAGAGTTAAAGAGAAGCAATAAGGGATTGATTATTGGTGTTGTGGCAGGCTCAGCTGCTGGAATAGCAATTCTCTTAGGCCTTATTGTGGTTGTAATCTTGAGACAAAGGAAGAGAGTGACTGGAACGGGAAAAGCAGTAGAGGGTTCATTGGTGGCCTTACAGAGATCTGCAAGATGCAACGAAGAACTTCTCAGAAAAATTGGGGGGAGGAGGCTTTGGTTCTGTTTTCAAAGGGACCCTGCCTGATTCATCTGTCATAGCAGTAAAGAAGCTTGAAAGTGTCAGCCAAGGAGAGAAGCAATTCAGAACTGAAGTGAGCATAATTGGGACAATTCAACATGTCAATCTTGTCCGTCTTCGCGGGTTCTGCTCTGAAGCTACAAAAAGGATGTTGGTCTATGATTACATGCCGAATGGATCATTGGATTCTCACCTTTTCCATGATACGCGTCCAAATGTTTTGGATTGGAAAACAAGGTACCAAATTGCTCTGGGGACAGCAAGAGGGTTGGCTTATCTTCATGAGAAATGCAGAGATTGCATCATACATTGTGACATAAAGCCAGAAAACATTCTTTTAGATACTGAACTTGGTCCAAAAGTGGCAGACTTTGGCCTTGCGAAGCTTGTTAGAAGAGAGTTCAGCAGGGTCCTGACAACCATGAGAGGGACAAGAGGCTATCTTGCACCAGAGTGGATTTCAGGAGTGGCAATAACAGTGAAAGCTGATGTATACAGCTATGGAATGATGCTGTTTGAATTCGTGTCGGGAAGACGAAACTCTGAGCAATCTGAAGATGGCAAAGTTAGATTCTTCCCAAGTTGGGCTGCTAGCCAGATAAGCACTGCAGAAGCTGATGTGCTGAGCCTATTAGACCCCAGGCTAGATGGAAATGCTGATGTACAAGAGCTCACAAGGACTTGTAGAGTTGCTTGCTGGTGTGTTCAAGATTATGAGGCTCATAGGCCATCAATGGGCCAGGTGGTGCAAATCCTTGAGGGAGTTTCAGATGTCAACTTGCCACCAATACCAAGATCTCTCCAAGTCCTTGGAGACGACCAGGAGAACATAATCTTCTTCACTGAGTCATCCTCAAGCCAGAGTTCGCATCAAAGGAGCAATAACACTTCAACAGCTTCCTCTCAGACCAAGAGCACCACATCTTCAACCATCTCCAAGAGATCTGAAGAAGAGCATCAAATAAACACTTGATGTGCCTTTTCCATTTGGTCATTTGGTTTGAGCCTTCTAAGTAATTGTCATTTGTATTATATATTTTTATATAACTTCTTTTGATTTGGTATGATAATTGTATTATTGTTTATATATATATATTCCAAGAGCCTTGCTTCAGAACAAAGTCTTTGGAGATAAAATTTCTGTTACTATTTGAAAAGCTTCATTTGCAGAAATGAAAATTAGACCGAAAACTATAATTGAACCATTGTCAAGTGTTTCAATTGAACTACACAAATAGACGATTTAACGGCTAGACTCAAATGTAATCAAAATGAGAGTTTGTCACTCTTGAGATATGATTGTATTTGGTGAGATTAAATATTTGAAGGTTGCTCTTCTTGAAAGAGATTAGAGAAAAATTAAGGAAGTTTGACAAAAGAATTGCAAGATTGTGCCATAATTTTTTAATTCATCTACATAAAATGGATAGAGCAAAAACGACAGCGTAGCAACCAGATGGCAAACATACAAAGCCAAACTCATGAACAGTGGTGCACCCCCATCACACCATAAGAGAACCGGTTCTCCCTTTACTTTCTATGAATTTTACTGAAAAAGATTGGATTTTTCCTTGAAAAAGAGACCACATAAAAATTGGGTATGTTAGGGTTTCCTTTGGATGAGATTGAATAGATATGTGCAAGTTTCTTGAGGATGGAATGAACCCTTCTTTTGCTTTTGTATGCCCTCTTGGTGTGTGATAAGATTCGTCTAAAGAATATGAACGGAAAGGCGATGAACCAAAAAGGGGAAAATTTTGAACCCGATCCTATATCTTTATGTACGGTGTTGTGAAATTATTACAAGCGCACAATTCGCACAAGTAATATAGAAATAAGTAGAGTGTCGTTCCCACGAAGACTGTAATTTCCTATTAACTACCAATTATGATTAATTCAAAAGTTTATCTGAACAATTGATTAAGAAGATTGATTGATTTAAGTAAACTAGAACAATTATGAAGAATAACAATTTAATTAACGATGGAAAATCAAGTTTGATTACACACTAGAGCATCCGATTTCACCAATTCCACTTAATTCTTTTAGCCAATTAACCCTAATTACTATCCATGTTGACAGTTGGTTTCTCCTAATTCATTCGATATCCCCTCTCGGGCTCAACCAAAAGTATTCTTAATTAACAACCCATTCTCTCTCGAGCAACAAATTTAGAAAATCAAGAACCCATTAAGTTCTATGAGAACCTGCAAGAAAACTGCATGAGTCATGTTAGTTCCTCTCAGTCTCCGCTTGGATCATCAATTAAATATGGGTAATGTTAGGCTTACCACATTTTTCATACCACATGTGTACCACATCTCTAATAAAGGTGGAGCCCACTAATACAATGGGGCCCACCTCTATTAGAGAGGTGGTACACATGTGGTATGAAAAATGTGGTAAGCCTAGCATTTTCCATTAAATATTAGCTATATATTTAAATCATTAAGAACAGTAACAAATACTCAACACGGGATAATAATCATGAATTAATATAACTATAAAAATTAAGTATTCATGGTTAGGCTACATCGTAACCCTAGCAAGGGAAATTAGTTCATGACAAAAGAAAATATAAACAAGAGAATTATTGTCATAAAACCGATTTGGCCGATGGACTTGATCTTCGGAGTCGCCACAGGAACACCTTCGAAAGCTCCTCAAGTAGTGCAACAACAAATCCTTGGCTCTCTCTGATGTTTCTCTGGGTATATGAAAGTTGGTGGAAAAGATGATGGAAAAGATCCTTAGGGTGATCTTATATAGTGTAAAACAACTAAACCCTACCCTTAAAAGGTCTGGAAAAACTCTCCTAAAGCAAAACAAAATCCCAAACAATTAAGGAAACAAATTAGGAAAGAATCCTTCTTTGACTTGGAAACACGTCAGCCAACTTGCACGCACGTTTTGGGGTCGTTCCACTTCCTAGAAAATTCTGGAAAAATATGAGAAACGTAGCTTTATGTCTAAGCTTTCCAGGCATATATTACACGCCACTAGGAAAAATCGGAAAGGTCTTCAAATTTCAATCTTCCACAGCAGTGCAATTCTGACGGGATTTCAACTTAGGCTGTCTTGACTTGCAAGTCTGGAGCATTTGGCTTGGCAGAAAATTATGAAACTTTGACACAATGATCTTCAATGTCTTAGCTTTCTTCTCCAATTCGCCTTGCGCTAAAATTCATTCGAAAAGTCGATTTTCAATTGAAATCCTTCCAAGAGCACAGAATCGCTGAAAATAAGGAAAGTAAGGTAATAATGCTCTTTTTAATTAACTTTCCTTGCAAAAACCAAATGAAAGAGGTATTAAAATATAGGAAATAATACACTTATCATACGGATAATCCAGATGGAAAGATTTATGAGAAGAAGGAGAAGAAGAAGAAGAAGAAATGGAATAAGAAGAAAGGGAAGTTAGCTAAGAAGTCTGATCGCCCATGTGATGGTGACAAGAAACTTCCCATCTGCTCCCATGATGGGTTTCCTGATCATACCCAGAACTGTTCATCAGTTGGTATTCAGAATTCTAGTAACTGTTCAAAGATGAGCAACCATGGGTCTGATGAAGTAAGCAGTGATAGTTTTCTTTAGGATCTTCAGGCCAGCCAACCCTCTGCTGTACTTCAATGCAGCAAGGTTGAACTTGAAGATTCTAATGGCAGTGTTTGTGAAGTTAACAAGACTGGTAGTGGCAGAGCCTGCGCCCACGATGGAAAAGAAAATAGATTTTTTGTAAAGAAGTGGCAGCGTACTGCTAGGGATCAACAAAGGCACTGGGTGAAGGAACAGCCAAGTTACAGATATCCAGCTGTAGAGAGTAGTGTCTGGGTTGAGCATGGTAATAGTTTGGAAGCTAATGCATTGGTTTTTTCTGGACACAACAGTGGTGCTTATGGGAGAACTCCCCGGAGAGTATTGGGTGAAGCACCAGAATGGGTTGCTTCTCAACAGAGGTTGAATTGCAATGGGAAAAAAGGACTTGGAAATTGTAGAGCAAACTTCTTTGGGTTGCATGATAAGTTTGTTTCATATCAAAAAGAATTTTCACAGGTTCCTTTTGGCATGCACCATTACAAGAATAGAGATACAGCCAAAAGAATGTTTTACAATGATCATCATGTTGCAAGGCATAGATATAAACTCTGTTTGAACTCATCCTTTGTGTATTCTAAAATATCTACTCAAGGTGTGATAAATGGCAGTGAACCACATAAATTCATGAAGATTCCAATCATGGAACATAATTCGGGTAGGTGTTTATATTCTCCATTGGACGGCGAAGGCGCTCTCCTCGCATAAATTGAAGGCGATCGCGACCTTCCATTGGTCCCCGCGGGAGGCTGTTGGGGCTGCGCTGGTTAGCGGGAAGCTCGAGGAGGAAGGTTGGATGTGTACGGACGGTGGTGGGTTCTCATTGTCGGCAATAACGGATTTTGGTACTAATTTGGCTACTTGGTGGGATGATATGCTATATGTCAAATAAAGTAGGGTAAATATTTAGTTATGCTCATATACGCTCATATTATTATTCTTCTCCAATATAGAGGTATTTATACAAGTACAAAGATGTGTTAACTCTAAATAAAATAGGAAATATATCTAAATTACAATAGGAAGTAAATCTCTATTACAATAGGACTAAATAATAATTGATAAGTAACCAAAAATCCTAACTAAATAAGGAACCAAAATCCTAACTAAGTAAGGACTCGCCAACACTCCCCCTCAAGTTGGGCAAAGATATTTTGCACACCCAACTTGACAAGCGAGTCACAGAACACCATACTTGAGAAGCACCAATTGTAGAGAAGGTCTTTTCGTCAACCACGAGTGAAACAAGTGACAAACTAAAGCAAAGTTCGCAGCGGAAACACAAGAGCAAACCCTAAAAAATAGGGCACATAGCAGAACACAGAAACCCTGTGAGCACGACAGCAGATAAGGCAGAGCACAGAAGCCCTGTGAGCACGGCAGTAAATAAGGCAGAACACAGAAACCTTGTGAGCACGGCAGCAGATAAGGCAGAACACAAAAGCCCTGTGAACACGGCAAAAGCAAAGGCAACCAAACCCTAAAAATAGGGTAAGGCAAGGTAAGACAAATAAAGGTCAAGTAAAGGCAAGGTGGCAAGGCATGGCAAAGAAAGCCCATATAGGGCAACAAAACCCTAAAAAAAGGGTAAGGCACGACAAAGGTAAAGCCTTACCCTAAAAATAGGGTAAGGCAAGGCATGACAAGGCAAAGCCAAACCCTAACAAATAGGGTAAGGCAAGGCAAAGAAAGTCAAGAGCAAAGGCAAGGTCAACGGGCATGACCACAGCGAAAACACACCAGCAAAGGCATGAGCAACAATACTGGCACCAACAAGAGCAACAAGGCAGAGATATAACAGGCATCATCAACAGCAATACAAGACATTGGCACCAGCACCAGCAGAGACAACTTCTCTTCACTCCCCTTCTCCCCCTGAAGAGAAGGGGTCGATGGAGCCATATGATCAATGGTACTTGAGAAACATGCACTGACTAACACTGAGATGTAGCAGAATCAACCATGGCAGAAAGGTGGTTAAATTGCAGCAGAATAGATGAGCAGTAGTGTCACTCCCCCTCAAATCCGACGATGTATGAGAGTCGAGATTTGGAGAAAGTAACACCCAAATAAAGTTGCAACACTTCCCCTTAAATCCGACACTGGTAAAGGGTCGAGATTTGGAAGAAGAGAAATTGAAATAATAGTAAAGAGACTCAAACATGCCAGTCTCGTGGCAGAAACAAATGCAAGAGGGGAAAGTGGTAGCATACAGTTGTCCCATGAAGAAAAAACTTCAGAAAAGGAGAATAGTAAGGGAGGAAACCCAGCAAATCATGAACAGAGACAAAGACAAAGATAAGGTGCTCAAAACTGAGAAGCGGAAAGGCAACTCAAGAGAGCAGCCAAAGAAGACAGAGACCGTCAAAACAGTCAAAGGAAAGGCTCGGCGAGCTGTGACGAGGCTCGCGGAGGAAAGCAACAGCTCGGTGAGCGATGACGAGGCTCACGGAGGAAAGCAACGGCTCGGTGAGCGGTGATGAGGCTCACGGGGTAAAGAAATAAGCAACATCTTCATGAGAATACGTCAAGGTAATGGGGATACGTCAATAAACATATCTTTTTCACTCCCCCTCCCCCTTCCCCCTTTGAAGAGGAGGGGAGGAGAGAACTTAAATTGCAAGGAGAACGCAAACACAGATCACAGGAAAACCAGGCTCTGATACCATGTCAAATAAAGTAGGGTAAATATTTAGTTATGCTTATATACGCTCATATTATTATTCTTCTCCAATATAGAGGTATTTATACAAGTACAAAGATGTGTTAACTCTAAATAAAATAGGAAATATATCTAAATTACAATAGGAAGTAAATCTCTATTACAATAGGACTAAATAATAATTGGTAAGTAACCAAAAATCCTAACTAAATAAGGAACCAAAATCCTAACTAAGTAAGGACTCGCCAACACTATACTATTTGGTGAATTTAAATATCCACACAAACAAATAGAGGTTGATTTCTATTTTAATACGAAGAAGGTTCTGGTTTGGAGGTTGGAGAGTGTTGCTTGCTCTGTCATGCAACCTTATTAAAATCAACAATGGTCATGAAGATTTAAACATCCTTGCAAGTATTGATTTATAATGGAGGATGACTTAGTTAGGGACATGATGAGACAAATTACTTCTTCTTTTTTCGTGACAAAGGAATAGTCTAAACTACTAGTTTGAATCAGATAAATTGTCCCGTCATGTCTTTAAATGAACAATTTTCTATATAGTTTGTCCTTAGGACATGGATGTTTAATTGGCCTCCTGCCCATTGTCAGTGGAGAGATAATGTTTATGTTCCTATTATCTGTGAATTGATGTAAATGCAACCATTGCCGGGAGGAGCTGATAATGACATGTCTGTCTGTTTCGGATTAATTAAGTCATATGGCGTGGTATGTGATTCAGAAACGTTATGTCGTTATTGGTTGATTAAACCCATTGGATTTGAAAGTAAATTCTGAGAAAGAAAAATCAGAAGCGTACAAATAGTTTTGTACGGTTGAATGGGCTCATTGGATTTGAGTTGAAACTTGGAAGAGAGAGGTTGGTGGTTTGTAGCTGCTGGACAAGAAGCCAATGATTCATTTGGGCCGAAATGGGGAAGGCAAGATCAGTTTGTCTTTCCCTGTGGGTTAGGCGTTTGAGGACCTAGACATGAACGGCCTTTACTTTTCGAGCTTGTTGCCAGCTATCAAAATGTCAATTATAATGAAGCTGGATAATAGCTGTAAAGTCCCATGTCCATATCCACATAACCTACTCACTATTTTGGTGTTGGATGACAAAGAAGATATGCCTAGCGTACCCTAAAAAAGTATAAGAACTTGTGTGAAATGAGGATAGCACTGTTTTGTTATTTCTGACCAATTACAGTATGTCAAGTAGAAAAGTTATCATATGTGGCATACCGTAATTGATCGAGAATGTCCACGCTTGAAGTGGTAATGTGGGTGCTTGAGGAAGTAATGCACTAAAGAACCGAAAAAAGACATCACTACACTTTATTTCTGGTTTGAAACTCATGACAGTGATCGATTGGTAAGAAATTAATTTTGACAAAATCCTATTTTTATTGTTGTGGAAGAGTTTGCAGTTTTTTGGTGTTATGGGGCTTGTGGCCCAATAATAAGAAACAACCGCTTCTAAATAGCCCTGGCAAATCTTCTAACAGAGAAGTCCTGAGACAATAATACCATGACCTTTTTTTTGGGGTCTGAATAATACCATGACTGAGTAGCCCAGATCTATACTTAAAAGTTTACAAAGCTTGTCGGCAACAACATGAGATGAGACAAATTAAAATGGCCAGCCCAAACAACATGGAAATATAGTTTGGAGGCTGGCTTGAGAAGTTCAATTCCACCATCAAACTATTTAAAATGTTTAAGTCTATTGATTTTCTCACATTTGTTGATAGTAGGATTGAACCCTCAAATAAGTTGCTCACCCTAAACTCCTCATTATAGCTTTTCCGTGGCTTGAGGCACCAAATATCATCTCAAATTTTATGTTCGCTAATTTTATGAGAAGATGCCAACGGGTCAGTAGTTTAGTGGTAAGAGCATTTGCGTGCATATCAATACTCATAGGTTGGAATCCCAATGACACCTTCCATTCCCCCTTCCAAACTTTGACAACAAAAAAATAAATTAATTATGGGAAGGTAACATGAAAATTTATATGATTTGTCACATCATCATCATCAATATGGTTGATTTATATTTAGGGGAATGCTATCAACTTTCTCTCTAACCTTCTCTTTTTGTTAGGAATGAAGAAAATTTCCAAGTGTATACATTCCTCTCTCCCGACTTTTCAGTGAGAGTCTACTCCCTGCCTAGGGTTAGGGTTTTTTCTCCTAGTTTTCTTCTAGGTTTTCTTGGCAGCTACTTGTTTGCCGTTTGGGGGGGTTTTTTGAAACTGGTTATCCACAATGGATAACATGGATTTTATGGCTGCGAAGGAAGATGTGGAGGAAGTGGTCTATTCTTTTGATAAGGTGTTTTCGTTAACTAAGGAAGAAAAAGATGGTCTTCAAATCGAACCAGATGATACGACAATGATGAACGAGCGGCTCCATCTTTGTTTGGTAGGTACGGTACTTACTGATCAAGGTTTCAATCCTGAGGCTTTCAAACAAACCATGTTGAGGGCCTGGAGACTAAGAGAGAACCCAAAATGAAATTGAGTGCTGATCCACATCATCAATTGCCATACCTGTACACCATCTATGGAGACTAAGAGAGAACCCCATTACAGACCAAGGACTGATCGAGAGGAGTTTGACAACCATGTATTCATTTTCCACCGTTATGGCAAGGAGATTGTCCTTCACTATATTGATCTTGGCCTCACTAAACTGCTCCCAAGACTTATGTAAAATCCCTTTAACAACCCCACGGTTAGGGGCCTTGTCCGCCATGAGGACCCCAATAAGGGGCACACTAGCGATTACACCACCGAGCTGAAGAGAATCCTCCAGTTGGATGACCAGTTGATTTGCTTCGAGTTCCATGCCTAAGGTGAGGGAGTAAGCGGGGAAAGAACCAAAAAACTGAAAAACTACAAAGGAAAAAAAGACGAACAGGGAGACTAAAAAGACAGCTGAAACTTGAGTGGGGAGTGGAGAAGAAGTAAAGAAGGATGTGGACAAGAAAAGGAAGAAGAGCAAGAAAAGAAAAAAGGAAGTGGAGAAACAAAAGCTAAGGGAATAAGGGAAAAAGCAAAATAGTGGGGTGTGAAAAAGCCCAAGGAAAGACTAAGAAAAGGATGAAGGAAGTTGAGGTTCCACCCCAAAACCAATTGGCAATGGGGGGAGTAGCCCAACTCCTTATAAACCTAGGTTTGGTCCCTTAACTTTTCAATGTGGGACAAATACTCTCAATACGCCCCCGCACGTGTGGCGAACTTTCACGCCTAACACGTGGACAACATATATTGGGTGACGTGAGAGCACGTGCGGCCATTAGGCCCAACACGTGAAGCCTTGCTCTGATACCATGAAGGAAGTTGAGGTTCCACCCCAAAACCAATTGGCTATGGGGGGAGTAGCCCAACTCCTTATAAACCCAGGCTTGGTCCCTTAACTTTTCAATGTGGGACAAATACTCTCAACAAAGGATAAGGAAAGGAATAAAGAAATCCTTCACCAAAAAAAGAAAAAGGGAAATCAGGATGGTTGACTAGAAGCAGACTAAGCAAACAACGGGAAGGAGATAGAGGAATGGTTTGGTCGGAGGGAATAGAGGAGGAAGGAAAAAGACAAATACCACATAACAAGGTATGAAGATCTCATGTTAACAAAGGGAAAAAACCGTGGTTTCGGGTCTAGCCTTTTATGTCATTTAAAAGGTTGAAAGGAGTGAATTGTTATTGAAGTTTGTGTTTAATCTAAAGTAAAAGGTAGAATATTAAGTTAAGTTAGAATTTCCCTTTTTTCTTTGCTTTATGGTTTTTGCTTCCGGGGCAAATAAAATATGAATATTGAGGGTATTTAAGTCTATTCAAGTGAGCTTTTCGGTTATTCGAAAGTTTTTATAAAATATGACATATATGCAGTGAGGGTGTAAATTTAGGTTATAAACAAGGTTTAAAATATCGATAATACCGACGAAATATTGAGTATATTATCGTTTTTTGGGGTCTAGGATATTTTGGAACATATCCATACACATATCGTATAATTATCAATAATATCGAGGATAATAACAAAAAATAGCGGTTTTTCGATAATTTCTCACACGCTTCAATAACATTTGGCCAAAATATCGGATAATATCGACAAATATTGAAAGTATCGCTATATGGACAATGTCAACCAATCTCAAATCCATATGGATGACATGTTAACAACTACATGCAAAACTATTTTAGGGATTTATCATGAGATTTTCTATTTAAACCCCACACTTCTCTTAGTTCACCCCATGTTCTAAGTTCACCCCATCTTTTAATTTTAATTTTCACAATTTCTAAGAAAACCCCACTATCTTCCTAAACTACCCTTAAATACACCCCAAACTAAAAAAATAAGAAATAAAATAGATTTTCTATTTAAACCCCACAATTTTCTTTGTTCCCAGCAAAAAAAACACAAACAAATAGAACCCTAAACCCAAAATTTAATACTTTCTAGAGAAAGAGAACAACTTTACCTCTCTCCAAGAACTGTAACTGGAATTCCAACACTTGGGTATTGTTGAGTTGATAATCAACAAGCCTTTCCATCAACTCCCACGCATATTTAAAGAGGTAGGCTCGTCAATTTTCTATGTCTTTAAAAGAGAAGAATAATCTGACAATAGGATGTAGAGGAGTTTGTATTTTTCTAAAACTTGATATGAAGAGTGGTGGGGTGTGGGGTGTGTGTATAGATGTACTAGGGTTAATTATTAAGTTGGATGACCTTTTTTGTCTTTTTACACAATAATAAAACTTACAGCTTAATGATTTAAGTAGAGTGCTGCTAAACAAACCCTAAAATTAATTGAGTACACCCTATGAGCTAAGCACACCCCAATGTTTAAATTAAAATGTAAAATTAACTAAGTACACCTTATTTAACTACCAAAAATACCCATGGTACACCCTCTTTAATTTTTAATCTTTTAAAGTATTTAAAATAAAAAATTACAATAAAATAATAATAAAATAATATTTTGACAAAACTCTCTCTCTCTCTCTCCTGCTTCTTCTTCTTCTTTTCTCTCTCTCATGTGCGACCACCACCACCTGGAATTGCAGTTCTCCACCACGACCACCATGTGTTTTTTGGAAACATCTAAATTGGGATTGGGATTAGATTGTTGCATTTGAGAATTGGGTTTTAATGAGTTGCCATCAGAGTTGAAGTAGAAATGGTGACTAGGGTTGTTAAGGGGGGTGGCGTAGAGAATAGGATCTCAGGGGAGTTGAGATATGTTGTCCCCAAATTCCCTGTCTCCTCATGTCCTTTATCTAAAATTTTGACACGTCTCTCCACCTTTAACAATACACAAACACTATTAACTCGTATGGAAAATAATGTAAAATATCAATAGGCATTTTGAACGCTGCTTCTCCCTCAACCATGGCAATCTCAGACTCTCCTAGCCTCCAACCTTGCAACGGAGAACTCTTTGGGTGTGGGTTTCCAATATTTTCAGCATGAATTGGTTTGTGTTATTGATTGTTTAAGTTTTATGCATAAAAAAATCAACTTGGATTAATACACTTCTCATGGATTCCGTGTTGTTTGTCAAAAATTAAGTCAATTTGTTTGAAGGCGTAGATTCAAAACAGTAAATACCAATATTATTTTATCTTTTTGGTCATTTTATATTAGGGTAAATTAGTAATTCAATAAATAGTTTAGTAGTAAGGTGTACTCAGTTAATTTTAGGGTTCATTTAGCAGCACTCTTTAAGTATTGGGGTGAACAAAGAGAAGTGCGGGGTTTAAATAGAAAATCTCTTTATCATTTGTTGCCTACTCTTCACAATATACTTACTCTACACATGTAGATGATGAGGACAATAAAAAATTTGAACATCATAGAAACTCTATGTGGTAATAAGTCACTCATGTATTGAGTTTCGCGATACTTCCATTGAAATTTCCGTATTTTTTTACCACCGATATCTGCGAAACCATCGATATTTTATACTTTGGTTACAACCAAGGAATGAAATATCGATATTATCGCCGATATTTCGGCGATAATATCGTTATTTGTGGCTGTCGATATTTTCCTTGCATACCAGTTATGTTTCGTCATTTTATCGAAATTATCATCGATAATATCGGCGAAATTTCGGGATGGATATTTTCGTGCAAATTCAAGCTGAAATTGTCAAAATATCGCGATATTATCAATAATGTCGCGATATTTTGACCTAAAAACATGAAAAATGCTGAATTTTTTTTGAATGATTTGATACGTCAATGGATAGATGAATGAAATTATGTACAACATCAGATTATTGCAATCAATAAAATAAAAATATATTATATTACAACAATAGATTAAATACCTTCCACATCTCAAAAGAAGCTCTCTCAGATCTAACTTTTCTCATTCTCGGATCCACCATGGGGTTTAGAGGTCCCTTGTTGGCCTTGGCAGATCTGGAAATGGCTCAGACGACCTCATGGCAGATCTGGAAATGGCTTGGAGGTCCCTTGTTGGCCTTGGCAGCCATGGGAGACGACCCCCATGGAGAAGAAGATGCAAGTTGCGAGGGAGAAGAAAAATGGAGGAAGAAGAGAGAGAGAGAAAGGGAGGAAGAAGAAGAAGACAGTGATCGAGAGGGAGAAGAAAGAGAGGAAGAAGAGAGAGAAATGGAGGAAGAAGAAGACTGATTGAAAGGGAGAAAAAAGAAAGCACGGCGCAAGAGCAAACACAATTTTTTTTTTTATAAAAAACGAATTGATCTGTTAGGGTTTTTAAAAATATTTTTTACAATTATGTTGGTTAGACCTATAAATACTAAAAGTATACATAAATAACGTAAAGCTATCACTTACCATAGTGGCCTCTGAATTGAAAATAAGTTTTTGGTCAAGGGTTCAACACCCATTGTGCTCTTTTTGTTGTAATATTCTAGATATTTTATTATTTGGGTTATTTTTTGGTGTGTGTATTTATTATTTGGGTTGGTGTTATTATTTCGATTAAATTTATGGTTTACATAATGGGCTCAATTTATTGAATGATGTTTTTGTTAATTGGAATAAGTTTGGTGTGTTTTTTTAATTTTTAGCATTGTTTTTATCCTTTAAAAAAATTCAGAATTTTAACACTAGTCTTATGACCACATGGGATAACAATCTTGCATCCACCACTGCATGCGAACCCAAATGTCTGTAAGCTAATATTTATTATATAGGATAAATTTCTATATTAAAAAAGACACCAAGGGGATTTGAACTAGGCCTGGGCACGGTTCGGGTCGGGTCAAAATTTGGCCGACTCGCTCCGAACCGAAGGAGAGCTCGGTTCTCGAGTCGGGTCGGGTCTAGGGTGAAAGCCGAAATTGGGCCGAACTAAAAATGGGCCTCGGTTCTCGGGTCGGTTCTGAGTTCTGATCGGTTTGGGCTTGAGCCCAATTTTAACATTTTCAAAAGCCCAAATCTTATTTAATTTGCCAAAAAAAAAAGCCCAAATCGTTTTTTTTTTAGCAAAACAAAGCCCAAATCAGATTTACTTTCATTCAGCCAAAACACATTTTTTGTTGTCAAATTGCCAAAACCTATTAAATTCTTATGAACAAGCCCAAAACACTTTTTACTTATCTTTCAAAACCTGAAATTATGTAAATTCAACCTATAAAAATCCATCATTCCAATCTAAATTTCTAAACTAAATGAATCTCACATTCACACATTTAACCAACCAACCAAGGAAAGGAAATATAATCTCTTACAAACCATTACAAAAAATAATACACAAACCAAATTAAACTTATGAAATTAAAGATTACAACTCATCACAAAAATACACATGAAGATAATATCGTTGCAAAAAATCTGCTGCATCCATTCTTCCAAAAGCCTTAACCAAAGCAACCTACACAACACTTACAAGAATTAACACAAAGTTTCACCATCAACAAATCATAATTAAAATAAGATGCAAGAAAAATGCCTTCCAACATATCTTAATCACACTAAGAAGGGAGAGTCTTATTCAAATTTGTTGTGGATGTTTTACTCCCCATTTCTACAAAATATAATAACATAAATCAAACCAATTTGAGTTAGAACACATAAAAATAAGAAAAAAATCAGATTCAAATATACTTATAGAAATGAAAATATTACCCATTTCAATTGATTCATAGAACTCCATCTCCTCAATGCTTGGCACATATTGCAATGAAGATATATCTTCGGACCTTATCCAATTTTGAGAGCAAATCAAAGCCTCAACCATCCTAGGAGACAATGAGCTTCGAAACGAGTCAATCACTCTCCCACTTGTGCTAAAACAAGACTCCGAAGCTATTGTGGAAGTAGGGATTGCAAGCACATCCTTTGCAATTGATGCCAAAGTAGGATACTTGAGCCCATTTATTCTCCACCACCCTAGTATATCAAACTCCTCATCAATGGATTCAAGTGGATCCAACAAGTACCTATCCACTTCATGTGTTATAACCACATTCTCACTCTCTTGTTGAATTTTTTTCCATTTTTCCATCATGGTTTTTCGTTTACGACCTCCAAAAACCAAAGAAGACTCGGTTTCATTGTTAGTACTATCACCACTCTCATTGGTAGTACTAGTAGCACCCATATTGTTATTACTAGGCTTATACACTTCATACATATTCAAAAGAAGTTGTTTCACCTCATTTGTCTTTTGAGCCACCAATCTATCACAAGTAGGATCATTTTCAAATACTTCATCAAAGACATGCTTCAAATTGCGAAGCTTGAATCGGGGGTCAATCACAACTCCTATCATCAAGAATGGGTTCACTTTATGAAGTTCACCCCAATATTTATCATATTTCTTCTTCATTGATGCTGCCATATCATTTAAAAGAGTGTCCATGGCTGTCCGTTCTTCAATAGGAATTGTAACATCATATCTATACAACTCCCTAATCTCCCCATCTATGGCAAGCAAGTCATGGAAGGTTGAATGCGATGTTGGATGCAAAGAAGCTGAAATTTTCAAAGTAATATCATAGAAGGTCTTCAAAAACATCACAAATGTCACGGCTTTTTCCCAATCTTCATCACTAGGTGGACCCACCCTCTTATTAGACTTAGACTTTCCCTTCCCTTTCCCACTTCCTTCAATGCCTTCATTTCTCTCTTCCTCTCATTCCTCTTCCTTGAAGTACATTAAGTAGGAAGAATCGGGATCATCCCCCATCCTATCAAAAGCTTTTCGAAATTTCAATGCCGCATCAAGCATCAAATAAGTGGAGTTCCACCTAGTGGGCACATCCATCACCACCAACCCTTTGCACTCTATTTTTTCCGTCTCAACACACATTTTGAAGTAACTCAACCGAGAAGGTGAGGACCTCACAAACTTGACCGCATTACGAATTGCCACAATTGAGCTTTCTAATCTCTTCAAACCCTCCTTAACTATCAAGTTGATGATATGAGCAGTACACCTCATATGCATGTGAACTCCTCCTAACACGCTATTCGAATCTTTCCACCCATTTATTTTCTTCCTCACATAATCAATTGCCTTAGTATTGGCAGCCGCATTATCCGCAGTAATTGTGAGTATCTTCTCATGTCCCCAATCAATCAAACAATTTTCAAGCAATTTCCCAATGCTCTCCCACTTATGACTATCAATTACACAAAAGTTTAGGATTCTTTTATGCATTTTATAGTCGGAATCAACAAAATGGGCAGTCAACACCATGTAATTCACATTTTGAACCGATGTCCAAGTATCGGTTGTATGGCATATTCTATGTGAACGAAGATCAACTTTCAACTTCTCCTTCATTTTCGTGTACATTTCTAGAAATCTTCTTCCAAGGGTTCTAAGGGAAGGTGGATTAAAATGTGGGCATGCCACACTACAAAATTCTCTAAACCCTTCACTCTCCACAAAGCTAAAAGGTAGCTCATCTCGAACTACCATCCTAATACAAGCATCCAAACAATCATCTTTGTTAAAATTCCTAGAAACAAGAACATTACCCTTGGATGCATCAAATGTGAGTGTCCCCATGTTCTTATCCTTATGCCTATAAGGGTAATGCAATCATTGTTTGTTTAAATGCTTCCACATGTTGCTAGTTCCATTCTTCTTGGTATCACTAGCGTAAGTAGCACTACAATACTTGCACTTAGCCCTTTTTTCAACTTCTTTTCTTTTAGTCCCATCTACCGCTTTCACATCCAATACGAAATCATGCTTTTGAAAGTGTTCCCACACATCACTCTCCTTCTTACTAGGTTTCCTCTTCCCAGTACTAGGTTCTAATGGTGATGGTGTTGGATGTTGTGATGCTGCTGTAGGAGGTATAGCAGCATCACTACACAGTACAAAATCATCATTTTCGGGCATTTGAGCCTCATTAGAAGCAGGTTCTTATTCATAAATAGATTCAAAACATATTTAAACACAGTCAATCAAAGTTTTCCTACCCATTCAACAGACTACAACATATATATTATCCAAAAATCAGATTTAAATAGAGTTTCCTATCCATCAACAGACTACAACATATATATTATCCAAAAACCAAATTTAAACAGAGTTTCCTATCCATCAACAGACTATATGTAATAGATTCAAAACAGATCCAAAAAAACAGATTCAAAACAGATACAAAACATATTCAAAACAGATCCAAAAAACTTATTTACCTCCATTTAAGCAAAAGCTTTTCGAAACTTTCAAAGCTCAGCAGCAGAGATGCTAAACAACTGTGAATGAAAACAAAAATAGGGTTAGGTTCTAAACAAGCTTCATTCCTTTCATAAATTCAAACCAAATTCAAACCAAATACCCTAAAAATCCTAAAATTAAAACCAAAATTTGAACTGAACCCCAAAATTTCAGAACAGACTCCAATTAGCAAAGATCATCTTTGAACAGAAACAAAAAGAAAAAACAGAAACTAACGTTACTAACCAATCAAAACAGACCTAGCATGTATGAAGCATAACCTATTTAACAAAAAGAAACATAAACATAATTAATACAGTAGCATAACAACAGCATGGAAGCAACAGAAACAAAACCTAGTACTTTGACAGAACCTAATTTCATAAAACAAAAATTAATTTAGCAAAACAGAACCACCAAGGACAGAACCAAATAATCACAACAGTATAATTTAACAGAATAACCTAATTGGTAGCAGCCCTAATTAGAATAATTTAACTTCAACCACCAAATCAACCTCAACCACCAAATCGACAAGCCTAATTTAAAAGAAAATAAACCATAAATTTAATTTAGAATAAACCATAAATTTAATTTAGAATAAACCCTAAATTCAAAGGAAGATGATGCTCTCACCTTTGACTGATTTGAGAGAGAAACCCACAGAAGAAATCGGAGGAGAGGAATAGATGGTGATCACAAACTGAGAAACATAGAAAAATCGAGATAAGAAGAGAGAGTTAGCGGAGCAAAACAAAAAATTGGGAAAAAATTTAACATATAAGAGAAAGAGAAGCTGACCTGTCGCTGCGTGCAGGGCTGATCGACTGAGAGTCTGAGAGTCTGAGAGTGAGAGGATCGTGAGAGAGTCTGAGACTAAGAGAGGCGCGGTGGCTGATCGACTGAGAGTCTGAGAGTGAGAGGATCGTGAGAGAGAGAGAGACTGAGAGAGTAGTGGTGCTGGTGCCTGGTGCTATGCGAGGATCGTGAGGGAGAGAGAGAGGTGAGGCGGAGGCGCCGCTTAGTGTTAGGTCAAAACGAAAAGAAAAATTAGAACGAAGAGAAGACTGAGTGAGATTCGTGAGAGAGAGAGAGAGAGACTGAGAGAGTAGCGTGTGAGGGTTACAGCCCAAAAAAAAAAATTGCGTAGGGATCTGCTGCAAGCACTCTCACACTTCCTCTTTTTTAGGCCAATCACACGACGCCACATGTAACTTATATATATATTTAAATTTTACCGGTTCGGTTCAGGTCCAGCGGTTCTGAAAAAATTAGAACCGAGAGCCGAACTGTGGACCTTCGGTTCGGTTCAGGTCCAGAGTTGACTTTTTCGGTTTAGTCAAAAAACACTCTTTTTTGGTTTGGTTCGGTTTGGTTCGGTCGGTTTGATTGGTTTATCGGTTTTTATGCCCACCCCTAATTTGAACCCCTCCCATTTTACTCCTTCAACACCTTAACCACCATATCAATTATGTTTTTGTGAAAATATGCTAAAATATTTATATATATACATGGTTTTGTTTTGAATTTTTTTTTGCAAGAAACAAATTGTTTTGAATTCTTTTGACCATTCCTTTTCAAGTTTCTACTTTTGATTATGGTGTGTTTAATCTTTTTTCATTAATTACTACATATTTTCTACACTCACAGTGTTTGCCAGCTCGCTATATAATCAACTTAAATCAATTAAATCCATTATGCAATACATTTCCTTCCAATTTTTTATGATAAACTAATAGATAATTGACTAAATAAACATCATGCAAAGTTTCAATAAAAATTTCCAAATTTTTCTTATAATTTCCGTGGTTTTTATTCAATTTTTATCGATATCGATAATATCCCGATATTTCCATCGAAATTTCCGTGTTTTTGGCCTACCGATATTTCCGATATCACCGATATTTTAGACCTTGGTTACAACTGATACGAGCTCATAAAGATTTTCGATAAAAATGAAAGCTCGGATTTAGAGAATTTAAAGAGCAGAATCGGCACTTCAACAGTAACTAGGGTTGCGAAAGGACGCGAAATGGACGAGGCTGAATTCCGACGCCTTCTTGATCTCTTCCCAATCGTCCGATCTCGCGACTACCATGTAACTCTCTCTCCTCTCTCATTCATCATCACTAAAAGAGATTGTTTTGCCTTTGCCTTGCCTTCGCTTTGCGTGGTTTCTTCTTTATTCTTATAAACAATTCTTCTTATTTGGTGATTTTGATGCCCTATAGAATATGGGTTTTTGATGAGTTTCTTAATCTATCAGTTAGAAATTCGTCGTTTAATATTTAATTTACGACATCCTGCTTGTCGTTAAAACTTGTTGGACATTGGGCAAAATGGTTCCTAATATATAATCTGGATCATTTGCAAATATTGATTTTTATTTTCCATGAACGAAATTTTATCCTTTTCTCTATTTTCAATTGAAGAGGACTGGGACTAGATACAGGTTTAGAAGGTGGAAAAGAGATATAAGAAAATTAACTTCTAAGTCAGCAGAGTATAACGTCATCACATGTATGTTCCTGGAGTCATTGAAGATGCCGAACAAGCGGCCAGGGCGCTGTGTAGAATGATAAAGGGATGAATCCATTTAGAGGGATGAATCCATTTAGAGGGATGATGGATAGCATTAAGCAGTTTTAGCTGATGAGGATGTTTTCTTGACTCAGAGAAGAAGTAGGTTGAATCAAATTGGTTACAATTTAGAGCTAATTACATTGGCAGGAATCATCAAAGTTTTCGTATAATTTTCTTGGCCAGCAGCCCAAGTGCTTTACTTGATTATCTTTATGTAGTTTGAATTGGGGAGGGGGTGGAGGCTATATTTAAAAGTGGTGGACTTCGGCATAGTCGAAACCTCAATAAATAGTGGTTTATGTGCTTGATATGTGTGGAAAGTAGATATTTATATGGTCATAGGGAATCAGGGGAGCACAAATTAAGTTTTGGGAGGATTGGTGGACAGGGGAGTCTCCTTTGTGTCAATCCTTTTCCTATCTTTATAATCTATCCAACTCTCATAACGTTTCTGGTGAGAGTATAAATCTGACATCATGAATGTCAAGCCTTGCATGACAGTATATAAGCTGGAACTTCGGTTTTCATAGAAATTTGAATGATGTGGAGGTTGGGGAGCTTTCTTCTGTACTCTATTTGCTTGAAAGTTGTTCCTTTCAACTGGAGAGACCAGATAAGAGATTATGGAGACTTGAGTCATATGATTGTAGACTGATTGATGAGCCATCTCTCCCTGTGTTCAGTTCCTGTCACATGATTTGGAAGGTCACATGATTTGGAAGGTTAAAGTACCATGGAAGGTACAATTTTTGAGTTAGATTAATACTCATGGTAAACTAATTCATTGTGATATATAGGGCAAATGTTTGTTTATGTTCCCATTAGTTCATTATGTGCAAAAAGAAGGCTGGAAGTATTGATCATGTATTTCTTCATTGTCCTATAACGTTAAAGCAGTTACATAAGTTATTTTTCGAAGCAAATTAACTTAGTTAATTTATGCATTTGGCAGAACTACCACCCAATTATGCAGGTGGAAGTGCCATTCTTTACAATAAATTATAATGTTTTTTGGTTGCTTATATATACATCAGTCCATTCTTAGACAACTTTGCATAATGTCAGGCTGAATTAGAGCAATCTAAAGAATCAACTTCTAAGTCAGCCCAGTACGAAGAGGTAATACTAACTTTTTGAACAAAATTTTCCATTGTACACACATTCACACTGTCCCATATGGTCCTTGTTGACATATTTGAATTTTCTCAACAGGTGAAAGAGTGGCAGGATGCATGGGATGAGGGAGATAAAAAAGAAGCGGAGAAGCAAGGACTTGACCAACATGGTGTGTCTAACATACGCTCTCTATCTAGCACAAACTGTACATCTTATTGTCTTTGGGGTGAACTAGTGTGACGGCTCCATAACCTTCAGAGCCACTACTGCCCATTGTACCATGTCATTTGGCGTATTACATTTTGTATATGTGATGACCTTTTAAAAGTTTCACTTAGGAATATTTCGAAGTAGAATCTTCATTGTCTTTTATTTATAACAAATATCCTATCCTGATTAGTGAACTGCTTTTTGCCTTCTTTAGCTATCTTTGTATAGTTTCCTGTTCTTTGTGATTTTCAATTTTTTAAATTGGTGCAACCCGAGGAGTTCTCGTTTTTATAAGGCAGTTGGCATTATTATGAAACATTTTCTAAAGGTCTGTTCTTTCCATGTCATCAGTTCATGGTATGATGTTTCCTTCTCCTCCTCCATATCATCATCATCATGATGTTGTTTTTGTGTATACCACCAGTTTTCTAGTGTAAATGTTAAATGTTTTGAACTTATCTGGATGTGTACTTACAGGTGCATTTTGGGAGAAGTTAAAGTTGGTTGCCGAGAGAAAGGTATGCCCATCTTTGCCATTGATTTTCACTGGATATGTTGGGATAGTATTTTACATATTATGAATATCCAACGCGATCTAATGTACAAAAATTTGTAGTGTCGCATCATATTGTGACACTATAGGATTCTGGACAATTCAAAACAAGAAGAGATGAACATATTAATGCGTTTGTGAGCTTACAATGCATGTGTTTATGTTGTAGTGATTTTTGTTTGCATATAATTGATGTTACATAAAACATAACTATGAAAAATATAATTGTTCCATTTTAACCCTTTGTTTCATTCTGAGTCCAATCCTTGATAAAAATTAATAATAATTGTTCTCAATATCTAGGCGCGGAAAAATGGGTCTATTTTGTTGAATGTTTTAATGTTGAGCAATACTAAGTTGTGTTCTTTTCCCTTTCGTGTAAGTTTTTAAAATAAAGTGAAAGACACTTCTGCAGTTAAAATAAACACATAAGAAACAAAAAGGGAATTGATACAACCCTTTTTTTTCCTGTATGTTCATAATAAAACAAGTCTAGGGTGAATTTTTGTAGTTTCAAGATTGCACTTACATGCACTGACCAAATGTGGTTTGTACCTTTTGCTCATTATTTTCATTGACCTTACTTCTGGATATAAGGTTTTTCTTTTCTTTTGTTTGTTTTTTATTCTAAAAATCTGAACCCAGTCTGGCTTGAAAAAAGCATTAAGTCATACAAACATCAAACCTTCGCCTTAAACAAAAGTGAAACTAAAGAGCATGACAATTGACTAATGTCACCTTAACATTTACATTCAAGACTTTCTTTTTCTCCTTTGTTAGTTGAACTATGCTCATATACACTATATCATTTTATGCATCCGGAGCTAAATACTAGCATTTGCATTGCTAACCTCTATAAATTTCTCCTCCCACACAACGCCGAGGTAAATGTAACGGGATTAAGAGTTGCCGGTTTGACATCAAGTTGAGTTGCTCAAATCATGATATAATTGTGTGGCTCAACTCATAATACAAAAGGAGCTGAGAGCTAAGCACGCAGTGTTGATTGGAGTTGTGAAATGCTTGGATGTAGCACACAGTGTTGAGGAGGACTTTAGGATACAACTTATATTGTTAGCTGCCCTGGGCACATAAGCAAGAATTTTGGTTTTGAACCAAAACTCATATTAGTTAACCCTTCTGGCTGTGCTCCTTGAGTTCGGAGTTGTTTTTGTGCTACTTGGTTGGCCTATATTTTGCCAAGGTTGACTGGTTCTCCCATTCAACCCTCACCGGTCAGTGGAATGTAGACCCAGTAAGAAAGAAAGTTCCAAAATGACCGGCAAGGTGGCATTATCAATATATCAGTTCTTTGTGTGTTATTCCGATACTCAATAAGGGAAGTTAGTTTTTTTCCCACAATGCAGCCAAAACTCCTGCATTTCAGCGACATTTCTATGATGTTTTCATTTCAGAGTTGGATAGTCATGAATGCATCTGCGACATCTGGTAGAAATTTTGGTGACACCTCCACCAAATGTCGCTGATTTTTGACACAGATCTTTTTTTTTTTTTTTTTTTGTTCTTCTCAGAAACTGTAATACCCACATGAACTACTAGTAGCTACAGCATATGATATGTACCCATCTACTACCCAGCCAGCTGGTGCACACCCAAGGCCCAGCACCACCATCATGAACCTGTATAACCACCAACATTGCAACCCCATGCAAGTTACCTAGCCATGTCTAGATGACAATTTTGCTCTATGAATACTCAAAATTTGTAACCATAGCACCCTCTCCTATCCAATTTTTGATACACTCCCTTTCAACTTTCTTTCTTATTACAAAAGGATGAGATAAATTAAACAAAACTACTGAAGAATAGTTATATGTTGGTGTCCCAATACAATTTTGGCTGGAAGCACAATGGAAGGAAATCTAACTATTTGGTGCTCATTTGTTTAGGTGGGTGAAGCAGAAGCAGAGAGATTTTGCAAGGCATTTCAACGAATTCATAAGAAACTCGTATGTACCATATGTTTTTAAAGGAATAATATTCCTATTTCCTAGTTTAGTTTATGTTTTACATTGCTGACACAATGAAAAATTCCTTCTATCTGTTCCAGGTCTATGAAGAACTGAGTTTGGATGCTGCCCAGAAATTCCTGAACTCATCCTGAAGTTCGTTCTGTAGCATAGATTCTGCATGCTTTTGTACATTTCCCATGTTTTTAATTTTTGGTGATAACAAGCCTTCTGCTTCCTCCGAGCAAAGGCTTTGGCGCCAATTAGTTCTACTGACCCTCCGTTTTTGATAGCAACTGTGCTTTTGCCCTTGTGATTTGCATGAACTTTAAAAAATTCATAATCGAGCAAAAAGGGCATTGTTGATGGTATTGTTTTGGACCCTCCTTGGCATTATAGGAATAGTGGGCCCTTTACTGCCTTAAAAATATTTTGCGAGTTTTGGACCCGCTTTTACATGACAAGGCAAGGATTGGCTTGGTATGTTACTTGTTTTTTAACTAGCTTATGAGCTTTGCCTTGAGCCCATTAATCATTTTTAGCCTCAAAAGTTCAGCTGGAAAAAACCTTCCCAAGAGTTCCGCACTCCAGTTTACAATTCGCCATGATTTTTCAAGGGAACATGGCGAATCCTTACATTTATATTTTCTCATTTTCTTTCCTCCCTACTCTCCCCCTTTGTATTCTCTTTCCTCCTCTACTCTAACCCTCTGTTTTTAATTATTTTAAGTTGTTTGAATAAATGTTTGTGTGAAAGGAAATGTGAAACTGCCTTGTGCAAGTGATTATTTTGCAAAAGGGAAAGGGGTAGGGTTGGGTGTGGGTTGTGGGTGGGGATGGGGTGATCTGGTTGTAGAGGCAAGAAATAAACAGAGGGAGAGGGAGAGCACAGGGAGGAGAGAGGGCAGGGGGAAAGAGAGACAGGCTAAATGGATTTTCGTTAAAAAAATATTTATTTAATCCACATATCATGATGTGATTGGACATGTGGGCTTCACTTATCTTCCACATCAGACACATAATAGAATTTCTAATTGCTGGAACCATTTGTGATAAAAAGCCCTAACGTTAAAGACTATTAATGTCACAAAAAAACCTCAATGACCACCATTCATGACAATTCCGTAAACCTCAAGGATCATTTGTGATAAAAAGACTTAAATAAAATTATTCTTAAATTTTAATTTGATTAGTTAGGGAGAATGGAATCCGGTATGGTCAATTGGATTTTTCGGATAAGATGCTAACCCTAGGGACAACCATCCAAAAAATAACAAGTGATAAATACGGTTTTTGAAGTTTCTGTATGAGTTTGGTCAGTGGTCTGACTTCCAGGAAACTTCACCGATCAAAAGTCCATGGAATTTGGCAATCATAACAACGATGTATGGAATGGCATTTTACTGAACTATCGGCAACTTTAGGCTTTTCAGTGCTGTAAAGTGTAAACATCGGGCCCTTCTTCTAGAGGGGCAGTAAAGTCATAGATCCATGGACGCCTAAGTCAAAGATGGAGCACCACCATTCTGTGAATTGTAATTAAATAAATAAATAGCACAAACAGAAGCAGCCATGCCCATGTAACCATGTTTCTCTACAGATCCAAACGGCATAGAATATATCCATTTTACATTTTCCATTTTTAAATTCCTTAAAGAGAGCTGTGATGACAAATATAAATAATGACAATGAGAAAAAATTGGTCAAATATCTAAATCACCAAACTTAGACTTACTCGAACACATGTTTAACTTCAGAAAAACATGATTAAATAAATTTAGAAAAAATCAAATAAAATAAAAACCCCCCAAAGTGGACAGGACAACAGAGCTCATCTTCCGAGGTAGGCAGGAACACTTTTGTAAGGTAGAACAATGCGAACGACTTAGTCCGTGACTCCTTGACATTTTATTTATTTTATGAAAAATACGGATCTAGTAAAAGTTTATACATTCTTGTCAATAGCAGTTTAACATACGCGTAAAAGTTTTAGTTTTAGGTTTTTTAAGGAATTATTTTTACACATATGTCAAACCGTAATTTGTAAGAAAGAATATCTCTTTTCTCCCTTTTCAGAGAAAGAGGCAAGTAGTACTCGAGTCATAATTTAGATATTCTAATTTCAAAAAGAAAATCTGTAGAAAAAGAAAAGGAAGAGCATCACACCGACAAATAAAGCACATCAAAACAGTCCAAAAATCACAGCAATTGATGAATATGATATATTGCCAATCTGGGGCCTCCACAGCACACTTGAGCGGCAAGTGGTTGGCTTACCGCCATTGATCTTTATGATTGCCTTTCAGGTAAGGGTGTATCGACATTTAATAGCACCTTCCAGGCAGCTACAGCTAATACCAATCAAAGCCTGTCTTGTCTATATCAATTAAGCAATGACGGGGTTTGTAGATCAAGTGGTTAAATAACATTTATTTGTGCTTCCGAAGTTTCAAACACGATTTCCTCCTCCTAATATCGCTTGTATTTTAAAAAGAGACAAAAATAAATCACAAGCCAAACATGGCATTGGACTTACTGGTGTAGCTCAACAGACACCAGCCCAACAGCATAACCATGACTTATTATAATAATAAAGCAAATCATCCGCGTAAATTATTTTACAAAGGAAAAGGAACCTTCCATTTCGTCAGCACCTACATTTCCATTTATGATATGCTTAGTTCTATCTACACCATGTACTTACTGATGATAAAAAACTACGTTGACCTGATGGTCCAGATCTCTCTCCCTTCCCTAAATACAAATCCTTGTTCAATGCAGACAGTCTGGAGACGGTACAAATTGTATATACCAGCACCAGGGAATTGTTGTTTTGGTTTTCTTGAAATTGCACAAAGCATCTAGGGGAAATATTTTCAGCAACTTTTTAATGCTATCGTAATGGTGGGGCCCGCATATTCGTCAAAACTGTGAATCTGAATTACACATTCTAGTAAAAGCACTCGAATAATCAATGATTCAAATTCGCAATTTGACAAGAAATGATTTCCCGGTAAATATAATAAACATTTTCATTAATCTTAGGCCCAAGAATGGTCCCTCAAATTCAATCGAGACCCTTTTCCTTGTCGTGTGTGTTACACCGTACAAATATTCCATTTCTACATTTTATATTAATATGTACAAAACACGCATCAAAAAGACAAAAAGACCGACTGCTCTCTATAGCTACTACACCATGTCTGCTGGTACCACTATATATATCATCACACCGCAAAATACCAACTTGTTTTAGTTTTTAACTCAAAGTGAAAAACCAAAAATTGGTACCTTGCTTGCTTTGCTTCCTTTCACTGCTTTGACACTAGTGGGTGGGTGGCAGACTGGTTTGAGGTTTCTCTTTTTCCTCTACTTTTTCGCCGAACGTGAGTGGTTGCGGATAGCAACCCGTGATATACAAGTTCTTCTCCCTTTTTACATTATATCTTGTTCGAGAGGTAATGACTCAGTTGGAATTTCCTATGGGTTAGTAGTTTGGGGGCAAATTCTTACGCCTCTCCAAAACCATATTCCCACTCGGTTTCTCCAACTTGTTGCCAAATTGCCAAATCCTCACACCTCCTCGAAAAACAATATTTTCACTGGTTTTTTTTCTTTTCACCTGCACATACAAATAACCCATTTGACTCAGTTGAGTGTTGTTTTCAAATCAATTGTAACTAAACATATAATGACATGAACCACGAAAATAATTTTAAAAAAACCCCTTCTTTTAGACTTTAGCTCAAAGCAAGGACTGAGAAAAAGACAGACGTAGGATCCAAACATTAAAAAAAGGGAGCTTTAGAGTGGCATCCCACAACAAGCAAGCTCTTTGAGTCTTGAAGGTTGAAGCTACCTAACTCTCTCAATATCTGTTCAGGTCCTTATTATCCCCCTTAGCAAAAGAACAATGCAATAAGCCAAATCTCACAAAACCTCTATACTCTAATAAAATTCAGCAATTTCAAGCTGAAAATTACCAAATGGGTATTTTAGGTTTTGCAATCTATTGCCGACTAAACTTAATTAATTGCATGCAAGGCGCTTGCAGCTCAAGACCGTAAAAATATTTATCTCTGCACCCGAGTTTCTAGATTCAATTCCCGGATCCTAGATATCAAATGTATAAAAATAAACACAAAAAAAACTAAATTTCTAGCATAATGGGCTCTAATCTAACCCATTTCCAAACTACCCTAGCTGCAAATTGATTATGACTTGGACTTATCTCTCTCTACCTAATAATCCAACTTTGCCGGGAAACTGTTACTGACCAAATACTCCACTGAGTCGACTCGCTAACCACCGAGTCAACTCGCTAACTCACACGAACAAAAAAACAAAAAGTGAGAGAAAAAAACGCGCTTACCAGAGTGAATGAGCAGAATCTCAGTCCCGGAAAATGACCTTCTCGGCCAAACCCAACAAGGGTTTCAAGGAATCCGGCGAGAACTTCCTCGCGAACAGGTACGACTCCGACAAATTCGATTTCCGCAGCCGATGAATCAGCTCCGCCGACACTTCCTCGGCTCGGTAAGTGTACGGGTGCCCGTTTACTGTACCCGTCCAATTTACCCGGGTCAGGCTGTATCGGTTTAACCCATCCGGATCCTCCATTGACAACAACGTCGGAAAATAGTGCTCCTCCGGGTAGCACTCGTCTTCTCGATAGCACGGCATTTTGAATTTTCTCCACAGCGCCCGATCCTTCAAAACCACGAGCGCGTGGCGTCGGGTGAGGAGGAAGAACTGGGACCCGACCCGGAACTGCTCGAACGGGACCTCCGGCATCATCGCGAAGCGTCCACGGGCGGCGTACCGCTTCCAGAGACTGGTCGATTTGGAGAGGACCTCGATGAAGCTCTTGGGCCGGCCCTTGAGGCCCATCTGGGCCAACTCGGCGTCGGAGCCGGTGGCGGGTCGGGTCAAGTCGAAGGTGGTGGAGAAAAAGAGCGAGTTGTAGACGTACCGGAAGGAGTGGAGGGGGACGCAGTACTGGGACAAAACGGCGAAGAAGAGATTGGCAGGGTCGTCGATGACGGCGGAGGCAAGGAGGCGGCGCGTGGCGGATATGAGGGTTGCGGAGGCGCGGTAAGTACGCTTGGAGGGGATGAGGCGGTTGTGGAAGACGGTGCCGGGAGGGAGGGTGACGTTGGCGGACGGATCGGCATGGACGTAAATATTGTAAAGATTGGGGTTGGTTTTGGAGAAGAAGAGGGACCAGAGGGGGGCGAAGTGGAGGTCAGAGTTGGTGAGGAAGAGGAAGGCGATCTTGGGTTTGGAGGATTTCGAATCGAGGGCGAGGTGGGAGAATGTAGGCTTGGGTTTTCTAGGGTTAGAGTTGACTGCACGGTTGAAGAGGGTCTGGTCGTCGAGCTCGTCGGAGGCGGAGATGGGGGGAGGAGGGCGGGAAGGGGGGAGGAAGCGTGGGGCGAAGAGGAAGAGGAGAGAGAGGGAGAGGAGGAGGAGGAAGGAGACGAGGAATGGGGTGGAGGAGAACATTGGATGGGAGGAGCATACCAGGGAGGAGGAGGAGGCGGCGGCGGCGGTTGGGGTGGCTGATTGGGTGGGTGAGGGTCTATGGGACTTATGGTGGACTGGAATTGTGTGCCTGTTTTCTCTGTGTTTGGGCGTGGTTGGAGGCTGAGGAGGCTGTTGCTGCTGCTTGAACGACTCCAGTGAACTTGAAGTGAGAGAGAAGGAGAGAGTTTGGGAGAAATGAGATTTGGGGGATTTGGGGGATTTGGAGAAGGAAACTGATGATTCCAGTTTGTTGTTGTAGGGAAGGGGTCTATCGTACAAGCGCTGTTACAGACCATTAATACAACACCTAAAGAATTTTCTTCTGTTTCTTTTTTTTATTTTTATTTTTTCGTTTTGGGAAATTTGACTTTCACTCTCTTGAATGTGACTTTCAGGCTTAGGTAATCAGATCTGAAGGCATCTGCTCCAACCCAAAAAAAAAAGGGTAATCAGATTTAAGTTATGCAATTTATAACGTAAAATATTGTTTTGCTTTTACTAAAATCTATTCAGCTTTACTAATTCTAATTCTTATCATAAATAGTTTTTCAAATAGATTTTTTAAAAAATACGACAGAAACTTAAATAGTTATTGTTACAATCTCCTTTTATTGACGAGCCCTCAAATTATTTGAGTGACCCTCAACTAAGATTTTATTTATTGGAACATAACAAAATAAGGTTAAATTTTCAAATAATTCAAAATTAGCTTGATTTAAATTAAAACATTAAAGCATCTCACGTTTGGTTTTAAGACCGTTTTTCTCATCCTTTGTATTTCTTAAGAGCATCTCTAAGGGAGATGTTAAATCCAACGTGACATTTTTAGCATATAGACAAAATAGTTTAAACTAACTCCAACTGAAATGTTAAATCCTACGTGGAATAACATTTCTCTCTTTTACTGTTATTTTTTGCCATTTGACTTTGTGATGTTATTTTTTTATTTTCAATTAATGTGCCTAGGAAGTAATAAACATAAACACTATGTAATAAAATAATATTTTAATCAGACATGTTAGGTGGAATGTAAAACTCTGTTATATGTCAAATTTCCACATAAGCCAACAAATTCAAATTCAATGTTTGATATTTGACTTCTCGCTTGGAGATAATCTAAGGTGCTAATATTGTTCTCAATAAAGCATCTATTCCAACAACAACAAAAACGTAAACACACACACCAAGGAAGAATTAGATCTGTAATAAAATATGATAACTTCTCCAATATATTTACATCAGCAATCAAGTATTGGATTAAATTAGATTTGCACCATGGAAGATGTTATCACAATAGTCTTCATTGGTTTTTTTAAAATTATTAATATAAGCGATATTAAGGGAGAATCAAACTTAAAACCTCGAATGCAATGGTATATGCTCTTAATCACTTCTCTTTTTTTTGGCCAAAGTTAGGAAGGGGGATGGGGGAAACTCGCACACATGGGTATCATGAGGACTTGAACCCAGCACCAATTGGGAGCACACCAAAAACTCAGCTCAATCCAACTAACACCCCATTGGTATATGTTCTTACAACCTCCTTATAGTTGTCATTGTTTGGTTTGATTTTTTAGGTTAAAAAGGAAGAAGGAGCAAGGTGATTAGGGAGTGATATCCACATATTTTCCCTTCACTCTTCTTCTTATTAGCTACAAACAACAACAAAATTTCTCTCAAAGCTTTGAACAAAATGAAAAAGGGTTTTCTGCGGTTTTGACCACAACTTGGAGAGATTTGTTGTAATTGAAGATCTTGATCAAGACCAGTCAAAAACCAGGTGAAGCATCAACTGATGAGTATGATACTTATGACATTCTTAGTGTATGTGGAGAAGAGAATGAAGAAGTTCTTAAAGTAAGAGGCAAGATCAAAAGAAGAGCTCCAAAATTTAAGCAATACAACATGGATCATGACTTGAGAGAGCCCAAATTTTATTTAAGGCTTGAATTACCAACCATAAAAGAATGCCAATAGTTGTGCTAGACCTTTGAGGTTTCTAAAGAATGATCCTCATAGGCAAAACTGTAGAAACCCCAATAGAAAAATTTATTGTCGGTGTAAGGACAAGGAACTCTCATATCAAGATTAATGAAGTTACCGACAAACAAATATCAATAGAATAGCTTCAAAGTCTTTTGAGTTTTCCAACAGTATATAAATGTGAGTAATTGCTTATCTTTGAAATCTTTTATTTTTTATTAGAAGCGATAGTAATTTTATTGATAACACAGAAAAAAGTACAGATAAGCAATAGTAATTTTATTGATAACACAAAACCCGCTCCCTGACGTCGCTCATGTTCTCTAAATTTGATTCTACATCATCTTTGACAGAAGTTGCTGCAAATCACCTAATTGTTTTTTGGCAAAGTTGTTTTCGTTTTTTTGTTCGCTCTTATGCGCAGGTAGATCGTTGGAAATTTGATTATACATCATCTTTGACAGAGGTTGCTGCAAATCACCTAATTGTTCTTTGGCAAAGTTGTTTTCGTTTTTTTGTTCGCTCTTATGTGCAGGTAGATCGTTGGAAATCATATTTTCCCCAGATATGTTACGGATGCGGTGGTGAGTGTGGTCGCGACAACGCTTCTTCAGGTGGTGGTGGTAGGGTTCGTCTAGGTTCATGGGTTGTTTTAGGGTTTTGGTTATGATGGGTTTGTTGGCTTTGTTTGGGCTTATGATTAACTGTGGTGATGTGGGCTAGTAGTTTTAGTGCGGCTTTTGTCGGCGTTAGTTGTGTTTTTAGCATGTTAGTTTGTTGTCATCTTGGGATTGATATTTTAGATGTCTTGTTGATGTCTTTGATTGAACCATTGAAGTTTATCTAATGAAGTTTCTATTTGATCAATTAAAAAAAAAAAAAAAAAAGTACAGAGCAGTCGCAATGCCAAATATGAGTACAACATCTTCAGTGACCAACAAAAAAATAAATTGGTTTGATTTGGAGAGAATTACACATGCCAAAAAAACCTTAAAACTCCAATTCAGCATACAAGAAGCATCTGTACTCAGACCTACAATATAGATCCACCGCGCAACGGCAATAACGGCAAATCCGCATCGAAAAGTCGAACACTAAATACATACATCAGCAAACTCCTATTAAGTTTCTGATAATTATTAGACTAAAATAAACACAGAAACAAGGACACCGCACCACTTCCTCTCCAACAAACCAAAGAGACTCGTTGCACCAACATGGCTAAACCTCTTATTTTGCATAGGCAAAACCCAATCCCACACAAATCAGCAACAATCACTTTTCCAACTCCAAATACTGAATTGGAGCAAATTCCATATGAGTGGACCAAAACTATTTTGTACCAATGATTGAATTCAATATCGAATATATATATATAACTAATAATTGTGTTGCTTTTATATGTCCAAATAAGCTTTACAAGGGACAAATATGGAGATTGAATGATTGAAGGGAGAAGAGGAGTTACTCGGTTATGAGAAAAAGATAAAATTATGTTGTTTGCAGCATATACGGAGAAGAAAAGTGAAAGGAAAGTCGAGAGCAGGAACCCGACAACCCAGGTTCGAAACCCTAAGGGGGTTTCTTTCCTCCCAATGTAACAAAAAAAAAAGTGAAAGAAAAATATGTGAATGTGGTGCCACATTTTTAGCCTTTGGATGGGTCATAAATGACGTAGCATACGTAGAATAAAAATCAAGTAGATCCTAACCTAGAAAAATCAAACGAAGGATCGTGTCTAGAAATAACGTCAGTCTTAGTTACAAAGTGTTTTGAAGTCTCGAGAGTTTTTTTTATGTTCTCTTTTCACATTAGAGGAGGTTCTCTTAATATTTGTATAGATAAATACAACTATACGAGTATAATGGATGAATCTCGATCTTAGTAATCATTAATAGTCATGAAGGATGCTACATAAATTTTAAACTTGTGATGCTAATTACAATGAGAGTGTGTTAGAAGTTTTTATTGAATTTAATTACTAATTAAAGCATTACAAGCAAACGTTCAAATCATTCAAATCATAAGTAACACACGTTAGAGTGAGCATTCAAGTCTAATTTGGCATCACAAATCAACACTACAAAATCTACCTTCATTGTCAGGTAATTTTTGTATAAAAATTGCTTCAATATCATCATTCGAAGATATATATTTGTCATCATTCATTTGTATCCCTTTATGAGGATAAGAGCATTGAAATATTACATGGAATAATCAGTCATTCATACAATTTCTCGTATGCTATAAAAGAAATTCATAGACTTTTCAAGAGTCCTAAATATTCCTACGTACATAAGTTTCTGCAACGATATTGAACTTGAATTCGTATTCAGAATTCAATCAAAGTACTCACTGAGAAAATTTTGATAATTTTCATTTCAAGAAAATACATCAATTGAAAGCAATTGAAATTCTTAGAGATTTTCTTTAAGTAATTTATATATTTTATGATACTTTACATCTCTTTGATTTGTTCTTATGTGTTCCTTGATAAACCACTTATGGCAATATACTTCAAACATTTCATAATTTTTAATTATTTTCCTATAGATGTAAGTCTCCGTAAATATGCAATGAAAACACTACCCAAGATGAAACATAGTTGCATCTATGTATAATATAATAGGAGAATATTGTCAAGTGAGTTTATTTTACTTTATCACAACCACCTGTTTGTGTTTGAACTTTAGGTTTATGTTTTCCAAAAATTAAAAAAAATTATTAGATTACATAGTTTGGTCAATTCGTATTTATATTGTTGATAGTCAAAACAAAACGTGGTTTAATATCATTGTAACACTTGATATATGTTTTCTAGAAGAAAAAAAAAATCATTTATGAACATCAATTTGTAAAGGATATAGATATTTTTATAGTCATTGGAGACACATTCCTGTTTAGAGGTTTTCATTGTTTTCTAATGAACTTTTGTCCCTAATCATCATCATCTCCTCTCACATTAATTATAATAGAGAATGTGAATATTTCAGAGCATTAATGGGGCCGTAGGGGCCTTTCAACCTAACCTACCCAATTTCTCAGGCCACCCAACTTCCCCAACCCATAATCACTTTCTCACAGCTTCAACGTAGCCTCCACCCAACCCAACCCAACCCCACATAGCGACCTAGCCCACCAGATAGGACCTACTCCGCCACAACCTTCAAAGAGACAGATTTCCAATTGACAATTATATGGGCGGTGGTGGGTTGTGGCTTTTGTGACTGAGATCGGCAAGACGACGGCAGCTCCCTTGGAGTTAATAGAACAGGCAGAGCCAGCACCAATAAAAACAGAAGAAAAAACCAGACAGCAACAGAAACTAAACAAAAAATGGAATCAAAATCCAATAGTTGATTTTAGAGTGGAAAATGGTCGAATACATAGAGAGAGAGAGAGAGAGAGAGAGAGAGAGAGAGAGAGGGGTAATTTCGTTATCTCTTATTAGATTAGTACATTCTAATAAGTTCCCCCAGACTATTTGGATATATGGATTCAGATCCAATCTGGAACCTGACACAGAATGGCATATAAGAAAACAATAATTGTAAAAGATTAACCAAAGGACAAAATAATATACAAGATACGCACGGAAGTTTCAGGCAGCCATTTCCCAGATTGTTCTACTAGATATTTGCACTGATGATGACTACAGGTTTCCACTTACATTATATTCAACCCAATTCCCAGATCCATTATTGGCAAAACCATATTACACAGATCCAATGAAAATTGTCGACGAAAACTACTATGAAAATTGTACATTTAAATAGTAAACACCGATATGCTAACATAATTAACAACACTAAACACAGCTGATTACAACCAATTCACACACTGATCCCACTAGTCTTACTCCTTCCAACAATCACAAAATGAGCCATCTTTGACACCGCTGCAGTGAAACCACTTTGAAATGATTTGACCGTAACAAAAGCGAAGTAGTTGCAGCCTCACAATGTAGCTCCATATGTACAGATTTAAAACAAGATGCACCTCGACGGGAAATGCCATGAAAGTTATTTTCTGTGGAACATTTAAGTTTAAGCATCAACAGCTTGTGAGACTGATTTTGTGGGATTTGAGTCCCCTCTTCCACTGGGTTTTGATCTAGTCTTGATGGCCTTCTGAGAACCGGGTGTCCCTTTGACATTAGATCTAATAGGATGTCTGGAAGTTTGGGAACCAAGACCTCCCCCTGATCAAACCAAATAAATAAACAAATAAATATTGAGCAGCATAATTACTGCTGGTTTCCTGAAAGATCGGAAATAGACATCATAGCGCATTGTTTGAATTACAATGCAGCATTTAAGACAAGTTACTTGGGGGATATGACAGCTCTAGGATGCTACCTGCTTATTCTACAAGCATATACACCTATCTGAAGGCATGCTCATTTTCAGAGAATGAGGTCAAAACCTGACAGTAACTTCAGAAAGTTGTAATAAAGAAATGCCTGAATGTGTTGCTATTTCGCATAGAGGAGCTCAAGGCATCTTTCCAAGTACAGAAATTTAGGTGGGAGAAAGCCCACACACACACACGCATATATATATATATATATATATATATAAAGAGAAAGAGAGAGAGAGAGAGAGAGAGAGAGAGAGAGAGAGAGAGACTCACTGCTGTTAGGCAGAGACAGCCGCTTCTTTGCTTGTTTATCTGATTCTGTGGATCTCTCTTTTGGATTACTATGGGATCTTGAAGTAATATCAGGTTTTGAATTTCCTTCTTCAACTGGATCTTCCAAATATGGCTTGGACTTTGGATTGCCCATTTGGGTAGTGGATGCTTCCAACATGCCTGCTGACTTACTAGGTGAAGAATCACAGCCATCAGAATTAAAGGGACCAACCTTTTGACTTGAAAGATTTGATTGAATATTTGAAGAAATGGGCCTCTTGCCAGCAGATTTTAACTGGGATATACCGCCATTCTTACCCTCAGCGGATTCATTCTCATGCACCATTACTCCATCCCTAAGATTAATATCTAGAAAGCGGTTCTCCCAGGGACGGACAGCCATCCATCTTTCCAACCAGTTCCAACCCCAGCTGCTTTTATCTGGTTCGAACCCAGAGGGAACTGGCTGCTGTCTTGATCCAGCTTGCCACTACAGAAAACGAATCTGTTATGTGTACGTCCATGGAGGTGAACGCTTCTAACAACTCATTATAGGACAACAAATAAAAGATTAATACAGCCGATCTGGGACAATCCGTGTGTGCACAAGTGCTAAATTTCCATAAATAACAAGACAAAATGCATCAATCACATCAAAATGTTTTTTAAAAGTGTAAATTTTGGTCCTTCACCCTAAACAAAGGTCAATAGGAAAGTAGAGGTATGACCTCAATTTTTATGTTTCTGTACACAATTTTCCTAAAATGGGTCATATTTTAATGACAAAGTGCTCTTTACATGTTGGAGTACCCAGTAAGTTTAGTATATGCTTTTTGAAAAACTTCTGACACATATTTTTGTAAGTATCATTGATAAAGAGCCTGAGAAGTCTTGTTCATAATTTTTTTTTAAAAAGAAACATAATATTATTAAAGTAGGAAAGCTAATTACAAAGAGTTGATAAGGAACACTATTACTTCTACCTGAAAACTTATCTGAAAAGAAATCTAAGCATCCAGGGCTGCAATGCCTATTAAGAGTGCGTTTGATGGCTAATGTAAACTTCAATTTAAGAGAATAAAAATAAGGCTTTAAAAATCCTCACATAAATGCCTCTGAGTTAGTTTTATAAAATTCAGTTGGGTGTGTAATGCAGAGAACACAGTACGTGACAAGATTTTCTAATGACATTGAATTCTAAAAGTAACTGGCTCCACATCAAATGAATTCTATTAATTGAACCTTCTGTTTGAAACAAAAGACCTTGCAAATGATGAATTCATTTCAATTGAACTGGATTCCTTTCTTTGGTTCCAAGCACAGTGATTACTATTTTATTTATCATAATAATGAATTATCATTTTTATAATAACGAGACATTTGTATTTCATTTCCTTTCTAAATTTTGGTCAGTATCTCCTCTTTCCTTTCAATCTTCCTTTTATTGCAATTCACAATCAAATTCGGCAACAAAATAAAAAAAAATGCTGCTTCATAAAACTCAACCGAGCAGTTAACATGTGTCACCTGATGAGCAAGAGCATATGCCATGGCTCTCTCACGCTTAGCTGCAGCCTCCTGCCTCTTCAAGAGCTTGGCTTGAATTTGTTGAACAGATCCTACACTGTCACACCATCCTTCCTGCAACAGTCAGTATAAGTAGCCGTCAACAAGCCTACACAGATCTAGGATGCTAACCAGAAACAAGAATGGAAGAGGTGAGCATGGATGTTCATCTACAAGAGCTTATATCAAGCATAACGGCATTTGATAAGCTAGGGCAGCGATATTGCAGAATTATCTGTACATCATTAATATGCAAAATTATCTCCATTTTTTTTTCTTCTTTTTTGTTTGAGAAGAGATATACTTTTATTGAACAGAAAGTATAAATTCATCACTGCAAGGAGTACACCACATACAACAAAAGGAAATATAGTACTACAAAATCCAAAATGTCAAAAAATTTAACCAACTGCCTTCCTATCTAGAAGTATATTGGACAGAGACCCTGAAGTCAGTTGAAACAGATGCCCCAGATAGAAAAAAAAACCCTAACCCTACCTCATAATTCCCCAAGTTCAACATACAAAGCAGCCTCAAAAGATTATTGCCTTCTTCCGATTTCGATAAACCTTATGCACTTTGCTTAACAATGAGAAACAGCTCGGTGGAATTACCCAGCTGGATCTTGATTTGTGTACATTCTAATTCTCCATGTTTTAGTTGTACCATTCTTTACTTAAGATGAGATTATATACTGTGGAGTAATTATAATGCTGTCATCTCGATTTTCTCTTCTCTCCTTCTAATGCTGTCATCTAGATTTTCTCTTGTAATTCAAATGTTCTTAATTGTTGTCACTCTTCTATTTTCACCTTTTGATAATTTCTAATTACTAAATACCATCCTACATATCCCACCCTCCTATATCTCATCCCTAATCCTTTCTCAACATTCATGCAACCCGAGTTGGTCCCAAAACCTGAAAGTAGGTTAGTTAGAGGTTATATACTTCAAAGAAACCCTAGTTCCTAGGACAACACTGCCCTTGTCGGCACCCCGGGATGGGGTCCTACCATGGAAGGCAGGTGTCAGGCCAAGATGGGGTGACACTATGGAAGGCAGGTGGGGAATTCCCAGATGGGTGATGCCATTCAAAGTTCAAAAGGAATCTAAAAGAAGAAAATTAGGTTAGGTTTACAATTTTCAAAATTGTGGTAGGGTGGGAAAAAGGAGGTAGGTGGTTGGGTAGGGTTGAAAATCAGGATAAGGATAGTGCTAGTCAAGGAAACAACAAAAAACATAGAGGGAGAGAGAGAGAGAGAGAGAGAGAGAGAGAGAGAGAGAGAGAGAGAGAGAGAGAGAGAGATGCTATTCTAAATGGGATTATTAAATTAAGAGGCATTTTTTAATGGCCCCCTAAATGCCTTGAGATTCTCTAATCACTACCCAGCTTCTTTTGCATTTATTTTCCGACACCTAGCTCTTTTGCAATGTTCTCAGTGTTTCAGGGGGTGGAAAGGAAACTTCGAAAAATCTGGGTGCTATGAAGGAATTTGGCTCCTACATGGGGGTTTCATATTTTCCTATCACATTAAAAATCAGAAATTTAGAGAAAGCATATATGTAAAGATACCATCTGAACATGGTATATTGTGTAAGTAATTAAAGCAGACAAAGGTACTAATACTTGCTTCTATTTCTCGAACATGAGCCTCATTTGCAAGTTGTTGCTGAAGTCTTTGTTGAGCCGTTTGACTTTCCAATGCAATGCGAACGCGCCTTGCTCGCACTCGAGCCTGAACTCTAACTAAAGCTTGCATACAGCGAAGAGTTATTGCAGCTTGTTTTCTCACAGCATGGCCTCTGACTAGGGCTTGAAGTCTTACCAATCCTTTTAAAGCTCGAAGAGCTCTTCTAGCCTGACATAAATCACCAAAATATTTTAATCTGATCACAGTTTAAAAATTCAAAAAGGAATCAATAACTCAAACTATATGGCAGGCATAAAATGCGGCTACTGTCCGCAAAACACAAACGTCATGAAGATGTACTATATTCCAGGCAAACTGCAGAAGAGAGAGATAATTAGAAACTATCTAGGTAATGTTATTAATATTATGCTAAAGAAATGAAATACAACAGGAGATGGACAAGCAATTCCACCTAGGACAAGCCAATACAAAGTATAAACACAACTAGCAACCAGCATTCCATGCAAAACTCACGCCCAATCGACATGAGTAACACTATAAGGAAAGCCCTAAAGGGTTTGGACAACAACACCCTAAGAGAAGCAAGAAATCTAATTCTATCCCTAATAAAATACATCTCCTTTACATTTCCTGTTACTCAAACAAGTTGTTCATCATCATTTGCCTCTACCTACTATGGAGAGTGTAATGATATTAATAAAAAGTACTTATTCAAATTACTCCTTACAAATTATTATCTTATTCATTCCTTCCCTACCTGCTATGATATTTACAACAGTTATTTTACCATTCACTGCCTCCTGTGATTATTCTTCAAGCAATCCAAGAGATCCTACTTAGTAATAAATTTTCCCTGCATGCATTACTGATTTTAATTCACTTCAATCATAGTGAGACTGTGAGAGGTGGCATTGATTGTTTCTCAGTTTATAAGCCTTTCTTGCTAAAAGGTAAATGATTTTTTTAAGGAAAGAAGATGATGAAAAGTATTACACATAGTTAAAATTTGAAAGATGAAACAGACACACAAAAGAGAGGTATCCCAAATGGGTTTGGGAACTTTTTCCCCTTTCTTTCGACAGCATATACGAAAGAGGTTCTGTATAATTCAATAATAAGTGGAAAAAGAGAGCATAAAGGAAAGAGGTTGCTTGATTATCATGAGCGTATATCTTAGATAAAAATTTATTTGCCACTTTCATCTGATAGAGGATAAATATTCCAGACAATCATTTTTTTTAAAATTTATGTTTTTTCTTTTAATTAGCTACGGGATTCACAATAAGCAGATGCTCCCTTAATCTCAAAATATATTTCTCGCTTCTCGCTTCCCTCTTCTATCTGTCATATGGGACCCCCAATGTAGCATGTGATTGCAGAAACTATATAACAGATGTGGAAATTTCGAATTTTATCACTCGACCAATAACATGTTAAGCAATTCCAAGTTCTAATTACATTTTTGTCTCTTGTCCATAAACGTGTGCATGCGTGCAGAAAAAAATCCTCAAAACCTTCATTATCTATGTTAAATTAATATTTACTGCTACATAATAATTAGAAGAACCTTAAATCCAGTATCACAATAACTTAAAAGCTTGAATGTCAAAGTTGCAGCATAGAGACATCTAGAAAGAGGAATCTGAATATAAATCCATTTGAAAAAGCCAATACTTGATCAAGTAACCAATACAACATTACGCTTTGCTGACTAAGTGAAAATATGATGAGAAAATTTAATACCAGAAACCCACGAAAGGCTGTTTGGATGCGTGTGGCAGCCCATTGTTCTCTCACATTCCGCTCACTTTGTACATCATGTACTTGAAGTGAACCAGAAGGTGAACCCACAGTATCTATGTTTAATTGAGTACTGGAAACTCCAACTGGTGGAGGAGCATCTGCATCAAACTCACATTGAATTCTAGAGTCAATCTCAATAGAATTCTTTCTTCTGTGCCGAAACTTGTTACCAGCTGTTCCCTGCAAGGATTGAAAAAAAAGGAAATAAGTCAGACAGGCTGATCCTTTTAACTACATGGAATATTACCATATTCAACTTTCCTTAGAATTTCTCAAGTTGTTCATAGGATAGGCCAATTGAAGCTGGAGGTTACATGACATTTGGTTTTTTAAGAAACATATTGTACATTGATAAGTACTTTTTTTTTTTTTTTGGTTACAATGGAGCAGAAGCCCAACCAGCAAAAACTAAACAACCAACCTGGGCCTAGCAAGGTCTTTCTTATCCTCATCTAAACTACCCATCAAACATTCAAAAGTAGAAACTATGTGACATGATAAGTTCCTTTTCGCATAGCACTGTTCTAATGAGCTTAAGGCATTAATATGTGGACTACTGTTATATTCCAACACTTCTCCTTCAGTGTATGCTTCTCCCCACCACTAGAGAGCCTAACATGTGGAATTCAACATAAACTGAGAGGTTGTAGTTGGAGAAATCTGAACTCAAGATCTGCTGCTATGATACCATAATTTATTGGTTTACCAATGTACTAAAAGCTCAAACTATTAGGTTGTTACGGAACTACTGCTTTTTATTCTAACATACGAGATACACACACAAAAGAATTTAACAGCTTCACTGCATCACTAGTGTAAATTATATAGTCTGACCAAGAAATGTACTTTTTCCACAATGGGAAAAATCTTTTCACCATCCTTAAAAATTTTGTGCTCATTATAAAGATATGTTCACAATTCCTACATAATAAACGAGTTAAAGCTATAATCTCTAAACACTGGAATCAAAAATTCTACATTTGCGAGAGCAATTAGCAGCAAGTTTCACCACTTAGTTTTATTTGTGCACAAACTCTAACTACACAACTCCAACAGAGCCTATAACTAGTAACAAAAAGAGAAACTGTGATGAAACCAAAATAATAACCTCTACCTCCCCTGTTCCCTACATTTTGCTTTTGTCATGGACAGACTCAAACTACGTAACCCCAAAGAGCCTGTAACTAGTAACAGAAAGCCTTGAACTTGATAGATCCAAATAAAAAGCCTCAATACCTTCCCACCCTTCTCCTGTTGAACCACACCCCACAAGATATGGGGAAAAAAGGATGGTTTTACAAAACTGGACTTTACTTAGGGTGGATAACACACATCCTATATTGCCATACTCTCAAGCTTTTTACTTACACAAGATCTACCCAAGAAACCCAGCTATCTCCAAGCATGTGAGAGTGGCTCTAGATAACATAAGAAAAAATTCTGTACTATTTTCATATGAGTAACTAAGATGCATACACTAAATTAAATTCTCAAACACAAATCAAATAACCATGGAGCACATCTATATGTTTGGATAATGTGAGAATATTCCAGAAGATTTCAAATAAGATTAAGAAAAAAGTGATTGATTCTTTATCCAACCTTGCAAGACACCAGATAAACAACTATAAATAAGAAGCGTAAGATGTCTAAGACTAGTATTGGAATGATATGGTACCCACATTTTCTTCTCTCTCTGAAGACTGTGATTTTTCTGATTTCTTTAAGCCAACCAATGCCTTAATCCATTTTCCAGAGACACCCATGGCGCAGTCACTTTAGCTCAACCAAAGATACACCTGCTAAGAGAAAGTTTTTACGAACTAAGTTGAAAGTACACATATAATAAGTTATTATTGACTAAAATATTACTTAACAGCCAACAAGTAAAAACAGGAAGAAAAAAAAAATTCACCAGGAGGATTCAAATCTAAAATTACACAAAGTCAAGAAACAACAAATGCTCCATCCCCCGGCCTCTCACCTATCAGTACCGACCTCCAACCAAGGAACTACTGCTACCACAGAACAGTCACTTCAGTAAACATGAATATACCAGGAACACCAACCAAAAACTCCTGGCAACCTCCTCATGTTGTGGACACTTCAAAAGATCAAATATCTATAAAAAAAAATTATTAAAAAAAATATAGAAACTTCAAACCAATGCGGAGCCAGGTAACCATACATATGACACGAATCAAAGTGAACAACAAGAACTATTTTTATCATCGGTCCATAAACATAAAAGGTTCTGAAAATGGAAGCGAAGTGAAATATCCTTAGACCCATATGCAATCAATATTACACTATAGAAAATGATAATGGAACTTAACACAGATACATCACATATACAGATCCTGTAACTTCCACAGCCAAGAGTCCAAGACTAAATGCACTTGTTAACAAAATTCACAATTTCTGAACCAAATTGCTTAACTATTACTTCCTCCATGAATTATATAGGAACAGTAGAAGAACTTCAGAGAATTCAATTAAAACGCAAGAAGCGCAAAAACGCTCACGATATCACAGATAGCCAATCATTTTCATCAAACTAACATCTTTACTGCAAACCAATTGATAGTTCAACGCCCCAACTGCATAAAACCTTACCAACCCAAATTGGGATCAACCAAAGCCATTTTGAAGACCTACTAAGCACCCCACTAAAACCCAAGTTCAGTCACTCAATTTCTAAGGACCCAAATTCCAACTTTTCTAACAAATTTGAACAAAACCCTCGAAACAAAAACAAAAAATCCCAAAAAAGGAACAAAGCTTGAAATGTAGTACTGATACAAGAACAAAAACATACAAAGAATTGTGCAATTAAACCATGCAGATCCAAATATCACGAGCTTAAGAAGCCCAATTCACCTGCAAGGCGGAAACTTCAACACACACAAGTAGAGAGAGACCAGTAAAGAAAGAGTAAGCTGTGTGAATTATGGGAGAAAAGTGGTAGATACCTTTGATCTATCAATGGGTCAAATTAGTCAAAACCTCTCTTTTTGGAGTATTTTTTTAATAAAATTCAGCTTTTGGAGCAACAGTTTTTATTTTGCTTCATTCAAAAGCTCTCCAGTTTTGTTAGCCAAATGTGATAAAAAAGGCCGGCAGGGAGTGTGGACCGGTCTCGGCTAATGTGCACCGGGAGGTTGTTAGAACTTTTTCGGGCATACGGCGTCGTATTAGGTGGTGAAGGAAGGGTCGTGTCCTTGTCACGCATGAGGCCACAGAGTGACAGAGTCAATCACGGGACGAATGCAACCCCCACCCCCGCCGAATCTATTGATTAGTTGAGCCCACGTTTACCGGTTTTGGTGGTGCTTTTGCCCGTGCGCACGTTAGCATTCACCTTGCATCAGGTGAAAAAGCATCCATTATGATTAAATTCTGTTTTTCTTTTGAAGGGGTGGTAGATTTTTAACACACATTGTCAAGGTGCTGTGGGAGTTCGAACAAGAGACTAGTAGTCTGCAAGTTAATGACTTTTTTTCCATTGGGCTAGATTCCGTTGGCCAATATAATTAAAATTTTAAAATCACTTAAAGTGCGCTTGATTATTTAGTACTAGTCTCTTCATAAGCAGTCTTGTGCACGCAAGAGGCCTTTATTTTTATCAAGCACTCTACCCTCTACTTAAAGTCTTCTTAGGCCATCCCAAATGGTTGAGGCTTCAAAAGAGGTTGATAAACCCTCATTTAGAGTTGTGATGGAATCTTTGGGGTTTTAAAGGCATCTTTCCCAGAATGAGATGCTCTATATTTCTTTACGATGTAAGTGGATTTACATGCTCTATTTTTTGTTAACTTATTTTGCGTTATGTATGTTTATGTTATATGTTATTGTTTTTTTTTTTTTAACATTTCAATCAATAAAAATTTCAAAATTTTGATAATATCTAAAATCCAACATTTTATTTTATCAACTTTGAATGTAAAATGTTAGACATATGCCCTAAAGCCAAACATATGATGTAAGTTTAAGGATATTTCATTACCTTTTACAGTAAATCATAAGAGCAATATGTTGATTTAGGTAATAGCAAGGTCTAAAATATTGAGAGTTTCAGAAATATCGGTGGTCCAAAAACATGGATATATCGATTGAAATATTGAGGAAATATCGATATCGATAAAAATTGAATAAAAATCACGGAAATTGTGAGAAAAATTTGGAAATTTTTATTGAAACTTTAGAGGATGTTTATTTAGTCCATTGTCTATTATTTTATCACAAAAAATTGGAATAAAATGCATGGCATGGTGGGTTTGAGTGATTTAAGTTGATTATGTAGCGACTTGACAAACACTGTGTCTTTAGAAAATATGTAATAATTAATGAAAGAAAATTAAACACACCATAATTTGTAGTTATAATAATTTACTACAATATTACATATGAGCCCACCTCCACATAGATAAAAATATAATTAGATGTTCTAATTATTAAAACTAATTTAAATCATTTAAATAAAAAACACAAAGTAAAATTAGATCCCAGCCGCCCAACCTCCATCCCCATGCCCTTCTCGTCTCCTGCAAATACCCTTGGAAGAAAGAAACTCATCCCACTCCTATCTCAGCCTCTCATGCTCTTATTGATAGGACCCGACCCAAATTCCACTTTGGAATCCGAGCCAAATCCTGTGCGTGTCCGACACCTGGCGGGTGCCGGGCACAAATAACCAAATTGCCCTTCTAACTAAAAACCACAATTTTCTTCAAGTTCGACTTCTGCTGAAAATTCGGCAGAGTTCCCCCTATACATTGATCATTTCCCCAAAAATTTCACTTGTCATTCAACATGCATCAACATAAATTCCAGCATTCCATCATCAGAACTAAATGGCATCAGGCCTATGTTGCACGGACACGGGTACGGGGATACGAGAACGCGACATGGCGACACGGCGACACGAAAAATCTCAAAAAAGTAGGACACGGACACGGCTAGGACACGGCAATTAAAATAATAATTAATTAATTCTCAATATTTCAATGTCACATAATTCCATAAAACAAAATAAATAACTCATGTTCATCATCCTTGCTATTACACTATCCAATTACTCCCTCACATTGTTTTGGAAGGCTTTTTCAAGAGGTCCACTAACTCCCTTCCTTTTCTTTGGTTCCAAAACTTATTCATTCATGCCAAAATCCAAATCAAAAGCACTAGCACTCGAAGAACCTTCTTTGCTTGATGTGGGCAAAGAAACGGTTCTTCTAGCTTGGGCATTTTTTATTTTCAACTTCGCATCACTAACTCTTCTACTACTGTGAAGAGGGAGATAAGAAAAGAAAATAGAGATAGATAACATAAATAAAAGAATTTGAAAACAAAGGGAAAAAAAATTGAAAAGATACTTACCTTTGCAAAAGCTGGAGAAGAGGAGAAGAGCTGCGCGGAGGAACTGAAGTGGCTGCTGAAAATGTGAGATTCATTTAGGTTTAAAAAAGTCTTTTTCCACTTTTAACCCATCTTTTAAAAAATATTTCAAATCAGTCCATCAAAGTTTCAAAAATCCCGTTTAGACCCCAACTTTTATTTTCAAATTTTCAATATGGTCCCTGCCGTGTCTTGACCGTGTCAGCGGCGTGTCTTGACCGTGTCCCAGCCGTTGAACGTGTCCAACTCGTGTCGGCGTGTCCGACACTCCGACACTCCGACACTCCGACACTCCAGCAGTTTGGAGTGTCGGTGCAACATAGACTGTAATCCTAGGGCAATATCAGAGCAACTACTTCAGAAATTTACAATTGAACAATTTAATTGCAATAGAAATCCTACATAAGGAAAGGACGGAGTGGAGTGTGGAGTCTGCCCTGTGGTGGAGCTCTGGTGCACGTCTATTGTCTAGGGGCGCAAAACATTGAAAAATGTGAGTGGACTAAAAAATAAAGTTAAAGGAAATAGCATATGAACATGCTAACCCCTCTGTAAAAATAGTTAGAAAACTCAATTAAGTTGCATACTATACTCATATAAAAAACACACATGCATATTTATATATCAATCACAGGCTTACAGGAATCATCAAACCAATTTAATTATTAAAAAGAAATAAAGATTCTCTTCCACCTAGGTGTACCTGTTACATTTCCGTCAATTCTTTAATTTTACGTCAATTCCCACATTTATCCGTCAATTCCTCGCGTCACATTTGTGACACGTCCTCGCAGGTCTCGGTAACACAAAGTCGACCCGAGCCACAATCCTCGCAGGATTCAGGGGACATTTAGTTAGCCTGATCCGCATTCCTTGCTCCGCACAGTCCGGGTACCCCTAGGACTCGTGGGGCAAATGTCTAACGCACTGACATAACCGAAGGCAACAATTTATTCCAAAGGCAACATATTATCCGAGGCAACTTTTTATTCGAAGGCAACATTATATCGTAGGCAACCTAGGTACCTATGGTGGTTTAAAACAATTAAATTTTCTGGAAAAGATTTAAAATTTATAAAACCATTTCTTAATCATCCTTTCTGAAATTATGTTGCCATAATCCTTCCTACTTTCCAAGCCATGCTCAATTTAAACATAAACATAATATAATATAAATATTCGAAATCAAACTATCTTGCTTTGGAAAGTAAACTTCATAATAACTCATTCTAGATCAAATAATAAAACTTAAATTGTATAAAACCATTTATAAAACAAAAAGTCCACTCACTGAGCTAGCTTGACCCTTCGAGGGTCCCTCCTGCGGGTTTGATGGAGCCCGAGTACCTATTTAAACCATTACAAATATTTAATTAATAAAATAGCTCAACATAATCATTTAATCCAAAACCCTGACCCCCGACTTCTAAAAATATGTGCACCTAGTTTAAGACCATTCCTATTCCCACTTAAACATTTCAGATAATTAGAACGGTCTGAAAAGACCTGAGATTCAATAAGCGATAATTTCCATATTGGTCAATCCGGGACCCTGTGGGGTCCACGACCTCCAATTATCAATCTGAGAGTTCCTATAGGTCCTACAAATTTTAATAACCATGTCTTTCAAGTTTGGTCCGAAACGGACAGTCAGATTAATCACGATCGCACGATCGGACGGTTACGGTTTATTTAACCCTAGGGTTCGCGATTTCGGAGTATCTGGGACTCCGATTCACAATCCGTTGAATCCTATACGATACTTGAAATATGAGGTACAACATACATGAGTTTGAGTTCGATCCAACGGTCCGAACATATCGAACCCGGAAATCACACAATAGGCGAAATCCGTTCGAGGTTCAAACGATATCCGAATTGGAATCCGAGCACACCTACTTGCTCGTGAGAACCAAGAGATCATTTTAGGACAAAATGTAGCTCCACCACACTGCCCACGTACCGCCACACGAGCTGGCAAAGCGTGGGTGGCTTGATAAATTTCCGGCGGTTGGAAAAACTCCAAACCGCCGGCCAAGCTTCCTATCCTTGGTTCAGCACATCAATTGGAGCCACTTTTGTTCTTGGACCTACCCCGGAAAATGGCTGGAAGTGGCCGAAATTTCAACCAGAAATCTGGCCAAATTTTGATTCGAAAATCGAATTACCTAGGCTAGAAATTGATTAAATCCTACTCAACCATTAGCTAGAGCACGAAAAATAGGTGAGAACGAAGAGGGCGAAAATCAAGTGAAAAACCGGCCGGGTTTCATGGTTTTCTGGTGGCTGAGACGGCGTCTGGTGGCAGGAGGAGGCTGGGGTGTGACGGCGGAGTTGGGCCAGTCCTTTGGGCATTGGTCTCGTGGGTTGGGGTGGTCGAATGTGGTGGTTATGGAGGTTGGGGGTGACGGCTGGAGGGAGCTGTCGAAGGGGGGGGGGGTGTTTTGCTGGGAGAGAGAAAGGGAGAGAGAAAAGAAGAAGAAGAAAAATAAAAATATGATTTTTTGTTGAATTACGATTTTGCCCCTTTACATATTTTGATCGTATCTTCCTCAATACAATTCGGATTTGAGCCCACTACGTGTCTACGGACTCGTTTTCACGTGCTCTACGCAACGGTACAATCAAATTTCCCAAATTCCTTTTCAGTCAAAAAGTCAACTTTAAACCTAATAAATTATTCACGGGGTATTTTCGTCTTTTACTTGAATAAATTAATAATTAAAAATTATTTAAGGTTCGGGTTGTTACACTTATCCCCATCTCAATCTCAACATCTAACTTCAAATCTGGGTTGTTTGAAACCTAGCCCCCCTTCCCCAAACCTCTCTCTCTCTCTCTGAGATTAGTAGTTTCAAGTCCATCCCCATCATCTTTACCCGCTACTCTCACAAGTCCCTCCGAGTACGACATGCTCGACGAGTGGTGGCGCAGCAACCTCATCTTTGACAACGATGGAGGAGAAGTGCCCATCTCCTACCCATTAGAAACTGGAGCCCTGCTTTGTGAGACCTCGTTACAAACTTGGAGGCCTTTGGTTTCCCCTGCCTCCCTTCGTCGAACCATCTTCTAAGTATTCATGGATTTTGATCCATTTTTGTTGTATGGCGGATTGGTTGTGTTAGGGTATGGGCTGTGAATGATTGGATCTAGTGAGGGAAAAGGGAAATTATGGCTATAGGGAGAGAAGGTTGGGGCTATGGGGTGGGAACTTGTGGGCAAAAAGGGATACGATGTTTTTTCTTTTCTTACTAATAATTTAATTTTTAATTTCTTTTTCTTTTTTCTTTTGGCTTTTTGAATTTTTATTGTTGTTCTTATTTTTTTGAATTTGTTTGATTTGTTTATTGTTTATGTGGAGTCCACATCAGCCTAAAAATAACTCACATGTACAAAATTACTTAAACACCCTTGCCACATCATCGTTTTTTAACAGAGTTTTGGATGGAGTTAACATCAGAAGGTAAAGTGGGTCACCAAACCACTGTCAAGCGGGGTAAATGGGTCACTTTAAGTTTTGGGGGGGCAATGTGAGATTTGACCGAAATTTTAGGGGGCATTACAGTAAATAAGCCTTTTAAATATGATTTAAAAGACGAGTGGTGGTGCAGCGACCTCATCTTCGATGACGATGGAGGAGAAGTACCCATCTCCTACCGAGCAGAAACTGGAGCCCTGCTTTGTGAGACCTCGTTACAAACTTGGAGGCCTTTGGTTTCCCCTACCTCCCTTCATCGAACCATCTTTTGGGTATTCATGGATTTTGATCCATTTTTGTTGTATAGTGGATTGGTTATGTTGGGGTATGGACTGTGAATGATTGGATCTAGTGAGGGAAAAAGGAAATTATGGCTATAGGGAGAGAAGGTTGGGGCACTGGGGTGGGAACTTGTGGGCAAAAGGGAATGCGATGCTTTTTTATTTTCTTACTAATAATTTCTTTTTTAATTTCTTTTTCTTTTTATCTTTTGGCTTTTTGAATTTTTATTGTTGTTCTTATTTTTTTGAATTTGTTTGATTTGTTTATTGTTTCTGTGGAGTCCACATCAGCATAAAAATAACTCACGTGTACAAAATTACTTAAACACCCTTGCCACATCATCAATTTTAACAGAGTTCTGGATGGAGTTGATGTTAGAAGATAAAGTGGGTCACCAAACCATGGTCAAGCGAGGTAAATGGGTCACTTTAAGTTTTGGGGGGCAACGTGAGATTTGACTGAAGTTTCAGGGGGCACTACAGTAAATAAGCATTTTAAATATGATTTAAAAGAAGAATGGCCAAATACCCAAAAGCCTATTGGGCCAATGGATAAGTGTTGTATGACAACACAAATCGACAAGATCCAAAATGAGCCCACTCCCTACATATGGCCGAAATTTAGGGGAGATAATTTCTCTCTCCCTTGGTGTGCTTTTCTTATAAAAGCCAAACTTGACTCTAACCTAGTTAAGGTTTTTGGCATTTCAACTTGGAGTTCTTGATGTGTAGGAGAGACATCCTCCCTCTCGTCTTTCTTCGCCAAAAATCGGTCCAACCTAGAGGAAGAGTAGAATCTAAATCTTCTAGGTTGATTTCTCTTCATCTCTAGTCTATTTTAGTGTGGTGAGGTAGAGGGCTTCTACTTTGGAGTCTTGGGTTGAGGAGCTTTTAAGAAGAGGAAGAAAGGAAGGCCTTTTCACAAAGGTGTTCATTCTTGGCTTCTCCAAGAAATAGTCATCAAGGGTAAAAGCTAAACGTTCTCTATCTTTTTCTATTATGTGCACAAAGAGACTAGATCATAAGATACTTGGGTTAAAATGAAAAAAGCTTAACTCAACTAGAATAAGCATAATTAATCCGCCATTATGAATGTTTATGTATTATATGTTGTGGCTAAATTCACTACTACAAATATTCAAAAAGACAACGCTAAATACACAACGGTTGGCTCCAAAACTGTTGTAGTTGTTTCTTCCACAACGGTTATTACATAACCGTTGTTAAAAGGGGTTTTTAAGCGTTGTGGTTTAGGGTATGTAGTTTTCTGATTTTATTTCACAACTTTCCATAACGGTTTTCGTTTAAACCGTTGTAATTGAAGCTTTAAAAAAAACACGGAGTGAACAGTGACTCAATATTTTTTCTTAAGGCCCGATAGTTCTCATTCTCTGTTATCTCTCTTCTATCTCGTCTCTCGCATCTACCTCTCTCCAGAGTCTTGTTCTTCCCACCTCGTCGCCTTGCCTTTGCCACGGCCATAGACAAATAGACTCTGTCTCTCGCGTCTCCCTCTCTCCATGCTCTCTCTCTCTCTCTCTCTCTCTCTCTCCTCCCTCCTTCTATTTCAGAGGGATTTGGGTTTTAATTTTAGGGTTACTGATTTGGGTTTTAATTTTAGGGTTACTGATTTGGGTTTTAATCTAACCATTTGGGTGTTGGCTTGTCGTTCTACCTCGATCAACAAAGTTAAAGAAACAAACTATTTAGGGTTTCAATTTCTTTCGACACTATTGTGATTTAGGTCTCTCTTTGTTTCCTCTGCAGGTGCTTAGCCTTACAAGATCGGCGAGCCCAACACCATGGGGCACCGCCTACGACTACCCTTCTGCTGTCCACCTGGACTACGCGGGCATCAACATTTGCTTGGTCGGCAACTCGGCCGCCATGGTGGTTCATGGGTATGACACCACCCTTCCTATCACGCTTGATGAAATGCTTGTTCACTGCCGAGCCGTGGCTCATGGGGACTTGCCCTTTGGCTGCTATGAGTCTAGCACCAATCAGGTAGGTAGTGAATAAACTGGAAAATTCCTCCGTAATTCTGTTGATTTGGGAGGTTTATTGTCTATGGGCCTTTTGTTTTCTTTTTCTAATTTTGAGAAAGATCTGTTTTGTTTATGAGAATGAGAAGGAAAAGGACATTGGAACATTGTTTGACTTTTTGTGCATGAGCATGACAGAGGGTGTTCTGTTTGGCTGATGAGAAAGTAAAAGAAAGGAAATTTAACTAATTTTGTTTTTGTTTTTGTTGTTTTTAATGATGAAATTTATGACCCAATTGATGAAATTATTGAAGCTACGAGCTTTCTTACTTTTTTTTTTTCAAATTTCATTGCAACCAAGTAGAAATAGAGCTGTATTGAATTTCAGAAATGAGAGTGTGTTCTATTTTGTTGATTGGGTTTGTTTTTTTATAAGTAGGCCATGGGTGGGTGATGTTGCAATTTCCATTATGAGCAGGCTGTCGATTCTGCAATGAGGGTTTTAAAGGAAGGAGGAATGGATGCGATCAAATTAGAAGGAGGGTCTCCTTCAAGAATTACCGTAGCAAAATCTATCGTGGAAGCTGGAATTGTTGTAATGGGGCATGTGGGACTTACTCCTCAGGCCATTAGTGTTCTTGGGGTCTTTAGGCCTCAGGGAAGGAATGTAGCTAGTACTGTCAAGGTCTGTGTCGGTAATTTGTTTTCCATTATGGGTTTGCAGGTGCTGAAATTTCTATTTATTGTAACGATGTTGTAGTGGATTTTTGTCTGCAGGTTGTGGAGACAGCACTGGCTTTGCGAGAAGTTGGTGACTGCGTGCAAAAGTACTATGAGTTAGCTATCAGTGTTCATGTAATGTTCAAGTCACTAAGAATGATGGTAAACCAGCATATTTCCAGGGAAGAGCTTGAACTATGGCCGCTATTTGGGAAACACTTCTCTGTGGAGGAGCAAAACAAAATGGTTGGTTTCATACTGGGGACTACAAGTGCTGAAGTGCTAAAATCTATGTTACCATGGGTAACTTCAGCACTTACAGTGGATGAACAGAGTAAAATGATGAATAACTTCAAGCAAGTTACCAAAAATACAATGTTCAACGAATGGCTTACTGAATGCTGGAAGGAAACTTCACTCTCAACTTCACAGACTGGAAAGCTTGAAACTAGGATTTCTCCAAAAGGTTTGTGCTTGAAAATGCTGCAAACATACAGATATCCTATATTGGTCTTGTTCCCTTCTGCATGATTCTATATTTTTGTTAGTTCAATATGCTAAATTTCAAGGAAGCCTGCGGCGAATTGATCACATGCTCAAGTCTCGTAAGAAGAATAACTTGAAGAATCTAATGACTAGGTTAGTCTGTTGGTAACTATGTGCTTTAAGATTTCTAAAATTATTATATTGTACATGAAACATAATGATTTAACTAACTATTCATGCCCAGGTCATATTCTCTATTTATAAACTACTCATCTTCTATCTTAGTTACTGGATGGCTGCTCAGCAGAGTCTACCTCAGGCCTTAGCAGAGGATAGATTTGATGGTGACGATTCAGTGGGACAGTCACCAGAATTTCGAGATCTTGAGAAAAGAGTGTATGGTTGTAAGCATTACAAAAGGAACTGCAAACTCCATGCTGCTTGCTGTGGCAGGCTGTTTACATGTAGATATTGCCATGACATGAGCAGCGACCACACAATTGATTGGTAATTTTCTGGTGATATTGTTTCTTGTCAAGTTGAGCCATTCTATCTAGATGACATTTTCTTATTTTCACTGCAGGAAAGCAACCACAGAAATGATGTGTATGCAATGTCTTAATATTCAGCCAGTCAGGCCAATATTCAGCCAGTCGGGCCAGTCACTAGACTCATAGTACTTTTGTCTGCAGGTTAGTATATTTGCATCTAGAGAAGTTTTAACAATAAAATTCGAATTAAATTCTGTAACTTTTAGGAGCACCAACTCATCCATTAGTTTATTCCACCCTACTCAGTCTCAAAAGCGGCTTTGAATGCATACACTAGAATTCTGGCTAACACTAGAACTCTATTGAATGTTGGCTATATATGCTAAAAGCATTGTTGGCTATATCTGCTAAAACTAGATGGTGCGTGTCTTGTTATTAGCATGGTGTCTTGTTATGTTATTAGCAAATCATGTCAATACATATTTTTGGATTGCACATATACATGTAATTTGATATTAAATTTAATATATTAATTATATATATAGGTGTCAAGAATCAGATAAAGGTCACGAGCAAGCTTCAATGAACCCTTTACTGAAAATGGTTTTTCAGGTACTCTAGAACCATGTCTATATCTCTACTGTCTATTCAGCATTTAATGTCGGTTACTGAAATTCTGGTTTTGAATGTATATAGGTTGTGCTGCACTCATTCGTCCCCCGTAAAATGACGTTACTTTTTGTTATATATACAAAGGTCTGGGGCATACTTTTTGAGCTTTTTAATGATATATCCAATTATGTTGTCCTGATGTAATAATATTCTCGTTCCATATTAACTTTTTCTTGTTTGTGGCTGTTTGTTTAGACCCCGTTTGAAAATCTAGAGCCTATTTTGAGGGAAGATATACATAAGGTAATTTCGTCTTCAGAGCTATGTAGTTTTTAAACCTTAGTTGTTTTCTTCATATCTCTCTGATATTGTAAATTCTACAACTTAGGTAAATTCCAAAATTGATGAAGTACGGCGTGAATGGGCATGTTATGTGTCGCTCAAACCTCAAAGTGGACAAGGTTTTTTTGCTCAGAAAGTGGACAAGGTTATCAACCCACTGTTTTGGTTTCTTTTGAACATGATTAATTACGTGGCAATCACTTTGATTGTCATTTTGTGATTGGTAGAATTTTCACATAGAATGTACAAAATTTTAGATTATGTGGTTGGTTGCTTTGGGATGTATGTACTAATTTAAAAGCTTTAGATTGCATGTAGACCTCAAATTGTTGTAATTGAACAGGTTCGAATACTTTTCATATTGAAATATGAATACATCATTGTTCTACCTATATTCGTTAATTTTGGAATGCAACAATATTAATTAATTTTTAAATCATATTCAGTACTGAAGGAACATCATTATCTACAACGGTTACCCATTCAAACCGTTGTAGAAATCCTCTTATTACAATGGTTAGAACCAACATCCATTGTATAATAAGAACATTTACAACGGTTATTCTGAAAACCGTTGTGCAAAGTTATCAATAACCGTTGTGGAAAGAATCATATTACAACGGTTTTTCTCAAAACCGTTGTTGAAAGTGACTTACTACAACGGTTTTTATCAATAACCGTTGTTGAAAGTGACTTACTACAACGGTTTTCCTCATTAACCGTTGTAGTAAGGGTTATACTACAACGGTTACTAAGCAAAACCGTTGTTGAAAGGGCCATATTACAACGGTCGCCCTTTTACACATGTTTTATATATGAGAATTTACAACGGTTTTCCTTAAAAACCGTTGTTGAAAGTGACATATTACAACGGTTTTTTACCGTTGTGATAAATAGGTACAAAAGACGACACTCCTAACCTCAACGGTTTTAGAAGACTTTCTACAACGGCTAAAAACCGTTGTCTATTAACTTTATTGTAGTAGTGATTCATTTCCAAGAGTCATGAAATGCAAAATGTTTCCTTCAGTTGCCATTCCTTGTACTACACATACCCTTTAGCAATGGGCTAATAGGCTAATAGAGTAGCTGTCATTTACTTTAATCCAGAGTAACGACACCTATACCACCATATTCACAAAAGGATCGCTTTTTGAGAGCGCAATAAATATTTATGATGGAAGCTTGTCCTACAACCATGGTCATACGTAAGATGTTTGGTATCACCTGTTTGATCTAACCGAGTACAATTATACTGAGGGAGGAAAATGATGCAATGTTGTACATATGCATCCTAACTTATCATATTATCACAAGTTTATTGTGAGTACCAGACTACCAGATGATAATGAGCAACATCACTTGCTTATTGCCACTCCATGTACCATGCATACCCTTGAGCAATGTGTGCTTGCAAGTGTATGTTTGATAGATTATTGCAATCGAAATTTTATGTCCCCTTTTGACTTAGATGATGTTGCAAAAATATTGGGGTATTAAAATTATGTGAGGTATTATTATGGAATGCTAGGAACAAAGTGTGAGAATAGTTTGGAAAGAAAGTTGGTACATATGCAAAGGGATAAAATTTTTGCCGATATGCTTGATACTTCACCCCAAAGTAGAGTAGCAGTCATTTACTTTTCACATGGAATTTCCTATGGCTATATACCTTAAACACAAACATCTGAAACACATATACATGTACAAAAAGGTGAGAGTGCACCTAAACAACATCTACATCCTCCAGAATGTGAGAGTGAACCTCAAATACAATAAGGAATAACTAATTGGGTGGATTTGGATGTAGAAGAAGAGGTTGGAGATACAAATGTGACTATGGATGACACTAATGGGGGACACGATGAAGCGAAATAACAATATGATGATTTTTTTATATTCTAACAATGAGCTTTCAGATGATGACGATGTTGTATTTCAAGCTAATGTTGAGGGTGCAAGTAAGGAAGACCTCCAAAATGAACTAAGATAAGACAATCGAGAGTCTTATGATGCTGCAAACACAGAAGACTTGAAAAGGCTATTAAGTAATGGTGATGGTGAAGGATCTTAGGAAGATGGAGTAACTTCAGGAATGGGGAGGAGGAGGATAAGGAAGAAGGTGTTGAGGTTCCCTCAATTCAGGAAAAAAACTCATTTGAGAACCATTAGTTTTGAGTTGGGTATAGTATTTGCAAATGCCCATGATTTCGAAGATGTCATTCAAGAAAATTTCATCAATAATTACAAGGATTATAAGTTGAAAATCAATTATTGATATAAAGTGAATGTTGTTTGTAAGAACGACAAATGCCCTTGGTTTTTTATGCATCAACAAATGACCAATCAAATAGGAAAGCCCCTCCTTATGTTAAAATATTTCATGGAAAGCACATATGTTCAAGAGATGAGTATAATAAAATCATGATAAGCAAGTGGTTGGCGAGGAGATATTCAGAGGACATTATGAGTAATCATAAAATTGTTGTTAGCGTAATGAAGGAAAAGGTGAGGAAAGATTATATGACAAATTTTAAGGTGGCAAGCTTATAGAGCAAGAAAGGAAGCTAATGACAAATTGGAGGGTTACTTCCAAGAGTAGTATAACAACCTTTGGGATTACTGTAAAGAACTAAGAATGTCTAACCTTAGAAGTACTATTATAATGAAAACAGAAATGGAGGGTTCAAGGCCAAGATTTTATAAATTGTATGTATATTTTGCAGCTTTGAAAAAATGGATTTGTTGCGGGTTGTAGACCACTTGTGGGTCTTCATGGGTATCACATAAAAGGTCCTCATCCATGAAAACTTCTAACTTCTAACTCATATTGCTTTTGCTATTGTTGAGATTGAGAACTAGGAAACTTGGACTTGGTTCATTGAGTTCTTTATACACTACAAGAAAAACATCATTTGCTGACGACTAAAAAGCGTCACGATACCCATTAGTTGATGGCTTGGAAAATGCGAGGAGTGCCAGTATCACTAAAGGGTGTAGTCATTCTTGCCGCTTATTATCCGTCAAGTTACAGAGCTTCCTGACGGCTAAAAAGCTTCACGAACCAATTAAAAACAGTCAATGAACACTTTTCATGTCGCTTTCTAACCATCAACAAATATACTTCTTGACACTTAAGAAATCTTTCTTAATGCTTTTTAGCCTTCAAGAGTAGTATAATATTTATTAAAAAAAAGTGTCTTGGACAATTAAAGTTGCCAAGAAAAAATATTGGTATCTAAATGAATAATATATATAAATAAACTGAAATTTCACACCAAAAGAAATAGAATAATTAGATTACAAAAATTTTATAAGACGAATGATATTGAAATCACATACAAAATTACATTGAAAACAAAACATATTGAAAATGAACGAAGCTATCTAGTTCAGTAGAACTTCTAACTTAGGAGCTTGACTTTCCCTAGCACTTTATGAGCCTAAGACTTCCTTTGTGGCTTAAGCCTCCCTTTAAACAACAAATCTGTCAAAAGATAAACATATGAATCAAATAGTTATGACATAGCCCAATTAATAACAGTCGGTAAACATAATCTAAAAGATAAAATTGGCTACTAAAAACATGAATTAAAGAGTAAAGGAGTATTGACATGGTTCACATATATGCTCTCCTTGTCAATTTCAAAGAGACTAGAAGCCATGAGCATTCTATGATGCGAACACAGTCTGCACATAATGCAGAATCCCATGGCTAGCTAGAATCACATAATCTACAAGTGCAGGATGAGAACTTATATGCTGCACAAAACAGAAAGCGACCACTATCTTGATAATGTTGGTGGTGTACCTTGATAGTAACCATGTAACAGCTTATGCATCCCCAAATTTGACATAAAAAATAGTCATACTTAATAATCTACACAAAAGTAGATTCCACACACATCAACCTTTTCCAAATTTCGAAAAAAAAAAAATCAGGAATCAATTTTTTCCCAATGAAAACATAAAGTCGAATATGAATTGTCAAAAAAGAAAAAAGAGAGATATAGGATAGAGAGACTAGCTTAATTAACAAATGTGTGGGCTTCCAAAAGTAAACTTTGTGTTCATCTGCACAAAATAGTTAAAGTGATCAATTATGAAAAACAATCTTATCTAACACAACAGAAAGAAAAAAAAAAAGAGTGGAATTATTTATCAAATGCTTACCATTTTTGAGCAAAATCAATGTCTTGGTTCCCTGTCATCAAAATTCAAAGTTGATAGGTAGCATGTCTCTCAATGAATCTACCCCATTTATCCCACTTAACATTGTCATGATTTAGGTGATGATTTGCACAAGAGGTCCATAACAAACAACAATATTTTTCCTTTCTATGGGTTCAATTCATAGTGACCAAGTGTCTTGAATCAAAGGTTTGACGTAAATCCCCTTCTAATGAGACCCAAATTGTAAGTTTAGAAATAATCAAATAGCATATAGTGGAACAATTTACCTTGTAACCTAATCAAAAGCATGAAATTACTTTTGGATCACATAGAGAAAAGTTAACCATTCTGGTTTGGTACAAAAAATAAATATTGCACACAAGACCAAATCTATAAGGAATATTTGGTTCACCTTGCAGAGGAGTTACAACTGCATTGTAATATTTGACGTTGTACTATGCAAAATCATACATTACTAGACCATACGTTGGTTCAATTAATTAGAAAAAACCATAAATATTCTATAACATATGCAATTGAACAAAAAAAAAAGGAAGAAAAAGAGGAAAAACAAAAAAGCATATTGAAATTCATCTCAACTTTTTGATGGTGCTATGAAGAATACAGCCAAAAGTATAATCATGGAATTTATAGTTTCTTTTTAGACAGCTATACATGTGAAATACGAAAAGTTAGTATTTAGCATAAAAAAAACCTTATTTAAGAATCACACAAATCCTAATACAATACTCAATAAACTGAATTGAATAACTAAAGAACTATTGAATCTAACCTAGGCCTTACAAACTTAAAGCCCTGCCAACAATGTTAACTAAATGAAAATGAAGTTTCCTATGAATGAAGTCAAGTGCGAGTGCAAGATCCATGGCATAGAAAATGAAGACAAAACAAAAGATTGACTCCTTCAAATTCCCAGGAAGAAAAATCATGCAATTCACAGAAAATTGTAGCACTAAGAAATAATTTTTAATAGCATCCATCTTGAAGAGAGCAAACGAAATAACCAAAATTATGAGAACCATAGGAACTCATACTAGAAACCAAAAAACCCAATTAGGAAAACGACCCAAATACATAAAACAAATTAAATATGTTTCATATTCAAGTCTTCAGACTCGAACTTTTCAATAAAATAAACCCCAATTCATAAAAGATATCCAATCCATTATGTTGTTTTTCATAGTTCACATTTCGAAGAAAACAACCTCAAATTCTCAAAATAGATGAAGAAACATACCTCAGTTTGAAGTTGACATGGGAAGAATTTGATTACGATGATGTCGCTTGAACCATAGTAAGAAAGAATATCTAACTCACTAGTCGGAAGAGATTTTGGGTTTGTAAATGAAAAAGAAAGTGGGCAACACTTAGGAAAGTTTCGAAGTGGAATTATAACAGGAGCCCACTCATGCTCCAACATCTTTATTTTTAATTTTTATATATTTTCTTAGGAATGCTCCAACACCTTTATTTAAGAATCTAAGATATAATGATGGATGACGCTAAATGTGTCAAGTATAGATCTTATTATAATAAGTATTTTGAAAAGACGTCAAGTATATATCTTATTATATGACGGTTTCAAAAAAAAGTCATTTACTGATGCTATTAATTGACGGTTTTTAATAAATGACACAAACCAAGATATAATGTTTACACTTTTTCTACAAAGCGTCTTGACGGTTTTCATTAAAGCGTCAATTATGTAGTGTCAACTGTGATGATTTTTCTTGTAGTGATAAATTATGTGGGAATTGAGAATTATCTTATTTAGGTCTTTGACACTAATAAGAAAAATGGTTAATTCATGCAATACAATCATTGGTTCCTAGTTCAAAACACACACAATGTGTAAGGCACCTTCATAACAACTTCAAGCAAGAGTATGGTGGTCTTGAGTTGAAACAAAGGTTCGACAACTGTAGTCTTATTGGAAGATGAGATGAGTAAACTACAAAACCTGGATGGTATTATTGCATATCAATGGTTTAAAAGGGCGCATGTCCGTAGAACAGATCCCACTTCAAAGAACACACAAATTATGACATTTTTCTCAACAACCTTTGAATCATTTAGTACTACCATATTGGACGCAAGAGATAAACTCATTATCAATATGTTGAAAAAACTTAGGATGTTTGTCGTGCTGAGGATGGCAAAACAAAGAGAAGTTTGTGATAAGTGGCATGGTGAGATTGGACCAAGGATGCATAAGATACTTGAGAAAAATAAGGTGGTAAGCAGTTATTATTTTGCATATTTGGCAGAGGAAAAGAAGTACAAGGTGATACATAAGAGTAGGGTTGAATATGTTGTTGACTTGGCAAAACACACATGCTCTTGTAGACGATGGAAACTAACTGGAATCCCTTGTGGACATGCAATTGCAGGCATTTATAGAAGGATGATGATCATGTTAAGTATGTACATTCTTTATATACGAAGGGAGATTGGAAGATGGCTTATTGGCCTTTCATTCACTCTATGGCCCATGAAACTGAATGGATACATAATTGGTTACCACCTATTTATAAAAAGCAACCTAGGAGGCTGAAGAAAGTGAGAGCTAAAGAGCCAAAGGAGGCACAAACAGCAACACCAATTGGGAAGAAGCTACCAAGATCCTACCATATGAAGCTCAAATGTGGTTTGTGTAGGGAGGAAGGACATAACAAGAAAACTTGTCCTAAAAAAAAAGGAAAAACTAGCAATCATGTATACGAAACTGTGTTTATGTTCATTTTCAATCCTAAAATTATGTAGTCGTTTTCATTGTTGAAATATGCAAAAGTTCTATGTAAGGATAACCATCAAATGGGCATTTAGAGAATCCAAATGCAACTAAGAATGTAAATTTGGAGGTTAGAAAACTCCTAGTAAGTGTTTTGAGCTCCTCATTGTCTTCCTTGTTCATGGTTGTTAATTTATTGTATGCATAACATGTGCTTGTTATTGGCTTTGTACGTAAGTTAGACGAATTCTAACATCCCAACCATCAAATGCAAAGAAAAAGAGGATTTGGACCATAAACAGGATAAGAGGAGTTTATGAATCCATGCATGAACTTCTTTTGTGTTTTTGTGAATTAGGACAATGACGAATCATACTCTAGGAAAATTTAGATTTCATTTTCATTTTGGCTAAGTATTTTGTGACAATTTGTATATTGTGTATTGGACATCCATTTGAATATCTTGGAAGTTGATGCATTTTATCCATTTTGTGTATGGAATTTAGTCATCCACATGATCCATTTTGAATAGAAGAAGGTTTGAAACACAAATTTTTTTGCATGAGTATTTATGACATTAAACTTGTTGGTATTTGATTATGGAATCATAAGACAACATGCAATTTGCAAAGTTATTGATTTGGTTCGTCCATGTTTTCTTTTTTGACTTTCCTTTATGGTTTGCTCATATATTATTTGAAAATTTTCTTCTAATGTGGGGTGTGTCAAAAACGCTACGTTAGACATGTGTTTTTTTTTCAGCCCTTTTGCAAATTCTATTATAATATAGCCTTTTGGTCACGTGCTACTTGAGCCTTAATATAATTATATGAGTGTTGTCCCCACAGTGCATTTATTGTTCTTCATAAATCCCTTTTCTCTCCGCTCTCTCCTCTTCCTCTGCTCTCTTCAGAAACCTTAAAATCCATTTTCAATATTTATGGGTTTTACATATCGGATGTCTGTGAGTGCGATGGTGTGACTAGGAAATGGCTGGAAGTCGTCGTTTCAAGGAAGGTAACGGTTGTAGAAGATTCTGATGCCATGCAAGCTGGTTTGTAGGGGTTGTTGTTGATGCGAGCACATGACTTTTGTAGATCGGAGATCCCTTATCCTAGGGAGAGTAAGTGGGTTCACTGGAATATGTTGTGGTTGGAGAAGAAATTGATCATTGCTATATAGAGACTGAGAATCTGGGTTTGGTTTTTATATGTGGTTCTGGGTTTGGATTTATGTGTGGATTTGTAAGAGGTGATAAGGATAGTTGGACATGATTTTCAAGGGATTGGGTTTCGTAGAGAGAGTGGAAACTAAGAGGGTAGAGTGAAAAAGGAAGCTTGATTTTGACTTAAAGAGGAGAGAAAGATTTCTCAGTTGACACTAAAGGATTGTTTGGTACGGTGGATTATCATGGACTGGACTAAATCCTAAGACTGTCTTGGATTAGTTCAGATTGGCCTAAGTTGGATTAAGTACTGAGCTACGTTTGGTGTTGCGTTAGACTAAGGAGCTGGATTATAAAAATAGTGAAGACCTATGTTTGGTGCTGTGTCGGAATAAAAAAAAAAATTATTTTATTAATTTCTCTCTCTTTTTCTGTTTTCGCTTTTTTTTCTAAGCGTTTTCTTCTTCTTTTCACTCTTTTTTTTGTTGTTATTGTTTTCTTCTTCTTTTTTCTTCCTATTTCATTCAAAAACTTTTTTTTTTTCTTATGTCTCGAAACCTCCTACCTACCTTTCTTTTTCCACTCTGACCAAAAAAAAAAACCCTCTCTTTTTCCATTCAAAAACACTTTTTTTTTTTCCCTTTATCTCTCGAAACCACCCTATTTCTCCATACTAACCCAAAACCTTCATCTCCCTACTGCATAAAAAATAAGGATGTTTGCTTCCCTAGCCTCCCTAGTTTTGATTTAGGGTCTTTCAACTGGCCTTTGGGCTAGCTAGATCTGCTTCCCCATCCCCTTCTACTGTTGGGGGTCTTTATTGGCAGAGACTTGCTAGATGACAGAGCCAACTCATTAATTTGAGCTCTTTCTCTGCCTCTTGAACGCCACCAGGAAAGCTCTTCTTCCTTCCCTTTTAGGCCAATGGTTCTATCATATTATTGGATATTGAACTTTTTGGTTTTGTTAGTTTCCCGAGTTTATGCCTATATATCAATTTGCCTTTTGACTAGCCCAAGCCAACTTGGAGCGGCAACTAGAGTTAACTAAGACACATCAGCAAGTTTCGATTGGGTTTGTGGTGGTGGGGTTTTGATTCAAGCCAAGGGTCAAACTGGCGTGTTCAAAATAGCTCTCTTGCTATTTTGCGAACCACATTTCGGTATGGTTGTATTAGACAAGCGAGTCCGGGTTTTTTTACACTGATGGACTATACAATCCCATTTAAGTTAATCCCTTCCTTTACCAAACTTGGGTTTCAAGTATTATATAACACAGTCCAGTCTAGTGAGGCATAATGAGGCATACCAAACATGGCCTAATAGGACATTAGAAGAGCACTAATAGGACAATACTAAAGGGTCACTACATCTAATTATGAGAGGGTTTCTAAGAGGAGAGAGAGTAGAGAGATTGGGAAATTTGATTTATGAAGAATGAAAAAACAAAAACAAAATAGAGCATGCACTATGGGGACATCATTGTATATTTATATAAAGGGTATTGAGTAATAGCATGTGACCAAAAGGCTAGAATAGAATTTTGCAAAAGGGGTATTATTGAATAAAGGTTTTGAAAATGGGCTATTTTAGCATAAAACCCATTATATTATTGTATACGAGCTTAACATATGTATCGTGCCAGCAAACTAACAAATTGTTTGACTAAATCTCATTGCAAGGGCTACTTGTGAGCATGTATGTTAACCTTGAGGACCACGAATGACAAAAAAGAAAAAGAAAAAGGATGCAATGTGATAATTTTGTAAAACTCAAGAAAGTTTTGTGATAAAATTTTTGGGACCACGAACTTCTTGTATAATTAAATATAAATAAGAATTGGCACTTGAAAAATGGTGCGTTTTTTAAAAACTACAATTTTTCACTTCATATTAGTGCCAAGATGGTTCGTTGTTCATCCACTTTAAGATAAATATATAAGAACATTTTAGATAGTAGAAACTACAAATCGTGAAGGAAAATGATGCTCGGTTACCGTGTTGTTGGACTTTTGGGCTTGAGGAAGGAACCTCATTTTCACATGGGCACTTACAAGATATAAATAATGTATATTTCTCAATAGAACCTCCAATTTAGACCACTGACCAAGGAATTGTGGCTGCATAGTGGTATCTTTAGGAAAAAAAAAAACACAGTGTGTTGTTCTCCAAACCACACCATTAAAAATGTTGTGAGTTTTTTACTAGTGAATGGCTCTAAGGAGTGGTGGAATTAGGCCTAAGCATAGTACGATATGGTACGGTATTGACCACATCCCGCTTTCGATACCGGAATTTTCAAACAACACTGTACGGTATGGGATTGGTGTTTTGGTTTTTTGGAACCGAATCATACTAGAGTCGATCAGTTTCGATATGACACGGTACCATTTCGATACCATTGTTGCTGAGATTGGAAAAGAGAAAAAATACTGAGATGAAAGAGAGGAAAAAAGAAACAGAGAAAGAGAAAAGAGAGGAGAGAAAAAAAATAGTAATGGAGAGAAAGAAAGTGACGAGGAGGGAAAGAAGAAAGAGAAGAAAATGAGAGAGAGAGAGAGAGAGAGAGAGAGAGAGAGAGAGAGAGAAGAAGAAGAAGAAGAAGAAAGAAAGGGAGAGAGAAAGAGTGTGTGTATAAAGAAGAGAGGAAGAAGAAGTAGAAAGGAAAAAAAAAATAAAAAGGGCAAAGATATATGGGGATGGAGTGGGGAGGGCGGCTAGGAAGAAAGACCAGAGAAAGAGAGGAAGAAGAGATGAAGAAGAAAGGAAAAATAATACACAAAGATAGAGAGAAAGATATGAGAGAAAAAATAATATAAATAAGGGAGGGGAGATATTAAATAATCGGAAAGAGAGAGAAAATGAAAAGGAATAAAGAAATAAAGAAGATGGATACTATTTGGTACGGTATGACACCAAACGGTACAAGAAATATAAAACCGGTGTCATGCCAAACATAAACGTATCATACCGTTTACATTGCAACACCGACCAATACGGTATGAGATTGGTACGGTTTGACATGATTTCGGTTTGGTTTCAGTTTTTCAGTTTTGATGCCCAGCCCTAGGTGGAATGTGAGACAAGGTGTAAAAATACGCAAGGTATAGTGATGGAATTGAAAATGTAGAGGTAAAGTAAGATTTGAGAAGGTTCAAGGAATAAATTGTGACGTGTACACGGACACGGTGGTCGGCAAGAAGAACTAAATACAAAGACGAAGACCTAAAAAGCAAGAAGGCTGGCTTTCAAGGAAGCATCCAGAACAAAAACATTTTCCTCTATTAATTCTTTTCTTTTCTTTCCTAATAAAACTTGCAAAGAAATATACCCTATTGTGTCATCAAACCATCCAACGGTCCACAATGCACAAGGACCAAAAGCCTCGAGAGAAGAATTCTAGACCCTTCCTAACTACAAACTCAAATCCCAACCGTCCACTGATTTCTCGCGAATAATCACCTGATATATCTATATATATATACGCCCGGCTACACTTCGCCTAGTAGTGCTCTTTAGGTTGTTATTGTTCTTCTGTTCTGGCTTTCGTTGCAAGAAAATAGCAGATTCTTTGGGAGCATCAGAGTCGTGAGATTGATTTGGGTTCTGGGTTTTCAAGAAATCAGTCAAATTTAATCGAAGAAGATGTTCGGGAGGGCGCCGAAGAAGAGCGATAACACTCGGTACTACGAGATTCTGGGAGTGTCGCAGAACGCTTCTCATGACGACTTGAAGAAGGCTTACAAGAAAGCCGCCATCAAGAACCATCCTGACAAGGGTGGAGATCCTGAGAAAGTAAGTTTACCCCCATCTTTCCTTTTTCTCCAGATTTCTCGATTTTGTTTCTGTAATGGGATTCTGAGAAATGGGTTTTTGTGGATTCTAATCGTTCTATTGTTATTCTTCTTGTGGCTCTGTTCAGCCCTTTTGTTCTTATTGAATTTGATAGAGTAAAATCCTGGGTTGACCTAAAAATTTGTTTTTGAATTGTTTTTATAGATGGAAGTATATCTATGTGATAATGGGTTGGGGTTGTTTGGTCGATTTGAAATTCTAGTTGTAGGCCTAATGAGATTTGTACATATTTTGCGCAGTTTAAAGAGTTGGCTCAGGCTTATGATGTTCTGAGTGACCCTGAGAAGCGTGAAATCTATGATCAGTACGGTGAGGATGCACTCAAGGAAGGAATGGGTGGCGGTGGTGGCGGCCACGACCCATTTGACATCTTCTCATCTTTCTTTGGTGGTAGCCCATTTGGAGGTGAGAATCGTGTGATTAATTTTTATGGTTTAACTCAGGGGGTTCTGATTTTGTGAAGTACAATGGATGTGAATGAATTTTGTATTTCTTTGTATGAGCAGGTGGTGGCAGTAGCAGAGGCCGAAGACAGAGACGTGGAGAAGATGTGGTCCACTCACTGAAGGTCTCTTTGGAGGACATCTATCTTGGGACCTCAAAGAAACTGTCTTTATCGCGTAATGTGTTATGCTCCAAATGTAATGGGTGAGTGAAAGAAAGTACTAAATATGTAATTTTTAGCTTGATGCTATGATGAAATTTAGACCTTGGTGGTTTATATGTGTAATGCTCACATTAGATGTTGATATGTTGTTGTTAATGGCAGTAAGGGGTCGAAATCTGGGGCTTCATTGAAGTGTGCAGGCTGTCAAGGAACTGGTATGAAGGTCACAATCAGGCACCTAGGCCCCTCTATGATTCAACAGATGCAGCACGCTTGCAATGAGTGCAAAGGTACTGGAGAGACCATCAGTGACAAAGACCGCTGCACGCAGTGCAAAGGAGAAAAGGTTGTTCAAGAGAAGAAGGTGTTGGAAGTCATTGTGGAGAAGGGTATGCAAAGTGGACAGAAGATCTCATTCCCTGGTGAAGCAGACGAAGCTGTATGTTGTGTTGTCATTAATTGTGATTTTGTAGTAGCAGTTGTTGATTCTTAAACGTAAATGTGGCGGTTGATTAATTTGACATCTCACTTTGGTGATTGCAGCCTGATACAGTCACTGGTGATATAGTGTTTATCATTCATCAAAAAGAACATCCAAAGTTCAAGAGAAAGGGTGAGGACCTTTTTGTGGAGCACTCTCTGTCCCTCACCGAGGCTCTCTGTGGCTTCCAGTTCGTTTTGACCCATTTGGATGGCAGGCAGCTGCTTATCAAATCAAACCCTGGTGAAGTTGTCAAGCCTGGTTAGTAAAGAGCATGAACTCACATGGTTTCGGGTTTTGCTATTGATTGTTGTTTCTCAGACATTTTATTAACCTTTTGATTGGTTTTGTTGGTGGTATTGAAAATGCAGATTCGTTTAAGGCGATCAATGATGAAGGGATGCCCCTCTACCAAAGGCCATTCATGAAGGGGAAGCTGTACATTCATTTCAACGTGGACTTCCCAGAGTCTCTGAACCCAGAGCAGGTCAAGGCTTTGGAAGCTATTCTTCCATCAAAGCCAGGAGCATCTCAGCTTACAGATATGGAGGTGGATGAATGTGAGGAGACAACTCTGCATGATGTGAACATGGAGGAGGAGATGAGGAGGAAGCAGCAGGCTCAGGCAGAGGCTTACGACGAGGATGATGACATGCCTGGTGGTGCTCAAAGGGTGCAGTGCGCACAGCAGTGATGATAGTTTCTAGAACCTATAGAAGTTCTCTGAAGTGATGGGGGCTGAAGAACAACTGATGACTGAGGTAGGAGGGGGAGGGGCTTGGCTGTGATGATGGATGGCGGTCTAGCTAGTTGGAGTCCAGAATTTTGGAAAACTTTTATAATCAAATGTTATGTTATGATTTTGAACCTGTTATTCTTGAACTATTGATAAATGACCATCATTATTCTTACTTCTCTTTAAGAAATCTTTTCTTTTCTGTGCCCCTTTTATCTTTTTGGTTTCTTTATTTTTTTTAAATGCTTAATTGAATGATGTTGTGTAGCGAATATTAATTTCTGGTAATGACTTCTTTTTGGCTTTATGTATTTCTGCTGTCGGTAACTGAGGTAGTAATTGGGGGTGAAAATGAGGTAGTAATTGTATGTTCTTATTAGAGTAATTGTTCTTTCGCTGATCTTCAGGATCTTGACAAACGAGAGAGCATTTTTGCTTTGCTCATTACCATAAATTGGTGCCGTTGAATGAGTACAAATTTCAAAATTTATATTGGTCCAACGGTAATTAACGAAGTGGTAATTTGACAGTGAGCAAAAGTGTCCTCGACTAGTAATGAGCTAGTTACTGTAAGTACTGAAAGTCTGATATATTTGTCAAAGCACCTGTGGGATAAGAAGAAAAATAGCTTTTTCAGGCAACATCTCTAAGAAGTTCAGAACTAACTCTAAGAAATAGATTTTGGTCACAAAGTCCAAAGGAGAAAGAATTTCACAAACTCTGTACCTGAGCCTTCATCAATTTTGAAGTTTTGTTTTGGTGCATTTTAGTTGGTTTCTTATGGCTATAGGTAATTACATAATTAAGTCTTCATTCAAAAGATCATCATTACAAAAAAAATTAGCACAATCAAAAACCATTAACGAGTTCTATTTTGTGTAAGGGGCTTGTATGGGGATAACACTATTTTTCTATTTCCGGCCAATAATAATATGATGTGTGATAATAGTTTCACGTGGTATAGAATTATTAGTCGGGATTCGGGAATATCCATTGCAAGTGCAAAGACCCTTGACTTTCCTCTTTTTCTGAGCAGGATACCTATAGCCAGAACTAACTCTTAAACATTAAGAAATTGATGAAATTGATTTTGTTAACAAAGTCCAGAGACCCCGTCTCTTTCTGGACCTTTTTCCTTTCCTAGAGAAGGATCTATTGGTGGGCATGGATATGCATTTGTTTTTTTTGGCCTCTTCTCTTTATCGATGTGTGAGGAGTAATATAAAAGATCAAATGTGACAATTTCGCGAACTTCACAGACCATTTGTGAAAATAACCGTATAAAATATGTAGGGTTCCATCATTTAGCCAATTGAACATTTTAAGAGACGCTGCCGTTTTCATGCGCACAACATCCAGATTGGACTCTTTGAGAAAACAGAAGATCAGTATCGGAGTCCAATTAGCCCAAATAGAACTTGAGAACCGCTGAGAAAGGCAAAATGTTCACCAAATGTTTGGAGTGGGAGGACAAAACTCTCCAAGAAAAAATCAATTGAATTTCATAACATAGGAAATTTTCTCTATGAACTGATATTCAGTAAAAATACTAGTCATGTGGACTTTCTATCTTTTTATGGAGATACCGAAGTACCTGCAGAATAGAAGTCTTTGGCTTATCCCCATATCTAACACACAACTTCGCCACAGCTAGAAGACTTTTAAGCTCCCTAGAATCATAACTATTACCTAGATCAGGATCAAGCATCTTGTGAATGGAGCTACAGAATCGATACTCTCGGATCCATTGAACCAGATCAGCACCCCCGTCATCTGCTGACTGACCAGTGATGAGCTCCAGTATCAGCACCCCAAGCTGGAACATGATGTTACCGCATTCCTGACCCATGCAATCTGCCAAAAACAAAAAAGGGGAAGATGAGGATTACAATTAGTATTTAAAAGGGTGATGGTAAAGAAAGCCAACCTCTAGCGCATGAGGTATGAGGTACTGTGACATAATTTTCACCAGAACTTTGAAGGCCAACGTCTGAAAGCTGTGATCAGGAAAGAAGGTCATTTGATGTTTGACAAAGATGACAGCATTAGCCTTTAGGACACCAAGTAGATCCAAATCTTCAGAAAATGATAAGATAAATGGAACCCTAACCTTTGCATTAAAGTTTTCATCTAGCATGATGCTACTTGAGCTAATGGAGACATGATACATTGGAGGTTCATTGAAGAGAAGCAAATATTCCTGCATTGAGGTTTCAGTACAGTGTAAGCTAAACTCATATGGCCATACCTATACATAATTGATGCAAAAGAACCAAAGAGCTTCCAAGTTCTGCTTGGATTGGATGCAATAAAAGAACCAGCAGATTAAATCCAGTTCAAACAGTATCCTGCTGTAGATGTGGAAAATGATACTGCGAGTGCCTATCGATTAAACATAAAAATTAAATAGATAAAATTTTCAACACTAATTTAATATTTGCAAATCATCTTAATAAAACGTGATTTAAGGTGTACAAGATGCACACAATCAATTTATGTAGTAATTGTTTGTACTGCTAGTTAAGATGATTACGTCTTGCTTCTAAAACATACCAATGCAGCTACCACACCAATGACTATTTGTAGCCTTGTCCTCCAATCCAAGGGGGTTCTAAGGGGATCTGACAACAATAATGTGAAAATCAAATTTTTGCACTGATTTTCTGATACATGCATGCACAAACTTCTGCTCAGAATGTTACCAGTGAGATGCTCCTTCAAGCTCCCTCTTTCTATGTTGTCAAAAACTAGCAACCTGAAACAAAAGAAAAAAAAAAAAGTTAAATAAAAAATCAAAGGAACAGATCTATAGAAAAAACACAGAGCAACTAATAATTTGTCAGACAACAGCTAAGGTATATAATTATGAGTGGTGATTTCCCCACTCCAATTTTATCCACTTACACTCCATTTTATAACTAAAAAGGACAGAATGAGCCATTACCCATAATTATTGTCGTAATTATTCATACATTGCAGAGACGATGGACAGAATGAGCCATATCAAAATTATTGTCAATCCTTGGCAATAGACCTAAGTTTGAAGGAATGTCAAAGTTTTTCCTCAAAGGTTTATCATGAGTTTTACGTTACATATAGATTTCAGGAAATTAACAAGAATTTCAAAACCACTGAGAAGAATCAATGAAACAAAGCATCATGTCATGAGCCCATTCAACAGAAACCACACTTAAGCAATGCTGAAAACTAAAAGCTTTTCAAATCGAATATATATTTTTTTCATAGGAAACATCATTAAAAGAGAAAGAAATATTACAAAAAAATGGACAAGATACTGGAGCAAAGAACTAAAGAATCCTAATAAGACAGCTACCTACACCAGTAACAACCTTAAATACAAAAAAGCCAGCAAAGTACATAAGACACTAATAAACAGCAGCATTCCAATCTGAAAAAATAGCAGAGAAATATTATCCCAAAAATTTAAAGAGATTGAAGCCCATGGAGATGCCTGACAGTGAACCATCTACCACAGATAATCCATCTCCTCACCCCTAACATTCTCAAATATACTTCTACTCTTCTCCGTCTAAATTATCCAAAACAATAGCCATCGCCACACATATTCCCAGAACCATACGCTTCTTTCTTCCACCAAAAAACATGTGGCTCTTGCAAATATTGTCACACACTCAGCTCGAATGATCACATAGCCTACCTAACAGCCTTAACCAAAGGGTTATGCTACCGGGCATGCAAAAACAAATGGTTGACACTCTCTGCTCCATCTTTGCACATCACACTCCATTGAGGAAAAAGATATAAAGGTCTTCTCCTCTGAACCATGTCACAAGTGTTAACCCTCCAATGAGTAAATTCCATGCTAACACCAGTATCTTAGAAGGCACTTTTGCCCTCCAAATTGCAAAAGAGGATAAGGACAAAGAAAAAGGTTTCCCATCAATGTCTCAAGTAGGATTTACCAGAAAAATCCCCTGATGTTTCCAACATCCACTTCCTCCTATCAGCCCTTAGTGAAACCAGCACTGCACAGTCTCTAACAGGGTTAATAAGGACAACAGCTCCCTAAGTTCCAGCTCATTCAAATTCCCACAAAATCAAAATTCCAACTACAGGGAAGATAAATTAACACATGCTCTAGCAATGCTAAAATGATAGAACTGTGATAATTTATAGTCTAGGAAAAGAAAGGCATAATGCGTTTTCCCCCACCCAATGCTCTTCGCAAAGCCTATATTATTCACTACAGAATAAAAAGCTCGAACACAGCTACAATAACAACCTAGTGTAGTCTGAACTCAATACAAACTGAAATACAGCATCTGATGAAACAAACACACCACCGCAAGATCATGTTGAATGAAGCTGAAATACACATGTTATGGGTAATCAAAAGCAGGGTAGAGAGGATCTTTGAATGAATACCTACAAAATAGATGGTTTGTATTAGTGAAATACTATGCGGAGTGGGCCCTACAAGGGTGTCCCTCAACGGAAGCTCTCTGTATATATATATATATATATATATATATATATATATATATATGTACTAAAATTATATTTGTGAAAATAGTTTAACCATATAAGTATAAACTGAAAGAAAACTATGCCAGTTGTAAGTAGATACATTATGCCACAAACCTGCAATGTTGCACTGAAATTCCTATAGCCAATTTCACACCTTTATGATTATATAGAACAAAACTTATCTCATTTAAGATCAAATTACACACTATTAAACCGAGGGTCAGGTATCCAAGGTGGAGTTTACCACTAGGGATGCCCATCATTTTCCCAGCCTCTTTCCATTTATGGAGAGGGCAAAGCAGCCCAACCTCTAGATTTACTGTGGCGTATACCAAGCCATGATAAAAACACATATTTTCCTCTCTTCCCAAACGATGGCCTGTTTGTATGGACAGGTAGGTGGAAATTAAAGAAAGAAAGTGACAAGAGTGAAAAAAGGGGATGAGACCGTTTATGTCCAGTAGAGAACCCCTTGAGAGCAAGAAGGTGGCGATGATGCAAGCGCCCCAAGAGTTGCACTTCTCTGTAGAAGGCATCTTTTCCTTGATCGTAATCTCTCATTTCTTTTATCAATACAACCCCACCATCTTGAAATCTGGCCTTGTAAGCAGCTATATGAGAAGTGGTATACATGATACTCTGAAAACCATCTGTTGCTCTCTTTATATCCTTGTATGGAAAACGCTTCATAAATAATACCCTGCCTGAAAATGAGAACATATAACAGGTGAGTAAAATAATTTCCTTATAACCTCCGAGTACAAATTTATTTAAACTCATGTAGTTGGAAAACAAATTGCATCCAATTTCTGTTTCTAACTGACTAAGATATCATGGTTATATTAGAAAAGACTAAAGTTAAATAATTGCCCCATAGTAATTACTTTAAGAGTTGTTTGTGAGGAAAACTAGGAATAAATTGTAACTATGGTTTCTCCAGCATGTGGGTCTGGTGGGGAGTGAAACATCAAGTGTGCAGGTTCCATTCTTCAAAGAGAGCGCCTCATGCAAATATAGATCAAAATCACCCCTAAGACTGGTTAACCCCAAAGTTACAGAATCATTTAGTATTAATTTTGCAACATAAAACCAGATGCAACTTAACAGTATTTTTTTTTTTCCAGACTCAGTCACATTAAACATTCCAAAGACTTGGTCTGTGATCATCAAATAACACAAAAGATAAAATTACGATGAAGATCAACTGAAATACTACAGTAAGAATACTTGACTAGACATGAATTTGCTCACGAACATAACTTATAAGAGCTGTTCATGAGTCAAGCTTGCCTTCTATATTTTTACAAGCTTTTCACCAGATCTCTAACGTGGTTAACTAATACATATAAAAATAAATAAATAAGGCTCTGGCCAAGCTAAAATTTGAATTTTGAAGACAACTTTGGCTCAATTGAAGGGCCAAATTATCTAATAAAAGCACAAAAATGAAAATTTTGAAACCATAGTGCCTACTATTTGGATATGTATAGCAGCAAAAGTATACTTGGTTAATGTCATTGCATAAAAAATACCATCAAATACTAACTTAGATAACCAACGAAATGCAAGTGTGTTTCCTTGTGTAGGCTCACTTTACACAAACTCTTGTCACCAAATTACTATGAGACTGCTAAATTGATAAAACACATTTTTAGAATATTTTACTTGAATAGCATAGGTGGTGGATTCAAATAATTTCCAAGTTAACCCTTGTCCATGTATAACATGAATATACACTTTTCTAGCTAGAAAAAAGGTAAAAAGCAGTGGATAACTAGATAAAAATATGTTAAAAGGCATCATAGATTATGATCTGTTCTTGATAAATCCATGAATTTCTCCATAAAAATAAAGTTTTAACATAGAAAAATGATATTTTCATATAATTAGTATGCCTATTATGTCTTGAAATTTTAGTTAAAATAATGAGAAAATAATAAATCTGAAAGTGACAGGTAGTACCAAATGTATCCGGTATATGATATATTAAAATAGAAGCACTCGCATTCCTTATAGTCTCCCATTTGTTTATCATCCCATGACATCATATAAAACCGGAAATCAAATTAGGAAAAGAATGCTGGTGAACACTGTTTTAAGAAATCACTGATGAATATTATCTTATAAGAAATCACTGATGAAGATTGCCTCTCGTAAGTCAAACTTTGTGCAAGTTTATATCGACCACAGTGGAAAAGAAAAAAGAGGAATCCATCCTACATTATATCACAACCAAACCAAGAAAACATATTAAAATCTGCTTCTAAAATCCTTGCTTAATTGGCCTATTTTTTTTAGTTTTTTTTCAGACAAAAAAAAGGGCCAATTTTAAGAGGGAATCAATTTTGAACTGTTGACCTACAAAATTATTAGAATCGACCAGTGCTAATGACTAAATTCAGTACAATCTCAAAATTCAGATTCAAAGCTGGCTTCACCCATCAGAATGAATCACAAAACACTCCTTTAGACCAAAAACAGAGTAATAGCTAAAAGCTCCAAGACAATTCAACCAACATCAGCAAAAACCAAAACAAACCCAGGTAGAATTCAGCAAGTTAAAGTCCAAATTCCATCAAATTACATTAAATCAGACCAAAATTAACATAAGAAACTCCACATTGCTCACAAACAAAAGGAAAAAGCACTAAAAATTCATGGTAAAGAAGTTGAAATACATGAGCAAAAGGTGAAAATTAAAGTACCAGACCGAGATCGGCGAAGCCACGCGAGAAGACGAGGCCGGAGCTTGCGGATCAAGCGGTGGTCCATTTTGGTTAGTTGGAGTGTGTGATCCAAGGAGGAGTTGAAGTAGAAGAACAGAGACGCTGTAAATTTCCATTTCCTGCTTTATTTATCTCTTTTATAAAGAGAAAAAGGTGGAGGGATGGATTCTGTTTTACCTTCTTGAACCTCCTGTGTCGTTAATAATAATAGAAAAACAGATCCTACAGTTAAAAGAAGAATGAAGAGCTTGCCCCTGCTGTACAGTGTATTTGGCAGCATATAGGGGTTGTGTGTTTGACTCCGTGGCATGTGTCACAAAAAAATATAATGGGTATTTTGTATTCACACTCACAGAATAGTTGCAAACAGTCACAGACGGAGGACTGGTAAGGCCCGACTGACACATTTGGTTGACTATTCATTCCCTTTTGGATAGTCGTCGCATGTATTAAGTGCATTGCCATTTGTTACCGTTAGATTCAATTTTAAATCACCAATCGGGTGTTAGTTGGATTGACTTAAATTTTTGATATGCTCTTTCAAGTAATCTTAAATTTAAGCTCCCATGGTCAATGATTGTGATTTGAAGACGGGTCATTCGAGTAACCCAATTTAAAATAGCAAAACCATTCCAAATTTGTTGTCAGAATCTGGATATTCATTAAAATAAAACGGGTCAAAGCCAACACAGAAACAGAACAAAGAAGTTCAGCCATAAAAGGGACAACGAAATTAAAATACAATCCAAACTACCAGACTAAGAGGGAGGGGGACAGAGGAAAGACGTTGATACGTCAGCTAACCAAACTTCAATAGGACCTCTCAGCCTTCATGAAATTAACAGTTACATGGGGGACACGGTAGGCCATCTTTATCCAAGATAAAAGTGAGGGAGGATGGGGGCCTTGAAGGAAATATTAAAAATGTAGTTTCATTAAGCCACAAAGGTGAGATTACATTTAATCTCTAGGCAACAAAATGGAGGATTGAATCTTTGAGCTTAAACAAAAACTAACCCCAATTATCTTTTTGGCTTAGTTTATATTGTTCCATTCTAGACACTCTAGACCTAGCGACAAAAAGAGATAAGGTTTTACCCTTGAAGCACTAGAGGGAACACAACGCTTCAACCTGGCAAAGGGCTCACAAAGCTTCCACGAGACAACTATGGTATCTCAGCTTAATAACTAATTTACACTATTACAACTTAAGAGATCTTGATTGACATGCAAGTAAAAATTCCAATTAAGTTCTCTTGGTTGATCGTTTTCAATGAATTCATTCTCTATTGAACGCCCATACACTTATCTTAGTGTCTCCACACGAATTATTTGAGATAAGTCTTCCTCTTGATTGAGCAAATATAATGTATATTGGTCTTTGCGGATTGTCAATGCCCAATTGACTATCCTATGACTAAGAACTCTTTAGGTTGTGAGCTTTATAGAGAAAGGTCTCATGGACTTAACATCCTTATCACTTCATATGTATCATGAACCATGAACCATGAACTTGTTGGTTAAATAGGTAATATTAAGACTATTACATAGGGGTGGGCACAGTCCAGTTCTCACCCCAAATCGGGACCGGAACTTGCACTATTTGTTCGGTTTGATTTTTATGAAAAAATATTTGACCCAATGCGGTCCGGCTTGCCCATAAGCCAGCACAATTTCCCATTTTTCCAGTTTTGGACTAGAATTTTTTCTTTTTTTTGAAATTTTGAAATATTTTTTTTTACAAAACCAACAAAATATTAATTTTTTTGGGATTAAAAATTCACAAATGGCCCAAATTTATGCAAAGGGAGGTGATTGGGCCTAGAAAAGAGAGGTGATTTGGTGCTAGGCTTGGGGACAGATTAGTTATGGGTTTATAAATATAGCACTGAGATTAAATATTTTATTAAAAATTAAAAAATACATAGCTGGTCTATTTCAATTTGAGTTTTTCACAACAAGAACCGAAACCGGACCAAACCGTTTGGGTATGATTTTGGTCAACCCAATTTTTTTGCTTTTTTCTACCCAATTTGGCTCGATTTTCCAGTTTGAATGACTCATACTATTAGTCAAATAACATCATGCCCTTGCAATTAATTATGTTAAATATCCTTAGAGTTTACATCTCATGATTGACTCTATGATATATTTCTAATAAGCCTCTTGACACAAACTTCATTGCTCATTCTCAACTTAGCTAGCGCTGCCAAGTAGTCAGCCGATTGATTGGTCGTGCGACAAATTCAAGACTAAGAGTAGGTTTTGAAATTCGCTTGAAGCTCCCTTATGTTGCTCATTCTAGACACACCATTTTACCTCCCATTTCATAACCAAATTTGCATCCATTAAGGCAGGCTACACATTATGCCATAATTGTTGATTCTGCCTCCACCAAGAGAGATTTCCCCACCAAATACTTCCCATGGTGGTTGTTGACTACAACCTTGACCCTCGTTTTTCTTAAAATCGAGTCCTAAGCTGCATCCACGATCATCTTCACAAAGGGCTTGAAAGAGGGAGACCAGTCTTGTCACTTGAACTTTACTGTGAGGCATAGCTAGAAACTAAGGGTGCACACAATTTTGGGTTAACCACCGAACCCGTTCCTAGTACGTTGGGTTGGAGCCTAAAAATGAGTGGGTCTTGGGTTTGAAAAATCATAAATTGTTATGTATGGGTTGGAACCAAAACTTATAAGTAGGCTTAATTTTTAGTTAATCCGACCGAACCACCCAACCCAATCACAAATTATTTGGGTTGGGTTGGTCTAATGGTAATCGGTTCTTGGGTCCAAGAAATTATAAAACGCTATATATCGAGTTGGGTTATGAGTTGGGACTAAACTTGACCCAATATAACTCATGCCCACACCCTAATAGAAACTGGCCTGGATTTCGGTAGAGTTAAAGAAATCAATAAAACAAACTAGTAAAGTGATTCTATGGTTTTGGTTCAATGCTTAACTTAGTTGTTTGAAATGAATTGCGGGTAGAGGTGAAACCACCTCATAAGAAGGAAGGACACATTGCGGGACATGCAAGCTCAAGCACTGTCATAGGCCAACATAAACGAAAAACGAAGGACAAATTTTCCAATCATGTACTCGAAACTATACCTCGAAAGATAAAGGCTCCATTACGACCCCAAAGGTAGAGACCTCTTCCAACGAAGAAGCTTCTGACAAGTGTAAGGGGTCTTGAAGAGTTCACTTCCTTCCCCCATTGATTAGGTGGTTTCAACATCATTACGGATATCTCCTAAAGAGTTCATGAGATTTTTCCTTTCTTATTTGCTGAGGGACCTGTGCATGAGACAACATGAGTCGGCACACTTGCCTTTTTTTTTTAATAGGGGATATATAGTTTCTCACCCTTTATCTTTAATGAGTATCAGTTAGCTGACGACTAACTAACTACAAGTGCTATCAGAAGGACACCATTGTGGAAACAAGGCATCACACCCTTGACCATAGCGGTATTTCATGCCTACAATTAACACTTATTCCTTTTTTGTTTGTAGTCACCACATAACAGTTAATATTGTGGATGATGTTGTAAGTGAATTAGGTTATAAATGTCACAACTGACTTCCTGCAAATTGGCGTGACGAGTCGGTGCTTCTTCCCCACGTACTACCAAGTACATTTACCTATCACATCACTCATTCGTATGTTAGTATTACCTAAACCCCTTTGTGGAAACAAGGCATCACACTCTCGACCATAGCGGTATTTCATGTTTACAATTAACACTTCTTCCTTTTTTGTTTGTAGTCACCACATAACAGTTAATATTGTGGATGATGTTGTAAGTGAATTAGGTTATAAATGTCACAACTGACTTCCTGCAAATTGGCGTGACGAGTCGGTTCTTCTTCCCCACGTACTACCAAGTACATTTACCTATCACGTCACTCATTTATATGTTAGTATTACCTAAACCCCATTGTGGAAACAAGGCATCACGCCCTCGACCATAGCGGTATTTCATGCTTACAATTAACACTTCTTCTTTTTTTGTTTGTAGTCACCACATAACAGTTAATATTGTGGATGATGTTGTAAGTGAATTAGGTTATAAATGTCACAACTGACTTCCTGCAAATTGGTGTGACGAGTCGGTGCTTCTTCCCCACATACTACCAAGTACATTTACCTATCATGTCACTCATTCATATGTTAGTATTACCTAAACCTCATTGTGGAAACAAGGCATCACACCCTCAACCATAGAGGTATTTCATGCTTACAATTAACACTTCTTCCTTTTTTGTTTGTAGTCACCACATAACAGTTAATATTGTGGATGATGTTGTAAGTGAATTAGGTTATAAATGTCACAACTGACTTCCTGCAAATTGGCGTGATGAGTCGGTGCTTCTTCCCCACGTACTACCAAGTACATTTACCTATCACGTCACTCATTCGTATGTTAGTATTACATAAACCCCATTGTGGAAACAAGGCATCACACCCTCGACCATAACGGTATTTCATGTTTACAATTAACACTTCTTCCTTTTTTGTTTGTAGGCACCACATAACAGTTAATATTGTGGATGATGTTGTAAGTGAATTAGGTTATAAATGTCACAATTGACTTCTTGCAAATTGGCGTAACGAGTCAATGCTTCTTCCCCACGTACTACCAAGTACATTTACCTATCACGTCACTCATTCGTATGTTAGTATTATCTAAACCCCATTGTGGAAACAAGGCATCACACCCTCGACCATAGCTGTATTTCATGCTTACAATTAACACTTCTTCCTTTTTTGTTTGTAGTCACCACATAACAGTTAATATTGTGGATGATATTGTAAGTGAATTAGGTTATAAATGTCACAACTGACTTCCTACAAATTGGTGTGACGAGTCGGTGCTTCTTCGCCACGTACTACCAAGTACATTTACCTATCACGTCACTCATTCGTATGTTAGTATTACATATATACTCATGCTTAGTGTGCACTATATCTGTTAATTTTGTGCAACAACATAACTTGTATGTGGTAGAACTAAATTTACAAATGGAATATATATATATATTTTTTGGAAATAGAAATAATGTCATACAATTAAGAGATTCAACTCTACATTTCAAAATTGTGAAATGATAAAACTAAGTGGAATCATCTTGACCGCCAACAACGACTTCGCCTCAGTCTGGTGATAATAGTTGCTCTAGCAGTACTGGCTCTAAGTAATAGTGTAGTTTGGACTTGGAGTCCTATTGCGCTTCACTTTGGAAAGTAGTACCGAGAACATCTTGCTCTAGCTTTGTCATCCGGTGTTGTGGCTTTTGTGTGGGTCGTCTTCTGTCCAACAGATCTTCCTTCTCCTCCTCCTCCTGCCAATGGGTGTGGACGTTTCCAGCACGCTGTTGAACATGGACTACCTATTGTTGATCGTTCACTGCTTGGAACCGTCTGGAAGATATACAATAATTACATATCCATGGCACTGCTGGGATTTATAATGGCTTTGTGTGTCAACCTTGGAGATGGGTCTGAGGAGAAACAACCTATCATCATCCCGAAAGACCCTATCGCTCAAGACTAGAATGCTATTAACAATCACACCTTTCTCACCCCTTACACGACTTACAGGAAAGCTGGGTGCGGCTTGCGTGTGCATCTATGTTGTGGGGAAGCTGTTCTCTCTGCCAATTTACTTCAGGATCATCATGGTGGCCATCTACGTGCTTATCATGGTAGACTTTGTCATCTATGGGGACCTTCGCGACTCCGAGTATAAAAATAGCTAGCTTTTCTACATATAGACACATTCAGTTTATGTTTTTTAGTTAACAATTTACCATAACTAGCAATATTTCTGTTTCTAATTAGTAACTAAGATATAATCTAGTTCTGTTTATGTTATGTGCATATTAATACTATGTTATGCAATCCAATCAAATACTAGCAGTTATGGAAGAGAACATCATATTTCTATTCTTTTTTGTATTGCTCACACTATCTGACAAAGCATATGAGCTCACTCACTATACATACCGTTGGAGGTGAGAGAGAGATAGACGCATTGTCCAATGTTAAGCCCTATGAGACTTAACCAACCCGTTACATTTTAAACATACTAACTCAGCCTACGAGCTGAGGCATAACACAAATAAAAACTTATAAAATTTTCTAATCAGTTCACCAATTTACACATTAACACTCCCCTTTAAATTGTGAGCTGATTTCACTTCAAGAAGATCCCTAAGATAAGTGTATTGTTTTCTTACTAATGCCTTTGTGAAAATGTCAGCTACTTGTTCCTTGGTAGAGCAATGAATCAAGTCAATCACTTCTTGCTGTAACGCCTCCTTGATATAATGATACCTTCGATTGATGTGCTTGGTTTTCTGGTGGAATATAGGATTCTTAGTGATAGCAATAGCTGAAGTGTTGTCACAGTTCAATGGTGCTGCAACAGTTTGTATTTCACCGAAGTCTTCAAGCACAAATCTTAACCAAGTGGCTTGTGTAGTTGCCTCCGATGCACTAATATACTCTGCTTCAGCTGTGGATAAAGCAACACATTGTTGCTTCACAGATGCCCAAGAGAAAACTCCACTACCAAATGTAAAAGCATATCCAGATGTGCTCCTCATATCTTCTTCTGAGCCACTCCAGTCACTATCACAAAACCCTACCAAAGTTGCTCCTTCTCCTCTTTTATATTCCAAACCTATTAACGGGTGAATTTGTACCTAACGAATTAAGACATAAGCACACACATAACACAAGTGTTTGAGTGGTTCACCCATAATAAGGCTACATCCACTATAGTTTATAGCTTTGTATTTGTATTTGAATATGGAGATTATATTGTTCATGAGAGAGATATGAGAAGAGAGGCTTGAGAGCTATAGTAGAAGAGAAATATAAAGTTTGTAAGAGCTTTGGGCAGCTCTTGGAGAAGTGAAGAAGTAGCAGCTGATGGTCCCTTTGCTTGGAGGTGGTGAGCTCTCTTTTATAGTCCAAGTTGGAGTAGACAAGGTTGATTGATGGCTGAGAACCTTTGCATGGCTAGCTACTCCTTGTTTGGTGGGATGTGACCTATGACAAGAAGGGCTATCCCTTAATTGGTGGGATTTGCTTAAAAGGGGAAGGTGAGGTCAACAGAAGCCTCCAAGCTCACAATCGAGAAAAGCTTCTTGGCTGGGGACTTTCTAGTAAAACCAATTTTGACCGAGCCGAGCACATATCTATTGAGGTGGTGAGATCGAGCCGAGCACATATCTGCTGGAAGTGGTGAGGCCGAGCCGAGCCTTAATTGGTGGGATTTGCTTAAGGGGGAAGGTGAGGTCAATAAGATGCCAATAGAAGCCCCCAAGTTCACAGTCGAGAATAGCTTCTTGGCTGGGGACTTTCTAGTAAAAGCAGTTTTAACCGAGCCAAGCACATATGGAGATAATAAGGGCCAAGCCAAACACATATTGAGAAAATAAGGGCCAAGCCGAACACATATGGAGATAATAAAGGCCGAGCCGAACACATATGGAGATAGCATGGCCGAGCCAAGCTCATATTTGTCAAGGTGATGAGACCGAGCCGAGCATATATTTGTAGATAATAAGGCCGCACCGAGCACATATATTGGAGATAATTTTCCTTCTCCTTTAAGCATGGTTAGACATATTGAAGATGGTGTGGCCGATATACATAGTGTCCCCCGAACCCCCAAGTTCTTTAGTTAAGAACTTGCTATCGACTGGGAACCTTACAGTAAAACCATTGTTGGTCGAGCCGATCAACTTGTGCTTTGGTTGGGAGAGCTTTTGTTCGAGTAATATGACATGGAGATTGAGCATGTGAGATGGTCGGTTCGGTCATGTGACCTAGTGGATGGCCATGCAAGGTGGTCGGGTCGGTCGTTCGACGTCGTAAATGACCATCAAGTTGGTCGAGTCGGTAGTTCGACTTGATAGATGACCATACAAGGTGGTCGGGTTAGTCATTCGACGTTGTAAATGACCATGCAAGGTGGTCAGGTCGGTCGTTTAACGTGATAGATGAGATGACCATGCAAGGTGGTCGGGTCGGTAGTTCGACGTTGTAGATGACCATGCAAAGTGGTCGAGTCGGTTGTTCGACGTTGTAAATGACCATGCAAAGTGGTTGGGTCGGTTGTTCGACGTTGTAAATGACCATGCAAAGTGGTCGGGTTGGTCGTTTGGCGTGATAGATGACCAGGTGGTCGGCGCTCATCCACAGTGGTCGGGTCTGCCATGCAAGGTGGAGGACAACCATGCAGAGTGGTTGGGGCTCATCCTCGGTGGTCGGGCGACCATGCAAGGTGGTCATAACCTGGTTCATGTACCGACACATAATAATAATATAATATTACAAGATGTTATGACATCCCATCACAGATATTAAGTTGAGATATCATACCTAGATATTTATGGGTAGATATTTATATCTAAATATTTATGTTTAGATATTATTTTATGGTAAAATCACTAAATGAGAGAAGAGATTTCTCATCTTCTTCGAATGGTCTCAGACCCAGCACAAAGGAGCATGGAATTGAGGAGGTGGAAGGCACATGGTACTGATCATGCCTAGAGAGAATGGATGAGGTTGCCGACTGGGTGTTTGTATTTGGAGAGAAACTCCCAAGTCCAGCAATGGTAGGACCTATCTTGAAAAGTTTTGGCAGAGAAGACACATGAATGTCTTCATAGTTGCTTGGCTAAAGCAGCAGGTTGGGGGTGTCATGATAAAGAAGGGCATTCTTCATGTGTCACAGGCCTTGTTTAGACCAAGAGATGAGGGGTTGCCTCCAATCAGAACAGATTTTCTATAAACCTCTTGCTTGCTCAAGGTGCATCCCGGCCAGTAACAAAAATGGTGAGAACAACATGGATCTTTGCTGCCCTTTCCAAAGACGACGCCAAATGTTAACGGGTGAATTTGTACCTAACAGATTAAGACATAAGCACACACATAACACAAGTGTTTGAGTGGTTCACCCATAATGGGGCTGCATCAACTATAGTTTATAGCTTTGTACTTGTATTTGAATATGGAGATTACATTGTACATGAGAGAGATATGAAAAGAGAGGCTTGAGAGCTCTAGTAGAAGAGAAATAGAAAGTTTGTGAGAGCATTGGGCAGCTCTTGGAGAAGTGAAGAAGTAACAGCCGATGGTCCCTTTGCTTGGAGGTGGTGAGCTCTCTTTTATAGTCCAAGTTGGAGTAGACAAGGTTGATTGATGGCTGGGGACCTTTGCATGGCTAGCTACTCCTTGTTTGGTGGGATGTGACCTATGACAAGAAAGGCTATCCCTTAATTGGTGGGATTTGCTTAAAGGGGGAAGGTGAGGTTAATAGAAGCCTCCAAGCTCACAATTGAGAAAAGCTTCTTGGCTGGGGACTTTCTAGTAAAACCAGTTTTGACCGAGCCGAGCACATATATGTTGAGGTGGTGAGGTCGAGTCGAACACATATCTGCTGAGGTGGTGAGGCCGAACCGAGCACATATCTACTGGAGGTGGTGAGGCCGAGTTGAGTACATATCTGCTGAGGTGGTGAGGCCGAGCCGAGCACATATTTGCTAGAGGTGGTGAGGCCGAGCCAATCACATGTGTGGAGATAATAAGGCCGAGTTGAGCCTTAATTGGTGGGATTTGCTTAAGGGGGAAGGTGAGGTCAACAAAGTGCCAACAAAACCAAAATCAAGAGTCCCTTGAATATATCTCAGAACTCTCTTTGCTATCCCATAATGCTTGTCTGTAGGACAATGCATAAACCTTACTAACAAGCATGCAACATACATTATATCAGGCCTTGTTGCTGTGAGATACAGCAAGCTTCCCACAATTTTCCTGTATTGAGCTTCATCTGCAGCTCCACTATCATCATCCTTTCTCAGTTTATCATTTGGTACAAGTGGAATGCTCACAGGTTTACCCAAACTTCTTCAACAGAGTTGAGGCATACTTTCTCTTATGTATGAAGATACAATCTTCAGTTTGCATAACTCCCATTCCCAGAAAATGATGTAGCAAACCCAAATGTGTCATTTCATACTTATGCATCATATCAATCTTAAACTCCTATATTAACTCTTGAGAATTTCCAGTATAAACTATATCATCAACATATATAGACACAATAATCAAATCTGAGTCTTTTCTGCACTTGGTATATAATGTTGCTTCACTGATACTTCTTTTGAAACCACACTACACAAGGTAGGAATCTATCTCTCCATACCAGGTTCTAGGTGCTTGCTTCAAACCATACAAAGTCTTGTGCAGTTTGTACACCTTATCCTCCTCTCCTTGCACAATGAATCCATCGGGCTGATCTACATACACCTCCTCTTCAAGTACACCATTTAAGAAGGCAGATTTCACATCCAACTGATATAGTTTCCAATTGTTCTTTGCAGCTAGTGCAATAAGAGTTCTTATGGTGTCTAACCTTGCCACAAGTGCAAAGGTTTCATTATAATCTACTCCAGGCTTTTGTGCATAGCCCTTTGCAACTAGCCTAGCCTTATTCTTTTGAACCAAGCCATCTAAGTTCAACTTTTTTTTTATACGCCCATTTAACCCCAATCACAGGCTTATTGAATGGTCTTCTTACCAACTCCCATGTCTGATTTTTCTCAATCATACTCATTTCATTCTCTATTGCCTTTTTCCATGCTTCATCCTATGCAGCTTCATCAAAACATTCAGGCTCAACAATGCATAAATGACATTTTTCATAAATCTCACTTAAGTTCCTGTACCTTAGTGATGTATCATCATACTGAGGTGTAGACAGTAAACAACTTGAATCACCAAAATCAGTAACTGAAGGACTTCCAACTTCAATTTGAGACCCATCATATATCACTTAGCCCTGAGATTCAGGCCTTCCATCCATTCTACCCATGTCTAAAGGTTCATTTGCAAATAGAGGAATGCAAACTTCCTTTACTTTGTGCTTCTCCCAATCCCATTTTTCATTCTCATCAAAGATTACATCCCTAGAGAGCAAAACCTTTTGAGTTGCAGGATTCAGTATTCTATACCCCTTCTCAAAAACACCATATCCAATAAAAACACCTATGACACTTGTGGTTTCTAATTTGTGCCTCAAATTTCCTAGAATAAAAGGATAACACACTGAACCAACCACTTTCAAGTGTTTAATCCCAGGTTTTCTTCCACGAATTTCTCAAAAGGTGTAATGTTCTCCAAAGCTTTTGTAGGACTTTTGTTTAGCAGATACACAGATGTGTTCACTGCTTCACACCAGAGATTGTAAGTGTTGGCACTAAAACTGAACATATAGAGATAGGTGCAACTTACAAGTGATGTGGACGATCCAGGGATCGATTGAGTGCTTGACGCAGGTTTCTCCCTTTATGGGATGCCGATCCTAAATCAAGAAGAGCCGAGGCTCGTGAGGTCTATGGCACCGGTATGCTACCAGCCTAAGACCCTCTGATGCCGAAGTAAGTTTCTTTTGAAGAGCTTTTCTACTAACAATGTATTTAGCATAAAAGTCAAGCTGAAAATCTTACCCCTTGTCTATAGTGAAGGGGCTTATTTATAGATGGCATTTGGGATGCTCTTAGTACTTAGTTTCGATGTGGGACTCCTGGGAGGGTCTTCTGAGGTCGACACAAGTTTGTGGATATCTAGGTGGGGCCTTCGAGGTTTGCTTCGCAGAATCGTTGATGCATGCCGATTGTAGGCTTTGCATGTTGATCAGTAGCTGATGCCGAATGTTTGCTCATCGAGGCGATTGGGAGAGTTTACCATTCCACGTGTCATAGTATGAGTGTAGGGTTAGATATGGTACAAACAGTAAGAAAGTGCCTTCTCATGAATCATGCACTTTGCCATCTCCACAACAATCCTGTTTTTCCTTTCTACAACTCCATTCTGTTGTGGAGAGTATGCAATAGCGAGTTGTCTTTCTATCCCCAAATCTTCACAAAACTTTTCAAAATCATTTGAGATGAACTCTCCTCCCCTATCTGTTCTCAACTTCTTTACATGATAACCACATTGAAGCTCTACCATAGCTTTAAACTTCTTGAACACATGGAATGCCTCTGATTTGTTTCTCAAAAAATTAGACCCAACACATTCTTGAATAGTCATCTATGAAAGTAATAAAGTATCTGTTTCCACTCAGACTTGGTGTTTGCATAGGACCACACACATCTGAATGTATTAATTCTAGTGGCTCCTTTGCTATCCATTTTGACTCTTTGGGAAATGACTCTTTGTGATTCTTCCCCGATACACATCCTTGACACACGACATCACTATCTTGGATTTCAGGCAACCCCAATACCATTTATTGACTCTGTAATAGCTTGAGACTTCTGAAGTTTAGATGACCAAACCTCTTGTGCCATATCTTTCCACACTCTTGCACATTTGTTTTCAATGCAAGCTCCTTGTTTTTGCTGAAGATCAAAGGAAAACACCTATTCCCTTTTTGTTTCACAATGACCACCAAGTTTCTTAAAGTTCTATCATCAAATATATCCACCTTATAATCTCCAAATAGAAGAAAGTAACCATGCTCAGTCATCTGCCTTACATTTAGCAAATTCTTTGCAAGACCAGGTACAAGCATAACCTCCTTTATATATCTCTTACCCTTCTTTGTTTCAATGATCAGTGTCCCTTTTCCTATCACTTCAACCAAGACTCTAGTGCCTACTTGAACCTTCACTTTCACTCTTCTGTCAATGTCTACAAGCAAATCTTCCTTTGATGTCATATGATTGCTACATCCACTATCTATGTACCATTCATCACTTATCTTCTTTACTTCTCCAGAATGATTAGCATAGAATAGGTTTCCAGTTTCTTCAACCTGATTAGCAAAATTCACTTGTTGCACAGCTTTGTTTGTATGACAGTATTTTGCAATATGCCCAATTTTGCCACACTTGTGACACTTGACTTTGTTCTTAACCCAACACTTCTCATAATGAAGTCTATCATAGACTTTACATTTATCCCCAGTGTTATTTGCCTCATTCTTCACAGAGGAACAAGCCTTATTACTCCAATCAGCCTTGTTACTCCCTTGTGTCCTTTTTGGCCTAAAGTTTTTCTGGTGTTTGCTATTGTTTGTTTGACCATTAAACCTATTCGGTTTTGATGCAATGTTCAAGCTAGCAAATGCCTTCTTCGTACTACTCTCACCATGTCTATCAAGCCGTTGTTCATAACCCTTTAAAATTGTAACCACATCCTGAGCATAAATGGTGTCTAAATCCTTAGTATTTTCTATCACAACTACAATACTATCATAGGATTTAGGTAAGCTGATTAACAGCTTCTAAACAATTCTTTGATTACTCAGATCTTCACCATAGCTCCTTATTTGATTAATTAGGTCAAACAATTTAGCAATATACACACAGAGAGACTCACTATTATTCATACGAGTATACTCAAAATCTCATCTAAGACCTTGAAGTTTCACAGATCTTACTTGCTTATCACCAATAAATTCTTGTTTCAGAATGTCCCACGTAGCCTTCGCACTTTCCTGGGTTGCGATTCTCGGGAAAATTTGATCTGAAATGGCACCTTGGATGATGCCTAGTGCTCTAGCATCCTTAACCACAGTCTCACGCAACAGCTTCCTCTCCGCCGCCGTGAGTTCTTCCTCCTTCTTTACCGGAGTTTTGTACCCATTTTCAACCAGATCCCACAGTTCGTACAAACGGAAAATGGTCTTCATTTTGATTTGCCAGAAATCAAAATTCTTGCCATTGAAGATTGGCGCTCTGAGTTCTCCTCCTCCAAATCCAGCCATGTTAGACTCGATCACTGATATGAACTTGAATCTCTGCAATGAGCTTTTGCTGTGAATTCGAGCTCACCCTAACACACACGACGCCCAGAAATTTAGACCAAACCTGGCTCTGAGGCCATGTTAGAGAAAATCAAATACTAGCAGTTATGGAAGAGAATATCATATTTCTATTCTTTTCTGTATTGCTCACACTATCTGACAGAGCATATGAGCTCACTCACTATACATACCGTTGGAGGTGAGAGAGAGATAGACACATTCCTAAATTCAATCTCAACCATCCATTACATGCTTTGAGATTAAGACACTTGTCCAATGTTAAGCCCTATGAGACTTAACCAACCCGTTACATTTTAAACATACTAACTCAGCCTATGAGCTGAGGCATAACACAAATAAAAACTTATAAACTTTTCTAATTAGTTCACCAATTTACACACTAACAATTCATGCAGGCATACTAATACTATGATATGCAATTCATTTAGGTGATGGTTAAAGGTGGAAGCAGAGCTGCCAATGCTGAGAGAGAAGCTATAAATAAATAAGTAGACACTGCCTTCAGTTTGAATGTGTCATCTTTCAATATGCTTTTAACTATTGCAGGTTCGCTCCTCCAGTAAGTAAGTACGTAGGTATCTAGGACTTATAAACTTTGTCATTCATCATTGCCACAACAAGTGTATGTGAGTGTGAAGGCTCAATTCTCATTTGTAATGTGAGTGAAGTTTCAGTTCTCATTTTGATTTGAGCTACTTTTATAGTTCATACTTATTAGTTGTTCTAATTCTCCAACCACAAAACGCTTAAATCCTTCACTAATTTAGATTAATTAAGCAAGGCACAAACAAATCAACCCATGACTGCCCAATGACTATATATTATTATATTGAACTATAATGCAAATCTATAGGATAAGCTTGGGCAATCCAATCATGGACCTCATCACTTTCAATACTTTCACTGCGCAGTTGGGTTGCATGCCATAAACCCCATCGTTATTGTGGCTCCCAAAATCTACCAAATCATTTCAGTAATCTCGTTTTTTATTTATAAATTATGATTCCACAAGAGACATTCGAAGAGAAAAAAGTTATTAAGAATTACATAATTTACAACAAAATTCGGCATAAAAGTGTTATCAATCTTTAGTAAGGAGGACTGGATACAAACTTGTAGTTGGAGATTGGTTTTGGAATTTTTTCCATTTCCAATATATCTCTTCTTACAATTTGTATGAAAAATAAAAATAAAAAAATTCCCCTACTTCTATTAAAATAAAAATTTGTTTAATTCGAAATATAGGAATCTTGTGGGATTCTTAAAAATAAAAATAAAAAATGTGTTATTTACTATTCATAATTGCTCTATATTTGTTATGAATATGAATTTTCCTTACCGCCTGATAGGGAGGTCCAATAGTTTGCTTTTGTACTGTGGTGTGTGGTACTCTTTTTCCTTAAAGGATTTTCCTCATTTTATGGGTTTTTCATGGTAAGGTTTTAACGACGGCACACTTGATACACCTCTTGCTTCCAATTTTCTCTCGTTGTGTGACTCTTTTGCGAAAGTTTTAATGAAGTTTTCACCTTGATTTTTTTTTATAAAATGGTTAATTACCTTTTTGGTCATTGGGTTTTACACAAAAATTCAATTTGGTCATTGAGAAATTTTTTTAGCCAAATTGGTCAATGCTTTTCTCAAAGTTTACAATTTATATACATTCCATTATCTTCCGTTAAGTGGCTTAGGATTTTACGTGAAAATTCTTTTTTGGTCACTGAATTTTACACGAATTTTCAATTTGGTCACTCAAAAAATAAATAAACAGCTAAAATCCACGCAAATGTTATGCTATCACACATGCTTGTAAGCAAAAAAATTCAATTAAAGCTAAAACTATGTTTTAACTAATTCCTCTCTGATACAACGGTAAAATCTTAACACTCTCAGGGTATAAGGCATAAAAACAACAACAAATAGATTCACAAAAGAAATTCGTATCATGACCAAACATGTTCTTATCTCAACAATGGCTTCACAAAAGACAAATTCATCTCTTCGAAAAAGCTCCAATCATAATCTCAACCATTATCATATTCCCAAATTCACAAAAATTAACATCCATAATTTAGTGTTATTTTCACTATGAGATAAAACCTAAGAAAACTCATACATACACATGCACTACATGATTGATCAGAGATATGGATAGAGTAAAACCATATCAAAATCAAGTCAAAATTATGTACTAATCGACGAATATCATTTTTCAAATTGCAACAAGCATCAATCACCCAAAATAAATCCAATACACCCAAATCCCAAATAAATCAAACCTAAGCCACAAACAAGAAAAACAAGAAAAACAACAAACGAAAGCTTTTTTTGTTTTTGGTCGAAGGAAAAATGAAAGGTTGAATAACTTTTGTTTTTTGGTTTTCATTTCATTTGGTTGGAATTGTAAATTGTAACCTGTTGAACTGCACAAATTTGGTAGTCTACTTTTCTTTTTTGGGGACGGAACTAGTAATGTGGTGTTTACTTTCTGTTGTAGACGTATTGGGGGTGAAGGGAAAGTTGAACTTGAGGCTGCACATGAATTTTTGGAAAATACTCCGGTGAGCGGTGGTGACGTTAGGCCCCAATGACGTTTGTGGGCTGGTTGGGGTGGTGCGGCTGAGGACTTCTCTCTCCCTTTTTTTTTTTGTTCTCTCTTTTTGTCTTTTCATCCTTTGTTTTTGGACCGAAATGTCACTCAACAAGTAACTGAAGTTAATCTAATTTAACAGAAATTGGAGATTGTCATCGAATTGCTTAAATTGTAAACCACATAGACAAAAATGATCAAATTGAAACCACATGGATCAAAAGTGACTTTTTGCACTGAAATTAAAATGCCATGGGATTTGGGCTTTGGAGTTTTAATTTCTAACTAATGCTCTACATTATATATGTGATGCCAACTACATATAAAATGTGGGCTATGAACTTGAAATCATTGGTTGAGCAAGGCATTGCTTTCGATGAGGATAGGAGATGGAGGCTCAACATATTGGACAAGTTTGTCCAAGATCAAGCTTATGCTTATGCCTATCAGAAGCAACAAGATAAGGAAGCCCAAGAACAAAAAATAATGTCCATGGACGTATCCAAATTTACGCTAAGAAAGAATAAGTATTGGGGGGATAAAAAAGATGAAATTATGCAAGAACATGCACATGGTCAACAGTTTGTTGTTAATCATGAAGGCAAGTCAGGGGACTATTATCCAAGTCCCCACGATGGTGGTTATTAATTTTTTCCTATTGGGTTTCATGTACGGTGAATTTGAAGTATTGTGTTTTTCTTTTGGAATTATGTTGTGTGTTACTTTTATGTTATGTGTTTTCTTTTAGAATGAAATAATATTTGTGGAATTTTAATTTTTTAGGTCAAATTGTTTAAAAAATTAAATTATGAAGTTATTTAAAAAGATTAAATGAAAAAAAGTTATCCATAAAAAAAAAAAATTAGACTTAAACCATTCTTAAACAATTTATTAAAATTGCTAACTTAAAATATGAGTCCAAAGAGTTAGGAGAAGAAACGGTTTGAGGTAGGGCAAAACTCAAATAATTACTTTTTGGTGGGGGAGACTTAGGTGTTATGGGTTAGAGAAGGCGTTAGAGAGTAGAGAAATCAAACCAAAAACCTCAGAACATGAGTAAATATTCTTAACTACTTGTGGATAATGCTGAATTTTAATCTCACTATTCCAGGTTCCAATTGTGCATGCCTAAAAATTGGTAAAGAACAAGTGGACCCTGACACATGTGGGTCTAATTTATTCCATGCTTTGTCCATTCCATATAAAGTCACTGGCGCAAATAACTCCACTTCACCACGTTTCTTCCTCTTCTTATGTTCGACGCCCAATCCAAACTCTATCTTTCGTTTCCACGAAAGATTTTTGTTTGCTGCTCCACTTGCATTTTCTTTTCTCTGAAATAAAAAAACGAAAACAAAGGGAAAAACCCAAGAGGAGGCGAATCATGACCATGCTTGTTCACTTGAAGCTCAACTTCATTGTGCTTTGCGTCTTCACCTTGTACCTGCTTCTACCATTCACTCAGTCTACGGATGTCAAATATTGTGGTCAGTTTCCGTTTCACTTTTAATGGGCTCCTAAATGTGTTATTTTTTTTTTTTCCTGCCTTTTTTCTTCTTTTACATATCTGAGAACAACCCAATTTGACTGTGATTGGTTGCTTAAAAAGTGTGGGTAAATGGGAAGATACTAGACTACTGTATCCCAGTTGTTTAATTTGGTTTAAGATACTGAAATATGATCAACCATAAAAGTTTCTCATAATTTGGATCTTTAATTTACAAATCCTTAAGGAAGCTATTTGTCTATATCATTTTAATCAATTACCATTATAATTCATTCACAGAAAGGTTTTGGTTTTTTGGGGGTGGGTATATTTTATTTTTCAACTTTAATTTTCTTAAATATAGTTTCTTTTTCTTATGATGCTAATTTTGTTTTTGGTAATTTATTGGTTCCAAGACAATTCTATCAAATTTATATCTGTCAAATTTCAGGTCAGACGGATGAATATGCTGTGAAGGTCCAGGGAGTCGAGATATTGCCTGACCCAGTGGTGAGAGGCAAGCCAGCCACCTTTAACATCTCGGCCTCAACAGGTATAACTTTTCAGCTTTCAGTGTTTGCCTGTCTTATCTTCTTAGACCTTGTTTGATGAATCTGCTCAATGTTGGCTGGATAACGAATAGCCATGACCTACTTTATTTTCTCAGCTTGCTTTTGGTTTTATATATTCCATTTAGATAACAGGGACCATGCTTATGTAGAAAACCAAGTACATTAACAGCCAGCTTTTGTCTCATCAAAATAGATTACTCTTGTTAACAATTAAGGACAAACATTCAAATCCGGTTTTCCATTTTGAAATCCTCCTCCACTCTTTTCCAATCCAGATTTTGTTTTCGCAGTATCCTATGTTTAATCTAGTTTATTAAAGATGACCTTTCTATGTTGTCGTGAGTGTAGGCTGCTGATGATTGTTTGTAACACAAATTAACTACAATTTAGTGCAGAACATTAGGACAGGTTTGAGGGAAAATATACGTACTAGGACAGATTTGAGGGAACATATATGTAATGGTACTCGATTATGTTAACCACTGTATTGTACTGTACCCCATTGAGATGCAATACACAGACTTTCTCTCTTCCTTACTTTAAAATTTTCTTTTAGCACATGTAAGTGATCTAACAAATCATCCAACAAACATAAACATTCTTGTCGACCACCGTATTATCAACTCACATCCTCAGTGATTACTTCCTTTTGGGAGTAGGGCTTGTGGACTAATACTCATACTCTAAAAAAGTCCTTGGCCAACAATTCCCATCATGTCGACACAGTTACTTATGCCCTTTGGGACTCATGCAGTAATGAGGTCTATTAGGTAAGATATACCCAGAAACAGATCAATTTGGTACCACATGTCCCTCATAGCTAGTAACCTGTCTGGCAGATCACTGGGAAATACATCTTGGTACTCTTCCAGGCTCTGACCACATAGATAATCTTACCAATAAGCACCTGCTCTTTCCTAACGAGCACAATTCTTGTTTGCCACACCATCAGAAAGCACCTTATATACAGAATACTTACAGTAACTAGGCAAATTGGTCAGAGACCCTTTGAGGGGGAGGATAACAGAAAGGCTATTTTTGAGTGCCTTGAGGATATAAATACCAAGGCTTGATGGTTTTTCTATGGATGAATTGCTTGGAAATTTTGGAGGATTTGATAAGGTGTTTGAGAAGTTTTACAGAGTGGTCAACGTGATAACCAATTCAGCATTCATATTCCTAATTCCACAGAAACTGGACTCTTTGAAGCTTGGTGATTACAGGCATTAGTTTGGTTTCAAGTTAACTAAGGGGCTGTCTTTTTGATTGAGGGAGCTCTTGGAGGGGCATTCATTAGAGGTGGATTAGGGCTTCCCATCAGAGCTTATAATAGGCCATTGTTCATTCTTCGTGAGGATGGGATTGCTGTTTCTCGAGGCATTGAAAGAGATTATAGGTATAACAACCATAACCATCCCGCCAGACATGCAAAATACAAACCTACTGTTTCTCCAACTGGCAACTGCAGTGCGCATTGATGCGTCTCTGATGCAGAATAGTTTTCCAACTCGCAGCTGATTTTGACCTAGGTTCATGAATTTCCTCTCCTGCAGCCATCTGTCTTGGCTTTCATTTATATGATGACCATAAAAGAATATTTCTCAAGTCTTGAGCAACATTTTGCAAAGATGACTTCAAAATATGTATGGTTTGTTTGACTTGTAATTTGGGTACTTCCAAAATATATTTCTAATTGACAAATGTTTATGGCCTCCTCTTTATCAATGTTTGTTCTTCTAATAATACACATATTAATCATGTATTTAAGAGTTTCCTTTTATGCATGCATCCATCGGTCATATCCTTCAGCTTTATATAGACAATTATGCCTGCTGTGCTTCATACAGGTCAAGCCATCTCCAGTGGGAAAGTGGTGATTGAGGTTTACTATTTTGGGGTGCGCGTACATACAGAAACTCATGATCTTTGTGAAAAGCTTTCCTGCCCGGTTTCAGCAGGCAACTTTGTGCTCTCTCACACCCAAACTTTACCTGGGATCACTCCCCCTGTAAGTTTCACTTATTAAGATTATACTTGCCATCTTCCATACCTTTACCATTCTAAGATTCTTACCTCACTTTCGGGGCACACTTGCTGACTTCAGTTTGTAATGAATGTCTCAAATACTAGTGGGCATGTGTGAGCTTATGTGTGGTTGTATTATTGCATGATTGATTATATTGATACCAGCAGTTTGAGAATGTTTATATAATATCATGTACCATCTACTCATCAACTACTTTTTTCTGTCTTTGCCTTATTATTTGTAATTTTTCCCTGCGGTCTTTACTGAATTATTAAAGTTTAGACACTTGTCAATGGTTCCTGAAAAAGTGAAAATGGAGGAATGTACTAGATGGATTTATACCATTTGGTTCACAAACGGGACATAACTTATATTGGCAACTTAACTTTCTTAAGCCTCAATAAACTTCAGGAATATAACTTCTCACCTTCTTAACTACAACTTCCTGATTTTTAATATAGATTTTGTTGTGCTTTCCCTGGTTGGGCAGAAAACTATTTGGACATATCATGTAGTTTTTTTATTTTCTATAAATTTATATTCCGATACCACCTAATTTATTTTTCCCTATCCAAATCGTGTGCCACGATTTTCTGTATCCACTTTTGAGTTCTCCCTATGTTTAGTGTTGCAGAATATGATAAGTATTTCTATTTAGGCTCCGTATCACATTAGGACTATCACAAAAAAAAATTTGGTCATTTCCTCATGCCCACCATTTGATAACTATGAACCTTTTACAATTGTCTCTAGTATCTCGGTGTCGATATTTCTTGGTTAAGTGTATAACTTATACAGAACTGAAACCTTTATGTTTTAACTCTAAATTTTTTGAACTCAATACATTCTTATCTGTTTTCTACTTTACATGTTTTGTTGTTCTTTCTTCTTCAAAACCATTTTAAAGTAGCAGGACTTCTGATAATTATTAGTTTGTGCCTGTTACTAATAATTTATAGCTTTTTGTGTTCATAGAGCTATTATGTATTGCTTATGTTTTATATTTTTTTCTTGGCTTATCACATTTATGTCAATTCTTGACTTGAGAGATTCATTATGTTGATGGATTCCTCTGTTATTTTATTCTCTGATACTATGTTTTATTTTGCAACTTCCTCACTGGATTTAATTTTCCAATGGCTTGTTTATCCTGATTGAAGATAGTTTTTTACCTCAGATTGCTCGTCATTGGTTTCTTTTGGCAAATTATTACCTATAATACTTTTCTAATAGATTCCAGTCCTCATTGCCACTTTTTGTTTTATTCTTCTATTGGAAACGCATGACTTTCGTGTGGTGTGTGTGTTTGTTGTATGTATATTGAGTGCGTAACATTTCCTAGAGTTTTGGTCTTACCATTATTCATATCATAATTTGACTTTTAGTCTTGAATTTTCCTTTAATACTTTTACTTTTGATCATCTAGTCACATGTTTTTCTTAAAATAAACAGGGATAAAGAACAATTTTATAAAGCACATGTGAAAATAAGACAAATGCAGGGAACCAGAATTCCACCTAGAAAACACTGAAGCAAAACAAGACAAGAAAAGAAAAAATAACAAACAAGCACAAAAAAATCTAGAGTAAAAAAAAAAAACCCAAAAGAACCTAAGAAACAGCAGCTTCCCATGTTGAAAATGTTTTTACAATTTTCATTCAGGAGTTCTCAATGTGTCAGTAATTAGATGGTTAAGGCTCAAGAGGCATGAGAGAGAAGAATATCATTCTCTTACTTATTCTTATGTGGATATCAAATTTTATTCACATGTGTGGCAAACAAGATGCAATATTTAAATTCTTTTTCTTATTAGCATTTCTGCTCAACAGTTGCACTTTTAAACCTATTCTTTGGTGATGCGTTTTATTCGGATGTTTCGTATAGATAACATTGTTTTGTATTTACAGGGCTCTTACAATCTCAAGATGACAATCAAGGATGATCACAACCAGAAGTTGTCTTGCATCAGTTTCAATTTTAAAATTGTCTTTGGATCTTTGGTCTCTGCTAGTTGAGCACCTGGTATCTTAGTCATATAAGAATCAAATGTCTATTTCACGTGCCTTGTGTGTAAGGATTGGAATGCTCTTTTGTTAGACAAAACCGTAAATAAATGTATGTATAAAATAAAAATGCAGCACTTGTTCATAAGAAGGTGGTGGATGGATAGCTATTTGGTCCCAGAGAATGAAATGAATGGATTGTGTTGCCTAGACATCCATCCTCGATGCTTCGGCGCTACGGCTTCAACTCCATAGATCGTGTGCAGAACATAACAAATTCCTTCAGGTAGTACATGTGATCCATGTATGCTACATGTGCAAGACGCTGTAAGTTGTAACTATGCTTTCTCTATATCTTGGCTTGACTGACAAAGGCGAAATCCAATTACTTGCATGGGTTTGAAGCTGCAGAGCTTCTCAACTCAGAGGGTGTTACTTTCTCTAACTGAAAAGTCTGAATGTCACTTAATTTAAGTGTTGAGAAGGAGAGTCGGGTGCAAATGAAGTTGCAAGCTTCAATTTATTAAACCTGGGAGAGATAAAGTTTAGGGCAAAAGAAGATAAGAAACTAGTGGGGGAACACCTTATGAGCCTTGAAATCTCCGTTGCAGATTTTAGAGGAATTTAACCCTCCGTTTGGATAAGGGAAAATAACTTGGAATTTAGCTAAAAGTGGGGAATTTAAGAGGAGAAATTGATAATTCCTTAGTTTGGCAATTTAAGTGCAGAATTTATTAAATGACGGGGAAAAAATCATGGAAATGGAGGCAACAAATTCCGAAGTTTAATTTCCACCAAAATATGCGTCATTTTACAATTTCTAGTGCGGGAATTCATATTTTTCAGTGTGCCAAAATTTATATATAAAAAAGTGCCAAACTTTTCATGAAAAATTGGACCTTCAGGTTCTAAGATTATAAATTGGACCTTCAGGTTCTAAGATTTTTGAACTTCTTGTCATATTAGGAACTTCAGGTCCTTAACTATAAATTATTGAAATGAAAACAAAGAATATAACAAGAAAAATAAAATAATAATAAAAATACTGTAATAAAATAAACTATCGGAACTTCTGGTACCAATTAAAGAAAATCAAAGAACTCCAAGTTTTGTTTTGGTTTCTAAGAATTGCATAACTCCAATTCCTTGTATAGATATTATATGGATTGAGAACTAAGAGACTTCGAGTCTTTATTTAATTATATAAGAATAATTTAGGGACTTAGTCCTTACATAAAATAAAAATGAAACCAAAGAAAAGAACCAAGTAAAAGTAAAATACAACAAAAATAAAATAAAATATTACAATAAAATAAATTGTTGAAACTTCTGGTTCCAATGAAAAAGAATAAAAAATAAAATAAAATATTACAATAAAATAAATTTTTTAAACCCTAAACCAATAATTTCCTCATATCACTTAGAACTTTTGGTTCTATAATTATCACATTTGTTCAGTATTTAAACTTCAGGTTTAAATTATTATGATATGGACTTCTGGTTCCAATATCTGAATTAACAAAATCCCTTTTTCATTCAGGTACATGGTGCTAAAGTTGTTCACAATAAATTGAACACATTACTGTATAGTAGAATTTACAGCTCAAACGCGACTACACAGCTTATGAGTGTCTTCAAATTTATAAATCATAACAGTGAGAGAACCAACTAATATTTGGTATTGATCAACGTGGTTCACGTTAACATTTAATAAGAATAATTCCAATTCCTTGTATAGATATTATATGGATTGAGAACTAAGAGACTTCGAGTCTTTATTTAATTATATAAGAATAATTTAGGGACTTAGTCCTTACATAAAATAAAAATGAAACCAAAGAAAAGAACCAAGTAAAAGTAAAATACAACAAAAATAAAATAAAATATTACAATAAAATAAATTGTTGAAACTTCTGGTTCCAATGAAAAAGAATAAAAAATAAAATAAAATATTACAATAAAATAAATTTTTTAAACCCTAAACCAATAATTTCCTCATATCACTTAGAACTTTTGGTTCTATAATTATCACATTTGTTCAGTATTTAAACTTCAGGTTTAAATTATTATGATATGGACTTCAGGTTCCAATATCTGAATTAACAAAATCCATTTTTCATTCAGGTACATGGTGCTAAAGTTGTTCACAATAAATTGAACACATTACTGTATAGTAGAATTTACAGCTCAAACGCGACTACACAGCTTATGAGTGTCTTCAAATTTATAAATCATAACAGTGAGAAAACCAACTAATATTTGGTATTGATCAACGTGGTTCACGTTAACATTTAATCATCTTTTCACTTTGTGAACCATAAAATTATATATGTACATACACATATATAAAAGGATTTTCTAGTCCTTTTAGATGTATAGAAATTGTAGCTTATGGCTCATTCCTTCACATGTATAGAATTTAGGATCTTCAAGTCCTTCACTAAATATATTGAGGATCAAGATCTTTGGGTCTTAATTCCCTCTTCTTCTTTTTTTTTTTTTTTTTTCCAGCTCCATCATAATACACATAGTATAGAGTGGAACCAATATTATCTTTTCGTATAAATGTGAACCATTTATAATAAATGGGCATTGATTGCTTATGGCAATCATGATTTCAGTTATATATATAATACAAGACCGTAAGTATCAATATTATATGCATACAAATATACATATATACGTATATATACATATAGTAAAACAATATATATCATAGTATACATAAAGTGATAAGCCAAACCCACGAACTAACTATATATATGTATAGGTTATATAACATATGATATTACCATTGTAAAACGAAATTAACTAATAACCCAACATAAATAAAATAAAATAAAATAAAATGAGTAAAGTGGTATAAACAAGGAATAAAATAAATAAATTAAAGACTATGAAATTCCAAGATAATCTAATATTAATGTGGATTCAATATGTAGATAAAACTACAAGTTTAAGAATTGGATTTCCAACCAATTCAGGTTCATATAGGCACAAATAAGTAATGAACTTCAGGTTCATATCAACATATATTCGACACTTCAGGTTCAAATACGTAGATCTAAATAAATTGAATTAATAGTTGTGCTTTGAACTTCATATTCAAATCGATGTATATGCACTCGAAATTTCTGGTTCGGGTTCTTGACATATGTAGGCCTCATGGAATTCTGTTTAATACAAAATCAAGGAGTTTCATGTCCTTATGTGCTCTCTAAATTCACAGAACTTCACAACCTCAATTATTTGGAATCAAAGAACTTCAGGTTTTGATTCAATCAAAAGGACTCTAGGTCCTAATCAAGTTATATGATGAGGATTGAGAAACTTCGGGCCTTGATCTTTTGTATAATACAAACTCGTTATAATAATTAAGATCATACTTAAAATTAAATAAACAAACAAATAAAAAACATGACATTATATTCATGTGTAACAAGAATAAGAATTTTTTTTTTTCCTTAAACGAGCATGATGGTAAGTGCAAAGAAACTCTATACCATGTGATGACTCTAGCTCATATAAGAAGAAAGAAAATTCAGAGAAAGAAAACATATCAAGAGCAATGTCGTGCTGATAACGTGTTATAAAACTAAGGGAAAATTGTAGAGAGTATTGGAAAGTAGAGAAAGACAATAGAAATTGTTCAATCAACTTGTATATCTCATCTTGATAAGACCTCTTATTTATAGGTTTACAATGGTAAGAAGACATTAACAACTCATAAGTTACAAGCCCATAACTATGGTATTTAGTGTATAGGTTACATAGAATTTAGAAAGGGTGAATGCTAAGAGGTATGGTGGTCATCCACCAACTCATGCATTTACAACAATATATATATATATATATATATATATATATATATATATATATATATATATATATATATATATATATATCAACATTCTTTAATAACTCATGAAATCATTGGCTCTTATTTATTAAATAATTTAAAGCCTCATCACGTTCATTTAATAACTCAATACAAGCACAATTTTTCCCATGACAAATTCAACCCCAAAAGTGCATATTTTTGGCACAAACAAGTCAGTTTAGCAACTTAGGGCCCGTTTGGTGTCCTATTTGGATCCAATTTTATAAACTCAAAAAAAAATTATTTTAGTCCAAACCCACAAAAACCTGTTTGGTAGACCCATTTTTTAAAACCCAAACCCAAAAAAAATTCAAAAACACCCCAATTAAAAAAAGAAGAAGAGGTTTTATAGTTTCTCTCTCTCTCTCTCTCTCTCTCTCTCTCTCTCTCTCTCTCTCTCTCGTAGATTGATATGGTAGCAGATGATTTCAATTCGAAAATTGTACTTATCAGTTCATAATTGTATATCATTTTGAACCCTTCTAGCTTATGATTTGGTTATATTTTGAGTTAAACTTCTACTTTTAATCTCTTTTGTGTTTATCATTCAATTATTTGAGCTTTAGGTAGCAATGGTGGCTTTGGATAGGAAAATATGCAAAATGGTGCAAAAATATACAAAATGGTGCAAAAACGTGCAGACTAAGTTAGCAATTCGTTTCGGCCTTAACATCTTCATCTGACCTTGGATTGGCCTAAATGATACGTGGTTGGAAAGATGACATTCTGAACTTTAAGATGACAGCTCAAAGTCATCAGTTGCTTAAGGGAAGCCCAATTCACGAGCCCATGAAGTTGGTAGTCATGCTGACCTAAGGATGAGTTGATTATTGCTTGGTCATGATGAGCTATGCATGAGCTATGGTTTTTGGTGGAATTTGTTAGTGAAGTGCAACAACCAAATCAATTCAGAATTCTATTGCATTGGTGTGTTAGGTGAGGTTGGTAGAGGCATAAATCAATTCAAAATTCTCCTTTCATTCTCCCTATAAATACCACTTCCATTCCACACCATAAATCAAACAGATTATGGGATTCACAATCCCACAAATCACTCCATCCATTCTTCACACTCCCATCACTTTCCCAAACACATTCATAAAACAAATTGTGGGATTCATACTCCCACAATTCATTCATCCTTCACTCCATCCTCTACACTCTCATCATTCCCCAAACACATTCAGAAATCACCCTCAAACACTCCCACAACCCCAAACACTCCAGCAATCAACCCAACACTCTAAATAGCCCCAAATCACCAAAATAGTCCCAGCAAGCCTTCCTTCCATTTCCCTACGAATTTCCTTTTTCTCCACTCACCCAAACTCATCCCAAAACACCTCCTTAACCTTCATACATCCTTCTAGACGTGGGCAAGCTTTTGGAGAAGCATTAGATGTGGAGAAGCTCTTGGAGAAGCATTGGACAACACAACAACTTCAGAAAAGGGTTTTTTCTACTCTTATTGCATTCATTATGTTTTCTCATTTATGTTTAAGTTTCTTTCCCATTATGAGTAGCTAAATCCATATCTAGGGTTTCGATGTAACCTAAAATGAAGATTCTAGGTTTATAAATTTCAAGTTTCAAGTTTAATTCATGATTCATGTTCTTATTCATTATGCCTACATGCCTATATGCTAATCAGAATGCCTAACTACCATTCATATTTGTGTATCTTGATTCCAATTAAGAGTAGATACCATATGCTTTAATTCCAATTGAACTATGAATAGGAAGAGTATATATGGACATTCGACAACAGAGATTAGATACATGCTTGGTTGTTTAAAACGTTCTTATGTGCTTAATGGATTTCTTATGCTTAATTTAGGTTCGACAACAAGGATCTAATTAGAAAATTAGGAATACAAGGTTAGGACCATACACTATGGCTTAATTATACCTTAGCTAGAATTAGTTTTTGAATATGAATTAGACTTGTCACTTGAATCCTTATAACCTAGAATTGAATTGTTATGGTGAATCGGATGCCCTAGTCTCCAAATTTGTTTTTCAACCTTCAAAACCACCCTTTGTTGCATTTGCTTACTTTGCTTTTGTTTGTAATTTTATTTTGCTTCATTTGTTTTGACAATCACAATCCCTCTCACTTTAAATTCTATTTTAGACTTAATTTCCTACTTTCTTGAATTCAGTAATCTAAGTACTTAACTAAGTTTAACTTCCCAGTCCTCGTGGGTACAACATCGTACTTGTCTTGCTATATTACTAATTGGCCTGTACAATTGCGAGTTAACATAACAAGATGTACCCTTCTCCTTATTGGATATCTATGTGCTCGCAATCTTTCTATGAATCAATAGGTAATTAGTTCAGCCAAAGACTTTCCTTTGGTCACATAATTTGGCACCCTCTGTCATCTCTCTCTCTCTCTCTCTCTCTCTCTCTCTCTCCTCTCGCTCCTCCCTCTCTCCTTTCACATTTTTTTTTTGTTAATTTCAATTTGGGAATTTAGGGTTTCTGATTTTAATTTCAATTTTTTTAGATCTTAAAAATATAGTTTGGAGTTCAATACCAAATTTAGTATTTTAAAACTCATATTTTTAAAATAAATCTTGATTTTTGAGTTCAATTTTTTGAATAAAATACCGCCTTTTGTTTCTAGACATAGAGGATATCATGATTGGGATCGAGTTGGTCATGAATGATTCATTAATGTGCTTGCAGCTTATGTAAGCACTACAATTCGAATGTAATAAAATATTCTATCATTGGTTTTTTTTAGAACTAAGCTTTAAGGGGTCCATAGGTAATCAAACAATGTCAATAAATGAGATCAAAGTCAAGCATAAGTAATTTTTTTTTTTTGACTCATCTGTATTTTTTAATACAAACGATAATCTACTCTACAGTAATCTAAAGAGAGGGAAATTCATCCGTTTTTTCAAAAGAAAGAACAAACACCTACCGAGATGGTTACCGACCTGGGCCAACTGTTACTAGTAAACATAAAAATTGAAAATACAAAGCCAAAGCCCACCAAGGGGGGATGGTTGCTGTGGTCTAGAACAAAACCCATTTAAGACCCAAACGGTTTTCGGGAGTCTGGTTCGATTTTCGGCCTCAACTACCAGGAGAGGCAGATAAAGAAATCAAGAAAAATCAAGACTGGTAAGAAAAATCGTTTTTTTCCTCTCAATGAATGTTCTTCTTTTAACAATTTTCAATCTTTCTCGTCTATTGGTTTCAATTTTAAGTTTTTATATGCTTTTTCAAATTTAATTGTTAGCCTTTTGTTTCAACTGGTTTGGCGTATGTATGAGTTGAGCTTGCATGCCGTGTGTTTGATAGAATGTCTGAATGTGTGTACAGTACAGGAAGTATATACTGACAAGATTGAATTGGTTGTCTGTTTGTTAGGTCCAGCTTTGAAGTTTGAAGCTGACACTTTTTTGTTGAGTTTATGATGAGACGGCAGGGGCAGTATGGTGATTCAGGAGTGAACACGTATGCTGCTGCTGCTGCTCCGATGCATCATATGTCTGGCCAGAGGATGGAGCACAAATCTAGCCATTTTGAAGGACGGTTGGAAGCCTTCACTCCAGAGAGGGATAATCCATATGCATCTTCAAAATCAGAGGGCCAATGGAGATGGGAAAGAGATGGATCAAAAGGGTCAAATCCAATGGCATCTCATATGTACAATGAAGGCAAGTGTTGCTGTCAACTCTCTCTCTCATATACGTATATGCTGAGTCTGAGTTTGTTGTGATATGAATTGCTAAATCTGAAGTTCTTGTTTAATTTTTTTTTTTTAAATTTTGGTTTATGGTACAAGTCAAATAAAACTTAAATTCTGAATTAGTAAACAGATATTTTCTTATTTCTAGTTTGTTAAAGGCTAAAAAATTCGGGCAAAGTGATTATTACAATAATTAGTCAGTCATTCAAGTCCCTAAACCAATGTAATTATCGAGAGTGTTGAGGACTTTCAGAACTCTATAAAAGATGTTGGTTGTACGCATTTGATTTTATTTCCTAGCACAAATCTTAATAACTTTAGCTACTCCTCTCACTCGTCTCACAAAATTGATGGAGTAGTACACCTGTAAAAGACACTCTGAGGCTCAAGCTAGGAAAGTAGAAGCATCGTAGCAGGATTTTAATAAAGGAATTCAGTCATTCCTGTTGTGAAGAAATCATGTCGTATTTGTACATTTCTTACCTTCTCCTAGCAGGACATGGAAGTGTAACTCATACTGTCGTACCATAATTTTCATGAATCCTGAGTTTGTAATGAAGAAAAGAAAGGAATCTCTTATTTTTGGTCCTTGTTTCCTTGTTGGACTTAGTTCCAGAACTAATTAGAGATAGTTATTGACTTTCCTTTACTGGATAGTCTTAGGTCTCAAGGCTGTTCACTTGGGGCTAAACAAACTCTGTTGGCCGACCCAGCGTCCTATCCCGTTAGGATCTTATTGATATTGCCACGTCAATTTTTCTCTTTTTAGGTGTTCGTGCCAGTAGCACTCATCAACTTTAGACTGGCCGGCCTTTGCACCCCTATACTTGTTCTACTGTTCTCTACTTCTGATTGTGGGAGAGGGAAAATTTAGTTCAATTCCTTTCCGTATGCTGACAGTTGGCACCGATAGCCAAACATCTCAGAGTCTGACAGTTTATGCCGTGGACTCTTGTAACAACGGGGCATAAGTCTTAATTTCTTGAGGAGGACTGTTCATTCAAGGATCTAGATGAGTTCAGAAATTAGTCCGCATCTCTCCATTTGCCACCTTCATGGTGAATACGGAAGAAAGGTGCTTCGTTGCCAAGAATTCCCAGTGTACTAAGGTATGAACAACTTGCACGGCTTTGTAAGTTAGGGATAGGTCCGGGCGGCATATGCTTAACCTTGAGCAGGGCTCGTCCTGACAGTGTGGATATACATGACACTGGTGAGTGTTCTCTTCTCCCTCCAATGCCATTTTATTCTGGGAATTGATAAATATTCTCCACAGGATCCATTTTCCCACTGATTATTGAACATCTTGAAGTTTGGGGTTGAAACTCTTTTGGATTTGGATGTAGTTAGTGAGAGATGATTGGTTGATGCTTTAGGCATCCTGCATAGACGGTTATTCTCAAATCGAAGGGGAGATGGAGATGGAGATGCTCAACGATAAGCTAAGTATACCTTTGTATCCTCTCAAATGTTATTCCATTCTCTTCTTAGGTTTTGCTCTTCCCTGTAGCTTACCCCCGACTCAACAGGCTTCTTTTGCTTCTCCATTCTTGCCCAGAGCAATTTGTTCTCACATGATGCTCCTGGGGTAGGGTGATTGGTTGGGGCCAAATAAACTTCTTTTCCAGGTGGCCTCCAATAGCTGGTATTGCCACGTTACTTTGCCTAATTTTTATTGTTCGTGCCGGCAGAAATTGTCCACTTGTTTGCTTTATCCAGGCTTAATTTTACATTCCGACATTTACACCCCCATCCTCGCGTTTAGCAAGATTGAAACATTGCCATTTTTTGTTTAATTCCTGGGCTGCATCATTTGTCTTTTAAGATCTGCTGTGTTTTCTTTAGCCAAATCTTCAACCAAGCATGATCTGGTATTGGCAGTTTTGCCAATAAAGTTTATATGTAATAATATACATAAGAGCTAAATGTTGTCACGATAGGAGCATAGAGTGCATGTTATGTTGATCTCGTTTTATTTACATTACTATGTAGATGTAAAAATGTTTGATGTTATATTCGGATTGGTGGTGTACTTGTTATGGTTTACATTTTTATGTTATTCTACAAGCTTGAGAAGCATATATGACGATAGAAAAATTATTTATTCATTGTCAATGGTAGTTGAGGTAAATCCCTAAATATTAACAGATAAGAGGCCCTCTATTTGTATTCATGAGGGTAACAAGGGCAAAAGTGATTGAGGGTCCCATTAGGGTACCTCCATATGTCCAACAAACAAAAGAAGTTGAGTTTTATTGGTGGGACATAGTTGAGTTAGAAACCTTTGTCCTCTTTCCAAGACATTTTGTAATTTTTATGCAGACAAAACTGTTATTGCTACTAACAAAACATTTTAGCTTGCTGTAGTCCTTCCGTGTGATCCCCATCTTTTGTTACTTTTTTTTGGGGCACTGTCATATTTTTGTTATAACATTCCTATGATTTTATTGTCACTAGCAAAGGTTATGATATAGAAGTGCTCACCTGAGCGGGCCATTGGAATCCAACGGTTGTGTTGGATTAGTCGCTCAGGTGAGGGCCTCTAGGTTATGACATGCCTTAAGTTCTTTTCTTGTTGAAATTTTGAAATGTGTATGCTTAGGGCCGCATGCTTGTTTTGCAGGTCAAGGGGGTGATACATCAAGATCCTATTTCCAGGGTCAAAGGCCTGATCCAAAACTTGCTATGGAGAAACAAAACAACAATGATTCCCGATCTCAATCTCATAATGAAGATATGGACCTTGGGTATGAGGACAAGCCTTCCTCGCAGACTTTTGAAGAACTTGAGCAGAAATTCCTTGACGACATTAGGAAACTAACCAGGGAACAGAACGATGCTGAGGATGCAGAAAATGCTAGACACAAAGAGGTTAGTTTATATTTGAAAATGTATTTTCTTCTTTTATATTTATGCTTGTTATTCTATTGGATTCCCAATTTTCTTATGGGCTAAGTGGATTCTTTGGGGCTTTGTGATCATATGAATTACACATGTAACTCACCTTTCTCTTTTTGTTTTCTGAAAACGAAGAATAGTATTAATTTATCAGAAAAGTAGAAGTGCATTTTCTCGTAGATAGCCTTTCCCTTATGCTTGACTTGTAAGCCCACTGTGAACAGCCAGATATGCATAATGAAGTAGAACCCAAAATCTACAATAAAATACTTTTTTCACAATACACATTTAGGGCTCGTTTGGGAGTGTTTATGTAGAACTGATTTTTTACTCATTAGTGATTTTAGCATAATCAGTTTATGCTAGTAGTGCCTTTACATAGAATCAGTTTTTGTTTGGCTACCAACATAAAAGTGTTTTTATACTGTACATAAATGCTTTTGATGTTATTGATAGTGTTTGGCTACCTAAAGAAAAAAGCACTTTTACTTTCTTTCCTTTTTTGTCAATTTTCATCATGGAACATATTAAAACTGAATAACACCTTAAATCATACGTAAAACTAGTACAAGGAAAGTGTGAAAACAAATAAACAAAAGGGAAATGAAGGCATTATTTCAGTTCAAAAAAGAAAAGGGGCGGCAGCATGAGGAGGGATAATAGTAGCACTAGTACTAACAGCAGGGGTAGCTAGCAAAACTAGTAGCAATGGCTGCTTAAACGTAGAGGTGGGGATCTAAAAATGACTTGGCTGGACAGAAGCCATATGCAAACGTAAGGCAAAGGTGGGGGTCTAAGACTGAGGTGTTTGTTCTGGTATGAATATAATTTTTTTCAATCCAAATAAAGCTGCAAGAGCAGCACAGACTGTAAATTAGAAAGTTAGAAACAGAAAACTCTGCAACAGACTCAAAAAAAGGAAAAAAAAAAAAAAACTACAAGAGAGAATATAGCAATAACTTCCTCTACTACATAGCCAAAGAGATTGCAGAAAAGAGAGAACTCTGCAAAACACAATAGAGGACAACAGGCCTCAGGCGCCATGGTGCTATTGGCAGCCCTGAGTGGCTTGGCAGTCGAAGGGTCACTTGTATGCTGATGGGGTTCAGTTTCATGGCATCAGTGACACTACTGGTTATAAGCTCATGGCTTCTGTTGATTTTCAGCCCTCTGCTGCTCGGTTTGTGTTTCTGGGAGCATAGGCTATTTGGGCATTTAGTAAAACTAATAAGAATAATATTGGAATTTTAAAAGTTTCTAAGTGATTCCCGTGTTTTACAAAAAAATCACTTTTAAGGAGAAGCACCTCCCATGTGCTTCTCCATTAAATCACTTGAAGTGATTTTAATACACATTTAAAGCACTTTTTTGCCAAACACTTCATTTCTTAAACAAGAGTGGTTCTATCCCTTTGGAAGTGATTTTGGCCCTCCCATAATCACTCCCAAATAGGCTCTAAATTTAGGTTTCTTTTTCTTTAGTTTGCTTAAATTAACTAAAAGGTTCCCTGTTTCACATATTCTTTTTCTCCTGCGTTCTGTTCTATTTTTCTGACATCCCTCTATAATTGGGGATGAGGATTTGTTTCATGCTTGTTTTTTTTGTAAATAATTTAAGATGTTCATTTGTCTTCCACCTTACACATTAGTGATTCATCTGTTTGTCAGAAAATTGGTGCGATAAATGCTCAGTATGAAGAACAACTAGTAGCACTTCGGGCGCGGCATGCAAGTCGTAGAGACGAATTGCTTCGTAGGGAATCAAATGCCCGACAGCATCAGTACCAGCAATCAGTAATGGATCATTACCCTAACAGCAGCATGGGCCCCTCTGAACTTCGTGGGTATGGTGGAGTTGCAGCATCAGCTGCTGGTGGTGAAGGGCACCGAGCCTATAATACTGATCAATATGAATCCTACAGAGAGCGGGCTCGATTTCTTGGAGGTTCTCGTGATCATGGGTTTGAGCCTAGAGGTCCATATCCTGGAGGCCGAGTTTATGATACCGGCTCGCGCTATTTCTAAGTTAGCATTGTTTGTTAACCTTGCCCTTGTTTTTCTTCACCAGGTTTATGTCGGTTAGGCAGCTTATTATAGTAAACATATTACTGTCATTTGTGTTTTAATGATAAATTATGCAGTGTGCTTTGGTGTATTGCTTCTGGTTAATTAGTAGAAAATCTTACATGTTTTAATAAGTGCATAATGAATGTCGCAATTGACATGCTAGTTGTAGGACATCTCTTGCATGCTCTTAACGCTCCCGGCACCTGCATTCCGCTCCCTTGGAGTTTTGGAGGAGCACTTATTCTTCTCATATGTGCATGAAAGTTTTGCAAAGTAATAACCATCACTTTGTCTAGTTGGGGCTTTTAATGGTAGAGCATTCATCCTCATATGTGCATGAAAAGAGTCTCAAAAAGAAACCAATTGCCTTCCCTTCCCATAACGACACATTTACTTACATTGAAGGAGTATTGAAATGATTTCGATTTCTAATTTTTCCATGTGTTTACTAACCACATACAAAATCAGATAATTGATAGATCAAGAATTAATTTTATATATATATATATATATACTGGGATGCTGGCTACCTCGATGTAGAGATTGAATGCCACTCTAGTGCTAATGTAACTCTCTTATATTCACCTACTGTTCCAACTCACCCTCTACCGCATCATTTCCTACTGTAAAATGAAGATCCATGAAACTTGGTGTTGTGCAATTAAGCATATCTACCGTGAACAAAATGTAGTTGTTGATGCTTTGGCTACCAGAAGTTATAATCTTGGCCCTGGTCTTTGGATAGCATCCGTAGCAAGAATATCTTCAAGGAAATCAAGAACTTCATCATAGACATGGATATTTGTAGAAATGTCACATGGACTTATACATCAGTTTCAACTTGTCACCTTAAAGAAAATTTAAGCAAAATGTCACCTTTAAGTTTTCAAAATCCATGATTTGTCACTTGACTTTAACGTCATCCAATTTTCCATCCATTTTGAAGGGTATTTTAGTCTTTCCAATATATAAACCCTCTTTTTTATATAATTTAAATATAAAGCTATGTAAACCCTCTTGCTTGGAAAGACTAAAATACATTTCAAAATAGACGGAAAATTGGATGATGTTAAAGTCAAGCGGCAAATCATGAATTTTGAAAACTTAAGGTGACATTTTGCTTAAATTTTTCTTTAAGGTGACAAATTGAAACTGATGTATAAGTTCAGGTGACATTTCTACAAATATTCTATGATGAGGTTCTTGATTTCCTTGAAGATATTCTTGCTACGGATGCTAGGGGCGTTGTGAGGTCACGTTATTTTGTTTTGTAGTTTGTTTGGTTTGGGCTTTTAGCCCCCCCCCCCCCCCCCCCCCCCCCCCCCCCTCTTACCCATAAAAAGAGTCTAAATTACTCAATTAATCTAATTTATGGGGAGGTTGATTTGAACTTGGGTGCAATTAGGCCTATAAAAATGGGTCCGACTCGTTGTTTATAAATTGTAAATTTAGGATAATATAGTGACCAATTTAGCTAAATTATTTTGTCAGTGACCAAATTGAAATTTTGTGTGAAACCTAGTGACCAAACAAGTATTTAACCCTTAGGGGGGTCTATTCAATTAGGATTATAAAGCATTTAAAAAGATTTTAAAAATCCTGGTGTATTCAATTTGGATTTAAACAAACTTTAAAAGAGGTTTTACAAGTCTGGGTGTATTCAATTAGGATTATAAAAAAGTTGAATCAAATCTAGGTGTATTCAAAAGTTCATATATTTGGAAGGATTTCATTAAGTGATAAATTTTCATAGGATTTAAGGGGAGAGCTATAAATAACAAAGGCCATAATAAATCCAACCCCCCCCCCCCCCCCCAAAGTATTTCATCAGACGTTTTTCTCTCGCCCTAGCTTTTCTCTTCGCAACAGAAGACGAACAGCTTCCTTCCTCCGTCTGTGAAGGTATGCTCCCTATTTTTTCTTCGATCAATACCTTGTTGGGTTTTCTTTTTCCATGATTTTTCTTCATCGTGTTTTTCTTGTTATTAGGCTATAGTTTGGGGTTAGAGTTTATGCTTGTTACTAAGGTTTTCGTTAAACATAATTTTATTTCATGTTGTTGAAGGAAAAGATGTTATGAATTTGGCTTTTTATTTCATGTTGTTTAAAATTTTATTTCATGTTGGTACAAATCAAGTATCAGAACATCTATTGAAATTGGATCACCATTAGATACATTGACAGCAATGCTACTATATAAAATAATTTTACTTTGTATTCTAGTTTCCATCTATTTTTTTTAGTTATAATTTGTTACGTGTATTATTAACAGAGACATTGATGGGGAGGAGTTTAATAAAGTCATGGCTTTGATGAGATCCCAAAGCAAACAAAACAAGGATGGCCATAGGCTCAAAGTTTCTGTAGAAGACGGAGGCCTACTTGAGCACTTCTTTGGCAAAGATGGCAAAAGTCTCGCACATGAAACATTTGAGTTTTTTTCCTCTGGCAGTCAACTGATCTTTTCCCATTTGTTTTTCTTCTATCTATTTATGAATTTGAAGTATGGAATAAAAGCCATACAAATCTTAAGAAACTTTATTAAAAAATTATATAGAAGTCTTCTGAAAGTCTAACAAGTTTTATATGAATTCTAAAGTTCGATCAAGTTCTATGAAAGCTGGGCACTTAAACAAAATCTTTTTAAATGCTCTAGAATCCTAATTGAATACACCCCCTTAGATTTATTATCATAATTAACTTAGATTATATCTATGTTTTCTTTTTTAAACATTAGAAGGAATCGAATTATTAACTTATCCTAATCCTAACCCACAATTCCACCCTCTCTCACCACTTGAGCTAAACCCAAAGACTTTATATATTAGTTTCTTTGGTAGCATGTATTCTTTTTAATTTTTTGTAAGCCCCATCATGTCTTCTAATTGTGAATGTATTAAAATTTACAAAATAAATTTATATGCTATATATATTTGTGGGTAATTAAATTGTCCTATATGTTACTACTCATAACAAAAATAATAATTGTTATTTGCACCCAGATTCAATATTTTGTTATTTTAAACGTTTATTTACTCAATTATAATTAAATATCTATTTGATTGTCGGTTTAATTAATTTTCAGTATGGATAACCTTTAACCCTTTTTTTTTTGCCAAGTTCAGAAGGGCATGGGTGGGGGAAACAAATATTGAAAGAAACATGTATCTAATGCTAACTTTAGCCACAACCTATACAACAAAAACATTCTAAATGGCGGATTCATTTTTTTTTATACTAATTGAGCTAAACCTTTTTCATTTTAAACCAAGTATCTTAGCCTAGTTTCTTTGAACACAAATAGAAAAAGGAAAAAAGGAATAGATCTTTACCCTTGATGACCTTTTCTTGATTTCTCAAGAATGAACACCTTTGTTGAAAAGACATTTTCTTTCTCTTGATTTTGACTCCTTCACCTTAAGGCTCCAAGATTGGAGTCCTCTACCTCACCACACTAAGGCTCCTAGAGATGAAGAGAAGGCAATCAAGAAGTATGGATGCTAGTCTACTTCTTGATTAGACCAATTTTTGGTTTATGGAAACCTAAATACAAAGATGATCACTCATCAATCAAAGTAGGAAACCAAAAACCCTAGCTAGGTTTTGTCCAACACTTAACTTATATAGGACAACACAAAAGGCAATTGGGTGGGTATTTGGGGCTTCATTTGGTTCATGGGTCATGTAATCTTATGTCACTTATCCCTTGAGTCCAATAGCCTTTTGGACTATTTTGTCCATTTTCTTTTAAATCATATTTACAAGTCCAGTCCAATATTTCTATATGTCAATATTAATTTCATAATTATAGTCTTACTTAATTGACCTGGTCAAACTATTTGACTTTGGTCAATTGCTTCGATCAACATGTTGACTTTTGACCGTTGACTTTGACATTTGATTATCAACCATTGACTTGTGTCTCCTTATTTCATTTCTCCTCATTTGTACCTCTAATCACATTTTTTAGGTGTGTAGATCAGTAGGTTCCCTTTAGCAAGGTAGTGGATCAACTCAACTCCTCAGAGATGATATATGAATTAAATTCCACAATTAAATTCTTCCTATTAATAAAGTTTAATTGAAAACTTTTAGGACATCCACAAACCATGGTTGTCGCCTAGCAGCAAGTCACGGTTATCCGAGCTAAATGAGACGTTGTGAAAGAACATATTAAAATTGGAATGACCGTGCAATTGAATCCTTCTCTTGTATCAATACTCCTTATTCACATTATTATATCATGGAATCCGATTGTCAATATCCTAAGGTGAATCATTCCTTTTATATGATTATCCTGGTAAGATTTGAAGACTTCTTCTTTCAAGTCTTATCCACTACTCTGCGCAGAGATTTGACCAATCATATCTTGGAGTATTCTCTCTTCTTTACTAGGAGTAGAGATTCTTTGTTGTACACTCATTTGCTTCCATGACTCTATTGAGAATCCTGATGAGCACCTTTAAGCTATGCCTAATTCAGCATGACCGTATAGTGCCCTCAAAGATTAACAATATAGCCACAAAACATCTATGATGCCTCAAGTCTAAAGATTAGTTTGCACAATTGCAATTTATGAGTTCCAGCTTGACATGTGAGTAAAGACTTCCATATTGTAACTCATGTGTTAGATCGCGTTCAGTGTACTTGTTCTTCTAAAAGCACCTACACACATATCAATGTGTCTTCACACTTAATGATTTGAAACCTTGCCATTCCATACATATAGAGATGATACTATGTGTACTGACCTTTGCGGAATATTGACTCCCAATCAATATTCCTATGATCAGGAACATATTCAGGATATAGTGATGATGAGAAGTCTCCATGTATGCAATCTCATTACATAGCTCTCATATCCACTTGTGTATTCCTTAGACTATAATTGTTCTACATATTGAAAGATAATATAGGATGATTTAATGTATAAAACAACCTTTCTTGCCCTATTGATAACATAATATGTCTTTTATCAAAGATATCCTTAACTCTAACTACTATATAAGTAGTTGGCTTTAAGGGCATATTTCTAACAAATATTGGGGTCCATGTTTATGTTTTTGTCTATCAATAAATTTCAGTTATTGACCAATTAAAAAGAAAAAAAAAACTTGGTACTGAAATTTGTCAAAGAAAATGGATTTAGCTTAAAAACAAAAAGGGGCCTACAGGAACGAGAAAGGAAACAATAATATCAAACCCAACTTATTGCCTAGGTGATTGGAATCAAACAAAACCTAACATATTGCCTAGTTGCCTATGGTCCATCTATGACACCCTTACTATGGAACGGCTCAAGTTAGAAGAACAAATTTTTATTTATTTATAAATTTAAAAAAAAAAAAAAAGGTAAATGTAAAAGATATTCTAAAATAGGCAACTCAAAATTACCATGAAATTATTGGACTTAGTCACCAATTTTTATTGTGTAGATTACTTGATTACCAATTAAGTTTTTCTCTCTCTTCGTGTTACATTTTCACTCATACTTTCCTAAACACATATGTACATATGATTTTCTTTGGTTATAGAGAGTTCATTCAATTTTTTACGGTTGGCATTCACTCGAAGCCCAAACTTTACTATTTCCAAATCACACTCCCTTCTCGCTTGTGTTACTTAATTTGTTAATGGGTTCGTCAATGAGCAAGATTGGAGAAGAGAAGAAGGGTTTGATGAATAAGCAAGGTTTTGGTGATGGCTTTTCTCCTCTTGAGATTTTGTCAAAGGCGATTTGTAGTATATTCAAGCTGCAATAAGAGGAACAAGAGAATTCTTCAATGTCTTCAAAGAAAGGAAGCTCATTGTACTTCAATTTCTTGAATGAGCCTCACGGTCAACCGAGGGGTCATACCGCCTAAACTTGGTCAACCGGGCCCGCGGGGCCCACGACCTCCAATCGCAAATCCGGGAGTCCCTAAAGGTTCCAATATGCCTAGGACACATGTCTCGAAAGTTTGGTCTCGATCGGACAATCGGATTAATCACAATCGTATGATCGGACGATTACTATAAACCTAGCCCTAGGGTTGGCATTTTCGGAGTATCCGGGACTCCGATTCACGATCCGTTGAATCCTACATGATCATGGAATTACCTAGATCACGCCTAAATCTCCCATCCCTATTCCTTTTCCAAGAACCCATGGCCAAACAAACATAACAGAACCCAAATAGAGAGTAATTATTACAAGAATGCAAACACCAAAACAATAAAGAACCCAAATATCATTAAATAAAACAACTGCTTATGGATTAAAGAAGCCGTGCAATATCATTAAATAAAGAGATTAGGGTTTGCACTTACATGGATAAGATAACAAATGTTTGAGAGAGAGCTGAGAGAATATAACAAATGCTTGAGAGAGAGCTCGGAGAATATACCCAATGCTTTGAGAGAGAGTGAAAACTTTAAGACAAATTTATGTTGAAGAGAGAGAACGAACTATTTTAGGGTTAAAGGGAAATTCTGAAAATTTTAAATCGCGGTCAAAAATTTCGAAGTACCGCGTTTTTCAACGACATCGGTAAATACTTAGCTATCGACGTTTAATACGCACATACGATGGTGATTTACATACAAAACCGACGTTGTAAATAGAACATACGTCAACAAATGAAGAAAACAACGTAGTAAATTATGTTTACGTCACCCCTTAATAAACCGACGTCGTAAATATTAAATAATTAGACGGGGTTTCGGTTTCCTGGGATTCGAACGTGCGTAGTTGACCAAAAACAGCAGGAGAAAACCAGCGTCGTTTCAATAAACCCTAAATTTTACAATAATTATAAATAAAAAAAATACACAAGTATGAGAAAAATGAACCGAAAATTGCTACGAACTCCTTACAACAATGCCTTCTATAATAGTAGGCTAAAATCTAGATTTCATCATTTTGAATTTATGGGCACCAATGGATCACATAAACCTTAGGGTTATGTTATGTAAAGTATAAGGAGTATTGTGCTTTGTCTCTAAATTTTTTTGACTTTTATTAACATTTGAACTTTGAAAACTAAAATTACATTTTTCAGGGTTTTACGGGCAAGATATTGTCTCAATGAGTGCATAGAATTTGTCGGTATATTTTTCGGATTTTTTTTAAAATATATTATTAATATTAGTAATTAAATACAATAAAAAAAAATATTTGTAAAATTACATTTTTCAATGAGTGCATGGTTGTTGTCAGTTTATTTTTTGGAATTAGTTTTGAATTTATTATTGAATTAAATAAAATATAAAAGTCATATTAAAATTAAATGCCAAATGACATAACTGACGTTGGATCCCTTTACAACAACGTTAAACAACACAAAACGACGTCCTATATTGTTTTAGACGTCGAAACGAACACAAAACGACGTTATTAAGTTACCACGTCGTCTTGTTTTTACTCACCGACGTGGATAATTAAGTTCCCATGTCCTCTTGTTTTAAATCACCGACGAGGATGATTATGTTACCACATCATCTTGTTTAGATCACCGACATGGGTTATTAGATTACCACGTCATCTTGTTTTGGATCACCGACGTTGTTTGGTTATACAACGTCAAAGTTTGTATGATAACCGCCTTTGTATATTATTAAGACGTCGATATGGTTGTACTAACAGACGTAGTATATCGGTACAAATTTTATTCGTGCAAGATGAAGTAAATATAAACCGTCGTGTTTATTACTATTACATGTCGTTTTTAAGAATTGTCGTCGATGTTATATTTCCAATTATAGTAAGACGACCATTGTATACACATATGAGACGTGTAAATTAGAATGAGACGTCGTTTTTTGGGAATTAAATTAAGTTTTCATGAATTTTTTGGGAACTAAAAAATTTTCAAAAATAAATAAATTTTTTTTATGGTTGTTCGATTGATTACAACAAAAATATTTATGTACATTTTTAATAAACTAAAATAAACCTAAACATTGTTAATAAATATTATGTACATCAATTATCATTCTGTAATTGCTTGTTAACAAATTATGCCAATTCATGCCTAACTTCGTCAATATGTTCTTGTGTATACTGAACTCAATCTTTTTTCTTTTCAAACTGCAAAATAAACCAAAAAATATATTTATGATATAAGGAGCTTTCTAGTGGCAAATTTTTCTTTTCTTTTCTTGGAAGAGATTCTAAGTTCGATCGAATGAAATTTTAAAGATTTTCTCATTACAAATTAGTAACATTAGCTTAGATTTTCTTTGTATCAATCTTTTTCATATTGACTTGGTGCTCATTTTGATTCCAGTCTGTTTACTTTTTAGTTATTATATATATATATATATATATATAAGATGTCATGGTTTTGTTTTCTTCTTGCACTTCCTTTTCAATTTTTTGTTTTTTGGGCTTTTTTTCCACTTCTATATTAGTGTGTACGTTGGCACAAGTTTCATTTCTTTCAAATAGGGAAGTTGACCAATGATTATTCTCCTAGTTCAAGTGAAGCGTTGGCAAAAAATTTAAATTTTTAAAAATAAAAAAAAAGTTGATGTGAAAGTTCATAGTTTTGGTGAAACATATAGTTAACGTCGTATTAAGGGCCAGTTTGGCATTGATGTGCTATGAAAATAATCACTGTCAGATTTGCTTTGAGAGAAATCAACTGTGAGATAAAGCAGTTTGGCATTTGGTAAACTTTTTTTTTAAAGTGTTGTTGGTACTAATTCCCGCATAATCAGAATGATTACCACATAATTATTAAACCCAGAGTCTCTTCAAAATTGATTCTCGCATAATCAGAAAATGAAAACACCTCATTAGCTGCTTTCCCTTATAGCTTTCTCTCACATCAATTTTTAACAATAAGTGATTTTCTCATAGTTTACCAAACGGGCTGGGCTTCCCAAATTTTTTATAAAAAATCACTTATCATCCCAAATAAGTAATGCCAAACATGCACTAAGGGCCAGTTTGGCATTGCTGTGCTGTGAAAAGAATCGCTATCAGGTTTGCTGTAAGAGAAATCAGCTATGAGAGAAGGCAATTTGGCATTTGGTAAACTTTTTGTTAAAAGTGTTGTTGGTACTGATTCCCGCATGATATAAAAAAATGATTCTAGCATAATCATTAAACTCAGCGCCTCTTTGAAACTAATTCATGCATAATCAGAAAATGAAAGCACTTCAATAGCTTCTTTCCCTTATAGATTTCTCTCACAGCAATTTTTAACAATAAGTGATTTTTTCATAGTTTACTAAACGGGCTGCGCTTCCCAAAAAATTTTAAAAATCACTTATCACCCCAAATTAGCAATGCCAAACAGGCACTAACTCAATAATTGATTAGCACTTCAACGTTACTGTATATTTATTCTAATAAGGTAATAAATAAACTAAAACTGCACTTGGATGGTTGTTTCTTTTATTCAATTTCTTTGTATGATTTGAAACTTTCTAAGTCTTTAAGAAATACGGGTATATCTCTAGGAAATTTTACTAATTTTGGCGTTGAAATTTCTTTATAGTGTGTTTGGATGAGGGTTCTTTTTTTTATATAGAATTTGTAAATGATGGAACTTGGACACGCTAATAAAAGTACAAATATGCTTTAAAGAAGATTCTAATGATATTTCTTTTTTCAAAGTTGAAAGAGATCAAAGTTGAAAGAGATCGAAGTTGGAGGGCTTTTTCTTCCCATTACCCAAATGTTTGTGGTTACCCAAATTTTTTAGATGCTTAATTTTTATTTTTTTGTGGTTAGTTCTTGAAGTCAATTTCAGTACATTGCTGTCAAAATTGGTCACATGAAGTCATGATGCACACCTGACTAAATTTTTCAGGATTAAATTGGTTTCTTCCCACGCTTCTCTTTCTCACCATGGCCATAGCTGCAAGTGACGTGGTCTCTTTCTTTGAAGCGCACTCAAATGGGCTTTGGGCTTTGGACTTTGGGCTCCTGGTGCTTGTAAGTCCCACATGCACGAAGAAAATCTAGAAACATAATTTAAGGCTAATTTGGGAACTCAAGTGAGACTCGGGTGTTTTTTTTTTTTTTTTAATAAATACAAGCATAATATACTATGTATTAATCTAATCTATGGGGATGGGGATTCAAACTTGAGTGTAAGGGGCTGAACTCACTACCCTAACCAGCTGGCATATCCCACGTGTGCCAAGTGAGACTCAAGTATTAGTTTTTAGGGGTATGCTTCATTTTACTGAAAAGTAAATAAACAATCACGCCATGTCCGTAGAATTTACTCAGATGATAATCAGATCCCCAAATATGACATTGTTGGGCCGGCCCGTGCTCAACAATTCTAATCAAAGCCATCACTAATCTTGGACCAGAAAAATCCGTGCTCAAAATGAAAAGGAACATTTGATTTTCTTCTACCCATAAATTCCACTCTCTTAGTCAAATGAACATGGTGAGAGATCAACGCACAAAAGACTATCATGGTTGACAATATGAACTCATAATCGATATAACATTTAGTTCGCTTTCATGCAACACAAATAAACTACATTTTCATAACATACACCTGCATTCCCAGAAGATGAGGAAGAGACTGAATTCATGGCCTTCCTCCCAATGACTATAATAATTTTGTTATAAATTCACCTCCCCGCATTGCTCGCGAGCAATGGAAGCCGAGAGAATTCCAAGGTCACGATTTAAGAATGTCAATGCAGATTCACTTTCAGAGATTATTCTCGTGACAGACGAGGGCTCACCCACAACTGAGTCAGATGATCCGACAGCAAGAGCTGTGTGGGAGTCTCTAAGATTCCTCAAGTTCCCTAGGAACTGCAGTCAATGCAAGGGAAAGGAGACACCTTATTAGAAATTCATGGTCATGCCAATAGTACTAGTAAGAATCCATGATACCAGTAAAAATGCAACATCATTCACTTTATTCATTTGCACTGCTCCATACCCAAGTAACCCCAGCTCACCTCACCTAGAAACTCCACACCCCCTTGCCCCTTGCACCTACACCACACACTCTCACGCAAAAACACACACACAAAAGGTCATCAGGAAGTAATACCATGTTGAGGAGCAAGAGAGAGAATGGGAGGAGAGAATTCAATGGACGATTTTGGCGAAGGTTTTCGGCTACTGTTCTGTTGAAGAACATGGGAGGATTGGAAACATAAGGAGAATGGATGTTCCTTGTTTAATCTTTTGAAAGAATTTGAACTAATTGTGCCACGGTTGAGCCTTTCTGTCCAATTGCTACATAGACAATACAATGTCTCACTTTCAGAGGTGGCCCTTGAGTTCAGGGGAAGAGAGGGGAAGCAAAGAAATCCAGAAATGGTTCAATTACCATACCGCCTCTTTCTTAATGTACAAAAAAATTTGGTCCCCAATTTCTAAGGGTAAAAATAAGTTAGACATGCAGTCTCCCTGTTTCTCGTATTCTATTCTGGAATAAAAAAGGGCTTCCCCACGTTCAAGGAAAATCCTTTCCTGACCTCGAGGGGAATGCTTTTTCCAGCTCAAGGGAAAAGTACCTCGCCCACTTTCTTTTCTATTTCCTCCCTCCTACTTCAAAACAAAGAAAATTATTTTCCCTGACCCCACCTTCCTTCACTTTTTCCTCCTCCAACACAACAGGTAAACAATTTAACTATGCGTCAATATTAGTCTAATAATCCTCATAATGTACTATGAAAAATGAACAGATAAATAATTTAATTAGCAATGAGATACCTTTAAAAGCATCTTGTATGCCTCTAACAAGCGATTGGCAGCTGGCCCAAACCCATGGAGCTGGGGTACCTCCATCATGTGTGTCCAGGGACGTATTTCCTACAAAAGCATAACATTTTAAGGTTGCAGATAAGCGTACATACCTAATACACATGCACACACCAAAACAACTAACAAAAAGGTATTACGGACTCATGTGCATCAAATAAATGTCAACAATCCAACTGTAGTAGCTAAAAAGTGAATTTCTAATTAGCAAGGAGCTGGAACAGAAGCATAAAAACTATCTCATATGCCAACCAAGACAGATACGTGAATAAGGAATCCACCCAAAAGAATAAATTTCAATCATTATGGTGAAAGCAAATATACAATTCTTTTTCTTTTTCTTTTAAGACAACAAGTTCATGTATCACAAGCGCATCACTTTTCCTCTTTAGATATACATTATCAGTAACAAGTATGCCAAAATCTTTTTTGGCACAGCAACCAGGAAAAGAAAAGAAAAAAGGCGATAGCAGATTGTCAAAAGGCAGTGTATACAACAGGAAAGAGCAGGCCAAACCTTAGTGTAAATCGTATTGAATGATCTTGCAGTTTCTAGGAAAGATTCCAAATGCGCACGCAATCTGGACTCCACCTCTGCATAATCCTCATCTGGGTTGTACACATGCTATATGCAATAGCGCGTAATCAGAGCAAGAAAAAGAAGGAATCAACTGCACAACTTGGGGGAAGTTATAATTAAATAAAATGTACACTGAGTCACTGACAACCCAAATTTGAGGGAGCATTCACTGCCAAGCGTTTAATGGACTTGGGAGGCATTGGGAAAGATAAAAAAATCAGAAAAAGAAATTCAAAGTGAATAAGCGGCAACAAAGGAATGTTAAAACAAATATACTTTTTTATTGTCTTTGGAATAACAAATAGACTAAAATATAAATGAATCTTTGGGCATCCTTTGGCACTATTGAGGACATTACTACACATCTCTTCTCTGCAATGAAGCATAGGACAAGCGAAGGTCACACGGAATGGAAAGATAGGGAGGTGGTGCTTTTAGGTGTTAGGAGTTAAAAAATCGGACTACCTTCATGAACAATATGATTGAGGGTAATGACAGAAGAGTGGGTGATGTGCACAAGAGAAAAAAGCAGCAGTAGGATATTGTTTTAAAATGCAGATGAATTTATTCACTGATTTAAATTGTACAATTTGGTTAGAGAATAATCACATGAATAGCTGGAATAATTATATACACAAAGAGAACTATGTGAAGCTGATCAAATAGTAGAACAGTTCCAGGATACAAATCGTAAGAAAAATAATCAATTATTGTCAAATGCAAGAAGATCTAAGTTGAGGAACAGAAACAAACCTTTGATGCCAAATCGTCAACCTTCTGTTGAAGACTTAAGAGTATCTTTGATTGTTCTGAAAGCTTTTTTTCCAATTCAGAAACATCAGGCCTGCAAATGACCTTTGATTAAACGAACAGAATGTTATTGTATCTAACGAAATAGGTAGTTCAAACTTAACTTATGCAATCAACCTGTCTAAGCATTATCTAAACTGATTGGGATTGGATTTTATCAGAGGTTATTTTTTCCAAAAAGACAATTGGTTTGGCAATAAACTTTCAATGAAGCAATTATTCTTTTTACTTCAGGGGAGTTGAAACACAAATCGAAAATAGATACTCTTACACTGCATCTATAAGGTCTTTTTCTAGTGGAATAATAAACTTTCAATGAAACAATTGTTCTTTCACTTCAGGAGAGAAATTGAAACCGAACTGGGAAATAGATATTCTTACAATGGATATATGGACTGAATTTGAACATCAGCAGGGAATAATTTGCACTCCTCGGAAAATATTTGAGCTTGTCTCTCAGCAATGGAATCAATCAGTTGTATGTCCTTCGCTACCTGCTCATCGATACTGCAGAAATCACAGTTCATACCAGATCTCAGGCCAACATGATTGTTTGAAATCAGGAAAAAAAAAAATCACGTGCATAATATAGAATGAAATTTGAAATTATAGAAGTGCTAGGAGTTGCTTTATTAAAAAATAAAAACTTCCCAACACAAATGTAAAACTTAGTATCATCCTTAACCTCCATTCTTGATTATCAGCATAAACGCTCGCCTGCACAAGATCTACAATAAGACGAAGCATTTCAGTGCGATCTTCATAGCTTCCTCGTCCCTGCAACAAAAAGGTATCGCATTCAGAAAGGGTGGAGGAAACTCACAGAGTAAAGAGTTGCTAGATTTCACGTCGAGTGCAGAATGCATGATGGTCCAATAAAATATTTTTATTCCTAACTATGTTCATCTTGTCTAGAGTGCCAACTAGATGCATAATGTGCATCTTGCAAACAAATTTTTATGTCATCTTTGATTATATTCTGTCTAGTCCACCTTGATAAAAAGTTTTTGATGATCTGCCAGTATAACTTTGTTTCAAATTGACTATTTCCATGGAGATACATTAAGGGAGATTCATATTTGACTACTCTGATCGTATATGGGGGACTAATCTAGAATATTTGGATGTAAAGGAACCTCCAATAAGAGGATAAGATTCCAATTTTATCATATAACCAAACGGATTCAGATAATACAACAATTTTAAAAACTTGGCATCCTTTAAGAAAAGAGTACCAGTTACCAAAATTTACTAGTATAATTAGATCAATCCATGATACTATCATATCCTAAAAAATTGGTTTCCCAACAGATTCTACGAAAGGTTAATTAAAAACCAATAAACAATAAATTCAAATGTGATAAGTAAAAATGCACTTAATTTGTACAGCCAAACTAAAGAAAAAAAAATCACCCATATAAGCCAGAAGAAATACTCCTAAATCAACATAAATCCACAACTAACTTGGATGGCTTCTGTGTCTCTAGTAGTAGTAATAGCCAAAAACTTTGCAATCTCTGCCAAATCTGCAAAACAGTAGGTCATCATTTGTTATAGTAACAATTAAGAGAAACATTGTCAGATTATCCCACCACATGACTAAAAACAGTGCAAAATAGGAAGTTCATTATATATAACCCACATACTAAGAAAAATTTGGAACTTTAAAGAGTCAACGGATATACCAGCTGGCTTTAGAAGAAGAATAAGTAGCTAAATAAAAAAGGTAGCAGAACAGAAGGATGCTCTACAAAAGTATCTTAAAAAGTCCATCAAGGATAAAGCATTTGGGCGCTTATGGTACCAACATAAATACATTAAGCTATTCCAAGTACAAGAAATATCATAACTGCGCTTGCTTTCTTTGAAATAATACTGAGTTAAGATTGTGCAAAATAGCTATAGGATGCCTCTATCTTTTTTGTATTAGGATATGGATATGCATAGTTTGTCATCTTAATACTGCAGGATGGGGTTGAATCCCTGGTCTAAATCAGTACGTGCTGCATGCGTTTGTTAAGTGTGTGAGTGAGTGGTACATCTAAGAATACTACGTTGCCACTAAAATTAAATTTAAGCCCACACACCAACCTACCCTTTCAAATTAAACCCCCACAAAAGAAAAAGAAAAAATTAGAAAAAGGCCAAAAACATTGGCGTTTGTTTTTGGTAGCTATAAATAGACGAGTCCATTGGCACAAGGATTTCAGTTGTGAGTTGCTCTGCATCTACCTACCTAACTCTTGTTCGTAGAACCAAGATTTAATTTTTCTTCTGAATTTTGATTTCCTTTAGCTTTATTTGGGAGATCAAAGGTTCTGCATTATCAGTTTTTCATCTTAATACTGCATATATTCTTTACTATTGGAAGTCTTCACAAAAGTTTGTCGTCTTAATTATCATCAGAAAGATATCAAGAGTTTGAAAGACTAGTTGAGCAAAACAATTGTAACCCACATTTTCATTTGAAATTAATATTAGAACAGGGAAAGTATAATTTGGATCCACCATTTCATGGAATTCAAAAATCAAATCTTGCAGAGTGAAAATGAAACAAAAAGAACACAGCAGTGTGAGAATATTATGTTTTCCACCATGTATATAGCCTACATTTGATGATCAAAAGAGACCCAGGTTAATTTTCATCACATTCTGAACAACTTCAGCACGACCCAATTCAACATTCTACAAACAAAAAAGCCTTACATTGGATGCGAGCAGTCTCTTCGTCACGATCCATGGCGTCCCCTTGAAGACTCTGTTGAGAAAAGGGTGACTTGTCCCCCAACAAGCTGCAATTACACCGAGAACCAGGGTAGTCAAAAATGGGGCATGGAGGGAGAATTAGAAAAGTCAAAGAAGAGTAAACGACATGTCATGTACCGGAAGAACAGCCATTCGAGAAGAGCATAGCGTTCCATGCCGGCGAAGAGGAGAGACTGAGCAGGCGCATTGGCTCTCGAGTAATTCAGCATCGCCAGCTTCCTCTGTATCTCTTCCATTTGTCTCGCTGCCATTTCTAACTCAAACACTAAACCAAACACTTCAGCTGAGATCCAAAATCATCACAAATTCCCAACACTGCTTTTGGTGAATGGGATGGTGGGTTAATTTTGGGGTTTTAGTTGGGGTGATGAAGCAATCGACAAATGGAATTGAAAATTTTAATCTTTTTCTTTGTCCAAAGTAGCAGACGGCCCAAAGCCGCATTACAACTGATGAGCCCAAGACAGATGTGTTACAAAAATCAAAGGGACGAAAACATCCGGAAAGGCTAGAATGAGGAGGTTGAGTGAGGAGCTTATTTGAGGAGGTGAAATCTCACCATCAACAACAAAAAACAAAGTACATGGGGGGGGGTGCATTGGGGGGTCCACACCCCTTTTGATGGTGAGATGGGCCTCCTCAAATAAGCTCCTCACTCTACCTCCTCATTATAGAAGCTCCCGAAAACATCACACAAAACTCTGTACAGAATAACAAAATAACTCATGGCTCGTTTGGATTACTTCTGAAAAGGTTAAAAACGCTTCTATAGTGTTTGGGGGAAAAACTTTAAAAAGTGTTTATGAGTCATAAAAGTGCTTTTTGGAGAAGCACTTAGCACGTGCTTGTTCATAAATCACTTCCAAATGTTTTTTCAAGGAGTTCTTTCATTTTTAATAAAAATTTTGACGTTCTACTAATAAGGCCCACTTTTAGAAAAAGTACTAGCAATGGTGCCACGCGATGCTACGGGTTTTGAAATTGTGTGAAATGTATATAAAGTCGTGAAAATATGTAGGGAAAATGGTACTATTTATATAAACATGGAGATCTAAATAGTGGTATCATGCTTAGTCTAGCAAGCTTAAGTTACAAAAAATAAACTAATAACATGTTTTATGTGCTGCTTGTTATGTGAAAACATTGGCCATATTTTAATGATTCAAAACGAAAAACATAGAAAATAAACTCAGCAAGCAACAAAATCCCATAAAGACGGCCTAAACAAATTATACTAATATAATCAATAACAATTTTCCATTTTTTCCTGTAAAGTAAAAAATGGAGAATTTCAAAAACTCATCATAAAGTCCTCATTCATAATCTCGATCCTTAATTAATCAGAAAAAATGTACTATGAAAGTTAAAAAAAGAAGAAGAAAAAATTACCCAGGAATCCAATAAAAGTAGCAAATCAGTTGAAGTATTATAAAGTGATTCTTTAGTTCTAACCTTTTTAAGTATATTATTGGATTAAGTAGCACGTACTCTAGTTTTGTTGTCTTAGTAATTAAGAGATAAAGTGATTTTTCAGTTCTAAGTATTGTTAATACTATACCTATCATCACAACAACAAATTAATAACCCATTACAACAGCAAAATCATTACAAATTGTTGAGTAATTTCTCTATTTACAATGAACAGTACAATGTCATTATTGCCCTCATGACCCTGCACAAACGTCATTTAACAATTCCTAAGGAACAGTCTAAGAACAGTGACTTTACTCAGTTTTAGTATATATATAATTTATAAGTAAAAACACTTCCTACAGAAACAGTCTCAAACAAGTCTTAACTAAAATTGAGGTTCTTCGATAACAGTGTCTACAAAATTTCACTTATGTTCAATTTTCTTCGGATTTAATTTTATTTATTGACATGAATGATTGTTTAGGAGGTAGAATCACCCTAAATCTAAGCTTTAAAGTATCATTATATGCCCTAGATAATCCATCGTGTCAATAAATAAAATTAAAGCTGAAGAATTGAGAAGTGAAATTTTTGTAAAACATTAATTTTTCAAGAAATATCAAACGTCTTTAAAAAAAATTTAACTAAAAACACAAACAAGAGGGCTCGAAGTGGAATCTACTAAAGTTGCAAGAGACTTGTAGCTTAAGTGGTTATGAGCAATTACCATGCATCAAAGGTCCTGTGTTTGAATCTTCGTCCTCCAATATCATTTTTAGAGTAAATTCAAAAGAATTACTTGTTTCATATTAAATAACATAATTATTGCCTATTAACTTTAGGTCAAGTGGGATGAGATCACGGGCGGATCACTGTAGCCTAGTTCTGAATTTTTAGAATATACAACCTAGGCTAAGTTGTCCAAGCCCAAATTAGGTAAATCAAATATATAGCCTACCCCTTTATGCATAAATAAGCCCACCTTTGTATAAATTCTAGTCGTTGGATTGACTGGAATCCATGTGATGCAACTTTGGAGCCTGTGCGACGCATTTTTATAATAAAAATAAATACTTTTTTTATAAATATAATAAATGTTGTTGATATGTGGTCATGTTGGTGTCACCACCTCCGAAAGCAAGGCCCCACAAGCTCTATAATATAATAGATTGTTTATTATAAAGGTAAATGATAATTTCCTCTATCCTGCTCCATTTTGTGTGTTGCAACTCATTGTTTTCCTTTAAATTGTTTATTGGAGATTAAAGATACAAATATAAGCAAGAGGTTCTTGTTTTTTCTCTATAATTTTTTTATTCTACAATCTTTCTTTCAATTTCTACTTTCTAAAGCTCTATTATGCATTTTGGGCACAAAGCCTTTACTAAATTTATGAACTTTTCAATTTCTCTGAGATTATTCTGTGTTCTTTTCATTTCTCGTTCTTTCAAGTTACTTTTGCTTCCTAAAGCTTGGCTTATCTAATGATGTTATGATGGTTCATAACCACCATTATAATTGGTACCGCAAAAAAAAAAAAAAAAAAAAAAACAAGCCAACCCCCATAAAAATTCATGGATCCGTCATTGGATGAGATCGGTATGATGAGCGTATCCTCAAACCTTCATGTAATAATAATTATAACAATTAAATAACTTTTGATAATGATACTTTTATATTCTCAATAGAGTTATTTACACTAACACTCCATGAGGGTTTTAGTGTTTTCACAAAACTCCTTGAGATTTCAAAAATTACATGAACACCTCCTGACGTTTTAAATTGTTTTCACAAAACCCCATTTCGTTGATTTTTGGTCCAAAGATTGATGATTTTATATGAAAATTTTCTCCAAATGACAAAATTAGCCTTTGAGATTAGCTTGCACATACACTTATTGAGGTTAATTTTTCCATTTGCATAAGTTATTTTTATGTGAAATCATCAATTTTTGGATGAACAATCAATAAAAAGGGATTTTGTGAAATTTTTTTTTGAAACCTCAATGGGTTTTTGTGTAATTTTTAAAATCTAAGAGGGTTTTGTGTAAACACTGAAAACCTCAGGGGTGTTAGTGTAAATAACTCTTCTCAATATTGCCCAGAGATTTTAAATTCGAATCCACTAGTCAACCAAAAAAAAAAATCCCAGTTAATGCAAATATTGTATATACAAATTTTAATTATTTGACATTTTCATAATTCATTAATTGGTCAAGGAGCCAAACTCGGCCAATTGAAGGGGTTGATTTCCAGCTAAAGATAAAGAAAAGGGTGTGGCTTTGTAGCCGTAGCCTTAAGTTTTGACTTGGGTGGGTCGGGGAAAGGTTCGTGGGTTTAAGCAAGAACAGAATACTATGATATCTAAGCGAGTACCTGAAGCTGAAAGGGACGAAAAGGGCACTTTAAACCAGTGAAAAATCTCGTCCTCAATCTCCAGTGCTGCTTGTTTTTTTTTTTTTTTTATTGCAGAATCTCTGTCTCTCTCTCCCCAACCAATAGCTACAACAACAAATGCTTACCTTGAATCCAAGTTGTCCTTCTTCCACTGTCACTTTCTCCCAATCCAGACATCAACACCCCATTAATGCCTCCTCTTCACTTCTCAACCCAAATCTTCTCAACCGAATCCAAATCCAGAGAACCCTACACACCTCATCTCCTCTGCTCCACAAACCCACCTCTCCCAAACTTGAAGCATCCACCAAAGTCTCAAGCTTTACCAGAATTTATGGCCACCCAATTGGAATTTCTTCGAAACCCATATATCAGGTCCAAGATTGGGGCTCAAAGATCAGTCAATTGAACAAAACCTGTGGATTCCCATCTGGGTTTTCTTCCAAACCCAGATCCCAAATCCCCAAAGCTGCATCTGAAGCGAATCCAGAACGAGGAGAAAGTGAAGCTGCAGTTTCAAAGCCCAAGGCCACAACCGCCCAGCTTGCACTTATTTTTGGGCTCTGGTACTTCCAGAACATTGTCTTTAACATTTACAACAAAAAGATATTAAATATTTTCCCATTTCCATGGCTTCTTGCTTCTTTTCAGCTCTTTGCTGGGTCTGTTTGGATGTTGGTTCTCTGGTCTTTGAAGCTCCAACCATCCCCCCAAATATCGAAACCATTCATAGTTGCACTCCTTGGACCTGCATTGTTCCACACAATAGGCCACATCTCAGCATGTGTCTCATTCTCTAAGGTGGCTGTTTCTTTCACCCATGTAATCAAATCTTCAGAGCCTGTTTTCTCGGTTGTCTTTTCGTCGTTCCTAGGTGATTCGTACCCTTTACAGGTCTGGCTTTCTATCCTCCCTATTGTCTTGGGTTGTTCTCTAGCTGCAATTACTGAGGTGTCATTCAATTTCCAAGGCCTGTGGGGTGCGTTGATTAGCAATGTTGGGTTTGTGTTGAGGAACATTTACTCAAAACGCAGTTTACAGAACTTCAAGGAGGTAGATGGGTTGAATTTGTATGGTTGGATCACTATACTTTCACTCCTCTATCTGTTTCCTGTTGCTATTTTTGTTGAAGGGTCTCAATGGGTTCAAGGGTATCACAGAGCTATTGCAACTGTAGGAAAACCATCCACATTTTATATATGGGTGTTGTTATCTGGAGTGTTTTACCATCTCTATAACCAGTCATCTTATCAGGCTCTTGATGAAATTAGCCCCTTGACATTTTCAGTTGGAAACACAATGAAGAGAGTGGTGGTAATTGTATCTACTGTGTTGGTGTTCAGAAATCCAGTTAGACCTCTTAATGCACTTGGATCCGCCCTTGCGATATTTGGGACTTTCCTGTATTCACAGGCAACAGCAACTAAAAAGCAAAAGGGCGGTGAAAAGAAGAATTGAACGTAGCTTTTACTTGGTCTGCTTCAAGTGTATTATTCTTTGATCTGGTAAAATTTGTGATTTGTTCTGGTTTACTCCACAGCTATCAAGTTTTAGTAATGTCCAAGGTTTTATTTCAGGAAAATGCTAGGGAGACCAACTCTCTAATAGAGCGTGGGACCCATTGTATTGGTGGGCTCCACCTCTATTAGAGAGTTGGTACACAAGTTGGTATCCCAAGTTGGTCTCCCGAGCATGACCCTTTATTTCATGATATCTTCAATTTTATTTTTTTGGATAAATTCAGTTTGATATTTTTCAACATTTGAAAATACTTGAAATGCACGTTGTCTTGCTTTACTATGAAGAAGAGGATTCTTTATGGTACAAGTCAAATTTTACTTAGAAAGAACAATGGTAGGAAAATTACGAAACCAAATACAAGATAATGACCCAAATTAGCTAAGTTGTCAACAACTGTATAAGCCCACCGGTTACCAGCTCTTTTTGCGTGCTTGTTATTTCCTGGTATACGGATTTGGATACTCTTATCAGATTTTTTTATATACTTCATATGCTAAAATTTCAACAGGTAAGAGTGTGCCACATCTTTAATAACCCTCACCATTCATAAATCCAGATTTTTCTTAAACTCGGGGAAAGTTCATAGCAAGAGACATGTAGCTCAAATAGTTAAGAATAATTTTCCCGGCACTTGAAGTCCTGTGCTCGAATTCGACCTTTCCAATATCACTTGTGCCAAAAACAAAATAAACAAGAAGAGTGCAAAATTAGAAAATGGTAATGATTAAATAACACAGTTTTATATTATAGAACTATAGATATCATAATCCCCATGGTATTTGTTTGTCAGACCAGCCATTACAAAATATGCAAATTAACAACAGAGGTCAATAAAGAAAGAAACGAAGACTTCTCAGCAAAATGGAAGCAAAATTGCCAGAAAGAATTGGAGGGAAAATTAGATTATGTTATTTCAAATTTCAAATTTTAAATTTTAAATTTTAGGAAATACGTATATAAAATAGGAATATATGAACGCACAGTCTTACCAAAAACAAATTAGCACAGTTCTTGAGCTCTGTTTTGGCTGATTGGCTCTCTTCTTCTCTCTGTCGTGGCTCGCTCTGTCAATCGGCTATTGTCACCTCACCCAAGCCACTCCAACCATATCTTAAAAGGTATTTTCCTTTTTCAAAATGGGTTTCAAATTTCTTGGCTTTAGGCATTGTTGTGAATATGCCCAAGAGCTGTCGATTTCATAAGAAATGCCTAAAATTTTCATGTCACAAGGCCTGCCCAACAGATGGGTGTACTGTTTATGTCTATTGACAAACTTTTCATGTACTGGTTTCATTGTGTTTCACCCTTGTGGATTATTTCTAGTAAGTTTTTTTTTTATCTACAAGTGCATATAATTCTGAAGTTCTGTGAAATTCTTTGCAACTTTCCATAACCTTTAAAATTCAAGATCTCTTTTTCATCATAAGATGTTTTTTGTGTTTTGTTTTTACTGTTGGATTTCTTTTCATTAGTATTATGATTGTTTTTGCAGATAATTTCTTTGTTAATTTCCAATTGATGAAATGGGAGAACCTCAAATGGGAGACCTATCCACATCAAATCCTGTGATTGAACTGGAAGGGGATGAATTTTGGCCACTTTCTGGAAAACCCTTTTTTGATGTGGTTCTCACGAAAGCAACTATCAAACCCCTATACCAACTGGTAAATTATCCCCTAATTTCCAATGTTTAAATGGTGGTGAGACTTCCTTTTATGTCAATTTCTTAACTATTGGTGCCAGTCTACATGATCATAGTTGCTAATTTATTACATAATCAGATTGCAATGAAGTAACAATTTGTTTGATGAGCGTAACTAAAGGGTTGGCTTGTTCAAGTGAAAAATAATTTGGCAACTGTTGAAACTTTATTTTTCTTTGCAATTGTTAAAAACATTTTATTCACTTTAATTAATCTAATTCGTTGAAATAATCATTTGTTCGAGCAGGTGGTCCCAGGCAAATTTAGTGCAACACTACCTTCCTATTCAATCCCTACAGTTCTCACATTTCGGGGCAAGAACTGGGAGATGATATATCATGGATCATCCAGTCATAAAAGGCTTGATAACTGGAGACCATTTGCCATTGACAACAATTTGAAGGTTGGAGATGCATGCGTGTTTGAACAACTGGAGTGCAGCAGTTCTAGGCTAGTATTCAGAGTCCAAATTCTTAGAGGTGACATCCCATATGAAGTTCTAAACAAGCTCGATGGTGATAATATAGATGCACCAATTATTCTCGAATAGTTTACACTACTACAAAAAACGAAATAGACGACGGGGATTTACTGTCATTGTGATGCTTTGAAAACTGTCGTTAAATCGACCTCCATCTTTTGAAGTATCAAACTACGATGACTTTTCACCGTCGTTGTTTATTTGTAAAGACGACGGTTTTTAGTAAAACCGTCGTTGTTCTACGTAAAGACGACATTTTTTTTGTTAAAAAGCGTCGTTATTTATGGGTAAAGACGATGGTTTGTTTAAAAACCGTCATTATTTATGGGTAAAGACGACGGTTTTTTGTCATTATTTATGGGTAAAAACGACAGTATTTTGTTAAAACCGTTGTCTTTTATGGGTAAAAACGACGGTATTTTGTTAAAACCGTCATCATTTATAAGTAAAAACGTCGGTATTTTGTTAAAATCGTCGTTATTTATGGTAAAGACGACGATTGTTTGAAAAGAACAGTCGTCTATTATGTCTAAAGATGACGGTGTGATAAGAACTGTCGTCCATTAACTCTAAAGATGACGGTGTATTATCTATAAAACTGACGTGATTTTACATTTTAGTTTTTTTTTTTTCCAATGGTTCTATAGAACGATTTTAACTAGGAAAACAACCACAATGCTTTCTGAGCAATAAATTCATGTCCAAATATGCTATTAACCACACCATACATGTATATACTCAAACATTGTTTCTTTCATAAAACTTGAATATTCAATAGTAATTACATAGTTTACTAATCTTGATATCTACTATATCAATACAAAATACCATATCCATAGCATTAACCTATACTTATAAAGAGAGGAAGGACATGTGATTGCTCATAAATGTTGCCCATTCCATGCGAACTTCTGCTGGACCTTCAATGTCCACACCATGGCTGCCATTATGGTACAGCTCTACCAATCCTACAATTCACCATTTACATGACAATAAACAATTAATTCAGGAAAAATATAAAAACACAATAACCAGAGCAAAAGTCTTGGAGTTTTTTTTATCTAACTAAAGCATTCAAAGCATAATAATTAAGAAGGAGAAGAAAGCTGAAGAGAAAAAAACACTGGAGCATTTGTTAAACTCTCTGTTTTGTTCCTTCTCTCAATATAGGAGGATACTATTATTCTCCTTAACTTCTCTTCCTACACAGTAGTGCACTTAAGACCTCTATAGTCTTGTTCTCTTACAAACTGAAAGAGCTAATCCAATTAGGATAAGAACATCAAACATAAAGCTTTATCAGATAGAAGAGCAAGCTTATGCAAAGAGCAAACAGCTAGTCAATCCTAAATTGCATAACTAACAAAAAAATCTTTATGAAAAGCTTAGACCATAAACCACTAGCCTAACAAAAGTCAGATAAGCATTTAAAACAGAATTGTAGCCCACATGCGCATTCAACCTCACAGAATTGCAGCACTTAGAAAAGGAGACTTCAACTTATTAAACAAACATAGAAATCAGATAGTAACATAATACATAAAGCCAAATGAAAGAATACCTTCTCACTGACAATACTTCCATTTACACCAGCATTCTTGGCAATTAACTTCAGAGGGTAACTAAGAGCTTTTTTAACTATATCTGCTCCAACCTGTAAATTACCATATGGTTTGAGCCTTGAGCAAACCAAATAAATCTAAAGAAAAAAAAAATTTCTATCATGCATATCCAATAATCAATTGAATTTATGCCATTGTCAGAATCTTCTGTTGACAAAACTCAAAAGATTGGGGGAGTTCAATAAACAAAAAATAATTTACCTTTTCTTCATCATAAGCCCCAGCGGCTTCGGTGCTTCCTGCTAAGAAGCTTCCCATCATAACTTTCAATCCATTAACCAAAAATTGGTTTCTGCAAGAACACCAATATGAAGAGTTCTTTGGCATAATAGGGGCGTATACCTTGATTTAGCAATTCATTGACAATGTCCAGTTTTGACACCAAAGACCATTTACTGGCCTTCATGTTGGTCAAAGGCATGGATAGAAACACAGAAAATGTGACAGTATATAATTCCCTTTCTTTTTCACATTAAATTATATGCACTCATTTGGCAAATTGTTAAGTTCAATACTATACAAGTCTGGAAAAAAAAAATACATACGAAAAATAGCAAAGCCAAAAGATTACAAAGGAAAAATAACTAGACAATAGCAAAGGATATCATTATAATTTAATCCACACATATCTTTTTAAGGTGAAGACTGATACTCGTGGAAAAACTTAGTTGTTCATGACAACCTTGTATGCTCAATTATTTCATAAAGTTGTTATATGTCCACCAATCTCAGTAACTAGTTAATCCCAAGCTTCCTCCTCATCTCCTGAGAACCAAATCAAAAAATCTAAAAAGAAACCAGAAATAAAAAAATATATAAACAAACCAGACAAATCAAGAGAGACAGAAAATCTGAAATCAGGGAGACAAAGAACATACCATAAATGCAAAAAGACTGATCTCAAATTCACTAGCAAGATATAGAAGGGTATTGAGAGATTAGGTGACTTTCAAATCAAACCTTTTGAAAGGTAGGAGGCTAGGGTTTCGATCTTCACAATTATCAGGAGATTACAATTATAGGGCTTGGACCTTCAGAGGAGTGCGACAGATTTCGACGAGTCTTTCTAGATCGCGACTACAAAATTGGAAAGCTAACTGGACCAAGCCGTTGAGGTTTTGATGAGAGAGTTGAACGCCTGAGATGGAGATCATCGTTAAAAAGCGCGGAGATCGAGATCTTCACCATCCAACCAGCTTTGATTCTCAAATACAGAGCCTCCCTCTCCATCTTATGGATCTGCGAAGACCTCAATCTCTCAACTCCTTCATTGATATCGATTTTCTGATGATTTTGTAGAGAGTTTCATGAGGGTGTTTTAGAGAGCTGAGGAGGGTTTCAAGGAGGGAGAGATAAGGTTTTCAGAGACGGGGGAAAATCTGAAAATTTGTCAAGTGCGAATTCACTTCAGCGGCATTTTTTTAGCGTGTTTTAAAAGACGACGCTTGTTAGTGACAAGCGTCGTCTTTTAAAAATCAAGTGACCTTTTTTTGTAAATAAAAACCATCGTATTTTGCCTACAATTAACGATGTAACCGTCATCCTTACCTCTAAACAACAACGATTTTTTGTCACAAACCATCGTCTATATAACAAAACAACGACAGTTCTTTCAAAAAAATCCATAGTCTTTACATCTAATAGACGACAGTTCTTTAAAAAAAAACCGTAGTCTTTACATATAATAGACGACAGTTATTTCAAAAAAACCGTCGTCATTACATCTAATAGATGACAGTTCTTTTAAAAAAAACTGTCGTCTTTACATATAATAGACGACAATTCTTTAAAAAAAAATCGTTGTCTTTACATATAATAGACGACAGTTCTTTAAAAAAACCGTCGTCTTTACATATAATAGACGACAATTTTTTTTTTAAAAACTGTCGTCTTAACAAAAAAAAGCCACTTGATTTTTAAAAAATGATGCTTGTCACTAACAAGCGTTGTCTTTTAAAAATCAAGTGGCCTTTTTTTTGTTCAGCATGTTTTAAAAGACGACACTTGTTAGTGACAAGCGTCGTCTTTTAAAAATCAATCTAACGCTAGTAGTGTATAAGATGATATATCATGACGGTTTTAAAAACACCGTCGTCTTTTAAAACATAACAACGGTTTTAAGATGCATTGTCGTCTATTTTGTGTCGTGGTTTAACTATTTTGTAGTGATATGCCTTATTGTCTTTTACTGGATGTTGTCAATTTCCCGAATGAGATTACTTTCGGGAGCTAATATGATTTGAATTTGATGGAACTCTAGCAGAGCCTATTAAGGATGCGATAATTGTATGATTTTCAGTCCATGTGTTCCGGTCTAGGAGTTATGGTGTCATTTGACACGATACTTTAGTAACATGAGTATATGACATTGTTCGGATACCTTTAAAGAACGTAATTTAGTAGCGTACTTTCTAACAATCCTCTTTAATAATTTCGTACCGTTCAACTTACATGCTGCTCAAAATGCATCAAATAACATGAGGAATGATTTCTGAAGGTCTCATAATCTATACTATAGTAATTGTACTGTCTGTTTTCTGATGAGTGGGATTAAAGCAAAAAACCTGAAAAAGATATAGACTTTACTTACCCGTTTGTCTGTGCTAGATGTGGGATCCAACAAGCAAGGGAGAGCCAGAAAGAGAGGGTTAGGGCGGTAAGGATAAGTCAAGTATGTTTGCAAAACACAATAAGGAAGGATGATATGACAGAGTACAATAATATGCAAGATATATGTCGTCCAGTCCAATATGCAGAACTGAAATCCCAAATTTCTTCACAAATGTGTTAGTTTAACAATTCTTGACAATTCTTGAGGTTTGAATATGTTATGTCAGGCTTAATCCATGATATAATAATTCCAGTATCTTCATATCTAAATAAATTCTATGTAAGCATCCCAATGGCATCAAAATGCAAAATCATGTCCAAACTCCACTCTATATGAAAGACAGATTTAACTGACAATCATTTCACCATACCTTGATTAATACAATTTCAAATAAACAAAGGAGCCAAACAAAATATACATTACCATGTCCAAATTAATAAAGTTTCCTGACGAGCCTGATGATCTGAACCTATTTCACCTGCATATATCTACAAGGAAATAAACCAAATTAATAGGTTTACATTTACCCCTCTGCCCATTAATCCACTCTAAGACTTGGAAATCATCAGAGGGGTAGTGCAATAAAATCAAATTAAATTCCCGATCGAATATCTTCCTCCCCATAAAAGTAATTCTCCAATCCAAATATCTTAACAATACATCTTCATTGCAAGTTTGATATTTAAACGATGAACCAAACTTAAATGTGATTCAATCAATGACAACATATAAATAATATAAGTATAATATAAGTCATGAAATCAACAAGCTATAAGTTATAATTGTAACTACTATGGTGTAGGGCTTGTTTCGGTCAATAAAAATTGTGAGAGGGGACGCATTCCCAATACGTCAAGTACACTCAAGTCCTATTTAGTCTTATTCAAGCCTCTGCATTTGAAGTCCCAACACCAAGTTTTTTTTTTCCTTTTCTGAAAGGATGTTTGTATAGCGGCTTTCACACTATAAGGGCGGTAGCCCTCTCCATTGGAAGTTAAGTGCTCACCTACTCTAATAGTAGCTTTCACACAGTCCCAATGGGTAGCCCTCTCCATGTTTACTAAATTGGTGTACTAGCTTCACAATATAGGAAGCCGTTAATATGGTAGCTTTCACTCTATTAGGGTGGTAGCCATCTCTGTTAGAAGTGAAGCATATACACCTACCTACCTCAACATTAGTTTTCACTCAACCCTAATAGGTAGTCTTCTCTTAATTTATTGTGTACACCTATTTTGTATAGGTAGCTTTCACACCATTAGGGTGGTAGCCCTCTCCATTAGAGATTAAGTGTGCACCCACCTCCATGGCAGCTTCACACGTCCCCTACATGCAGCCATCTCTATACATAAACCCTCCTTAAAATGTAACAGTAGTAGTCAATCTAGAGTCATCATTTTACAAGTTTTGGAAGGGTTTACTACATTGGCCAATCTATGCAGTCTTTTACAAGACTAAAAAGAACTAAGTACGTACCCTGACTAAAGTAGTTCTAGCTAGTGAATGTAGCTTAACTTGTTGATTCCAAGTGTTTAATGGAATTTTTGTAATGTTGTCAAAGACCTTAAGAAATAAATTTATAAAAAAAAACTAGCAAACTATGTCCAACCAACCAGGATTAGAAATATCAAAACATAAAACTCATAACAACACAAAAAATAAGCAAGAAACACATAAAAACTCATACGCCAGTGCTAAACACAGAAAAGCAATGCTCAAGAACTATCCATTTTCCCCTCAATACTGAGCATATGATGCAGTTCCTTCGTCGCACACTTAGTACAGGACTCAATACTGAGCATACGACATAGAGTCCTGGTCACATCCTCAGCAGAGTAGCAAGGAGGGCACCCCTGATCTCGAGCCGAGGCCGGAGATGTCGACCCCACTCCACCGCCACAAAATGTGGCATAGGCAGTGAATGTGGCGGCGGGGAGTTTAGGTAGCAGGGGCCCGCCTAATACTCAGGTATCGATATCGAGAACTTACCTTTGTGACTCGGCCTCGGCCTCCCCATCTGAGAAGAAAAGAATGTTGGATGCAACACCTTCGAGGACTACCGTCGTGAGCTATGGCCACCACTAGTTTACTGGGATAAAGAAGTGCCCCCGAAACTCATCCTTAGCCCAAGAAGAGAAGAATGTTGGACACAACGCCTTCGAGGACTGCCATCGTGAGCTATGGCCACCATTGGCTTACTGGGATAAAGAATTACCCCCGAAACTCATCCTTCGCCCAAGATGACAAGAATGGACGCAATGCCTTCGAGGACTGCTGTCGTGAGCTATGGCCACCACTGGTTTATTGGGATAAAGAAGTACCCCCGAAACTCATCAAGACTATTGCTAGGCTAATCAAGACTGTGGCCACCTCTGGTTTACTGGAAGAAGACATGCAAGTGTAAACGCATAAGCAAGACTTGGTTGCTAGGCTAATCTTTCTACGCATAATCAATACTGTTGCTATGCATATAAAGGAAAAGTGAAACACTTGAAAACCCCAAAATACCCCAGATAAAAAGAAAGAGACTAATCTCATTTTGTGCGCATCCAATGGTTTAGAATACACCACCATCCCTCATCCAATTTACCAGGAAACCATATTTTAGTTTTAAAAAAGTTCAATTCACTTTATACTCCAACAAAAATAAAATCGGTTTCTACGAAGGGTAATGCTATACTTACCATATAATTATACCACATTTTAATACCATCTCACATGGCAGTTGAGGTGGACATCCAACTAATTTTTTTTTTGACATATCAATTTCTTATTATTTTCATCAATTAAAAAACCCTAACCCTACTGGATTAGAGACTCTTCAGATTTCATGTTGTCGCCTGTCGACCTCCCCCAATTCCATCTCTCCCTACTTCCTCTCCTCCCCATCGGCTGCACTCTGTTGGACCTATGCAGCCGATCCATCGCCTCTTCGCCGCCGCAAGACTCCCTCCTCCTTGGCTTTTTGGTCAATACACATGTAATAACAACTGCAAATCTGCTTGCTCAAGACCCATATCATGATCAACATCATCGCGGTATGATGGTCCTTCTATGAGTTAAGGAGGTGGTTGGAGCTGGTGATGCAAGGAGCAATGTTATGACCCCTCAACTACCATTGACCATAGGCTATAGACATCATCTCAAAGGTGGACTAACCAAAAATTAAAGGTGGAGGGAGTGGAGCGGTGGCGGATCAACGGCAGAGGAAGAGGGCACTTGGGGAGAGGGGAGAGGAGAGGAAGAGGAAGAGAGGGACTTTGGGTAGGCCAATAGATAACGTGAAAATTGAAAAGTCTCCAGAGTTAGGTTTTTTAATTTTTTTAATTAATGAAAATTATAAGAAACTGATATCTTATATATATAATTTTAATGAGTTGGATGTCCACCTCAACTGCCACATGAGATGGTATTAAAAATGTGGTATATTTATGTGGTAAGCATAGCATTACCCTTCTACGAATGATGATCTTATATGTAGTAATTTCATTTTACCTTTATATCATTACTAAAATATGAAACGGCTATAATACATACGTATAAAATATCTAAGTTTATTATTCGATAACTTTCTTTAAAATATACGGTAAAAAGTTCGATCATTTGATAAATATGTAAATTTATTTATTCTGTTTTTGTAATTTGTAGTCATTTTTTATATAATACGTGAAATTCTAGATAAAATTGGTGAATAATAAGTGTATTATTGTAAAATGTTTGCAAAATATTATTGTCTTATTTGTGAAAATAATGTATGAGTATGTGCATAATACTCGAATCGTATGTTTGAGCTCAATAATATACAATTTTGTTCCTATTTTTCAAAAGCATACGACAAACAATAATTTTTATTATTATTAATAGGTACATATGCATATCATACGTGTATTAACTAACTGTGTTATGTGGAGGAAAATGACATTTTTACCTTTATGTCAATTGGGTCAAGAAATTAACCAGTAAATATTTAGATCGTATAGCCACGCGGCTATACTATTTATTAAAAAACTAAGAAAAAGGGACCCAATATAGCCACGTGGTTATACTCTTTAAATATATTATATTTACAAAGTATAGTCGTGCGGCTATACTATTGATTTATTTTTATTTTTTAAAAAAGGACCCGCCTAGTGCCTAGGCGCCCCCTTTTTTTTTAAACTTTTTTTATATGAGTATAGTCGCACGACAATACTATTAATTTAAAAAAATTATAAAAAAAAAGCACCGCAGTATAGCCGCAATGATTGGTTTAGCTTCCGTATTTCTATTAATAAAACCTCTAGGTGACATTTTTTTTTTGCCATATCAATTAAAATGTGGGATATTTTTGTCAGAAAGTAATTATTTTGTTTGGTGTTGGTTGTTAAACAAAAAAAGAAGAAGATTTGCAAAGGACTCACTAGTGTAGTGGTTTGGAGTATTTACTCCCTCAGGCAAGGTCCTGGGTTCGAGTCCTAGCATCCGTATAGTGTGTGTGAGTTTAGTATGCTATCGCCCCTCTCAATAGGTTGATGTAATAAGCTGTATTGTTGCCGAAGGAGTCTTGGAAAACTACCATTGTATAGTATCTTCAGTGTAAATGCTTGGATGTATTTGGATGTCTCATAAAAATGAAACTATTTAAAAGAATTTTTGGTTTTACCATTCTTGATTAAAAAGTATAAGCTAAGAAGCTATTTATAACACTTGCACTGCTAGACATCCCCAAGGGTTTGAACTCGACGTGATTGGCTGTGATGTTGTGGTAAGATTTGTGTATTTACTACATATATTGTCTAACTTGGTAGAGCACAAGGCATAGATATGGGTGAAGTTCCCATTAAGTTTTTACAAATAACGGTGCAACTCATTTACTATAAAATAAATGGTTCCTTTATTTCAGTGAGATCCCTTATCATCATCACTCAAGTACTCGAATGCTAGCTAGTACAAATAGTAGTCCTTCGTCTCGTCCATCTTCAACTGAAGGGAAAGAATGTCGTCTCAAAGGTGCCTGCGCTAAAGACGAAGGGAACATAATTATAACCAGTGAACAAAATCATGCATGCATGTTCCTTTTATATAGCAAAAGAAAGAAAGTTCATATTTCCTTTTTTTAAAATATTAATTATGTTCTATAATATCTACATGCATTTCGGGATAAAGAACAACTAACTTGCATCATTGAATTTCAAAAATAGTATGTGAGAGAGATAGTAGTAATTACCATTTATCTAGTATTAGGCATCCTTTGCCTGATGATTTATGCCTTCACGTACAACCAATCTGTGAAACAAGTCCAGAAATTGAAGTATGTATATCTGCATGACCTGTTGAATAGAAGAGTGCCAAAAATTCCCCAAAATCCAACAGCAAACCCAAGCCCCAAGCTGATGTAAAATCCTTGCGATATGAGCCCATCTTTATCGTCTTGATTCACCAACACAGTTTGTCCTTGACCTTTTTCCTCCTCAGTGCATGTCCTTAGAAGTGGCAGTCCACAAAGTAGAGGATTTCCACCATAAGAAGATGGACCAAAGCTTTGGAGCTGAGTGCTGATAAGTTCATAATTTCACACATTTGCATGCCTTCGTTACTTAGTAATTTTGTTTAGTTTCTCTTTATTTCGAGTCACTTACCTATGTTTGTGTGTTCTGTAGGTTAAGGGAGCAAGAGATCACATTTGATACAATCCATGCATATTAAGGGCTGATTGGCATGAGAGGAATACCACTTGAGGCATTTGAAGCAAAATGGTGCAAAAACGTGCAAAAACTGGAGATTGAGTTAGAAGTTCATTTTGGACTTATCTTCTTCATCCGAGCTTGGATTGGGCCAATACTTGTGTGGTTGGATCAGAGACATTTTGAACTTCAAAATGGATATCTTAAAGTCATCTTTTGATTCAGCCAAGCCCAATTCGTGAGCCCATGAAAATACACATCATGCTAACATGAGGATGAGCTGATGGATGCTTGGTCATGGTGAGCTAGGCATGAGCTATTGGATTCTGGATGGAAGCTTGGTCATGCTGACTTGAAGATGAGCTAGGGCTGCTGGTGGGATTTATTGGTGAAGTGCAACAACCAATTCTGATTTTCTAAATACAAGTGTTGTATGCATTAGCCATATTAAATTCAGATTTATCACTCCCTTCTCCCTATAAATATCACTTCCATTCCAAACACTATAATCAATCCCCTCAGACACATTCACTTCATCCATTACTCCCATACACACATTCAGATTCACCACAAAGAGAGAAGAGAGCAAGCTGCAAAGGAGGGAGAGCTGGGAGCTGTCCTGGAAACTACCTTGCTGCCACCAGCTAGTTCTTCTATTCTCTTTATTCTATCTATGTATTTCTTATTTTCTGTATTCATAGTTATGTTTAACTAATCCATTTAGTTAGGGCTTAGGATGAAGCCCTAGTCATGATTATTCAATGTTATGGATGATTTCATAGTTAATTGATTTCCCTGCTTTCATTGCCAAGTTGTTAATCTCCAGCTTATTATGTGCTTGATGTATGTTTTCTTGGAGTAGCTAACTAGGATTTTATGCATCTAGCACAGGTTGGGAAGGGGTTTAGATTCACCAATTCTACTCTCCTTTCACAAGCAACACATGAATGGCCTAAGAATCATTCAAGGGGTTAATAACCATAGGTTGACTAGGACAGATACCATGTTCTAGGACTTGTGTGATTATCATATTCTCAAGGAACTTAATGACTCTTGTATGCTTTATTCTAAGTAGATACCATGCTTAGGTTGCATATTAGAGATCACGTGTTGTGTAGATACCATGCACAATTACATGCCTTAGGAGAATCATGCATCCTGCACCTAGATACCATAGGCTTGTATGCGATAATATATTGTTAATGAAGCTTGAGTCAATTTCTATGCATTCATAACTTGGATAGGAAGACTAGAGGTGGATTCCAAGGCTCTAACACTTCTCAATCATTGTTTCACAACTTGTTGATTGCTGCTATTGTTTACTTTCCAGCACTTCCATTTCATTATCTTGTTTTCATTTCAACAACAAAACCCCCCATTTCGAGTGCGTGTGTGGTGCTAGGATTCTGTCCTAGACCTTTCCATTTGCTACTTTGTTTGTTTGTTTGGTTTTTTTTTTTTTTTCCAGCATTCTAAGTAATTTAACTTGCAACCAAGTTACCATTCTCCGTGGGATCGACCTCGTATTTACATAAGCTATACTATAAATGGTTCGTGCACTTGCGAGAATTGAAGTTGCTATTTTTAATAACTCATTTTAGTTGTTAGGAATAGGCTCAACAAGTGCCTATTGGAATTTTTCCAGACAAGTCGTTTTCTGACAAGTCCAAGTAACCAATACGATCTATCTGAGATAGGCTTTTTGGAATTCTGCCATTAATCTGGTTTCTTGATAAATCAAGGGGATCTAACTCCTGCAGCATTCCAATCCCTGGAGGTATTTGACCTATTAATTGGTTTCTCGACAGGTTTAAAGAAACCAAACCAACAAGATCAGTGACTTCACTAGGAATCTCTCCAATCAACTTATTGCTTGAGAGATCAATACTCTTTACAAGTCCGAGAGTACTTTTGTATTTAGACCTTACCCCTTTCCATGTTAAAGATGCTTCATCATCATAAGGCCAAGAAATTAATACTTTATCCAACTGAGATGTGTAGTAATGTTGGATAGTTGGACTTGAATTTCTTTTTTGAGCCAAAGCAATCAAATTGTTGAGACATTTGGGTATAGTTCCAGAGATATTGTTCATCGACAAATCCAAAATTTGAATGCATGTCAGATGGCATAATTGGGGCGGGATGTTGCTATAGAACTGATTACCTCGAAGGATTAAGATACCCAAATTTGGAAGACTAGCCCCTAACCATTCAGGTATTGAGCATGATAAGTTATTTTCCCCAAGATCAAAAAGTGTCAACTTTCTACAATTCTTCAATTGTGAAGGCAACTCTCCCACAAATCTGTTGTTACTTAGTCTTAGTGTCTCGATACTAAACAAGTACCCCATCGTGGTGGGAATTTTTCCAAATAAAGAGTTATTGCTCAAATCAAGAAAGACTAATTTTTTAAAATGGATCCAACAATCCGGGAGTTCTCCAGATACATGATTGCTTGAGAGATCAAGGAAGGTTAAATTACTATCCTTTGGTTGCACACAAAATAGAAGCTGCCCCTGAAAAGTTATTATGGGAGAGATCTAGAGCTAAAACTTTTGATAGAATTGAAGGGATTGGACCCTCCAATTGGTTCCAACTCAAATTTAGGTGCGGTGCAAACTCCAATCTAATATTTCCCACTGTTCCTCTCATTTGATTGTCAGAGATATCCATAACCTTTAATTTTTGTGACAAATCCCAAAACCAACTTGGAATGGTATCAGAAATTCCAGCATCAGAAATATCAAGCAATGTATAATTTTTTTGAGTTTGAAGCCATTTTGGGAAAGACGACGGCCACATCTTGCAAGACTTCAAGTGTATGGCTCGCAATTGGAAGGGAGGAATCCAATTAAAACTGAAGTTTAAAATTAGTGAGTTAGATGATAAATCCAAATAACTTAATTTGGAGAGTTTTGAAAAATGACTTTCTGAAATCACTCCTTCCAAAGAATTCCGACCAAAATAAATAGTCTCCAGCTTGGACATTTGTCCAATACTTTCAGGTATTCTTCCACTTAAGTTATTGCCCCCGAGAGACAAGTCTTTCAATGATAAGAACTTCGTAAGATCAGGCAATGAACCCGAAATGTTATTGTAAGAGATATCCAAACGCTCCAATGTCATTTGAGCGCATTTGGACAATGTTTCAACAAAGTCTGAAAGTTGTCCACTAAGACTATTACCCCCAAGGTCCAACTCTCGCAGCCTACATAACTTGGCAAAGGAATTCGGGATCCCTCCTTTAAGTCTGCATCTACATGTTGTTTGCATTAAACTGATTGATATCACAATAAGTCTATACAATGCATCAAGCAATAAGTCTATAGAGTTATTTTGTTGGATTTATAAGATATCATGGTGGATATGAGTGGATGCTATTCTCTGTTAGACTTTAGTTTGCACGTCCACATAGTGCTCCCTCTTTCTTGAAGGGATGGCATAAATCCCCATCGGGCTAGGTCTCCAACCTTAATGGGGAAGATTTCGGGAGAAAATTAGGGGAGGCTATGGGATCCCCAAATTTTAAAAAGGAAATGATTTAAAAGTCCACTTCAAGCCTTAGATTGTCTAATTAGTACAAACAATAAAATTTTCCTCTGTCGCTTAAAATGTTAAGCCGGTCCATTTTAAACAGAACATCAATGGATGTCACTCTCGAACAATAACCTAATATTGGATGTCACTATTGGGTAGGCTGTCCATGTTTTTTTTGGCTTCATTTTATTACATATTTTTCCAACAATTATTTTAAGGCTTCATTTTATTACATATTTTTCCAACAATTATTTTAACAAAAAATGCACCCACAGTCAATGTCACTATCGGAAAATGACATGGGCATAATAACCGGCTTGTTCTTATTTAGAGGCACTGGACCATTTTGTCTTCGTGCCCTCCTATTTATCCTTATATGGTAAATTCCCTTTTAAAAATTCCAAGTTGGGGGCCACGGATGGTATTGTTATCCTCATCCCCCTACTAGGCGCAATAAGTAATATATTTATTTTTAAGTAATAACTATGTAAATTATAATATAATACGATCAATCACTATTTAATAAATAATTATTTAGTTTTTTCAAATTGAATGGAGATTATTTTGAGTCGTTGAGTTAAAATTCAATTGAATGTAATTGATTTTTATTACGTCGTAGTGGAAACACTGATGACGATGACTTGACTTTGAAGTTGGACTCTTACATTCCACCAAGCACATTTTTGATAATTGGGATTTTATAATGCAAAAGAAAACATAACACGTCTTTGCCCAACTTTATATCCAACTAGTTTTTTCCAGTCCACCGAGGTATATTATATTGAACTCTCTAAAGTCCCTTTTTACCAAAATAATAATTGTGCCTAAATAGAAAATCACTAAAGCCCCTTTATATTCTAAAATAATTTTACCAAAACCACATTTTTCAAAAGGGAATTATCTTTTTGAAGTGGGATGTTGCTGGTATGAAAAAAAGAAGAGCATGTATTAATTTTTGAAACATCCTTTCAACTTGAGATCGGATTTTTTCCTATCTTTGTAACGTGTTTGAGATATTCATATAGACAGAAGACCAAAACCAAAGTCATACATTTATTCAAGATAAAACATGAAAAAGGACTACAATCTATCATTCATCTGCTACTGCTAGAAATTAAGTTGGACACTAATTTCCAAGATGCAAGTGGCCAGAAATTAACTTGAGTTAAGTAATTGAATAAATTTTGAAATTATCCAAATCAGATAATTACATTTTTATTATTCTTCATTTTTTTTTCTTTTTTGTTGGGTATCAATATAAGAAGTTCATTGAGTTGGAGATTAATGGACGAGAAGACTTGTGGAAATCAAATTTTATATAGGAAGAATGAATTTGTGATCAGTGGACAAGATTTTGGGTCATTAAAAATAAGAAAGAAATGAGAAAGTGATGAATATATAGGTGAAGATTCAAGTCAATATCAGGCACCTATAATAAATATTAGAGAAGATTGTACTCATCCACTAGGTCACGTTTGAATGAAAGGAGTGCTTGCCTTTCCCTCTCTATGCACCTCATAGTCACGTTAGCATCAAAAAAATGGGGAAGACATTACAAATATTGAAGTTGATTGAGACTTGTGGTTTTCATTATTCTAGAATTTGGTTGTTCTAAATTTGGATGATGTTTTGAGTGAATTGAATTTAAATTTGAATTTGGTTGATGAATTTGAATATTTATGTTATTTAAAATATGTTTGGACTTATATTTTTAATTGTTGTTTTCAGGACCTTATCATATCCTAGTTTTTGGAGATTTGTTGTATTTGCGTGTCGTGTCGTATCGTATCGATGTATCCGTATCCGTATTTGTGCTTCATAGCAACAGCCTATCAATCGGCAGCAAGTGTAGGAGTTCATAAGATTTTGTCTTGTATTGTACGAGATGTTTTGGCAATACCTGTCTCTACTATAGCATCTGAATCAACATTTAATACTGGTGGTCGCAATCTCGATCCATATAGGAGTTCATTATCCCCAAGAACAGTGAATGCACTCATTTGCATACAAAATTGATTACGTTAATCACCAAAAACTAATATTCTTGAGATCACATATGATATTAAAGACATTGAATGAGGTAAATATTATTTGAAGATAAGTTTCATGTTTTAAGTTGCTAGTTTTATTATATTTATCTTAATACGATATTCTATTCTTTGTAGAAATTTTGGGTCCTACATCAAAACTTCCATTGAATGAAAATTGATGTGAATTATTGCATGCTCAGTAACATGGAAGAATTGATGGACGTGGAAGCCTGAAAGAGTTCTCAAAGTTTTTTTTTTTTTTTCGAAAGAATGGATGTAATTCTTAATGTAATGTTGTTTTTAAATTTCATGATGTATCTTTGATCATATTAAATTTTGAATTATATGTAATGAAGACTAAAGTTCTTTTGCAATGATTATATTTTCATACAAATGGATTGGATTAAATTGAATCCTGACATCCGATTATATTGGATTGGATTGGATTGTAAAATTTGTAATCCAATAAAGAATTGGATTGGTAAGAAACCACCGATGCTCAGGCCTAGGACTTTGTGCTAATTTTAGATTTAAGTTTTAAATGTTTTAATTAGTTGGATGTTCATAAGATTTACAGGCCCAATGAAAAACAAAAAGACCAATTACCAAAAGAGAAGGGAAAAAGCGATCTTGGGTTTAAATTATTGAAATTTCAAGGATTTATTTTTCTCTTTTAAGTTCTTTGGTTACTGATGAAAATGAGAATTTTGGAGCAAAAAGATTTGTCAGAGGTACAAAGCTTTGTTCCTCTTCTTCCTGATGGTTTTACTGCCTCGTCACCTTCTTACCTTACAATATGTAGGGAAATATGGAACAATGAAAACCCACATATGAATGATTTAAATAGTAGTAATAGGCTATCTGAAAGAGTAAAAGTAAAAATAAGGAACAGAAACATAAAGAACATGCGCATAGGATCTTTCTCTTGATCACCCTTAATGCATGAGGATATCTGAAAGAGGAGCTTTCTGGGAAATTTGCACATACTTTAAATTAAAACACGCTTTTCTTGAGTAATTACATCCTCATATACGAGTTTTGATCGTACGAACCAAATTTGATCAAATTTCAAAACATGTGTCATTCTACATCAATCAACAGGTGATACAGCAGCCATTCAAGGGTTGAAAACTCGATCAACTAGTCCTTTTCTTTTTAAATGCAGGATGTATGATTATGTTTTCAGAGTCTAAACTGTCAATCTTTGAAATACACTCTGTCATCCTCTTCAAAACAATAGGCAAGGCAGCAACATTGCTGGAAAGTTTATCTCTAAACAGTCGCAACTTCTCGGAAGTCTGATCTCCATCAGCCGGTAATGCCCCCTTATTAGAAGCAACATGACCTGCACCTGCAAAATATAAGTTGTTAAGTGCTTCAACCACAACAGGAAATTTACCCTAAAAAAAGGAAATTCCATACTACCTTTCTTTTCTAACTTTGGGGGATAAGTAGGCACTGAAAACAAAGAGTGTATAGGCATACCCAATGAAGGTAATATAGGAAATCATGGAATAGGTTTTAATGACAGACGAAAGAAAATTCTATGCCAGGTAAATAAAGCACCAATCCATGAGCAAAAAACCATACAACAGTTTCTTAGAGACGGTTATTTCAAAACTTTAATCAAGCAACACCAATAGAGAAAGGGGGAAACCTAGTTGAAACAAAAGCTATTGCTTTTACTATCATAGTCCCACCATTGTAATTTATGACTCAGCATTTTCACCATCACAATCATAAAAGAGGCAAAGCATCAAAATGAGCCATGTTTGGTGTGTGAGAGCACTAATGCTAGTATGATCACTGCCACAAAAGATGGATGCCTTAAACACTATGCCAACACAAGCTTTCCTATTTATATCGTTATTGCCACAAAAACATAAAAATCCATTCAAATATCTTTGCAGCCACCAAAGCAAAATTAAAATCCCACTTGGGCTCCCAAAAGGGGGTTCCTTGTACCAAGCTTCCATCTTCTGTGCAAACCAAAATTATATGAAAAGAAATGAACCTCAAGTTATAATTCTTGACATTTTCCAAGCTAGGGAGTCTTTCAGTTTCCTAACACACACACTTTACCTTACTTGACTCTTTACACAAAAGACCCAATTTTGATTCTGAAATTTCTGAGAAACCCAAATAAATCATGTCTAAAAAGACCCAACTTTTCGTTCTCTATCCCAACCTCGTTTTTCCTAGCTACCAACCAGACGTTAAAAGGTTTCAAACAATATCAATCTGATCTGAGAACCACGGCGTTCATTATCCAACAACCCTAAACAGTATACAGAACACAACAAGAAGTTAAAAGAAATGTACCCGAATTCGGAGCTCCGGAAGTCCCAGGATCCGACCCATTCAGGAAAACGGGTTTCTGAACAGCGAGAATTGAGGCGAAGGTGTTCTTGAGCTGATCTGGTAAAGTGGCTCTGTACTCTAAAATCTTCTCTGCCATTTCCTTCACTTCACACTCCAGCACCTCCAGCTCTTCTGGGTCGGGTCCGCATTCGGAGCCCTGACGCTCGTTCAACGCCATGTCTCAAATCCAGAGGGCGAGAGAGTGAGAGTGACGATGATGCGTCTCAAAATCAGGTTGGGTTTGATTTGGAGGGTAATTGTTCTTTTATTTCGACGTCAAGGGATTTTTTGAAATTTGAAAATCCGAAGGAGGGTTTTTGAGATTTTTCAAATTCTTTATTCCTACTTTTTCGCTTGTGGGATTATTTTTGGAAAATGCTAATGCTAGGATTACCACCTTTCTAATAGAGATGGGCCTCATTATATTCGTGGGCTCCATCTCTATTAGAGATGTGGTATACAATGTAGTATAAAAATATGGTAAGCCTAGCATTATTCATTATTTTTTATTGAGACATTATTTATTTATTTCCTAGCTTGATGAAGATGAATGTTCTGAGGCTCTGTATTTAGAATTTATACATTTTTTTGTATTTCGCTTTATTTTAGTCGTCGTTATAATATAATAACATATAGCATGATATGTCAACAACTATAAATTTAGTTGTATTTTATGAGAACCACCAAATTTTTTTAACAACCTAAAGTTCAATTTTGGCCTTTTAATAAAAATAAAAAATTCAAAACTTGAAACTTTAAAAAAAACAAAAACAAAAACAAAAACCAAACCCAGCACAAACTTTCCCCATCGACAACCCACCACCTCCACCCTACTCCCGCCACTAGCATTGGCCACCAGTGGCCCTACCCATCTCTTCCTTTCTTTCTATATAAAACAACCTAATTCACATACCCAGAAACACATAAAATAACCAAATCATAGAGTTGAAGAGCTAAAGCATACGCTAAATTTTCACCATCCAACTCAGAAAGGAATAGTAATCCAGAAATAATTTTGACAAGAAAAGTTAGCATGGATCCAATTCATTAGTAAATTCAAGTAGACATCCCCCAAATCATAGAGTTGAAGAGCTAAATTATATGCTACATTCCCTTTTTTGGGGTTCAAAAATATGCTTTCATTAAAAAGCCAGAAAAGTTACAGCAACAACCAACATAAAGGAGAAGAACATACAACACACTAGTGTTGACGTGAGTCTCCTAATTAATCAAGGAGATTTATTTCCTTGATTAATTAAGGGATTTACTTTCCTATTTTATATAATTGATAAATCTTTGTATAATTAGGAGATACTTTCCTAATTCTTTCCTGTATCTAATTCCTTGTATAGCACTCTTGTAAACTCTTATATATACCTCCTTATGGAGAAGAATAAATTATCTGAACATATTGAAAACCCGTATTCATATTTTAGCATGGTATCAGAGCAATCGATCCTAGGTTGTCTCTAAATTCTCGTATCGAATTTCTTGAAACCCAAATCACTCGTATCGAATTCCTTGAAACACGAACCCGTATCCTCGTATCCTGAATCACGAAACCCTAATTTCTTGAAACCCAAATCCCTCGTATCGAATTCCTTGAAACACAAACCCGTATCCTCGTATCCTGAATCCCGAAACCCTAAACACAACCTCGAAACCCTAAACACACCCCCGAAACCCTAAACACGAACCTGAAACCCTAAACATTTTTTCCTCATATCCTTCACTCATTCCGCTGCAATGGATATCGTCTCATCCTCCACAATTGCCACCACTGGTTCCCCCGGTTATGTTTTGCATAGTTCTTCAAAGAAACACACATGGGTCATTGACACCGGAGCCACTGATCACATGACCTTTGATCCTGGACAAATTTACTCTCATACACCGTCTTCTCAATCGGTGGTGTCTAATGCCAATGGTACCCCCTCCCCAGTAATTGGGGAGGGTTCCCTCTCTCTCTCTGACTCCCTCACTTTGGATTCTGTGTTGATTGTTCCATCCTTACATCATAATCTCTTGTCTGTTGCCCAAATTACTACGGCTTTGAATTGTACTGTAACTTTTTGGCCTACTCATTGTGTTTTTCAGGACATTCTCAGCAGCAAGACGATTGGTTGTGGTACTAGGAGGGGCAAACTCTATTATCTGGACTTGGCTTCTGACAGTGAAGCCAGCCTCAATCAAGCTTACAAAATTGGGGCTGCGAGTGTTGAGAAGCACACTTCCAAAGTATGGTTATGGCATCGCCGTCTTGGCCATGCTTCGTTTGGATACTTACAAAAGCTATTTCCTTCCTTATTTTCAAAGTTAGATATTTCCAGTTTTCAATGTGACATCTGTGAACTGGCCAAGAGCCATTGTGTTCCTTTTCCCTTACACTCAGCTAAAAGTCTGGTTCCCTTTTCTCTTGTTCATTCTGATGTTTGGGGCCCGGCTAGAATTCCCACTCCAGGGGGCGCTCGATGGTTTGTCATGTTTATCGATGATTGCACACGTATGACCTGGGTTTCCCTTCTCCAAACCAAAGGGGAAGTCAGTTCCAAATTTCAACAATTCTATCACATGGTAGAGACTCAATTTCATACTCAAATTCAGATTCTTCGTTCCGATAATGGCGGAGAATTTCTCAACCATGATCTGAATCAGTTCTTTCAAGATCATGGCATCATACATCAACGCTCATGTCCTTACACTCCTCAACAGAATGGTGTGGCAGAACGAAAGAATAGACACTTATTGGAAGTGGTTCGTGCCTCACTCTTTGGTGCAAATATGCCTCGGTCCTTTTGGGGAGAGGCCGTCCTCTCTGCAGCATACCTTATAAATCGGATTCCCTCCAGTATCCTCCAGTTCAAAACCCCCCTTCAAACACTCCACCACCATACCCAAATACCTCCAACCCAAAACCTGGAACCCCGCATTTTTGGTTGTGTGGTGTTTGTCCACTTACCTGATCACCAACGCAGCAAATTGGATCCCCGCGCCGACAAGTGTGTTTTCATTGGTTATGCACCTCTTCAGAAAGGTTACATGTGTTATCATCCTCCTAGTCAGAAGGTTTATACTTCGATGGATGTTGTGTTCCGGGAACACGAGATCTATTTTTCAGATGCACAGGAGGACACTTCTCCGATTTCAGAATTTTTTCCTTAAGCCGTTTTTCCAAATTCGTTCCAGACTCCAAACGACCGGTCGCCTGCCTCTAGCAACCGGTCGCCCGATGCACACGACCGGTCGCCCACGCCTCTGCCTGAAAACGACCGATCGCCTGCACCCAGCGACCGGTCGCCCCCCCAAATTTTTCCCGAAATTATTCAGCTTCAGTCATCTCCTTGCCATCACACTCAGGAGGAGAAAATTGAAGAGTTTGTGCCCGCTCCGGAGAATTCTTCAGCTCCAGTACCACACCAATCACCTGCTGAGGACGTCATTCAGGTAACTTCTTCACCTGAAACTGATAACAGTAATGAAATATTTCTTGATGATTGCATTTCAGAAGGCACAGAACCTGCATATCAGATTCCAAAAAGGAAGAATCGTGGTAAACCTCCAGTTCACTACGAAGCAGATCTTAATGCAAAGGGGAAATATCCCATCAACAATTATGTATCTCTCAACAGATTATCAGAGTCCGGGGTACACTTTGTGAAGCAGTTAGTCGAAATACATGTGCCCAACAGTGTAACTGAAGCACTAGAAGACCAAAAATGGAAAGAAGCCATGAATGAAGAAATGCAAGCACTCCAGAAGAATGGCACATGGGAACTCGTGCCATTACCCCATGGATAGAAGACAGTGGGATGCCGGTGGATTTATATTGTGAAACTCAAAGCAGATGGATCCATTGAAAGATATAAAGCTAGATTGGTGGCGAAGGGATACACACAGAGATATGGGATAGACTACCAAGAGACCTTTGCTCCAGTAGCCAAGATCAAAACTATCAGAGTCCTTCTGTCTCTAGCAGCAAATCTCAATTGGCCATTACATCAGTTTGATGTAAAAAATGCATTCTTACATGGAGACTTGGAAGAAGAAGTATATATGGACTTACCACCAGGATGTAACTTAGCTCGTGACAAAGAGAATCAAGTTTGCAAACTCAGAAAGTCACTGTATGGGTTGAAGCAATCCCCCAGAGCATGGTTTGGCAGATTCACTAAATCCATGAAGAATTTTGGATATATACAGAGTAATGCAGATCACACCTTATTTTTGAAGCGTGATGGAAGAAACCTTACTGCATTTATTGTGTATGTGGATGATATAGTCGTAACTGGAAACGACACAGGACAGCAAATAAAACTGCAGAAGTATTTGTCTCAGGAATTTGAGATGAAGGATTTAGGTGATCTGAAGTATTTTCTAGGAATTGAAGTAGCCAGATCCACAACTGGAATATGTCTGTCTCAAAGGAAGTATGTATTAGATCTACTCACTGAAACAGGAATTCTTGGATGCAAACCTGCTGATACACGCATCGAGATGAATCACAAGTTATGTGAAGACATGGATCAAGAACCAACCAATAAGGAACAGTACCAACGCCTTGTTGGAAGGTTGATATATTTAGCCCACACAAGACCAGATATTGCATATGCTGTGAGTGTGGTTAGTCAGTTTATGCATTCACCCAGTGTGTCACATAGGAATGCAGTTGATCGGATCTTAAGATACTTAAAGTCAGCACTTGGGAAAGGATTAATGTTCTCAAAAAATAGAGATCTCGAAGTTGTGGGATATACAGAAGCTGATTGGGCTGGCTCTATTACTGATAGACGCTCTACTTCAGGTTACTTCACATTTGTGGGAGGTAACCTAGTCACTTGGCGGAGTAAGAAACAAAATGTGGTTTCTCGGTCTAGTGCTGAAGCAGAGTATCGAGGAATGGCTCACGGAGTTTGTGAATTACTATGGATCAGAAGATTGTTGATAGAATTGGGTTTCAAACCAGAAAAACCAATGGAGTTACATTGTGATAACAAGTCAGCCATCGATATTGCCCATAATCCAGTTCAACATGATCGAACTAAACATGTTGAGGTGGATAGACATTTTATCAAGGAAAAAAATTGAGAAGAAGATCATTCGCCTACCATTCGTAAAATCAGAAGATCAATTGGCAGATATCTTAACCAAAGCTGTGTGTGGAAGAGTATTTCATGACTCACTTACCAAGTTGGGCATTGGTGACGTATATGCACCAACTTGAGGAGGAGTGTTGACGTGAGTCTCCTAATTAATCAAGGAGATTTATTTCCTTGATTAATTAAGGGATTTACTTTCCTATTTTATATAATTGATAAATCTTTGTATAATTAGGAGATACTTTCCTAATTCTTTCCTGTATCTAATTCCTTGTATAGCACTCTTGTAAACTCTTATATATACCTCCTTATGGAGAAGAATAAATTATCTGAACATATTGAAAACCCGTATTCATATTTTAGCAACTAGGACTTCTCTAAGAGAAAGAACTCAAGCAACAAAGTGCCACAAACAAACATAACAATATGAAAGACTGAAAAGCAGCAATAGTCGAAATATCATAAAGCAACAGAACCGACGTCTCAGCCGCAAAGCACTTCAAGACCTCTAGCCTTTTAAAAGCCTATACACTTGGAGCGCAAGGAGGTCCATCGTTACCCAAGACAAAAATAAGGGAGGTTGGGGGCGGTGGTGCGGGTGCGACAACGCCGATGGTAAGAGGGGGTGGGTTTGGTTTCTTGTTTTGTTTTTTTCTTTCTTAATTTTATTGGAAGGGCAAAATTGGACTTTTAGACTTTTAAAATTAAGTTGAACTTATGGTAGTTGCCATGTCATGTTGTAGATCGTTGGTTTATTATAATAGTTGAGATGAAGCCAAATGTGGAAAAATGCATAGATTCTAAATGCATAGGCTCGAAATCCCATGAAGACGATGCATTGCATTCCTTTCCTCTCTTTTTTTTATAAAAAAAATATTTAAATTTCATTATCTTGTTTCCTTTTAAGTTGCATTAAATCAGGATAAATGCTTTGAAATATCACTATTGTAGAAAATTGACAAAATATTGAAATTATTTGTGTCACACCTTTGCATTCGTCGTCCTTGAAAATGTATTATACGCTAATATTGTTTGCAACGTTAGTATACAGTGAGACGGCGTCGTTCCTCCTTTTTTTTTTTTATTTTTTTATTTTATTAAAACGTCGTTCCTCCATTGGGAAACAGAAAACCCCGCCAACTCTGAAAGTCCTCGCTCGCTCATCCGTTTGCCCTCTGAGGGAGAAACCTTAGCATGGGCGGAGCCAATGAAGGCTCACAGTGGTCAAGTGACCCTTCTCATGTTTAGCATATTTGATCTTTTTACATGTTTGTACTTGATTTTTTTATTCAGTATTTTTTAAATTTGACCCTTCTCACCATCTTACCTTGCGAAAAAAACTACAAAAATAAGGATGAAAACTTTTGTCTCCCATGTCCCTAATTCATGCTACTTACCCTTTTAATTGTTTCTTTATTTGTAATCACTTAATAATTATTAACCTAATTACCTAACACTAAAAGCATGACATCTTACCCTAAAAAAAAACTCAAAAGCATGACAGTTCAAATTGAAGATGGACAACCTATGCTCTGTTGTAAATATTTTGGAATGATATAGAAATTAATACAAAGGATTTTATTATCAGATGAATTTTTTATTATTTTGTGTTAATCTTGTCATTTGAGGTTGACCTCTCTTGTTAGATTTTCTGGCTTCGCCATTGAACCTTAGTAAAATCGAACCCGATAAAACTCAGCCAAGAAAGATGGTCAAACTTATCCCCTTCCATTTTCGCAGGAACCAAACAAGAAGTCAACCAAATCCTAACTTTAACTCAGCGAAGACTACGAGGTGGCTCTCCTGCCTTTTTCGTTATAAAACCCCAGAAACAGACATTTAAGAGACCTTGTCGACTCCGACACAACATTAGAAATGCCCCTCAGACATGCAACTCCAAGCATTATCTCTAATTAATCACTCTAACTATGACAAACCTAAAGGATTTTGTAAAATGCTTTAGGTTTGTCATAGTTAGCAAAAAAATTTCTCCAATTTTATATAAAGGATTAAGCCATTTGTTGTTAATATGAGTGATCTTGCAGCCACTGTCAGATGCTCGTAGCTTCAGTCAGGAGGCGGTTTGCAAGATATTGGAGGCTAGAGGTGGAATAGATCCGGTATTTCACTTTCCTAATGCATTCACACATGTTACAAAGATCAACAGATTATATTTGCTGTATAGTCTGCAGTCTGCATTTCTTCTCAATCGATCAACAGATCATATTGTTTGAAATTCGAATGTCTTACTGGCAAATGTAATCTTTTTATATTTTAAAGGTAGGGCTTGACTCCCAACTTCCGTGCTATGAAATTGAACACACTGAGGTGAACATGGATGAAGCGACGCTTATTGGAGAGGTAGATTTTGTTAGTTCAATTTCTTCTGGAACATAATTGCGACAAAGGCACCTCAGCGCACCTCCTATACACAGAGTCTAGTGATTCTTCCACTGTGGAGCAGCATTGCTCCATTATATTAGTGTCAAGCTCTATGAGGTCATTTTTTTCTTTGGTTTTAAGCTCCCAAAACAGTACATAATGGCCCGGGATTGAGGAAGTGTCTGCGTAATTCTTTGAGAGAGAGATTTTTTTTTATTTTTATTTGTTTGGTTTTTAAAAATACAAAAATACCATTTTTTTTGTTTTAATACAAAAATACCATTTTGCCCTTGCGTTTAACAGAAAAAGTTAACAAACTTGACGGCATGACCATTTGACCTAACGAAAGTAAAGTTAAAGGACCACTGGAACGATTTTAGAAATTGAGAGACCCAAATGCAAATCGAGTCAAAGTTCAGGGACTAATTAGACGATTAACCCTTTTAAGTTATAAAGAACAGACGAAAATACCCTGAACAGAAATTTTAACGGAGTTAGACATATGTGGTGAATTACAATACTTTACAAAGTTCATGTAGTTAAAAATAAACACTAAAAGTTCAAGTCGTAATAGCACACATGCCTAAAAGTTCAAGTGGTATTTATGCAAATTTCCTAATATGAATAAACAAATATGTTTTCTTTCTCTTGCGAACGGTGATTTATCAATCCGGTCAAATTAACGTTTCAATTCAACTCGTTAGGTTTGGTATTTGATCCACTTGGTTGATGTGAGAAAAAAAAAAGTTTCTGCAAATAAAATCGGATTGAAATTGTTTTCTGACAATTGGTATGAATTTGCTTTTGAATCTTATTGGGTTTGAAGAAACTTCTGGGTTCTATATATTTCAGGGGATACAAGACACAGCTTCGGTGACAAATGGCCACTCTGTGAATAACTTAAATGGGAAACTGGTATGAAGAACAAGAGAAATGAAAGAGAGAGAATGTTTCCCGAACTGTGTGACTTGGAATTGGATTTTTGGTCTTGTTGCTATTGCCTATTTTGTCGAATTGTGGCTTTTAGTAGTGTACTGAGTGTTGAAGTTAATGTGGATTTGATTTTTCAATTTCAATTTCAGTTTCTTTAAGGGCTTTAAGGGCTTGATGCTACAAATGAAAAAAAAGAGAAACTTTTTTCATTTTGAGTTTCTTTAAGGGCTTTATTTATTCAGAACTTACATTGAGGTGAAAATATGGCAATTACATGCAATGCTATATGCTAAGCTACTAGATTGGAGAAATATATAAGTTCTTCCATTCCATAGAATTATAAAAGAATAAATGCAAGGTTAGAGAAAGAATGCCTCATCAAGAGGGGGGGAAATGTCTGTGGCGGTGTTTGATTTGCAGATGGTAAGGGTAAATTTCAAATAGATTCTCCAAAATTAATCAGCTGTAGAAAAACCTATTGAAATTGCAATCTTGATTGGTGGAAAGGGAAAGTTTGGTGTCCCTAGTTCTAGTCTTGGTGTCATAGCTGAAGGTGTAAGCTGGCTTGCATATTACTAAGGATTGAGAAAGTGAATCCATTGTTCAACATACACGTACGCTGCTTGTTGGCTTATATCAGACTTACTTATCTAAAATCCTTATGGTTCCATTTTAATTTTTCAGGCGCCATTAGAATGGACCAGCCAGGTGTTGTATCAGAGGGGATCAATCAAATGGAATGAGCCAACAATTCCTTATATCTGGCCTTCCAGATCACATTGCTCTCTTTTGCCTGGCTAGGGTTCCCCGGAAGTATGATACACTCCTAAAGTGTGTTTCAAAAAGATGGAGAGACTTAGTGTGCAGTGAAGAGTGGCATTCTTACCGTCAAAAGCATAAACTTGATGAGACTTGGATCTATGCTTTGTGTTGAGACAAGTTGGACCGACTTTGCTGTTATGTGTTGGATCCCAACTCATACCTGTTGGGTGGTTGTGGTTGTTGTGAAGATGCTACTGGCGAGGTCTACTGTTATGATGCTTCCCTGAACGCTTGGAGTGAAGCTTCTCCATTATCTACTGCTCTGTAATACTTCTCACTTAAACTTTCTGCAGAGTTTTTCATGGGTTAAAGCTGGAATAATTTCTCCCAGGTTCAAATATATCACATTATCTGCGGAGAGAACACTATATTTCATGCAATGCTCAAGATTGGCGATTTCGTCTTTTGACCTGTCAGAGCATATAGATTTCTCATTATTGAATGCTGTCGTGATGAATAGTAAAAATCTTGCAAATTAGTTTGCTTTTTGTTATTATTTATAATTGTAAAGAGCCTTTGCCTTATTGGATTTGTGCATGCAGGTGGTTTAGGTTCAAATTCAAGTGATCCACATTCTTGGGACATCTATGACCCTTGCACCAATGGTTGGAAATTTCACTCTGACCCAAACATTGTCCCTGAAATTAAGGATTCTGTGGTCAATGATGGGAAGATCTACATTCGCTGCGGGACTTCTGCTGTAACTTCTCATGTGCACGCTGTTGTTTATAAACCATCCAGTGCACATGGCAGCATGCAGATGCCGACATGGTTGCCGGCTGGCGGGGTCCAGCAGTTGTTGTAGATGGGACCCTCTATGTGTTGGATCAGAGTTCAGGAACCAGGCTGATGATGTGGCAGAAGGAGTCTAGGGTGTGGATTTCTGTTGGGAGGCTTTCATACCTCGCTCACCAGGCCGCCCTGTCAACTTGTAGCTATTGGGAAGAAATTTTACGTTGTAGGAAAGGGGCTTAGCACAGTCATGTTTGATGTTGAGAATGCAGGGAATAAGGAAGGGGTGATGGTTAGTTCTTCAATACCTAAATTGAATTCTGATGATGATGTAATCAGCTGTAAATGTTTATCAATTTGATTTGAAATTATTGTTGCCGAAGGAGTCTTGGAAAACTACCATTGTATAATATCTTCAGTGTACATGCTTGGATGTATTTGGATGTCTCATAAACATGAAATTATTTATAAGATTTGTTGGTTTACCATTCTTGATTAAAAAGTATAAGCTATGAAGCTATTTATAACACTTGAACCGCTAGACATCCCCAAGGGTTTGAACTCGATGTGATTGGCTGTGATGTTGCGTAAGATTTGTGTATTTACTATTTATACCGTCTAACTCGGTAGAGCGCAAGGCTCTTAACCTTGTGGTCGAGGGTTCGAGCCCCACGGTGGGCGCTTACAAATGTTTTACTTCTTTTTTCGTGTTCATACAGAGAAGAGAACCTTTAAAAACAAAAAACAAAAAAAACTTTAAAAAATACTGGACTTTCAAAGTAAGTATTTTCTTTCTTACACAGATGGAAAGATAATGTTAGTAAAGTGCCTTTCCCAAATTGACAACACTTTCAGTTTCATTTCTGTGATTGAATCACTTAACTCAAATTATTCCATTGTTTTATCCATACGAGCAATACAGTAAAAGGCAATTAAGTGTCTACATTCCCTACATTGAGATAACATGCTCGAATCAGAAAAAACCATGAGGTACACAAGAACATCATACCAGATACTTCATGGGTGAAGTTCCCATTAAGTTCTTACAAATAACAGTACAACTCATTTACTATAAAATAAATGGTTCCTTTATTTCAGTGAGTTCCCTTATCATCATCACTCAAGTACTCGAAAGCTTGTACAAATAGCTATCCTTCATCTCGTCCATCTTCAACTGAAGGGAAAGCATGTCGTCTCAAAGGTGCTTACTCTAAAGATGAAGGGAAGCATGATTATAACCAGTTAACAAAATCATGCATGCACATTCCTTTTATATAGCAAAAGAAAGAAAGTTCATGTTTCCTTTAAATATATATATATATATATATATATATATATAAATTATGTCTGTGATATCTGCATGCATTTCGGGATAAAGAACAACTAACTTGCATCATTGAATTTCAAAAATAGTATGTGAGAGAGATAGTAGTAATTACCATTTTCTAGTATTAGGTATCCTTTGCCTGATGATTTCTGCCTTCACGTACAGCTAATCTGTGAAACAAGTCCAGAAATTGAAGTATGTATATCTGCATGACCTGTTGAATAGAAGAGTGCCAAAAATTCCCCAAAATCCAACAGCAAACCCAAGTCCCAAGCTGATGTAAAATCCTTGCGTTATGAGCCCATCTTTATCGTCTTGATTCACCAACACAGTTTGTCCTGGACCTTTTTCCTCCTCAGTGCATGTCCTTAGGAGTGGCAGTCCACAAAGTAGAGGATTTCCACCATAAGAAGATGGACCAAAGCTTTGGAGCTGGGTGCCTATTGGAATTTTTCCAGACAAGTTGTTTTCTGACAAGTCCAAGTAACCAATACGATCTATCCGAGATAGACTATTTGGAATTCTACCATTAATCTGGTTTCTTGATAAATCAAGGGAATCTAGCTCCTGCAGCATTCCAATCCTTGGAGGTATTTGACCTGTTAATTGGTTTCTCGACAGGTTTAAAGAAACCAAACCAACAAGTTCAATGATTTCACTAGGAATCTCCCCAATCAACTTATTGCTTGAGAGATCAATACTCTTTACAAGTCCCAGAGTACTTTTGTATTTAGACCTTACCCCTTTCCATGTTAAAGATGCTTCCTCATCATAAAGCCAACCAAAACGATGTTTGATAGTTAGACTTGAATTTCCTTTTTGAGCCAAAACATTCAAATTGTTGAGACATTTGGGTATAGTTCCAGAGATGTTGTTCATCGACAAATCCAAAATTTGAATGCGTGTCAGATGGCATAATTGGGGCGGAATGCTTTTATAGAACTGATTACCTCGAAGGATTAAGATAGCCAAATTTGGAAGACTAGACCCTAACCATTCAGGTATTGAGCATGATAAGTTATTTTCCCCAAGATCAAAAAGTATCAACTTTTTACAATTCTTCAATTGTGAAGGCAACTCTCCCACAAATCTGTTGTTACTTAGTCTTAGTGTCTCGATACTAAACAAGTACCCCATTGTGGTGGGAATTTTTCCAAATAAATAGTTATTGCTCAAATCAAGAAAGACTAATTTTTTAAAATGGATCCAACAACCCGGAAGTTCTCCAGATACATGATTGCTTGAGAGATCAAGATAGGTTAAATTACTATCCTTGGTTGCACACAAAAAAGAAGCTGCCCCTGAAAAGTTATTATGGGAGAGATCTAGAACTGAGACTTTTGATAGAATTGAAGGGATTGGACCCTCCAATTGGTTCCAACTCAAATTTAGGCGCGGTACAAACTCCAATCTAATACTTCCAACTGTTCCTCTCATTTGATTGTAAGAGATATCCGTAAAATTTAATTTTTGTGGTACATCCCAAAACCAACTTGGAATGGTATCAGAAATTCCAGCATCAGAAATATCAAGCCCTGAATAATTTTTTTGAGTTTGAAGCCATTTTGGGAAAGACGACGGCCACATCTTACAGGACTTCAAGTATATGGCTTGCAATTGGAAGGGAGGAATCCAATCAAAACTGAAGTTTAAAAGTAGTGAGTTAGATGATAAATCCAAATAACTTAATTTGGAGAGTTTTGAAAAATGAGTTTCTGAAATCACTCCTTCCAAAGAATTCCGACCAAAATCAATAGTCTCCAGCTTGGACATCTGTCCAATACTTTTAGGTATTCTTCCACTTAAGTTATTTCCCCCGAGAAATAAATGTTTCAATGATAAGAAGTTCGTAAGATCAGGCAATGAACCTACAATGTCCTTATTGTCAGAGATATGCAAATATTCTAATGTGTTTTGAGCGCATTCAGACAATATTTCAACAAAGTTTGTAAGTTGTCCACTAAGACTATTTCTATAAAGCTCCAAGTGTCGCAGCCTACATAGCTTGGCAAAGGAATTTGGGAACCCTCCTTCAAGTTCGCTACCATAGATAATAAGATATTCAAGAGAGCTCATGTTTCCAAAAGCTGCAGGAATTGAGGAACCTCTGAAATAGTTAATAGAGAGATCAAGATAAACAAGGTTGGTATGAGTACCGGACAACCATTGGAAGATTGAAGAGTTGAGATTGTTGCGGGAGAGATCAACATGAACAAGAGAGTTAGAAGAATTCGTGATAGAAATAGAGAATATAATTGGAGGAGGAAGACTACACCCATCTAATATCAACTTTCTCAGTTTAGGAAGCATATTAACTGCTTCCAGCCAACCAACAACATCACTGAGATTAGTGTAACTTAGGTCCAAGTGTTTCAGACCTGAAAGATTAGGGAGCCAATTGAGGTTTTTTGCATGAATAGAGTTCACAGGGCCTGGGCGTATAACAGAATATCCTTGAGAGCTGAGATCGAGATATTGCAAGTGTGTAAGGTTTCCAAGTTGGTTTGGAATTTGACCTCTAAAATTAGCAGAAGAGAGGTCGAGGTGTCTTAAATTGCTTAGAGATCCAATGAAATCTGGAATTTGGCTCCAACTCAAATTATTGAAACGAAGGCTCAAATATTCCAAATGTTGCAACTTCACGAGTTCAGGACTAATCTTACCTTGCAAAGATTGGTCTTCAAGATCAAGTTTAACAACATGGCCAGTTTGGTTGCTGCTGCAGTAGACTCCTTCCCATTGGCAACAGTTTTTGTTTTGGGCTTCTCTTCCCCATGAAAGGAGGTGATCGCCGTCGTCACCCACGAGGCCTTGTTTGAGTGCAAGGAGTGCTTGCCTGTCCCTCTCGCTACATCCAATGCAAGGACTGTTCATGTGTAGTAAAAGCGCCACCACAATTGCATAGAGGAGTTTGAAGCAGCACCTTGCTTCAACCATGTTAGCTACTACAGTCATGATCAAGAAGAACTAAGGGAAACTCTTTAGGAAAAATGTAAAGCACAACCAAAGTAAGCATACATGCAAAACTAGTGAAGTACATATATATGCTTGTATGATACCTCAAGATTGACGAAACAGGGTTGTCTTCATTTTGCTGCTGCCAAAATAGGAATCAACTGCCTATCAATGGGCAGCAAGTGATTCATTTGACCAAAGACCAGGTAAGAGTTGAATTGAAACACAGGTGCGTTGAGAGGCAGAGCCGGCCTGCCGGCCCTTGGCCAAGGCAACCAGGGCCACAGCCCGGGGCCCACGATTGAGAAAATTTATATTAGCCTATATATATGTATATGATCAGACAAAAAAATATGTATGTATTTGCCAAAAAAAAAAATAGAAGTGCTCATTAAAAAAAAAAACAACTAAAAGTAATGGGTATGACATTGGAGTGGCAGGCATAAGAATTCTTTAGTCATCAGACTAAAAAAACAAGAGAGAGAGAGAGGCATGCGTATGGGTATACCAACAGATCTTTTTTCTTTTCAAATTCTTTAATCAATTTTGATACAAAAATGCCCACGATTGAGAAAATTTATATTAGCCTATATATATGTATATGATCAGACAAAAAAATATGTATGTATTTGCCAAAAAAAAAAAGAAGAAGTTCTTATTAAAAAAATAATAATAACTAAAAGTAATGGGTATGACATTGGAGTGGCAGGCATAAGAATTCTTTAGTCATCAGACTAAAAAAACAAGAGAGAGAGAGAGAGGCATGCGTATGGGTATACCAACAGATCTTTTTTCTTTTCAGATTCTTTAATCAATTTTGATACAAAAATACCATTTGTGCCCCCCCCCCCCCCTATTTAATAGAAAAGTTAACAAAATTGACGGCATGACCATTTGTCCTAATGAAATTGAAGTTGAAGGACCACGGGAACAATTTTGGAAATTGAAGAACTCAAATGCAAATCGGGTCTAAGTTCTAATAAAATGATTAACCCTACAATTGTAAGGAATTATATAAGTGTGCTCTGGAGGATGAAAAACATGTCTTTGTTGATTGCAAGCTTGATATTGAGGTTTGGCAGGACACTAATTGGTCAACTTCAGTTTATGAAAAAGGCGTCTTTCCCTACATATGGATTCATAAGAAGGAGAGTCATTAACAATTCATAAATGTGACAGATTTGTGCATAAGATCTCAGATTGAGTTGAAATTGAAGACAAACACACATGACCAACGAAAGTGAAGTGCAAACAGACTTTTGAAGTAGCTATTAATAGAAAATTAGATTTTAAAACCCAAAATTGCTAGGGTTTATTAGGAACAACCCATGCAATTTTAATGGGACCTACTTACCAAATAGGTTTGAGTGTCGAGGTAGTCTACCTAACAAAGGGAAATACGATTTGTGAGTATTTTTAGCATATGTAGGTATACTAATTTGTGAGTTTTTTTTTAAGAATATGTAGTCTACCTCCAGAGTGTTGAATGAAGTTGGATTCCTCGAAGCATAAACAAAGCGGCTCACATAGCGGCTAGTATTGGCATCTGAGCGGTGGCTCAAATTTGCTGGGCTGAAAGGCCACCACCGTCTCTTCAGGGAGTGTTGGAAGCGGATGGTCTTTCAGGACCACCAAACTAATGTTCTTATCTATATTTTGAACTAAATTAGCCTATCCACTTGCTTGCTTTGGCTGAGTGTGTGCTAGCTTAGTTAATTTGTTCTGTTCGTGGCTTTTACCTCTTAATGAAGTTCCTTTTCGTCCAAAAATAATAATTTGGGAAGAAATTACAAATATTGAAGTTGATTGAGAGACTTGTGGTTTTCATTATTCTAGAGTTTGGTTGTTCTAAATTTGGATGATGTTTTGAGTGAATTGAATTTAAATTTGAATTTGAATATTTATGTTATTTAAAGGAATTATGGTCCTAAAAAAAATGAAGAAGAAGAAGAAGATTTTGTGGGGTTTTATGATTTTATCCTTTTGATTTGTAACTGATTACAAATTGTGCAAAAAATAGGGATAATATTACTTTTGTTCATAATACCATCGTAATTTTTCTCAAATACCTTTCATTACAAAATTTTGTTTGTAAATTTTTATTATAAATTCATTTTCATATTTCCTCATTCCCAAATTCTCATTGCGTTCTCCCTAATTTAGGAAATGTTGCATCTAACTCCTACATATAGCACTTCGAATGCAGGATAAATGCTCTTAACTACTTGAGCTAACATACCCTTACCTTATTGATTTTTAATTATTGTAACAATAAGAGAATAGAGAAAGAGGGGCATAATTGAAGAAGCATTTTTACATTCCATTAAAACTTATCACTTCCTATATATAAGTTCCTCTGTAATTTGATGATAATAGAGCATGATATAGAAACTGGCAATGAACGAGGTAATATATTATATAACCATCGATTTTTCCATCATTATACATTTGTAAATATTATTGACTTGAAATGACCTTCTCAGTTTCTCAAATTATGAACTCTTTAGGAATAAATATCAAAACCAGTAAATAGTACCTTAAATTTTGTTTCCTCTCAAAAAGCTATTTATTCAATAAATGTTTTATTGCATGCAGGGTTGTAATGGGTGTGAACGTGGCGCATGAGATGATCCATGCATGGTTACGGAAGTTCGAATACAAGATCCATCCATGCATGGTTTTAAAAAAAAATTCTGGCTATTTTTTCCTCGTAAATGATGCTTTATGTACTTGTAAATTATAATAGGTTGTAAGAAATTGGATAGAACAGTGTGTGAAGGTATTTGCGAAGCGATGGGACACTTGTGGTTGGAATGGTTTTGTGATGAGGGGAAGAATAATTTGCACTCTTACACAATCGGGCATGCTGAGTTTACAAAGAATTTGAAAAGGTTTCAGGCATATACAAGATGGCAACGAGAGTTGACAAAATTTATGGAGATGAATTTAGAGAAGCTCAATGGGCAGTTAGTACATCTAACCTTCAAAAAACCCTGCCACATATTATTCGACACAAGACTCTCCCTCCATAGCAGCTCAACATGTTAATATAGAGGAAATAGAGATGTATTTTTCCAACTTGGAAAACATAAGACTGAAGTTATAAATTTATATGAAAAGTCGGTCCATAGGGTGTGCGGACTGTGTGACCTTACTAGGCCCCCAAAGAACCGGACTACCATAAAACCTTTTAGCCTAACAATTACATAGTTGCAAAAAGACATTTTGGGTGTGTGATTGCCACGTTTTGGGATTTTCCGTGAAGGTTTTTATGGCCTTTTGAAGGTACCATGTTGAACGTAAAATAACTCAATTTTATTTATTCACATGGCCTCTAAACTCAATCTACTGGCTCTTGTATGAATGGAAATTATTTTGTGTGAGTGCAGTTCGGGAAGTTCAGTAAATTATATTATTTTATGATTAATGGGGATACGGCTCTTAACGTCATCTTGGAGGGCATTGTTTTTGACATTTGGGGGCTTGCTCAACAGCTAGAGTAGGTGAACTTTTCGTTTACATCTCATAGGGAACAAAGCAGGACACGAGGTTACTCGCTTTGTCACTCTTGTTCTGGAGGTTCCCATGTTTGGGATGTGATTTGGCCACATTGGCGGTTTAATGTACTAGCTGAGGATGCCAACCTTGATTTACGTGTATGAATAAAATTTCCCGAATTTTGGCACCAAAAAAAAAAGAGTTAATTATTGTATGATTAATTTATAAGATACGTAATATGTTAAGAATTTATCGAGAAAAAAGAAAAAAGGGAGACATAACTCTTGTATCATTAGAAATATTTGTGAAAAGAGGTTTTGCAGAAATCTTAGTTACATCTAAGCAATCACCTAACAAAAAACTTAAATTAAAAAGAAAACCCCAGTTGAATTATAACTAGAAGCAAAATAATAGTCCAGACTAGACAAAAAGTACAATTATCTAATAATAATAGGTATGTAAGGGTTGTCTAACTCTCTCACTCGAATGCCCACTCGTTCTCCTTACGAATCTCCGTTTCTTCCTTAGGCGTAAAATCATTCTCGATGTTGAAGATCACACGGATCTCTTCAGGTGTCTTGTCCTTGATCATGTCCGCCACAGTTTGGCAAGTCAAATCCAGTAGGCTCTTGATGTCCAGATAGTTTGCAGCCAAGATTAGGTCAAACATCTCGCGCAAGTCCACCTTCACGAACTCAGCGTCCCAGCTCTTAAGACTCTCTTTGTTCTTGACATCGGCATCCTCTTCATGGTGCTTCTTGCAGTACTCTATCACCTTCGCTAGGGCGCTACTGGTCACATTTGGCAAAGGTATCGTGTCGTCAGCACAGTCATTGTGAAGACCCGTATTTTAAAAGGATAAAAGAATATATTTATCTTTTGGATAAACTTGAATGATATTATCATTTTAAGATATTTATCTTTTGGATAAACTTGAATTTTCATATCCTTTTAATATTTAAGTTTATCCTATCCCTATAAACACTATAAATAGGAGCATAACCTTATAGTTTCAAAACTTGAGAAATTATAAAAGAAATTTAGAGAGAGAGAGAGAGAGAGAGAGAGAGAGAGAGAGAGGTGATTCTTGGAGGACATTTGGGGCTTAGCTTGTATTTTCTTAACTTGGAGCAATGCTTTGGAATCGAGGTAGGGATTTCTTGGGGTGCCTTTATGGGGATTGATCTAATTAAATTTTGTGAGCACTATATTATGCATGATATTATTATTTGAAAGGCATAATTATATCATTTCATGGAAATTGGTTGGAATTCTTGGGTAAAGAAAGTATGGAAAAGAGGGTAATGGGAAGGATCTTTTGTGTAGTTGAGTCTAACTCTTGGCAGGTACCAGGTCTCAGGGATCCCAGAGTGCACATGATTTTTATTGGGTGATTCGGGACTGGCGAAAGGGAGTTACACAAGATGACTAACAAAATGGGAAATTGTGGGATGATTGAGATGGGTGTTAGTTCATATAAATGGGCATTCGAGACCAAGTGGTATAAGCATGGTATGGGACGTGCAGGTCTGCTTGTCCAGTTATATGAATTAACAGGAGTAGATGAAGAGCATTCATTCATTCATGTATTATTAATAATGTGATATTTGGCTGTGTGATTGCATGACACTTAATTTAGTTATATCAATCTACTATGGTAAGGTCTCATGTCCCTACTGAGCGGTGGTTGCTCATCCCTCACCCTGTTTAATTTTTCAGATGAATTAGTGGGCAAGATAAGGACTAAATCGGTTGAGAGTGAATTAGATGAAAGTGATAGAGCTTTATTTATTAATTGTAAAGTTGTAAGATTTTGGAGCTATTTTTATAAGAGAAGTTTATTTTAAACCCCTGTTTCGGCTTCTATTTATTTTTACTTTTTATTTTCTCACGCGCCAGGCGCGGGATTTCCACCAACCCCGGGTCCGGGGCGTGACAGAATGGTATCAGAGCATAGGGATTAGACACCCTTGGGAACTGTGGTAGAAGATTAGTGTGAGCATATAGGTTTGAATTTAAAGAAGTTAATGACAAAAATCTTTAGGAGTATATTTTCTTAATTAAGTGCTAGTAAATTTCGAGGATGAAATTTCTTTTAAGGAGGATAGATTGTGAAGACCCGTATTTTAAAAGGATAAAAGAATATATTTATCTTTTGGATAAACTTGAATGATATTATCTTTTTAAGATATTTATCTTTTGGATAAATTTGGATGTTCTTATCCTTTTAATATTTAAGTTTATCCTATCCCTATAAACACTATAAATAGGAGCATAACCTTATAGTTTCAAAACTTGAGAAATTAGAAAAGAAATTTAGAGAGAGAGAGAGAGATGATTCTTGGAGGAGATTTGGGGCTTAGCTTGTATTTTCTTAACTTGGAGCAATGCTTTGGAATCGAGGTAGGGATTTCTTGGGGTGCCTTTATGGGGATTGATCTAATTAAATTTCGTGAGCACTATATTATGCATGATATTATTATTTGAAAGGCATAATTATATCATTTCATGGAAATTGGTTGGAATTCTTGGGTAAAGAAAGTATGGAAAAGAGGGTAATGGGAAGGATCTTTTGTGTAGTTGAGTCTAACTCTTGGCAGGTACCAGGTCTCAGGGATCCTAGAGTGCACATGGTTTTTATTGGGTGATTCGGGACTGGCGAAAGGGAGTTAGACAAGATGACTAACAAAATGGGAAATTATGGGATGATTGAAATGGGTGTTAGTTCATATAAATGGGCATTCAGGACCAAGTGGTATAAGCATGGTATGAGACGTGCAGGTCTGCTTGTCCAGTTATATGAATTAACGGGAGTAGATGAAGAGCATTCATTCATTCATGTATTATTAATAATGTGATATTTGGCTGTGTGATTGCATGACACTTAATTTAGTTATATCAATCTACTATGGTAAGGTCTCATGTCCCTACTGAGCGGTGGTTGCTCATCCCTCACCCTGTTTAATTTTTCAGATGAATTAGTGGGCAAGATAAGGACTAAATTGGTTGAGAGTGAATTAGATGAAAGTGATAGAGCTTTATTTATTAATTGTAAAGTTTTAAGATTTTGGAGTTATTTTTATAAGAGAAGTTTATTTTAAACCTCTGTTTCGGCTTCTATTTATTTTTACTTTTTATTTTCTCACGCACTGGGCGCTGGATTTCCACCAACCCCCGGGTCCGGGGCGTGACAGTCATCCTCCACTATGTGCTTAATGGTCTGCGATTGCATGGCCACAACCACCTCCACCTAGAAGGTCTGGTTGTCGTCGCTCTTTAGGGTTATCTTCTTCATCTCGTCGGAGGCCATTGTTTTGGTCTTTGTAATATTAACTAAGTCTTTAAGTTGAAAACCTAGGAGAGTTTTTCTTTTCTAGCTTTGGAAGTTGAAGAGTTGAACGATTTGAGTTTCAAAGGTTGAGAGACTTGGCGTGATTTTATAGCCTACTCATAGCACCTTGTCCGTGTAGGAAAAAGAGACAATTTTTTTTTTTCTCGTATTAGGAAACATTCTCATACTAGGAAAAGGAATGGGCTGATGATGGCTCCTTTGTCAAAAAGGAAAGGGAATGTTTTTGTATTTTGCAATTTATTGTCGTAGATATCTATTTTCATTCATATATTGTGATCATTCCTTTTTCCCCGATAGGCAAAACCCATGACAAAATTAATGTCCCCAATTAGAAGACGTGTTACGGAAACATTGGAAGACGTTGCTAGGATGCTGGCTAGTTTCACACATGCATTAGAGCAAGTCCACCCTTGCTTCAAAATCGGGCAAAAGGCCCCCCAAGCCAGCCAAGCAGGCCTCCAGTGCACAACCTCAAGCTCGGGCAAGGCATGGGACCCACCAGCCTGGGCAAGCCCACGGGCAAATCCTGCCTGGGCTCAAGCCCGAAGGCACTGACGTCAGCGAGCAAAAAAATTCAAAAAAATTCAAAAAAAATACCAAAAAATTATGGATATTTTCCCTTTAAATACATAACAATTTTATTCACTTTCTAAATTGTTTATATTTTGTTGCATAATCTTTTTTTTTTCTTGCCCTTGCCCTAGCCTTTTGGGGTGGAACCAAAAAAGGCAAGGGCTGCCACTATTCATGTGAATAGTGGCAGCCTTGCCTTGCCTTTGCCTTGCCTTAGCTTTCATGGGTGGACTTGCTCTTATGCAGAAACATAAAGCCTACAACACCTGACTCTTTGGGGCAGATTTTGCATTTTGGTAGAAGATGATGGATGGGATGAGATTAAACTCTCGACTTATGTTAAGTGGCGTTTGGGATTGCTAGGCTTAAAAAATAAGCAGCTTATAAAAAAAAGTTATAGAAACAAAAGCGTTTGGTAAAACAATGTAAGGCTGCTTATTTTAAAAACTGCGGTGATCCACAGCATAATCGCGAAGCAGCCAACATGCTGTTTCTTAAAGCTGCTTTGAAAAAAAACAGCTGGTTCTTTTAAATGAATTTTCATGTTTCCTATAATACCCTTAATAATTTTCTAAATTGACAGCTTTTATCCCTCGAGCATTGCAACTCGATTCTTCTTCTTCTCTCTTGCAACTCGATTCATCTTCTTCCCCTCCGACCAAAAAAAAAAAACACCCAGCCCCTAGCTCGCCACTCTGTTATGGCCACAAAAATCCAAACCACAACTTTAAAAAACACTCAACCCTAGATCCCAATCTGTCATCTCCACTCCAACCACAAAAGATCCAAACCCCAGATATATCTTCAAACATCTGCATGCTAATTGTGGAGGACCAAAATCGATAGCAACACAGGCATCTACCCTCCTTGATCAATGATTTTCACAAAAAATAGATTCTTCAACCCATCAACAATTTGTTGACCTTCTCTTGGAAACCAAAATCAGAGGGAAGTTGAAACTCAAATAAAAACCACAGGAAATTTTTTTTTTCATTTGGATTTGATTTCCTTGTTGTTTTATTTGATGACAACACAGTTTTTATCTGGGTTTGGGTTGAGTTTTTGGTTTTAAAATTCTTGATCTGGGTTTTTTCTCTTGGTGTTTTGTGGCGATGGAGAAGAGAGAGAGAGAGAGAGAGAGAGGGAGAGATGCGGGTGGGTACGGTGAAATTGGTTTTTTTATTTTTTATTTTTTTATTTTTATTTTTTTTAAGGTTACTTTTTTAAAATTTAATTTTGTTTATATTTTAATATTTTTTTGTCACAATATTTGGAATTGGAACTAATTTTGTTACTTTTAAAATTTTAGAATTTGTGGTAAAATAAGTAACAATTTCATCATCGTGTCCTTTTTAGTCATTATACATACTAAAAGCGCTTTTAATAAAAATTTACCAAACACTTTGACTCTTCACAACACTTTTTCTAATACAGTTTACCAAATACCTAACTGTTTTTTTTTACAGCTGATTATTTTCACAGCACAGCAGAAGCAGTTTTTTTAAAAAATACAACAATACCAAACTAGCCCTTAATCGTATGACATATTTTCCTACATTTTCTCACCATTTTACTAACCCTAATGGCTTAGCTGCTGGCGCACTTTCCATTCATAAACAAGAAAGTAAAAACAATATGGCTTGAAACAAACATACTTTCTATACTGAGAGACAACACCCAACTCTTTGGGGCAGATTTTGAATTTTTTGTAGAAGATAATGGATGAGATGAGATTAAACTCTTGACCTATCTTAATCGTGTGACATATTTTCGTACATTTTCTCACCGTTTGACTAACCCTAATGGCTTAGCTGCTGACTCACTTTCCATTCATAAATAAGAAAGTAAAAACAATATGGCTTGAAACAAGCTTAGTTCGAAACTAATTTAAGATTGATACCGTTTGGATTGCTGGAATTCAAGCAATAGCTGGAGAATAAACAAGAAACTCGACTGAATTACATCCAATTATTGTTTTACGTACTACTAGTCAGTAAAATCAGATTTTGATTAATTATGCGACATGTTGTACTAATTCTTTTACCCACCAGCATAATATTGGAAGAAACACAGCACACCTCAACATTAAAAGTAAAACTCAAACCCTCCATATCCATATTCATCTGTACAAGAGCTCTTACTCAAAATTCATAATATTAGCTAGCCTCCTGATTATGCTAGTACATGACTGAACTTCTTATGCTAGCTAGGTGAACCTCGGTTTCGTTCAGATCTCGTCTAAACTCCAACTTCCAAGCATAGTAATGTAATTCTTAAATACATGAAAGAAAAATTGGCTCTTGTCATCTCATTTAGTAAACTCCCAATCATTACAACATGAGCCCTGAGTTTTATCAAACCTGAATTTTTAGTTTTTTTCTTTTCCTTTTCCAGAGGAGGAGAAATCTATGGATCCCGAGCCTCTGCATTTTCCCGCATTTCACAAAATGTTGAGCGTTAAAATAATCCAATGGTTGTAGATAGGCTACGTCATCTATTATAATTTTTGTGTTTTTTTTTTTTCCAACAAAATTGACGGTACCGCCTTTCCATTACGTCTTTGTATCTCTGTCTTCTATAGGGGTGGTGCTAGAGGCACCAACTTTGGGCACCAACTTGCTCACCAACTCTCTAATAGAGGTGGAGCCCGCCAATACAACAGGTCCCGCGCTCTATTAGAGAGTTGGTGAGCAAGTTGGTGCCCAAAGTTGGTGCCTCTAGCATTTTCCCTTCTATAGCTCCTATCTCATGGCTATTCAGCCAAAACCCGTTGTTTGCTTTGCAACTTATCAATATTAATTCCTCCAATATATAACTTTTAACTTTCATAAAAATATGCAATTAATTGCAATACCCATCGATTACAGCAACTACCCATCTTTTGCAATACCCAATTGATTGTTATTTGGAATTCAGCCAAATTCATGAAACGAAGCGGCACTCTATATGAAATGATAAACTACACAATTGAAATTTACAAAAATGGGTATGGGAAGCAATTCGTTCATCCTTTAAATTTATGGCTTCATATGAACTTACTTTACAAGCAATATTTTCAGCTCACATATATTTAATATCTAAATGAGTCCTAAACTAATACCCTCAAGGCTCTCTCCAAAAGATTACCTGCAAAGAAACATTTATCAAGACTTATTAAACAACCCAAGTAATTAATATCTGAATGTTGCCACACTATTATTATTGACAATCAATTAACATAAGGAACATGTGATCAAAAGAACAAACTTTTGCAAATAACCCACTAGTGTAGTGGTTTCGAGTCCTTAGTATGTATATATTATCGCCCTCACAATACGAAAGGTCCTTCAAAAACAAGCTGGAAACCTAAGTGAGACTGAAAACCTCAACCTTATAAGGGAAGTCAACTCTTTTTACATCAAATATTCCCCCTTCTCTGACGCATTGAATCCATGATTGATGTATGTTTCTGCTTTGACTTTATTCTTACCTAATAGGTTTTGTTTCCTTGTAATATATACGTCTTTCCCTTATTGAGTCAACGGAATTATTCACACAGCCTTCTATACTCTTTATGTTTGACCAATGGTTGTCAATGTCATGAGAGTTTTCCCATCCCAACCAAGCTACCTGCATGGAAAAGGAAAAAGAAACTTTCCCTTTCCTCTTTGTTAGAGAGGCCATCAGCCAAACTTTATTTTCCTAGTATAACAAGAGATTTCCTAAAACGAGAAAAAAAATAGGGCTTGTCCAATATAGATCCCTATATTTTCTATTTCCTAGACATATACCCATCACTTTATAAATCTATGTGTAAAACCCAATTTCAAATTTAAATGACCAGTAAGATATAAGAGGTCGTAGTATTCCTATGTTTTTACATCGTTGCCACCAAACTTCATATTTTATTTATAATTTATTTCAAGCATTTTATCAATTGTCATAATTGTAATTAACACTCCCTATTAATAGCATATCAATCACCCCATTTCTTTTGGTTGACATTCCCTCTCACATACCGCCCCCTAAAATTGCAAACCAAAACAATATCTGTAAATTACATCTATATATATAAAGCAAAAGGCAGAGAATGGTGAAACATTCAAAATACCATAAAATGCCCTTGGTTAATGCAAACATTAAGAATTGAAATTATTAATTAAATGAGGATAATATGGTAAATTTACACTTTTTCATATTTAAAAAAATAAAAACTAAAAGAAAAATCAGATAATGAATCCTATTTTTATGGAACACAACTACCCATTATCTTTTTTAATTCTAAAATAAATTTTAAAAAAGCCTCTCGCAGGCACGGAAGCGCATGCAGAGAAGCTAGTATCCAATAATGTACCTACGAAAAATATAAATATAAATATATTATTTAAATAAAATATAGGTATATTATTTACCAAAAAAATTTAAAAAAAAACTAAGTGAGTTACTTTGTAATTGAAATTTCAGTACATTTTTCATAAATTAAAAATAGGTACACAACAATTTATAGAAAATATAGGTACATTATTTACCCATAGGTAAATTTTTTTACAATATACCTATAAATGTGTATGGGTACATTATTTGGAGAGGAAAAATAGGTTCATTTAAAAAAATACGTACATTGTTTTACTATGTACATTATTAGAGGAAAAAAATAGGTTCATTATTTGGAGAGAGAAAATAGGTTCATTTAAAAAAATTGTTTTTCATAAAACAAATAATAGGTACTTTATTCAGAGAAAAAAATGTACACTATTTTGAGAAAAAAATAGGTACATTATTTAGAGAAAAAATAAGTTCATTTTATAAAAAAATTCATAAAACAAACAATAAATAGATTATCAAAATATTTTTTAACATAATTAGAATGTACACTATTATTCATAAAACTATAATAAAATAGATTACTAGTAGTATAATTCATAAAAGGAAAACAACAACAAAAAAATTATTAAATAAACCAAAACGTTTTTTTTGGGGTCATAAAAAAAACAAAAACATTACTAATACTTTCATGTTGAATTTAACATTTAATTTCAAATAAGTTTCTAAATTAATTCCTACATCCATTACAACATTTGAAAATCTTTCCAAATTCAACGTATGCCATTAGTTACACTTCACATAACACGTTAACTTGTAAATAGGGGTAGTTTTGGAATCCGAAAAATAGAATAAATCAGATTTGAAGCTAGATTAGGTAACTTGCTTACTTGGATCATAGTCATCGGGTTCTATTTGAAAAAATTGGGTATTTTAAATAGAAAAATAAAGGAAAGGGTTGTAGGTGATTACAAATGAATTTTATGAGTCTAAGCTCAATTTACTAAAAAAAATATAGAAAATATTTCTCTCCTCCTTTTCCTGCATCGACAAGGTGGTAGCATTATAGGCTATAAAATCACTCAAAGTCTCTCAACCTTTGCAACTCAAATCACTCAAACCCTCCAACTTCCAAAGCGTAAAAACAAAAACTCCCCCAAACCCAAGTTCCTCTTGCTCATATCCATGGCCTCCTTCCTCTTCCTCCCTCTCCTCTCCCTCACTCTCTTCCTCTCTCTCACCTCCGCCGCCCGCAATCTTCAACCCCTATCCCTCTGATCCAGCAAGTCTGCAAAGCCACGAGATTTCCTGACACTTGTCAGGCCTCATTAGCCGGGCTTTTTTTTTTTTTTTTTGGGGTAAATACCACGAGGTGTCCCCACACCCTAAGGGTGGGACTAATCCCCGCTTGGAGTTCAGCTTGCACCTGGCAACAAAGTGCTTCTAATTGATTTCGAACCCCTGCCACTTAGGTACTAGGCAGTCTATCAGTTGGAGGTGGCAGTTTGCCAACCACACCACACATTGGAGTTAAAGTACTAAATATTTTCAATATTTAAGTTTTAATGCTAGTTTTCTGTGCATAATTTTGAGTGCTACTATTTCCACCCCATTTTCCTATTTTCCCACCCACCATGTAAATTTGAAATAACACAATCCTATTTTTCCACCCACATTTATTCCTAAAATACCCTTTCATTATTAATTCAACCAAAACCCAAAACAAGAAAAAAAATAAAAAAAATAACTCAAACAAACCCAACAACCCCTTCCTATTCTCCTTCTTCAATCACAATTCCAAAAAAATCCCGAAAGACATCCTTAGTCTTAAGTCCCTACAGCATGCCCTTGCTTTCATTGAAAGCATGCTAACCTTCAACCCCCTGCCAATCCAAGACCCAAGAACCCTTTGAGTTATTCAACCTAAAACCATACCAAATAACAAACGAAAGAAAAATAAAGAATCAATTCATTCATAGGGGTGGCTATCGAGAGGAGGGAGGAGAGAAATAAGGAGAAAAAAAGGAAGGGGAGGGTAGATGGGTGCGTGGGGAAGATAAGATAGATAGTAGGGTGGGTCTGTTGAAGAGAGAGAGAGGGGACACTACTACAAAAATTGGAATAGACGACGGGAATCCACCGTCATGTAGCATATTTTCAAACCGACGTGAAATCGACCGCCATCTTTTAATACATAAAATAACGACGGAAAATAACCGACGTCGTTAATACATTCCACGTCGTAAAACAATTAAAACCAACGTCTAATTCATACATAAAAAACTTAAAAAGAAAACTTCGACTATATTAGACGACGGTTTTAGTAAAACACGGATGTTTAAAGAAAGTTAAATGTCAAGAACAACCAAAACGACGACGTAAAAATGATTATCCACGTCCTTAATTTAAAGAATACCGACATGTAAAACGTAGAAACCGTAGTGGTTCACATATACTACGTTCACTAAATAATAAAAATGACATCTAAAACATATAACATGGCAAATTTAACATATAAAAATACACTTTTGGACAAGGTTAGACGTAGATTTTATTTAAAAAAACGGACGTTTTAAAATTTTAACATGGCATATCTTTACTTATAACCGACGTCACAAACTTCTAACCACGACCCTTTTGGTCACACGAACGTTGAAAGTAATTTTGCTGGCGTGAACAGAAAAATAAACGACGTGGATTTAATTTTGAACGTCGGTTAATGTAAAATATCTGTCATGGTTAGACCATTTACTATGGCCTAAGAGTCCCATTTTGCGACGTGGTTACCAATTTACTACATCGGTTTGTTATAGCCTAACCGTCGTTAAAAAGAAAGGAAACGACTTGAATTATGGATTTGACATCGATTATTGTTAAATATGGGTCGTGGTTAAGAACTTTACTATGTCCCAAGTATCCAATTATTTGACGTTGTTATATAACTTACTACGTCGGTGGTTTGTTTATTCCCTAACGTCGTTGGTCTTTGATAAGTCCCTTTTATAACCCCGTTTGACGTGTGTATTCTGTCTGAGATGTCAATTGTTTTAGTATAACGGACGTGCAACATTGTTTTTACGTCGTTAATTATCAATCGGTGGAAGTAGTATTATCCTTAAATTCGTCGGTTTAAGCTCTATTCCGTCGTGTTATTCATTAGTGTACATCGTGAATCCCTTTTGTTACCGTCGTTGTTGGTAATATTTATCAGCCTTGTTTAAATTAATTTTAATTAACCGACGTGTTTTTTTTTTCAAATGGGGGTTTTTATTCAATTTTTGCATTGGCGTTCCATGTCATTTGTAGAAACCCGACGTTGGTTATATTTTAGACGTCTCTTTTTGCGATTTTTGTAACTTCACCGTCATATTTTCAACTTTAACCCAGTATTTTTAATTTTTGATTTGTCGTGCCCAAAGCCTGCAAAATGAAAATGTGATCGGAATTAAAATGATATACGGAGCTATTAATTAATGTCATACAATTAACTGCATAACTAATGTCATAAATTACATCAATCAATCAATCCATATATCTTCACACCTATCTCTAATATTCTCACTCCCAAACTCACCCACTAGGTCATCAAATGTGTCAACATTTAGTATCCCTCTAGTAAATGGGTCACACTCAATTCTAATATCACCTAGCACGTCATCACAAATAACATCACTATATTCTCTATTAGGCATTGATAACACTATCGACCAGCCACGATGCATTGGATCGTCAACATAAAATATTTGTTTGACTTGAGAAGCCATAACAAATTGGTCATTCCTATGTCCAATTTTACTCAGATCTACAAGGGTAAATCCAAGTTCGTCGACTTCAAGGCCCGAAGTGTTATCTATCCAATCACACCTCAAGACTGGGATTCTAAACTTTTGGTAGTCAAGGTCCCAAATTTCTTGAATAACCCCATAAAAACCCATATTGGAGACAATAGAGTTTTTATCCTTGGCACTAGCAACTTGCATATTATGTGCAAGTAAATAAACTCCACTATTTTGGACAGTTCGCACATCATCTTGTGCCTTGGTGTTAAATTTAACACCATTAATAAGATAGCTCCTATATGAAGGCACTGCCATGCTTGGACTAGCTGCTAGCCACCTCAAATTTTCTGATATGCCATTATTGTCTTCCCCATTAAGTTCACTTTGAACTTGCAAATTAAACATATATCTTAATTCAATCTGACATATAGAAAGAAAGAAAATTAAAAGTTCAATATGTCATTCAATAACATATATACCTTAAAGCGTAGCCATTGAATGAAAGTGCTATTGTGCTTATCTTGTAGCCACTTTGTTCTCTTTCTAAATTTTGGATAAGCAGTCTTGATGTGAATCATATGTTCCCTACAATTGACATGAAAAAATCAAGCATTACGGTCCCTTGTATATAAGATAAACATAAGGAGTAATAATATTTAAAATGGCTACATATGAAAAATTAAACTCATACATACTCGATATAAGGTAGGACTTCCTCTGTATTCTCCAAGACATATAGATGTGCCTGGTTCAACAAGTCCATATCAACTAAGCTCACTGTGCAACCTGATAATGGCTTTGAAACTCCCATATTCTGGCTTGAATGCACTCCAACTATACTAACATCAGATAAACGCTCGATACAAAACTCTACAGCTTCTTCAACTATATACCGCTCAGCAATGCAACCTTCGGGACGAGTTCGATTCTGAACATACTCGTTTAGCACTTTCATATATCTTTCAAACAGATACATCCATCTAAAATATACTGGCCCACATAGATAAACTTCTCTAACAAGATGATGTACTACTAGATGAACCATGATATCAAAGAATGAAGGGGGAAAGTACTTCTCAAGCAAACACAAAGTAACTACTACATCTTCTTCCAACTTATCTAGCTTGGAAACATCTACCGTCTTTGCACATATAGCATTGAAGAAGAAGCACAATCAAGTTATTGCATACATTGCAGGCCAAGAAGTCTTGAATCTTTTAAAGATACAAGATTTTTTATATTTGAATAATAACCTTCAGGGACCTTCATACCATAGAAAGAATTGCAAACCGCTCTCTTCTCTGCTCTCGACAAATTCCAAGGCCTTAGAGGAAAGCGAGTACGTCTTTCTCCATACTCGGTTTGCAAATCAGTTTTGACCCCCATGTTCAATAAATCTAACCGAGCAGCAATCCCATCTTTATTTTTTCCGGGGATCTCTAGCAATGTACCAATGATACTATCGCAAACATTATTATCAATGTGCATAACATCTAGGGCATACCTCACAGGGAGGTATTTCCAATACTCGAGATCAAAGAATTTTGATTTCTTCTTCCAACAAACTTTGTCACCATCATTCTCACCAACACTTCCCCCATTTTTCGAGCCCCATATATAATTAATATCTTCAACCATATGCAGCACTTCTTCTCCGGTTAATGGCTCGGGAGGCGTGCCATATTCAAGTTTCCCATTAAAAGCTACATGTTGCCTCCTATATGGATGATTGATTGGTAACCATTTTCTATGCCCAATGTAACAAATTTTGTGACCATTTTTCAACTTGTGACTAGGTGTATCATCGCCGCATATTGGACAAGCTTTATATCCTTTAACGACACAACCAGATAAGTTTCCATAGGCAGAAAAATCATTAATTGTCCACAGTAATACACCTTTGAGTGTAAAGTATTCTCCTATGTGTGCATCATACACTCCTCTAATCCCATCCCATAGAGATTTTAAATCATCAATCAAAGGCTCTAAATAGACGTCTATATCATTTCCGGGCTGTTTAGGACCGAAAATCAATAAGGTTAACATCATGAACTTCCGCTTCATGCATAGCCATGGTGGGAGATTATATGTAATTAAGATAACTGGCCAACAACTGTATCTGCTACTTAAAGAACTGTGGGCATTGAAACCATCAGATGAGAGAGCCAATCTCAAGTTTCTTGGCTCTTTACCAAACTCGGGCCATTTATTATTAACAAGTTTCCAAGACGGGGAATCTGCTGGATGAGACATAGGACCGTCAACTGATTTTCTTGCAGCATGCCAAGTCAAACTCTTAGCTGTCTTATGTGATTGAAACATCCTTTTAAACCTTGGAATTGGAGGAAAATACCGCACCACCTTCGCTAGCACACCCTCTTTCAAGAATCCATCTTTGCTTTCCTTCCACCTTGAGATACCACAAGTAAGACAATTAGTTGAATCCTCATACTCTTTCCTATACAAAATGCAGTGATTGGGACATGCGTGGATTTTCTCATAACTCATCCCTAAAGCAAACAAAGTCTTTTAGAGGAAGGAAGTTTATTTCCTTTTGGAAGCAATTCTCCTTGAAGTATCAATAATTCTATAAAACAAACATCACTCATCCCATGTTTTGCTTTCAAATTATATAACTTCACCAAAGCCGACAACTTCGTGTATGTACTATAACCAAGGTATAAGGGTTGATCGTCATCCCCAATCACATTGGCAAACTCATAAGGATCAGATCTAATATTGGTAAAATCAATATCATCCATCCCTAATTCTTCAGAAACATAACTGAACCTACTTTGCTCATCTTCTTCCACATTTCTACTAGCATTGGTAGTCCATTCCCAAGGTTCTCCGTGCCATGTCCAAACCTTATAGCTTTGGTCAATTCCATTAAAGTATAAGTGTTCCCTTATAATTCCAACCCCAAACAATCGAATATTCCCACATTTCACACATGGACAACGAATATGAGTTGTATTTCCAAGATTTTCTACAGCAAAATTAAAAAATCCTTCCACCCCTAACTCATATCCGCGTGCATCCATGACTTATCCATCTCACACACTATAAAATCATATATATATATATATATATATATATATATATATATATATATATATATATATAATAAAGTGAAAAGACCAGCAATGAAACACTACTACATTCAAAAGCAGAGAACAAATTGAAAATTAAAAATAAAACAAGAATAAGACGACGGTTTTTACAACATAATCGTCATGTAATATAAATACAGACGACGACATCTCTAGTTACTGTCGTCATTGAGCTACCCAAACCCAGAAATTTGTATTGCTTTTGAAGAACAAAGTACTGGGTTCTGGTAGTCTAAAGACGATGGTTAATGGAGACACAGTCGTCTTTAGGTTACCAGTTGCGATTTAAAAGTCAGACGACGAGAGTAAATGAACAACCGACATATGATAAAAATTTAGACGACGGTTTGATCCATCAACCGTCGTCGTGGTTTATAAAAAAACCACAGCCTAAATCTCCCATCCCTATTTGTTTTCCAAGAACCCATGGCCAAACAAACATAAAAGAACCCAAACAGAGAGTAATTATTACAAGAATGCAAACACCAAAACATAACAGAACCCAAATATAGCTACGAACGAAAACACTTATGGATTTAAGAAGCCGTGCAATATCATTAAATAAAGAGGTTAGGGTTTGCACTTACATAGATAAGATAACAAATGCTTGAAAGAGAGAGCTGAGAGAATACAAAAAATGCTTGAGAGAGAGCTGAGAGAATATAACAAATGCTTGAGAGAGAGCTCAGAGAATATACCCAATGCTTTGAGAGAGAGCGAAAACTTTAAGACAAATTTATGTTCAAGAGAAAGAACGAACTATTTTAGAGTTAAAGGGAAATTCTGAAAATTTTAGATCGCGGTCAAAAATTTCAAAGTACCGCGTTTATCAACGATGTCGGAAAATACTTAGTTATCAACATTTAATACTTATGTTTACGTCGACAAATGAAGGAAACGACGTAGTAAATTATGTTTACGTCACCTCTTAATAAACCGACGTCGTAAATATTAAATAATTAGATGAGGTTTGGGTTTCCTGTGATTCGAACGCGCGTAGTTGACCAAAAACAGCGAGTAAATTATGTTTACGTCACCTCTTAATAAACCGACGTCGTAAATATTAAATAATTAGATGAGGTTTGGGTTTCCTGTGATTCGAACGCGCTTAGTTGACCAAAAACAGTGAGAGAAAACCGGCGTCGTTTCAATAAACCCTAAACCCTAAATTTTATAATAATTATAAAAAAAATACACAAGTATGAGAAAAATGAACCGAAAATTGCTACGGACTCCTTACAACAATGCCTTCTATAATAGTAGGCTAAAATTTGGATTTCATCATTTTGAATTTATGGGCACCAATGGATCACATAAACCTTAGGGTTATGTTATGTATAGTATAAGGAGTATTGTGCTTTGTCTCTAAATTTTTTTGACTTTTATTATCATTTGAACTTTGAAAACTAAAATTATATTTTTCAGGCCTTTACAGGCAAGATATTGTCTCAATGAGTGCATAGAATTTGTTGGTATATTTTTCAGATTTTTTTTAAAAATATATTATTAATATTAGTAATTAAATACAATAAAAAAATATTTGTAAAATTACATTTTTTAAAGCTTTAGGGGAGAGACAATATTTCAATGAGTGCATGGTAGTTGTCAGTTTATTTTTTGGAATTAGTTTAGAATTTATTATTGAATTAAATAAAATATAAAAGTCATATTAAAATGAAATGCCAAATGACATAACCGACTTGGATCCCTTTACAACGACGTTAAACAACATAAAGCGATGTCCTACATCGTTGTAGACGTCGAAAAGAACACAAAACGAGGTTATTAAGTTACCACGTCATCTTGTTTTCACTCACTGACGTGGATAATCAAGTTCCCACGTCATCTTGTTTTAAAGAACCGACGTGGATGATTATATTACCACGTCATCCTATTTGGACAACCGACGTGGGTTATAAGATTACCACGTCGTCTTGTTTTCCTCTCATACACTCACCCCCCATCAGTCCTTTTCTCCCCCCTCCCACAAAAACTCAAACCCTAAAATCCTCCTCTTTCCCTTGAATTTCTTGGTTGTCTACGCATTTGTTGTTGATGTTTCTCCCCTACAACTCATCCTCATATCTAAGATCTTTTTATGAAGTTGTGGGCTTTGTAGTTTAATGCTCAATTTTGACCAATACCTAGATTGCTTGAGCATGATGCATGTTGGTGACTTGCTTCCCCAATCCCACGCTCTGCAGATCCCCTTTGTTGGTTTCCCTGAACCTTCTTCTTCTTCTAGCTGCAGTGGTGGCGGTAGATCATGTGGTGGTGATTGCTTGTTGTTTCTAGGGTTCAATTCTAGGGTTTTTGTATTTTGGATTGAGTTTTTATTTTGTTTGGTTGAGCTCTTGTTTTTTTGACTTTTGTATTGGACTTTTATGTAACTCTCTATAGTAGTGACATGTTTGAAATTGAAAAAAAAAAAAACTGATTGATTGATACATGAAATGTAGAGCAAAATTTTTAAATAAACTAGCCCCTTGGCATGTGCCAATTGGTTTTCTTTTTTCTTTTTTATTTTATAATTAGAATTAAAAAAAGATAATATGGGTAGTTATGTTCCATAAAAATAGGACCTATTATCTGATTTTATTTTTATTTTTATTTTTTTAATATGAAAAAAGTGAATTTACCATATTATCCTCATTTAATTAATAATTTCAATTCTTAATGTTTGAATTAACCGAGGGCATTTTCTGGTATTTTGAATGTTTCATCATTCTCTGCTTTTTGCTTTAGGCTTAAATGTCAAAATGGTCCCTGTGTTTTACCTCATTGGCCAATTTAATCCCTGTGTTATCAATTTGGCCAATTTAGTCCCTGTGTTTGTATATGTTAGCAAATGTGATCTTTTCTGTCAAAATTTTGTTAAAACTGAAAAAAAAAATAATTAATTTAAAAATTGTAATTAATTATTAAATATACAAATTCAATCTAAAAATGAAATTAATAAAAATTTTTGTCTCCCCCAATTTTACGCTCAGACCTCAACCACCTCCTAAACCCATAGCCACTCTCAGTACACCCACTTCAACCCCAAAAAGTACACATTGTGTTCTGGTAATGGAGAAGGAAGATGATTGCGACAAGAAAATACGATAACTCAATAACTTTCTTTGCTACATAATGCAAGAACATGAATTTTAATAATTTTTTATTATTATTTGAATTTGAATATTTATAATTAATTTAAATATTTTTTTTCTTCAGTTTCAAATTTTTTTTGACCAAAAGGACCATATTTGCTAAAATATACAAACGCATGGATTAAATTGGCTAAATTGGTAACACGAGGATTAAATTGGCCGATGAGGTAAAACACAGGACCATTTCGACATTTAAGCCTTTACTTTATATATATATATACAGTTATTCTCTTATCCGGATGTCCGCACGTTATTATTGTGCGAATCTTATTGTTAACAGGCAGGAAAAACAGAGAGGGGTAGTACAAAATACACTGCGTCGTCCGCACAATAATAACGTCCGGATGTCCGCATAAGAGAATTTCTGTATATATATATATATATAGATAGATTAAGCTAAAGTAAAATTCAATCCACTCCAATAAATAGACGACTTACATGAGTCGTGTCATTCCACCCGTTTGATAATCGGATATTCGGATTGGAGATTCACTCCTCTTGTGATCTTCTTCTAATTCTTACATGAGCTTTCGCTCTCCGCATATGTTTCTCAGGCTGCTAAAAGTTCAATATTCATTTGACCAAAAAATAAAATAAAAAAATTGAAGTCCAATATTCATTTTCCACGTAAGAACACCAATAAATATTAAAAACTCGTATTAATATATATATTTTCCCTCCTTATTGAATCCTCTTCACAGAAAAAAGTCCATTTGTGTTTCTGCAAATCCGCCATCTCCATCTCCATCTCACTCACTCACTCTCTCTCTTATGATCTGCATTTTCCGAACCCATTTTCTCACTCTTTCTTCACCCGCTCTTTCTCTCATTCTTTATATATAATATACACACAATCGAAGAAGAGAATGGAGGCTGTTGCTCTCTCTGAAGATCTGTCCGATTCCACTCAGGGTTCCGACTCAGACAGCGGCCAGCAAATTTACTTCATTCCCTACAGGTCTAACTCATTCACTTCTCGATTTGGTTCATTTTTTTCAGTTTCCACAGCTGCACAACTTTCACCAATCCACAATGAAGTTTCTTCATCAAATTTTCTATGCATTTTGGTTTCTGTGAATTCTCCGGAATTAGAAATGAGCAAAGGAAATTAGAGAGAAGTGTCACGTGGGCTTCTTATCTATATAATTAGAAATAAGGTTCTTAGTCCTTCTTCTTGTATTGTTATTTTTCAAAGTATTAGATTTGGGAGTGTCTGAATCATAGGGTTTTGATTGAATTCATGTATCGCATGTTCATATGTAAATTGCGTTTTCAGTTGGTGGAGAGATGCACAAGACTCAGTTTTGGGCGATTCGGATGGGAAGAGAGGAATTTTGTATGTGACCTCGCAAGCTTCCTCGTATGCTGGACCTATGAAGATTATCAACAACATTTTCAACTCAGATCTTGTATTTAATCTCAAGCGGGAGGAGGATACTGTGCACAGTGGTGAAAATGGCGAAGTGGGTGTCTCAGGCCGAGACTATGCATTGGTCCCCGCAGAAATGTGGGTTCAGGCACTCAGATGGTGAGTGGTTTTGATTCGATTTGGGCCATTTTTTATGATATGGGGTCTTTTGAATGTGTTTTCAATGAAAAAAGAGAAAGGTGCTACTGAAAACCAATTTGGATTAGAGTGATCAGTGCTTGATGCTGCCACTTGCGGTTTATATGGTGTTTAATGATGTGAATAGCTGGCTCTAGGTCCTGGTGTTTTAGAACTTGAAATTTTGTTGTACATTATACGTTACGTTTGACATGCTTTTGTAGGGCCGTAATGGTATCTCACGTTTAAATGACGCTTTGTTGTTTTATATGGAAGTGGATTGAAGTGAGTTGTTTCTATGTCCATGAATATTGCAAGGAATGTAACCCTTTTGCAGGCTTCTCACTGTTGTGTTATTCCCCCTTGCTTCATTACTTTCTAGATTGGGCAGTTACATTTCCACTATTTGATTAAATGACTGATGGATTCTAAGCTTCTTGCTAATATTTGATTGATTAGAATCAGATGTTGTGCTTCTTTGGATTTTAATTGATTCCTTGATGTGAGATATTGTGCATTTGATTCCACTTGTGCTCTAAAAGTCTCAATTATCTGCATGGGTCTCTATGACTTCTTTGATACATTTGGTCATGATTTTGGGAAGTTAGATACATTCCAGGGCAGAGTGTATGCCTCTGATGCCTGTCAGTTAATATCTATATATATTTGTTGCATTGCACAACTAATAGTTTTATTCTTTTTAAGTTGTGAAAATGGACGGACTACGTAAGCAATTACTTGTAATTACTCTGGCTTCCTACATTTTCCTTTTAGTTGAGCTTTGAATTGGTCTAACACAGTAGCATTTATTATATACAACTAGGGCACATTGATTTTCTTTTTCCTGTCGAAAAAACTAAGGTACAATGAATTTTTGGGAGCTCCACCATCTCTACTTTAAACCTGCAGCCTGTGAGTAAATCGAGCCTGAGCCACTAATTTATTTTTCACATTAAGATTGGGGTAAAGTAATTCCTCTCAAAGCCTGTAAATTAGGAACATTATTTAGTATAATTTTCACCTTGTACAAGTCACTAAAGTTTGATGTGCTTAAGCCATTTCGGATTTGCCTTCTTGGGGTTGCTTGATTGTGTCCTACTCCCTGAACAATGCTAGAACCTTTGCAGATCTAAAGCCTCTAAGAGAGAAGAAAATTAAAGTGATTCATAATTCTTTGACAAGACTGCAGTGATTTCATTCATTTAACAATATCGTCATTGAAATTCTGCAGTTTGAGAATACTGCCCCGTCTGTTAATAATTTGAGAACAATTAAAGCTTGTTCTTGCATTAACACTCAGAAGAGCAACCTTTTGAGCCCACCTGAGGTATGTATAATGGGGTTTTGCATATTTCAAAGGAAAAGAAATCCCTTAATGTTTCCAGACGTGCAGGCAGTCATAATAGTTTAAAAGTATTTCTTGTAATTAATATGTTCAATTAGACACTTTGCTGAAGATGATGCATTTTCCTCCCATTGCAACTCTTGGAATACTTTTAACTTATTTACTTGTTACTCATAGTTTGCCAAGTTTCTTATCCATGGTATGATTGTTGTATACATGTAGGCATAGTGATTCTAAGGCTGCAGTGAAGGATGGTAAATGTTTTTCAGCTGCGGAAGATGACATGACCGATGTCTATCCTCTACAACTCAGACTTTCTGCTCCGCGAGAAACAAATTCATTGGGAGTAAGGATTACTAAAAAGGTCAGTATATGTAGCTTATGTCTTGTTCCTGTTTTTTATTTTTAGTTCGCTTCTGGCCTTGGGTTCTTAATGTTCAGAAGGCTAAGATTTGAAATTTCAAGCAATGGATTTATAATGCATGCAGATGCAAATGTTTTAAGAAGCATAAATTTAATGGTCGTCAATAAAAAAAGTATATACTTAATGGTGCAAGCTTTGATAATATTTTGAATCATCATCAATTTTCCTTCCACTTTGGAGGGATCGTCACTTTCTCTCTGTACCTCTGTCTCTCTCTTTTTTTTCTTTCCCTATTATTTCCTTTCAACATCTTAGCGAAAAGTGTTATTTTTTGATAAGACGAAATGAGAACAACTTTACAACTCCGCTGGTGTTCATTTTTGTTGAAATGCTACTCAGTTTACTGATTAAATGACTATTATCTCAATTCCCTTTTGCACTTTGGGCTCTTTCATTTAACAAAATGACACAAAGTTTGGGCTTGTCAGCTCCGGTAGAAGAGAGGCTAAATACACTAAATACACTATATATGGGTATTTTGGCCCCATAATTTACGTATATTAAGTATTGGACAAAGTAAGTTTTAAATTATTTAGACAGGTTCAGAATATTTGAACTTGTTAACTCTGGTCTGATATATTATCGCTTTCTTAGGGATTAAATAATTATTTGGTTGCTTATATTCCGAATTTAAGGATTACAATTGTAGAATTTTGATTATTTTTGGCATTTGATTATTCTCGGATTGCCTATATAAGTAGACCTTGGTGGTAGACTCCCAGAGTAACCTTGTAGATAGAGCTTCGCTTTTGTGTTTGGTGGAAGGATGTTCAGTAGTCGGTAGGGATGGGACTATGATTAAGATTTACAGTTTTCTGATGACACTATTTCTCATTTTGGTGGACAAGCAGAAATTTGGAGTCTCTTGTTGGCAATTTTGGGTGCAGTGTGGTTAGTTGGTCGATGAAATGCCTGGGGCTTCCTCTAGGGAGGGAAACATAGAGCAATCCTACGGTCTCCATGGCTGAGAAGGTTGAAAGAAGTTGGAAAGTTGTCTTTTGTCTAGGAGCAGGATACTTACCTTGGTGCGTTTTGTTTAGTATTATCTATTTTCTAATTGTTTGATTTACTTAGTAAGGTCTCAAAAAGGATTAAGAAGCTCATGCGTGATCATGGTGAGGGGAAGAAAGATCATCTAGTGAGATGGGAGGTAGTGTCTCATCCTCCTGTCAAATGGGGTTTGGGGGCTGGAAATTTGATTTCTTTAAATAGGGCCCTTCTAAGGCAGTAATCGGAGGTTTTTATAATTCTCTTTGGTACTTGGTTACCTATATATAAGGTAATGGCTGGATTCTGCAGTGGTGGTTGAGTAATGTAGTTCATGTAGTACAGCCTGCCGGTATTAGATTAAGCACTTAAACAATAGAACAGAGAAGATTATAAGAGATGAAGAAATTATAGATCGCAAAGACGAAAGAAAGGGCAGAAACAGTAGAGTTCTAAGAAAAGGTTTACTCAACATTCAAATCTGAATTTTAAACAACTACATGGAGTATTTATAGCGAACTAAAACCTAGAGATAATAGGATAAAAATCCCTTGCTAAAACAGAAATCCTAACCCAAATAAAATAGGAAACTTAGAAATCTTAGAAATCTGGAAAAGAAATCCTACTAGAGTTTGGAAAACTAGAGAACCTAGGAAACTAACAAATAAATTAGGAAACTAATAAATTTAGGTCCTTCGCATCCTGCATTAGTAGTTTTTCATATTTTTAATGAGGGTGAGAAAAGTTGGTAGATATGGTGATTAAATTGGTGGGTGGCAATAGCACTTCCCTTTTTTCCCTTTTTGCCCTTTTTCTTTTTTAATCCCTTAAATTCCTCTTCAGTGACTTGGGGTAAGGGTTTTATTTTGAAACTTAATTTCTGCATACCATTGATGGAAACAATGTGCCATGGAGGTAGTAAGATAATATAAGAGCAAGGGAAAAGCTGATTTAAAGGATACAATTTGAATTTTGCAAGATTCCTAGTGGAACTTGCTTAATGAGACTGAGCTCATGATCACATGTTTAGAAAGTGATTTATTGCTGAACTTATGATCAGACATATGTTTTTAAACATTTGTCCTACAATGTGTTCCGGTCAGCTATTCACTGATAATATACTTAAGTCTCAAAATGGAACTAAAAGTAAAGGATGGATCAGTAACTATTTGTTTTACATGTTCGTCGGAGTGCACTTTTTCTTTTTATTCTTTTGATGAAAAACCTACACCTTATCAGAATCACTTATTGTTGAGAGAATTCCATGCAGGGAATTTAAAGCTGTGCATAGTAGTATATAATGTTGTAAGCCTCTCCTCCCATTGCCAATTGTTTTTGAGTTGGATGCTTTATTTCTTTTGTGGAATCAGAGCATGCTATGTACATGTCAGGCCCAATGGCTGCATGTGCTCCTCATGTCACCCAATATAAGTTATCCATGTGCTTGGCTTAAGTCACACCACATGTGAGGGGGCGTGTTGAGAGAATCCCACGTTGGGAATGTAAGCCTTGCATAGTAGTATATAATGTCCTCGGCCACTCCACCCATGGTCAATTGGTTCCGGTGATTCTGCTTGTTGTGGGATTTCTTTGTCTTCCCTATGTTAATATGATGTTCTATTTTCTCATTTTTGTATTTCTCTGTTAGGATAATGCAGTCGAGTTCTTCAAGAGAGCCTGCAAAATCTTCAGTGTGGAGTCTGAGATGGTAATTAAGCTCTTTTTATTGAGTATGTTATTTTATCAGGATAAAGTGGTTGGATTTTTAACTTCTGTTATTGCACCAGTTGCGCATCTGGGATTTTTCTGGGCAGACAAAATTATGTTTTACAAATGAGAAAAGTAAGTTGCCAAGTTATCAACGGCAGTCAGATGAGGTAAGTGATAGGTTGATATGGATACTTGTTAATTCATTGTCATCAACCATTCTGCTACTCTGCATACTCCAGAATTTGTTTCGTGTTCTCAGTTGGATTCCTATTCTTGCTATCTTCCATCTGATATTAAGAAAGCTATACTCATGATCTACTCACTGCCGTATCTCATAATAGATAATACCCTTAGTTGCTGTGTGTTGCCTTTTTTCCCCTTAGCTTTATTTATTTTCTGGTTGATTTAAAGCCTCCTAACTATTTTGGTTCTTGTATTAAATGAGGTCAGGCAAGTCTTTTCTTGGTTTGGGATGGTAGAAGGGTACTGAATGGTCTGATTATACACCTTCAATGTGTTTCAATTATTTCTAAATGCCATTTTACAAGTACCTCATATTTGTCCAATTTAAAGTTGACTATTAGGCTTGTACAAAATTAAACAATGCAGCTGTAAAGTCTTGTATGATGAGCTAAAAACTCATGCTCTAGACTGGGTTGAAAAATCTATATGTGCTCAAGATCAGCTCCAGCTAGGTTAGATTAAACAAATGAAATGTTTTTTTTTTTCTTGCGTATATATGGTTTTAATGGTAATAAGTTTAATTGAACTTCAATGCCTCAACATCTTGTTGTATGGAATTTGGAGCTTGTTAGAGTCTTTGATGTAGGACCCAAAGGGAAATTATAGGGAGAGAGAGAGAGAGAGAGAGAGAGAGAGAGAGAGAGAGAGAGAGAGAGAGAGAGAGAGAGAGAGAGAGAGAGAGAGAGAGAGAGAGAGAGAGAGAGAGAGAGAGAGAAAGGGAGACGAGAAGAAGACCAAGAGGGAGGCCAAATCATGGTGATCTCTTAATTTATTCATGGGCCTAGTAGTGGAAAGAGGTTCCGAATATAGAAGGGAACTAAATAAAATCAAATGATGACGTAATTAAAATTCCTAAAATAATGGCAACCAAATCAAATTGCACCAAAATGGATTGTCCAAAACTTAGCATAAAGTACTTCCAAAAATCAATAAACCCTTTATCTGCATGAAAAGTAACTGAACTAAATCCTTACAGTCAAGCACAAATTGTTGAGTCCAGTTTTGAGTTTCTCACAAATGGTTGGGTTCATACACAGTTCATGTGTTTGAGGCATGTCCATTGTGCTTCATTTCTGGTATGGGACAGCCTAAATGTGTTTAATTCCCTTAAGTTTATGTGGGATGCGTTGATAAATGCCCTTAAATGCCTGCTTGAATGGGTATATTGGTTTTAAAACGATACTAATTGGAACTTGTCTGTGGCAAGTCTTAGTGTTGTTCCTGTCCGCTAGGTGGCGTATGACTTTTCTTTCTTAAGAGTATACATATATGTGTGTATATATATAAATATATCTTTCATCTTGTCGATTTATTGACCTGATATTTGTACCAGTGGTCTGGTAGACTGTTCTCTTCAACTACCTTAATGTCGTAACTCTTCAAAATTGTATGAGTCAAAAGCCATGGTATTTCGGGCAAGAAAAAGTCTAATGCTATTGCCAAGTTCTTTGCACATTTTTCCTGGGCTTCAATTTAGTCTTATGGAACACGTATACTGACTTGTTAGGTTGGCCATATATAATTGATGCTTTCTTTCTACTAGGGATGTTAGTGGCACCGCTGTATCTTGTTTAGAGTTAATGCCAATTTTAAGTTGCTAAATTGTCCACTCGATGTATTCATATTGGTCTTATATGGAAAGTAAATTATTGGGCTTGAATTCTGAATTATTGGCTGCCATTTTTGTGAGTTATGTCATTTTGATTCACAAGCTCTAATAGTTGTAAGTTTTTGTATGATTTTGTGCAGATCCCACTGGAGTTGCAAGTATATGGGTTGTCAGATTCCTTTAAGTGCAGGGAAGGGAAAAAAGATGAGAGGGCCGCACAACATTCTACCATCGCAAATTCTTGTTGTGGTGCTTCAGTTATGATGAATGGTTCTGGTGGAATCACAAATTCTAATTTCATTCGTTCATTATGGGGAAGCTCATACGAAGCTGGTTCCTTAGGATTGACAGGACTACAGAACCTTGGAAATACTTGTTTCATGAATAGTTCCATCCAATGCTTAGCCCACACCCCAAAGCTTGTTGACTACTTTCTTGGAGATTATGGTAGAGAAATAAATCCGGACAATCCGTTGGGCATGGATGTATGTCATCCTCTTTTGTACTCTTCATAAACATATTTCTTAATACATTACTTGGTTTGAATGAAGAACATGTTACTGAGTCTATCATCTGTTTACAGTCTGTTAATTTATTTAATTTTATGCCCTTCTCTGTCAGGGGGAGATTGCTTTAGCATTTGGAGATCTGTTAAGGAAGTTATGGGCTCCTGGAGCAACTCCAGTGGCTCCACGGACGTTTAAGTCAAAACTTTCTCGATTTGCTCCGCAGTTTAATGGCTTTAATCAACATGATTCCCAAGTTAGTGAACTTCTTCTTTCTGGAATTTCTCTCTTTTGGGCATAAGGGTTGGGATGTTCATGTATCATACTATATTATTGTCATAGGAGCTCCTGGCTTTTTTGTTGGATGGACTTCATGAAGATCTTAATCGTGTTAAATGCAAGCCTTATGTAGAAGTTAAGGATGGTGATGGTCGATCAGATAAAGAGGTAGCTGATGAGTATTGGCGAAATCATTTAGCCCGCAATGACTCTATCATTGTTGATGTGTGCCAAGTGAGCATCTTCCTTAGATTTGCCTTTTGGTTCGATACTTTACATGCTGTACGAAAATATGGAAAGCAATGTGCATTAATTACTTTTGAGATGCACTTGATGATGAACCTACAGGGTCTAGAGTTCTTAATCAAGGTTTTATTACCAAAATATTACCCAGATCAGAAAATAGCTCATCGAATTGGATCCCCACTCCGTTTTTTTCTTCCTTTTTGAGAGTTTAATATAAGGTGAATTTTTCTTATTTTAAAAGATAAGTTTATCAGCTCTATTGACCAAATGCATCACCCTTTTTTATTTTTACACATTGCAGGGTCAATATAAATCAACATTAGTTTGTCCTGTTTGCAAAAAGGTGTCTGTTACATTTGATCCATTTATGTACCTCTCGCTACCTTTACCTTCAACAATGATGCGGACAATGACGTTAACAGTTGTCAATACTGATGGAAATTCTCAGCCATCTCAATATACCATTACTGTGCCCAAGCATGGAAAATTTGAAGATCTCATCCAGGGTTTAAGTGTTGCATGTTCATTGGGGGTTAATGAAACCTTTTTGGTGGCTGAGGTATTTTTCAGTGCTAGAGTATCTGATATGAGTTCCTTGCATGCCAGTGCTATTGGATGATATGTGTGTTATACACACACACACACACACACACACACACACACACACACACACACACATACACACACATATACATGTGTGTCTTTGTGTTCCTATCTGGTTGATCTCTGAAGATATATAGTTCTGTGCAGATATACAACAATTGCATTTTACGTTATCTTGAGGAACCATCTGATTCATTATCTTTAATTAGAGATCAAGACCAGCTAGTTGCTTATCGGTTTATAAAAGATGTTGAGCAAGTCCCTTTGGTCGTGTTCATGCATCAGCTGATGGAGGAGTAAGTATTATCTTCTTTTTCCAATCTATTGATAGTGGGCAATTTCCATTCTTATTTGATTGTAATTTGTGTATGAATGTAGCCTCCTGGTATATTCAAGATATTTGTTATGTTAAAGCAACTTCAAGGTATTTGTCAACCACACTACATTCATTGCATGGATGTGAATGGTTTTTACTGTGTTGGGTGCTCCTTACTGTTATTGTGAAAGAAAAGGTTGTTGCCGCGAAAACAGTTTAGTTCTATGAAAGACTTTTGTTGAGATGTGTACGTGGCGGTTTACTTTATGCCAATGAGGCTAGAATTATTGGTGGTCTCAGAAGGTGATTCAACTTTTAAGATTTTCTTTTGGATACGAAAACAAATGTAACATCAGGTAAGGTTATCAAAACAACAGAGTTTTGTTGATATATGCAATGATATTGACATCTACTGGCGTGCTATGACAATCTGAAGCTTGTTTGGTCTTTTCTTGTGATCTCATATTTTTGTTGACTTAGGAGACCTGAATTTGGGTTTTGTTCGGAAGTAGCCACTAGGGTTTTTCATGGGTTGGTTTAGTTTTGTTGTACAACTCAAACTTTGTTGAGAGTTTTATCCTATATTGGAACTAGAAGCCCTGCCGTAGTGGTTGAAATGATCTTGTGCCTCTCTAGTCTCCACCCATTGCTAATTGGTTTTGGATTGGATGCATGCATTCTAATATGGTATCAGAGCCAGGTTATCTACGTTGGGCCTAACATGTCGTCCCCTGTCATGTTTACAAGAGCGACATGTGAGGGGGCGTGTTGAGAGTATTATCCCACATTCGAAATAGAAGCCTTGCCTTAGTGGGTTAAATGATCTTGGGCCTCTCCACCCATTGCCATTTGGTTTTGGGTTGGATGCTCAGATTCTAATGGATTGAGCTCTTTAGGTTACAAGGTCTGTGGCCCAATGCCATGCACACATGAAAACTGAACCCATCCATTCTGAGATCTGTATGGAAGCAGTAGTTCAGAACAGATCAGAAAGGGTACTTGTGAGTTGGGGGCTTAATGGAGATGTAAGAGGAAGGAGAATAGAGGTTAAATTGAGAGGGGGTTGTGAGTCTGTGACCATGAGAGTGGGTGATGCCACTTTGGTTCTTGAAAATGGCATTGGAATAGAATTGAGGTGGCAGATAAGTTGGAGAGGATATTCAAAAGAGGCTGCTGAAGAGATTAGAGCTTGATTAGCTTTGTCCTTTTGGTTGGTAAACTGTTACAGGCTTTTGATAGTTGAAAAGCCTCCTGGTATATCAATATTACGTAAAATATGTTTAGTTGTTTGGATTGGTTTCTAGTGGTTATGAAAATCCAAACCCAAGGCTGAAGCAACCTCATCGGGTTCCTCAAGATTGAATCAAACGGAACCCCAGGAAAAACATTGGATCAGATAAGGTTGCAGTTTCCTCAGCTGAACAGCCCTACCAGCTAGGTTCCACCAACAAAACTAATTTTACTTTGTTCTTGTTGAAATAAGTCACTGCATACTATAATGTTTTCCTTTATGTTTTATTTTTTCCATGTGAAGCGTTTTATTGTATATAACCTTTTTTTGTTAACTGAAAGTGAAAGTTCATTATTAACTAAAAATGATAGGTTCTTGTACTTTTGGAGATGCATTTAAATGTGTGGCCATGTTTATGTTGAAGCTGAATGTCCATAAAAGAGTGTCCAATCTGGGAATAAGAGAGAATATAGTGACTGGTTGATTGTATTTCTTATATGAATTCTTTTTTTTTTTTTTTGTCAGAAAAAAAAAAGACTTTTGTCTTTAAGAAAACGCAATATGGGTATTTTTCATAATTTACAGCTAGCATTTTGATCTCCTAGTAGTCGTAATTTTCAAGACTAAGGAATATGCTCTCTGATAAGTTAGTTCTTCATTGACATACTGGGTCCTGTGTACAATTTGCTAATTCTGACAGGCAGTACATGCCCACTCTTAACCCTCTTATTTGTTCTATATTGTCAGGCAGTATATGCATGGAAAAATGACATCAAGCTTTGGAATTCCTCTTGTATCAAGACTTTGTAATTCTGCTAGTGGATCAGATATCTACGATTTGTACTTGAAATTACTTAAGCCATTTCAAACACCTAGAAATGATTCCCAAGAATGTCTTGATAGTTCAGAGAGCGCCACTCTTGAAGAAGTCAGTGGAACACAGGATACAACACCTCCTGTTTTAGGTGGGGGTGTGAACCCCTGCTATGGAAATGGAGCTGACTCACCTTTGGATTTTGGTTTTCAGTTTTACGTAACAGATGAAAAGGGAACTTCCAAGGATAAAAAGATAGTAATGAATGAGATAGTAGAGAAAGAAGAGTCCAAGCAATTAAATGTGGTTGTATGTTGGCCAAAAAAGTACATTGCAGAGTATGATACTCGCCTTCTTAGCTCATTGGCAGAGGTTTTCAAGTCTAGCCTTTTTGCGAAAAAGCCTCAGGAGTCTGTTTCTCTGTATAAGTGCCTTGAAGCATTCTTAAAGGAGGAGCCTCTTGGACCAGAAGACATGTGGTGAGTGGGTGCACCTTGAGCCTTTTAAATTTAGCTTTGAAAGTATTTTGTGTCGTATACACCTATGATTTGGAAGAGCTGAAATATCTTGATCACTGAATGTAATGGTTTGTTCACTCGGTTTTTTTTTTTGTAGAGTCAAGGACAGTTGGGTAGGTTATGTGAAATTGTTGTTATTTCATTTGCTCATTGCAGTACTTTGACATCAATTTTGGAATGAAATCTTTTTCCAGTCATCTATAGATTTCTCTGTTTGGATTAGGATGTTAAAGCTCTTCTGGTTGCGTCTTTATTTTATTGCTTATGCAAAAGACATAATTGCAGGTTTCTTGTGATGCCATTGACATTAGCTCCAAACTTATAACCTCTCACTTCTGCTGGATCGCTTTTGTTCGAACAAATTACATAATAAAATATTTTTCTTCTGTAATATCTGTTAAATCATTAATTTTTATTTATTTATATCAGTTTACCTCTCACTACCTGACTATATTATCACAACACCCTCATCTAAACAGCATCCCCATCCACTATTGGTAAATGATCTTGTAATGCTCAAAATATTGGTCTGTCAAGTATTACTCATTTTTATTGCTTAGTTTTGAATACTTAGGACTAACACACAAAAGGTGATAATGTTATATTCTTGTGGTATAAATTAAGACAAGGTATTTAGAGTTTAGTACAATGTCTCAACCTTTTATTACTTTGTGAGAAGGTATTTATAATGTTTGCTACCATTATTGCTATTTTAGGTATTGCCCTGGCTGCCAAAAACATTGTCAAGCCAGTAAGAAGTTGGACCTTTGGAGACTGCCAGAGATCTTGGTGATTCATTTGAAGCGGTTCTCATATAGCCGGTGTTTTAAGAACAAGCTAGAGACATATGTTGACTTCCCTGATGATAATCTTGATTTGTCAACATATATTGCCCACAGGAGCGACCAGTTATGTAATCGTTACATGCTCTATGCAGTTAGTAATCACTATGGAAGCATGGGGGGTGGTCATTATACTGCATTTGTCCACGTAAGTGGTGCTTCTTGCTCAATGTTTCTTTCATTTAGTTTTTGCCTTTTTTCCTATATCTGGATGAAGAATTTCATCAACTTTCTGTTCACTTTTTTTGAATTATATAATATGTTCGCATTTCAAACATTATGGACTGAGAGCTAATACATTTCGGTTCAAACCTTTGTAACCTCTATCATCTCCTCTTTCTCGAAGAGTATTGCATTGGAATCTCCATGTGTTATATACATAATGTGAAAACATGCAATAATAATTTCTACACGATATGATTGGTAACTAGACATTACAGCTGAGGCATATATTCTTATAACTTTGCTACTTAATCTGGTAGCATCAAGATTTGACCGGATGCTTGAAGAAATTGAATTAATTATAGTTACTTAGTTATTCCTTTTTGTTTTTAAATCTCTTCCATGTCTAAACTGAGAGGCTTTGCACTTTGTTGCAAAATTTCACTGTGGAGTTCATTTAATGTCTCTCATACTTAGTGATAAATTACTAAAATTGTCCTCATACCATCAAGGCACTGCAAGTCATACAAGAGAACTTGATCTAGTTAATCTAATATCTGTAAAATTGGAGGCTTATTTTCCCTTTTCTTGTAATTTGGTATGATTTGACGCATAGGTTAACTTGTGTTGCTTCACACTGAAGTTCAACTGTTTTTTTTTCCCTGGTGTAGCATGGGGCTGATCGGTGGTATGACTTTGATGATAGCCATGTTAACCCTATCAGCCAGGATAAGATAAAGTCTTCAGCTGCTTATGTTCTTTTCTACAGAAGAGTAATAGAAGTGTGACATCAGAGTTGAGATGCATCTTTGGAAGCCCTTCTATCGTGGTGAGTGAATTTTTCAAATCAGTCCTAGGACTGTAACCCCAAAATGTCATTCTTTCAGTCTTCAGCATTCATTATTTCGGATTGAGAGTTTCCGTCGTGAATGAAAATGGGGGAAATTCAGAAAGAGTGACGGTACCGGCCTATATAGAGGAGGTGCTGAGAGAATTGTAACATAGTGACAAATGACAAAAAGAGGGACCTAGGATACTATATAGAGTTATAACCATTTGATGAAGAGAATTGAACTCCCTGGATTAGAGAGATTTCTGAAGTGATCTGCTCTATGAAAGTATAATTTTTTTACTGGGATTAGATATTTGATGGGCAATTCATTAATTTATAACTTTGTATTAGCATTTTGGCGATCTTTATTTTTTAACGCTCAGTAATATTTTTAGCTTTTGAGCTTGGCTTCTTTCTCATTCATCTTGTAAATATGATCTGCTGGGTGCAGTACTGCCAATGACCTTGGGGTCGTGTGTACTTCCCTTCGGTCATATGGAACTTCCTCTCCAGTCTTTATTATAATTTTTTTGGTGTATTTTTTATTGGTTGGTGATGAAATAGGGTTTGGTTTGGACAACCGTCTGAGCCCTGCTATCTAATGAAATTTATTGTAATCTCTTTCATCTATAATTTAGCGAAAGCTGATTTTGTTTACTAGATTGCTGCATCTTGTCTAATTTCTGTTATTATATATGCCATAAACTGGCATGGGATGTTCTGATGCTAGCCTTTTTCACCACTCAAATTGGTTTGTTTTTCTGTTATCTAAAGATGACAAAGAAAGGGAATGAGAAAATGCAGATGATAGATGTGAAGGTGAGAGGAGAAAATATATGTGGGAACCGAATTAAGTCATAACCATAGGTCAAATAATTCCTTCCATTTGGGGATGAGAAAATGGTTTGTTTTTCTAATGCTAGCCTTTTTCACCACTCAAATTGGTTTGATTTCTGTTATCTAAAGATGACAAAGAAAGGGAATGAGAAAATGCAGATGATAGATGTGAAGGTGAGAGGAGAAAATATATGTGGGAACCGAATTAAGTCATAACCCTAGGTCAAATAATTCCTTCCATTTGGGGATTATTTGACCTAATTGGGAATTATTCAACCTAATTGGGAATTACTCAATTTAATTGGGGATTATCCAATTAAATGGAGTGTTACCTAATTAGGTTGATAATTGATTTGATTTCAAATACGATTCTCAATTAAAGGAGGAGTTATCTAATTAAATTAGGAATTGATTTGATACCTACCATAATTAGGGATTTGATTTACCCTAATAAATCAAATTCCCAATTAATCAAATCAATTCCAAATTGGGGAGGAATAATTCCTTTCCATCTACGGAATTATTCCTCTGAAACCCTAGCTCCCGAGACCTCTATAAAAGGATGGTCACACACAAGGGTTGAGGTATGTCAGAATTACTATTAAAACTCTGCATAAATTTTCCTCTCAAAAACCCTAGCTGCCTCCTCTCTCGGCCGCCCGGTTTACACCATAAACACATATATCTCCATATCCTAGTTAGCTAGTGTTTTTCTCATAAACTCTTGAACTAATTTAGACATCGGAGGGCCTTTGGCCAACACCCCCCCCCCCCCCCCCCCCCCTCCGGATGTGGTCCTCTCATTTGTTCTATTTTGCAAGGAGAAAGAGGCGGCGAAGAAGAAAGAGGAATCTTCCCAATCGAATATTCTTGTGGGGAAATTTGCTCCCACAAATTGGTGCTTCTTTCTCCACAAATTTCCCTAAACCCTAACGCTTCCATTGAGGGACATCTTTGTAAAGCTCACTCCGTATTGTATTTTATGAATCAAAATTGTCTATTTTATAGATATTCATTCAAAGATCATCTCTACAAAAAAGCATTTGAATTCAATATCATAGACCACTAAATTGAATTATTGAAATTTTAGTACTTTCTTAAAGCACAGAGTTCATTAATTTTGTAAGACACAATTAGATGTCGAAACGGTTTTCGATTTATCTAATTTTCTGCAAGGATAATCTATGAATGTAGACTTAAAAAATAAATGATTTGTATTGTTTAAAAAATATTCGTAGGGGACCTTAAAGGGTGTCTCTCAATAGAAGGGGACTATATATTTTTTTTGTCATTCGATAGGGAGAGGGATAGGGGAGTATTATATTGAATCGCCTCAAGATTGTCTTCTACCTGGATCGAACTTGGGTGCACTTGGGGAAGAAAGGAAGAATTTGACCCCCTTTTTCACTGTTGTGTAAAGTAAAAAAATTGGAGTATATAGATTGTACAGAATATATATTTATATTGAAGTAATAAAATTGGGGGACAGCATTGGTGTACTTTCATTTTCATTGAAGAAAATCGCAGTATTTGTATTTATAGTAAGTTGGACCACGTTACTTGTCTTTCCTATCTCGGTGTATAATTAAAAGATAGGGCCAGACCAGACCCACCTGTTGATTGTGTTGACGCCAGGACCACTGTCATGATTCTCTTTGCATTCACATCTTGTACACTTCGTGTGGTTCTCAATCTCCTCATATGAAATATAAGAAGTCTCCCTATATATCCACATGAGGTACCCTGATTTCTTCTCTAACGCCGGTTCGGTACCCATTATTAGCGGGGTGGGTAACAATCCGGCCGAATTGATCAAATCAGCCAATTTAAATTGTATTGACCGATTTGGTTTGGTTTTAACTAAAAAAAATAATTAAAAGGTTTAAACCAAAGTCGACGGGAATAGTTTGGTTTGATTGCGAATTTGAGTTTTTGTAAAATAGCCTAAAACGAATCCAGATAAAGATGCATTTTGAAGTTTGATGAAATTTCGAAGTTTTTGATATATTTCAAAGTTTGTTGGCATGTTGGATTTTAGGATGGTTGCTATAAAATGAGAAATATGCAGCAAGTTAATGGATTTTTGTTGTTGTAATTGGGCTAATTGGTTGTATTTGTTCCCAAGGATATACAAAAGGGCTTGCAACACATTCATGTGCAGTATAATTGGTTGGCAGCAACGTGATATCAAACATTCCACCACTTAGCTTAGTACGTTAGCATATCATGCTGCAAACAAGTTCTTTTCACTTTGGCAAGCTCGTTCCTTTCATGTCAGAAGGGAAAGCACACATGGAAAACAATTTGCAATTAACATTTGGTGCATAATGTTGCAAAAATTGGATATAAAGATTCTTGACTCACTCTATTCTAATCCTAGGTACGGTACAACTTCAAAATTTGATATCAGAGAAATCTTAAATATCCTACATGACTACACCAAACTCAATTACGAACATACTTTCTGTTAGTGACATACATCAACGCATACATTTTGATCCCCGTAGTCTCTTATATAACCTCTGACGTATCAATTCTCTGTAAACTGGTGCTGGCAATTGGTGCACACGTAGAAAGTAGTTGCTCCTTCATCTGCTGATCGCATCTATACAAAAAGATAATAAAGAAAGAAAAGAAGGCAACATAGAAGATAATTAGACGACAGGAAAAATAAGAGGCAGAAGAAGAAGACAATTAGATGATTGGGCGTTTGTAGAATACCTGTCTGGAATAATATGTATGCTCATTGTGGCCACATTTTTCACATGTTTTAGCATCTGTCTGTTAAGAGGAAAAATAGTACAGAAAAATGAAATGCAGATTCCCAAACAAATACCACACCTTAAATGAAAACTGAAACGCACAGCTACCTTTTGCAATTGCACTTTTTCTTCACGAATTATTGATATGCCTAGCTCCCTTCTAATATCCTGCAACAAGGACACATATAGAGTAACCCCTTGGTTTGGTGATACAAACAACTCAATTCAAGCATCACCATCTCTCCCACCCCGAAAAAGGAATAGTGTTCCAGTACACACACAAAAGCACACATAGATTAAGATTAAAATGATTATGAACTTTCTTCTTAGGCAGTAAGATGTATATATGTTTGTGTGTGTGTGTGTGTGAAGGGTAGGGTAGGGTAGCTTTTGCATCAGTACATAATGAATAATAGTATTGACCAAATGCAGCAACTATGAAAGACATAAGAACTTGTCACGAAAGATGGGCATCAAAAGATTAGTTTTGGGCATACCTCAGCAGTGGCTGTGTAAGATATTTGTCTTCCGGAGATCTCTGAAGACAATGGTAATCATTTTAGGAATATACAACACTAAGGAGAGGAAACATTAAGTTAAGGGTTAGTATTTAAGAGTCATTTATAAACCTATGAAAATAGTATTTATGCCATACATAACAAACTGTCCAAACACCGTGAATTTGGTAAATGTGGTACCACACAAGTTTGTAAACTACAAAGTAAGACTTGCAGCACAAATGGTACTGCTCAGAAGAATACAAAGCCCAATACCAATACATGATGAACATCTATAACAATTAGAATATAAACCAATTCCAAAAAGTAAATTCAATTTGAAATTAGCATATATGATTAAAATTTAGTAACACACATGTGCTGACATGGGAATACATGCATGCATTCACATGCAATGCTGCATACAGAGAGGATTTATTTATCCATCAATCATCTGAAATAAAATTTAAAACTTGAAAACAGATTAAACATGCAAGTCAACGTGAAAGGCCGAAAGCTCAAGTTTCCTCTACCTTTCGCACTTATCTTACGCTTGCACAAGGGGCATTGAGCATGCTTAGTTGAACTCAACGTTCGCATAGTCCCACACAAGTCGCAGAACATGAAATCACGCCCTTCAGAATATGCCATGAAATGCTTCTCCAATGAACCGTTCACTATCATTGATGAGTCTGCACGTAGAGCCCTTTAAGGATTAACAAAGTAATATCCAAACATGTCTAGACAGGTGCATTGAGAATGAGATTTTTCCAAGAAAATGCATGAGTTCTGTTGAGCATTTCATCAAATAGCTAGTGTGGTACTTAATTTGTCCATGTTCCATTCTTAAAAAGGTCTACCAAATCAAATTCATATCTGATAATTTCATTCATATTACTACAAGCTGAACAGCGAATACAACAAACAAACGAGCAGCAGCTACTAAAATGACCAAATCATTATATAACCAACATTACTGGAGTAATAAGTTGAAGAAGAAATTGAAAACAATGATGCCTAGATACTGGTACAACCTATGTTGCACCGATACCGGATTTTGGGGGTATGCTCGTATCCGATACGGTTCCGATACGATAAGGCACCGAAACGTATCCGATATGCCACGTGGCGTATCGTAGAATTTTCTGGGATGTTGACTTTACGATACGGCTCCGATACTCCATTGATAAGGTCACGATACGCTCGTGATACTCCATTGATGGCAACCAAAAGAGAAGAAGAAGGAGGAGGAGGAAGGAGGAGGAAGGAAGAATGAAGAAGAAAAGAACTTACTTGCACCTGCAGCCGCTGCGAATCTTCAGTTGCAGACAGTTGCTGTGCGAAGAAGAAGAGGCGGCTAACTAACGAAGAAGATGATGTTAATGCCCTAATAACAATACGCACCGTTTTAGCTGTTAGGGAGCCTATGTTAAAAAATTGGTTTATACCTTTTTAAATCTGATGCTTTCATTTGGGCCCAGCCCAAGAACTGGAAAAAGGCATTATATGGCCTAGAAAAACATAAGGAACCAGAAAAAAAAGCCCTAAAATGCTAATTTTACATATATATGTTTATATATTTACAATTTTTATATTTATATTATTTTAATCGCCGTATCAGTGCCGTACCCATATCTTATTTTTCAGAGATTTGCCGTATCGACATATCATATCGTATCACCATACCCGTATCCATATCAGTGCAACATACATATGTAAATCAGTATTTTTCTGATGATGGAGAACTAATCTCCATAAATCATTATTCAAATGTATATAACAATTATCTAGAGACAGTGCAACTGTTCTGTGTTTTCTAGTGGCTACAGCAGCTGAAATATTCTCTATTACAAATAGGAGCAAAAAAACGGAATCTTTGTTACACCCAGTTTTGAACACCTTACCCAACCAAGTGCAATTTGAAGAACAAAAATAGCAAAACATTCTCTCTGTTTTTTCTTTGCTTTTCAATCTAGCATTCAATTTGTTCAGCCCCCACAACTAGGGGATTCAATAACTTCAGTTATGAAGAAGCACATTAAAAATACAGCAACACCAAAACCCAAAAACACAGCAACAACAAAATACAAAAACAGTCCAAAAAGTAGGACTATGTTGACTATGTTGCACCAATACGGATACGGGTACCGCGATACGATACGGCAAATCTCCAAAAAAATAAGATACGGGTATGGCATCAATACGGCGATTAAAATAATATATATTTAAAAATAATAATATAATTTGAAAATTTGAAAATTGATATTTCATCCATAATAAGTTCAAAACATTAACAAAACACATAACTTCATTCAAATCTCCATAAACAAAGCACAAATTAAACAAAACACACAAAATACAAGTATCCATAAACAAAGCACAAATTAAAACATTAGAAATCACTTCTCAAAGCTCTAACTTCATTCATCACCTGTAAATACCCAACCCATATAGCATATACCTATTATCTAATTAACAACAATTCCAATTTCACAAACTAACCACACAACAATTTTTCAATTTATATACCCAACTAACAAAACAGCAGAGCAGCTTATTAAAAGAAAACGGAAAGAAAACCTTGAGCTGCTGCGTAAGAAACCCTAAATGAATCTGAGATGGCGACGGCCATGGATGCTACAGCTGGGTGCGACGGCCAGGTGCGACAGCCAGGTGCGACGGCCAGGTGCGACGGCGCTAGGTGCGACGGCCAGGTGCGACGGCGCTGGGTGCGACGGCCAGGTGCGACGGCGCTGGTGAGTTCTCTTCCTTCTTCCTTCGTCTTCTGTTTTGTTTGCTGTCTGAATGAGACCCAAAAGACCTAGCCTCTCGATATTGGCAGGGTCTTTGAACTTCTAAGTTTTAATTTTACATTTTAACCCCATATTTTCAATAACTTTCAAAATCACCCCCAAATTTTCCAAATATTTTCGATTTTACCCCCTGACGTATCGAAAACGTATTTCGACTATATCGGAGCCGTATCGTAAAGTCAACAGGTCAGAAAAGTCCACGATATGCCATATGGGGTATCAGATACGTATCGGGGCTGTATCGGTGCCGTATCGTATCGGCAGCATATCGGATACGTGCGTACCCCCAAAAACCCACATATTGGTGCAACAGAGGATGAGGATATGAGTGAGACAGAGAGGACTAAGGAGGCTATGACATAACTGAGGCAAACTGAGAGTTGAGAGAGTGAGCGAGAGAGAGTTGAGAGAGCGCGAGAGAACTAAAAAAAAAGTTAAAAATAAAATTTTTAAAAAGTGAAAATAAACTGGGCGTGCAATCTCCAAAATCTTAAACCCTAAATCCAAAATATCAATTTTAATATGTTTATTATGGAACTTTGAATGTCGAAGAAAGATTATGATATTTTATTATGATTTTCAGTTTTGGGTTGGTTGAACCTTCATTATTTTGCATTTGGTATCCTATTCAAATAGGAAACTCAAAAACTTTGATTTTTCTTAAAAATAAGGAGTTCTTAAATCTATTTTTAAGATTCAAAAACTTATTTGGTATGCGACTGGAAAACTGTTTTCAAATCTTAAAAATTTGAGAACTTGTGGGATGTTAAAACTGAAAAAACAGATATTTTTTGTTTTTAATAATTGGGGTGTTTTTTAGTTGTTCTTGAGTTTGAGTTTTTAAAAATAGGGCTACCAAACGGGCTTTCTTTGTTTTGGACTCAACTTCTGTTTTTAAGTTCAAAAAGTTGGATTCAAGTTAATTACCAAACATGCCCTATTTATTTATGAAGGCCCAAATTCTCAAGTTTTTTTGCCTTTATTAGCTTCTTGTTGTCACAAAAGAAAAAGAGATCAGAGAGGACAGCCTTACCACAGTTAGAACTTAGAACAATTGATGAGATATACTGAATATGTATCTTATATAAATGATGGTTAGTAGTTACCTAATAGTTTAGTTTTCATTCTATTGATTCTCTTGTTGCAACGAGTTTTACGTTCATGTTGTAAGAGTGAGTAAGAGGAATGTTAACTTAGACCATTCATAATTTGAAAATGCGGTGGGCTGAACTTTTAAGCCTATTTTCACAAGTGAATAGGTTCTCTCGAAATTTCTATGGAGTGAAGAGTTTTTCACTAGGATGCTAGAATGAGGGGTTATAGTTAGAGAGTCCTTATAGTGGTAATTTTTCAACCTTGCATACAAAACCAAGTTGTTGCTACTTCCAAGCTTCTTTTTTATTTATCTCATAAACTGAAAAATATCCCATCAAACCAAACACTGTTCCATTCACAACCCAAGTCTTTTCTACCTCAGCTTCTAATTTACTTAAAAACTCAACTTCCAATACTCTGATTCCCTGCTTGTCCCCATATCAGGAGAAACACTTGTGTGCAATGAGAATAACACTGTTTTGCTATCCCTGGCCAATCACGTTATGCCACGTGTCATAACTTTTCCACTTGACTTAGCGTGATTGGCCTTGCTATCTCTGTTTCATATAAGTTTTTATGCCATATTAGACATCGAACTAAAGAAAATGCAAAAAAGATAGAGAAGTATATACAATAAAGAGATTACTTTAGACTATGGTCTCAAGTTTGAACCCCTATGGCACCTTGGTAGTGTGTGTGATCCTCTCTCTCCCTTATAGTTTAGACTCTCACTTGTATTTTTTTTTTTTTAAACATTAAAGAAATTGATACTACATTAGATACCAGTTTCTCATATAGAGAAACCCTTAATTCTTAATTCTAAACAAGAATTTAGAAAAAACGCTTAGAAATTAAATTACATGAAAAATCAAAGTAAAAGAAGAAGAAGAAGAAGAAAAAGAAGAGGAAGGAGAAGAGTGGCCAGTTATGTCTATGTAAGAGCAGTTCTACCTCATTGTGCCATGGTAAAGGGTAAGGGCAAGTAAAGGCAAACATTATTCATGTGAATAGTGACTGCCCTAGTAATTTTTTGATGCATTCCAACCCATTGTCATGACAACCACTATTTACATGAGATATGGGGAGAGGAATTTGTATGGATTTTGGTGTGGGAAGTGATGACCATGGCTAGGTATTTATAGAAAAAAAATTAGAATTTTTTAATTTTTTTTTGGTATTTAAATTGGCTGTTGACATCACGCCGATGTCAACTTGCCCAGGTAGCAGTCCAGGCAAGTCTTGACTTCGGGCTTGCCCAGTTTCGTGGGCCCACTTCTTGCCATGGCAACTTTTCCTTTGTGGGGGTTGTTTTTGAAGCCTAGGCCCATGACAAAAGAGAATGGGTGAAAGTGCTCTAAGTGGAAACATGGGAGGTAGTCATTAGAGTGCATTTGTCTACGTAAGTGGTGCTTCTTGCTCAATGCTTTTTTCAGTTTCTTTTTGCCTTTTTTTCCCTTTATTTGGATGAAGAACATCCCATTGACTTTTTTGAATTATATAATATTTTCGTATCTCAAATATGGGACTCAGGCTGTGATAATTTTTGACGACTTTTCATATCGAAAGGGACAATAGCATACTAAACTTATACATATTACATGGATGGTAGGACTCGAATCAAATGCCTTTCCTGGGGGAGCAATTGCTCCAAACCACTACACTAGTGGGTCCGCTGCAATTTGGGATATTTAGGGCCCGTTTGGTATCCTACTCAAAAAAATGAACTCAAAATATTGATTTTAGGATCTAAAAACTCAGTTGGTATTGAACTGCAAAGTATTTTTAAGATCTAAAAAAATTGAAGTTAAAATTAGAAAATCAGAAACCCTAATTCCCAAATTAAAATTAACAAAACAAAAGGAGAGAGAGAGAGAGAGAGAGAAAATGTAAAATCTCACTTTTTTTGTTTTCAATAATTCTATTTTTGAGTTATTTTTGGGTTTGGATTTTTAAAAATGAGTCTACCAAAAGGATTTTTTTGGGGCTTTGTACACTTTTTTGAGTTTATAAAATTGGATAGAGATAGGGGTGAGTCTAGGATACCAAATAGGGCCTTAGTTATTCCTTTAATTTTCAGAAAATTTTCCATGCCTAACCTGCTGGAGAGGCTTTGCACTTTGTTGCAAAATTTCAATATGGGATTCATTTAAAATGTCTCTCGTACTTAGTGATAAAATTAATAAAATTATCCTCGTACCATTGATAGGTTCATATTGTTTTTAAGTATCACTTTTAATTTTGTTTTATCACCTCTCTTATTCTTTCATACTAGCCCCTTGGCACTCGCTCACGCATGTGCCAATTGGTTTTCTTTTTTCTTTTTTATTTTATTTTTAGAATTAAGAAAAGATAACATGGGTAGTTATGTTCCATAAAAGTAGGACCTATTATCTGATTTTGTTTTTAATTTTAATTTTTTAAAATATGAAAATATGTGAATTTACCATGTTATCCTCATTTAATTAATAATTTTAATTCTTAATGTTTGAATTAACCAAGGGCATTTTTTGGTATTTTGAATGTTTCACCGTTCTCTGCCTTTTGCTTTATATATATAGATTACCTCTTTTTTCTTTAATTACAAAACAATTTTAAATTTTTCTCAAAAAAACGAGCAATTTTAAATTATGAAGGAAAAGAAAGGTGCCAAGTAGGCCTTTAATATGGAAACTGAAGGAGCTTTTTTTTATAAAAAAAAAAAATAATAAATAAAATTTGAAGGAGCCTTTACAATGCTACTATTTTATAACCCATCATTACATGCACTCTATCAGAACTAGCTAGGCTCAAGGCTCGTTATTGCCAAGGTGTCATGGGGGCTCGAACCTGATACCACTGGTCTACAAATTAAGGTCTTTTTTTGGTAAGCTAAATCTCGTTGGCAATAATATGAGACATTTGATTTGCGCCCAATTAGTGAACTATGATAGTGGGTTTCGATACAACGACTTGCTCAAATCTAATTTGTATTATTAATTGGACATAAGAGCACTTCCACCCATTTGTCATGACAAAGGGTAAGGGCAAGGCAAGATTGTGGTGTTTCCATCCATTGCCATGACAACCACTATTCACATGAGATATGAGGAGAGGAATTTGTATAGAGTTCTGATGTGGGAAGTTAAGAATATGACTAAGTAGTTATTTTTAAAAAAATTCTAAAATTTTTAGTTTTTTTTTTCCGTTGCTAATGTCATAGGTGACGTCAGCAAACCCTCAAACCCAGGCAACAGCCCAGACTGTTCTTGCCTTTGGGCTAGCCTGGTTTGATGGGACCCATGATTTGCCAAGGCTGCAGAAGCCCGCTGGAACTACAAATTGGGGCTAGGCCCCCTGTTGCCCTGGCTGGGGGGGCACCGGTGTTGATGCTTTAATAGAGAGAAAACGATTGTACTAAAGTAAAATGAAACTGGGGACAGCTTCAGTAGTATAGTCTCATTTTCATTGAAGACAGTCGCAGTGTTTATATTTATAGTAGTTTGGACCACGTTACTTGTTCCAATCTGGGTGTATAATTGAAAGATGGGGACCAGACCAAACGAACCTGCTCATTGCTATGCCATGCTGTAGTAGTACCATGTTTCTCTATTAATCCAGTTCACACCACCAGGAGAGGACCACTGTGATGACTTGCTTTGCTTCTCATCTCGTACACTTTGTGTGGTTCTCAATCCCTTCTTATGAAATATATAAGAAGCCTTCGTATATATGCACATAATTTAGCTCCATTGCTTCTCTAATCTTGGTAGCCATCATCTAGGTTTTAGATATGTAATACATGAGTTTTTGTCAATCAAGACAAGTTTAAGAGACATGTCACTTTGATTTTTTGAAATTCCTAACACTAAATTGTTAACAACAAAAAAAATGTTTAAATCATCGTAAGCACATGCGCCTTAGTTAAAAGAATAAATATAAGAGATTTTCTATTTAAACCCCACACTTCTCTTAGTTCACCCCGTGTTCTAAGTTCACCCCAACTTTTAATTTAAATTTTAGATATTTATAAAAATACCCAATCCTAGACATGTATTTATAAAAATACCCAAGCACTATTTAAACATAGAAACATACCCAAAATCAACCCCACAATCAACAATTGTATATTTTTTGGGTGTGTTTATAAATGGGTTTTGAGTGTGTGTAATGATGGGTTTTGGGTATGTTTATAAAGTGTTTTGGGTGTTGGGTATTTTTATAATTTCAGCTCCTATTTTGGGTATTTTAGTGAAACTCCCTTTAAATTTTCACAATTTCTAAGTAAACCCCACTATCTTCCCAAACTACCCTTAAATACACCCCAAGCTGAAAAAATAAGAAATAAAAGAGATTTTCTATTTAAACCCCACAATTGCGATCTCAATATGAACTATACCAATATACATCTAATAGTAAGGGATCAATATACATCAAGATGTACATCAAATGAACCAGTAAGCTCTTTCCAATTGTCAATGCGATCTCGATATGGACTATACCAATCAAATGCTTTGAGGTTGGAAATATCAAGCCAACGATTGATAACAGGTGGCATAGGAGGGTGTGGTTGCAAGTGTAGCTGTCAAAATAAAATAAAGTTATCAAATGTGTAGTTAAAACAACAAACAAATTTCACAAGGCAAAACTAGCAGCTATAAATAGAAAAAATTTATTATTATACCTGCACAAAGTGTTTTTCAACCAATCCGATGGAAATTTCCCGACGTTGATATTCAGGCAAAGGGTGACTTTCCATTGGTAGAAACATAAGAGATATGGCATTTGAAAAATGCATCAAGACCACATTGTAACAATTTGCAATAAGGTAACCCATTTCTGGTATGAGCATCCATCTATCTTCTAAAGGGTAATCATCAAAATAATCCAAGCGATACTCAACCTCACGCTTACTTTCAACACTCTGAAAGATAAATTCATAAAGAAATTCATTATTTTTCAACTCATTCAGTGACTTCCTCCTTACTTTACGCCAAGAATTCTCCCCGTAACGTAGCAACCCAGCAATGGCTCTAAGCCACAATTGCCATCAGATTTTACATCTTTGGCCCCCATAATAAATGGCCTTATAGCAGCTAGAAGTTTGTCATTATATTGTTGTGTCAAGTCTTCGGGATTGACAATTTGTTGCTTATGCACCTGAATAAAGGCATATATTTCCGGTGATCAATACTTACATCTACTTCAGAATTCATTGGTTATTCATCATCTAAATCTACATTAGGCTTCTTAATATAATGCCCACCTCTCTCACAACCTAAAGTAACTCTAGCCCTCCTCGTTATAATTTTTCCAGCTCCATCAGACCTTTTAATGACAACTACTATGCCACACTTTCGTCCTTGCACAAGACTCCAATTAAGCAATGCTTCTCGACTATTAAATATCTATATAAAAGCATATATGGTAGTTGTAAAAGATTATCAACCACTCAGAAGTTACAACATCATAATAATAGTTTATTTACCTCATCAGTTGTGAATTGTTTAGTTGTGTCCAAAACACTTTCTGTCCTGGTATCATGGCTTGGAGTAAAAGTAATTTGTTCTGGTTGCTAAAAAAAAAAAAACAATTGCATCAATACCAAAAGTGTGCTCCTTTCAAACTTAGTGTACTGTACCAAAAGTGTGCAGGACCTTTCAATACCAAAAGTGTTTGTATTATTAATATTAATAATAGAAAATCTCTAAAATATATAGTGTCTAATCAGTATATTGGAACATACTTCCTTTAGAAGAACCAAGTAAAATATGAGAATGTGCTCAGGTAAGGTGCTATTCAATGAAGATCAAACAGACTTTTAAGAGAAATTGATTCAATGAGATAATGATCAGAAACAACATCAGAAAATGATTTTGCTTTACTGTACATCTTTATATTTCACATGATTCATATGCATAATCAACAAACGAAGTCCATGAACATTATAGCCTTCGATCTGTCAGGCTAACATTTGGCATATAAATTTTAGCATCTTGGGGATATCTTGTAATGCAAGAATATGATGAAAAATCACTTGCAAAATCCGAGAATTTAAAAATATGGCCGAGTTAAACAATAAATCCGAGGACTCAGTTGCATAGAGCAAGGAATTCCACCAAGTTGCTTGGTGAATTAAAAACATAACACCAATTGCTTCATGATAGAAGAAAATCAGAGAGAGATTATAATTATAAACCAGTTGATGAGCCTAAATATGTATGCATATTTGCTGAGTGAAGGGACATTACGTTTTATATCAGTTATGTGTGTAAGTATACAGATATGCAGAGATCAGACTAATATTCAAAGATGTTGAAAGGTTAAGGAAACAACTTTGTATTGAATTTGCATGATGAGAAATAAGCAAAATATAAAGGTGTTGAGGATAGTGTCAATTAGGGGTGGGCATCGGGACCGGAAAACCAGAACACCGAACGGAACCGGTGAAAAAAAACCGGAAAAAAAAACCGGTTGACCAAAAAAGTCAACAAATTGGACCGGAACCGGACTGAACCGGTTCCAACCGGTTTCGGTTCCGGTTTTACACCACACCACACCGGACCGGTATATATATATATTTTTATTTTTACAAAATTTTAAAATCTAATGCCATATTTTAAATGTTATAATCACTATTTTTCCAAGTTCAACTTCAAAAAATTTCTAAATGTATGAATTGGATTATTTGTTAATTTTTAAGCCAAAAAAATAAGTTATTTATTATAATTTTTTAATTAAAAAAATTTAAAAAAATAATAAATTAATAATCCGGTTCAAAATCGAAACCGGTCAGAACCGAACCGATCGGTTTTTGATTTTTTTTGCCTAAATCGGACCGAACCGGACCGATTAAATAGTACCGGTTCCGATCCCGATTTGAGGTGAGAATTGGACCGAACCGGACCGCGCCCACCCCTAGTGTCAATTTTACCTTCATGGTCTCCTCGTTTATGATAAGAACCTTTGCCCAGCATACACTATGAAGAAACTCAAGTACTTTATCAAATTTATTTCTCCGAGAGACACCAAAAAATCCTCTACTTTCTCCAAACTCGTAAATGTTGTAGTCTGACCACCCTGTATTGGAAAATTCAATTTAAAACTAAAAAATAAAATTAAAAAGTCACATAATCTTTAAAATAAAATGAAATGAAAAATAGAAATGCATCTTCCCCTCCCCACCCCTATCCCCACCGCCTGTACCAACCCCAACACACCCAAGTAGACATACCATCCACCATCTTTTTGTTATTAAAAATTTTGTTTTTCCTTTTCTATAAAATTCTTATTCAAACATTTAGATATAAATAATATATAAAATAAAGCTTTAATAGTAAATTAAAAATAAATAAATAAATAAATAAATAAAATAAGTCAAGAGTAAGAAAGAAAGCTTGGTATAGTGAAAGCACGTCAAAGACGCTGTCCTAAAGTCTTTGTAGCCTCCCTACGTGCAGGTAATGACGGTCTACAAGACTCCAAGATACGACCCCAATATGCAGGCTCAAGGTCCGCTATGAGCACGTTCACAATCGGATAGAAATCTCTAAGCCACAGAACCGTTTCCCAAAAATAATAATATGGAAAGTAGGGAATATATGAAAGTATAAGAATAGAGAAATCTGATTGTGGTATGTTCAAAAGTGAAGGAGGAGTGGCCTTTAATAGGCATCCAACACTCTAACCTCCAGACACATTAAACCAGAAAAATTAAGGTAATGAGTAGAAAATAAAAACTGAAAATTTAAACAATTGTAACTCCTATAATAAATAAAAGAAAACAACCAAAATATTAAAACAAAATCAAAACGTTAAATTTTAAAAACCGTTCAAATAATAACACTTTCTCCCCACCCAACCCAACACGAGCCAAGCCGCTACACCATTCACCATCTCTCTGTCCCTCTCTCTTTTCCTCGCATCTCCTCCTTCCCCCTCACCTTTCGTGAAGAAACCAACAGCCCCTCCCCCCTCACTTTTTGTGGAAAGGGAGTGGATTTTTCTTTTATTTAAACAATTAAATAATTGTCTGATCAAAAGTAAAATTAAACACTTATGTCGCTAACATGCCATGTCTTTAAACGGTTAGATTATTAGGATAGTCAAGATTTTGCAAAAAGCAAGAAAATGCACAAAATCTAAATGTAGAGGCTCGGAATCCATTTAACCACCATGAGAGAGAGAGAGAGAGAGAGAGAGAGAGAGAGAGAGAGAGAGAGAGAGAGAGAGAAATAGATAGAGATGGTAATTGTATCAAGAGAATAAATTTATGCAAATTTGATGGAACCAAGACATGTTCGATATAGTAAGAATGATATAGATTTCATGTTACATATTAAAGTGTGTTTCGTATTCTTATAACATTGATACTGTGACGTGATTTATGTTTTCATGAAATGTTTATATTAACATATAAGTGTGTAATAAGCATGCATGACAGATGTGAAACTATTTTAAGAAATAGAGTATGTGACCTTAGCACTAGCAAATTTGCATAAGGAAACATATTTCTAAATAATTTTAACATAAAACACTAACCCTATAGTATTAGTTTGTTCTAATAATAGAACATGAACTAATTGATCTTAACGAATATTGGAAATGCAAACTACTTAGAAGTATTATCACATTAATTTCCATCAACAAATTTCGTTCAAGGCCGCCACGCTACCAAGTTCCTCAGGGGTCCAAGCCATCCCCGTGGTGTGACACCGAGCCAGCACCACGGTGCAACGCTGAGCCACCATCCTCATGGTCCCATGGTCATATCTGCCAATCCACCCCATGGTGCCATGTTTGAAACTTTTGGCCATCCAAGTGGTGTTGCGGCAGTGACCAGGAATCATCCTCTCGGCCTCACAGCCAAGTTTGGGGTTCTCACCCATGGCGATGCCATCACTCATGGTGAGGCCTCTAACACCGTTGGCACTTACGCCCTTCCTCGGCAATCCCACTGTCACCTTTAGGCTTATCTTGGAGCAAGTGCATCTGTACCCTCCTATGTCGTTGTGCACGATGTTCATGGCACTTGGTCACGCCTCTATTGAAACCTTAGGTCGTGTGGAACTCAGCTCCACACAATTCACTCCTACTGATCCAAACAGTCACACAGATCTCAATCGCAAGGTTTACGAGCTGGCCAAGAGGTTCGAGGACCCAAACAACTTGGTCGATCGGCTACTCGAGCAGATTGACTTGATTCACAACTTCGGATTTGGACCTATTGGTGAGGAAAGAAGGATGGACAAGCACACATCCAAGAGACTCGAGAGATCCCATGGAGATTGCCCAGGAACTGGCAGACGAGGTGGAGGACAGGAACATGCTAATCTGTGACCAGAGTAGGGCAAGTGTCCGTTCGAGATTAGGCATGTAGACTAATGTGCACTCAAGGTTGGGAGCACGATCCAATGTTCACACCCACTTGGGCCCACAAGGAACCGTTCTCTCAAGGTTAGGCCCACAATGAGACTAGCCACATATGGCTCTTCAAGGAGAACATGAGGGAATACACTTACCAGGTCATAGCGAAAGAGCGGATTCCAGGCTACAAGCCACAAAAATCCTTTCACAAGTTCAACCCACCAACACACCACACCGGCAGGGTAGCCAAACAGACCAACCCCTTTAGCAAATGAAAAGGTTACTCAACGACGTCGACGTCAGGGATGTTCTCAATGCGAGTCGCATCCCTTGCGAGTGGAGGACGTCGAGAAGCTTGTGAACGAATGACTTTGAAACCTAAAGGTCGGAGGATACTTGGAAGACGCTATGCGCCAAGAAGTAAACTAGTTGAACCCTTCTCTATTCACCGACAAGATTGAGCAGGCAACTTCCCCAAGGCAGTTCACAACACCTTCCTTCACACCACTCAAAGGGGATTCCGATCCTGAAAGCCATCTAAAGCACATTAGGAGTACCATGATACTCTACAAGGGCAATGATGCACTGAAGTGCAAGGTGTTTGCCATGACCTTGTAAGGAGCAGCTAAAGATTGTTTCCATACTCTGGCGCCAAAGTCTATCTACATCTTTAGGGAGCTAGCTCTCTTCTTCACGAAGGAATGCACTTCATACCTGGTGATCAAAAAGCAGTCTGGTCATCTCTTCACCATAAAGAGGAAGCATGATGAGTCTCTCTGAGACTACATCAAAATATTCAAGGTGGAGAAATCCAACATAGTGGGATGCGATGATCGAATATCATGCTCTGCTTTTAAGAAGGGCTTACCTACTGAGCACGAATTGACCGTTGCTTCAAGTCAGACTCTGGCTGATGCCTTCGCATGAAGAAATCTAGCAATCAAGCTGACCAATAGCAAAAGGGGGCAAGTGAAAAGAATGGCAGATCCTACAACATAAATAATGAAGGAAAGTGCAAGTTGCGACTTACTGAAGGCGGCTCTTCAGCTGGTAAGACTTACACATAATTTACGATTCCGATCAATCAAATTCTCAACTAGGTGAAAGACAAGTCATTAGTGGAGAGGCCACCACCAATGAAATCTGATCTCGCCATGAGAGACACCTCCAAGTATTGCGCATTCCATCGGACGGACGGATACTATGCCCGTGACTGCAAATCATGAAAGAAGCATATTGAGGAATTAGTAAAAGAAGGCCATTAAGAAGGCTTTTCAGTAGATCAAAGATTGTGATGCTGCTAAGGAACTCACTGTGAATGTCATAAGGATCAGTGTCATCCTAGTTGACTCCGGTGAGTCTAGGATGACCATTAAAGAAAATAAGAGAAAGATCAAGCAGGCGACAACAGTCTCCCAAGTCTTAACCAGCTGCCTAATTAAGGAAGACGATCCCGTCATTCGCTTTTTTAAAAAAAAGGACTTGCTCAGACTTGATCTATCACACGATGATGCCTTTGTCATCATCATTCAAGTTGTGCAGGCAATGGTTGACCATATCCATTTAGACGAAGGCAGTGCAACCAACATACTGCAACTTTCAGTTGTTCAGCATATCGACATAGAGAACCTGATCAACAAGTCCACAGACCGTTGACTAGCTTTAATGGATTAACTTTGACTACTGTGGGCACAATAGACTTAGATGTCTATTCTCCATTAGTGATCAATACGCAGACTTTCATGATCATCAAGGCAATCTCCCCTACAATGGCATATTTGGCAGGCCATGGCTAAGCAAGATAAATGCAGTCTCTTATTCTAGGCATAAAAAGATACGCTACCTAATCCATGGGGGGGCATCAGGCATATCCACAATGATCAAGCGATGGTGAGAAGATGCTCAGCCCAAGGGCTGAAAGGAAGCAAGCAAGCGAAGTTCATTCCTGTCAATTCAACAAAAGAGAAAAGGAAAGAACCTGTCACTTCCTAATAGCAATTACCGAACCAGGATCAAGAAGAACGGGTCCACCCTGAGGCTTCTACTGAAGAAGGATGAAAGCCCGATGACGATGTTGAACTTATAGTTATTGATCATGACAAGCCAAAGAGGAAAACGTGAATCGGCTCTCGACTCAGCATAGAGGAGAAAGTGAAGTTGACCACCTTCCTTCAAAACAACAAGGATGTGTTCACATGGTTGCCATACGACATGCCTTGCATCGACCCGCAGGTCATCTGCCACAGCTTCATGTCAATTGAGCCAATAAGCCAGTTGCCCAAAAGAGATACAACTACGCTCTCAAGCAAATTGCCATCATTGAAGCCAAAATTGACAAGCTCCTAGCTGTCGGCTTCATCGAAGAGGTCATCTACTCCGAGTGGCTAGCCAACGCAAATGAAAAGTATGTGTAGACTACACAGATCTCAACAAGGCATGCCCAAAAGACAACTTTCCTTTGCCAAGAATCGATCAACTAATGGATTCAACCTCTAGGAATCAGCTGCTCAGCTTCATGGATGCATACTCCCGCTACAATCAAATCATGCTGCACGACTCCAACAAAGCAAAGACTTCTTTCATAATCGAAAGGGGTATCTATTGCTACAAGGTCATGCCCTTAGGGGTGGGCACGGTATGAGATGACATGGGATAGAGGTCATCCTGGTGTCAATCTCGAATAGGGGAATCGGTATGGGATGACACAGGATGGGAGTTTTTGAAAACACGTTCAAATCATACTGGACCCAAACGAGATCGGATGATTCGGTATCAATGTTGATACCGTAAAAAATCTGCAAATTTTCATAAATCAAGTGTAATACAACAAAATAAACAATCAAGTCAAGAGTCTTGATTCAAGACCAACCAAGAAATGGAAATCTCATACAAAGTTCAAGTGAAATGAAAATCAAATCTCATATAGGCTTTTACAATAAATCAAGCCTAATAACAAACAAAACAAACAATCAATCAAGAGTTCAAGTTCAAGACATGTCAAATTACAAAGCAAGAAATGAAAAAATCTCACATAGACTTTTACAAAACAAATCAAGCCAAATTAAGTACAAACTTCAAAGCAAGAAATGGAAATATTAAATGGCATGTCCCTTTCCCTTTGGATCTGCCCCAAATGTGTTTGTATTGGTGGCAGCAAATGTGTTTGTACTGGTGGCAGCAGCTTTAGTACTTGCATATTCTGCCAAAAATAAATCCACACATGTTCTTATAACCAAATGCAACATTATAAAGTAATAAACAATTATGAAGTAATAATTTATAAACATAGTAAACATACCTAATTCAACACTCTCATAAAACTCATATTTTTTAGGAGTAGGTTCATCTTCTAAATTTGTGCAAATGGCATCTCCCTTCAACTAATTTTGCATACATATCAATGCCTCCACTGATATAGGAGTTAATAAACTCCTAAATGCATCAATTACTCTTCCCCCAGTGCTAAAACAACTCTCAGATGCCACTGTTGATACTTGAATGGCAAGAATATCCTTTGCAATAGCTGCCAACACAGGGTACTTAGGACCATTGAGCTTCCACCACAACAAGATGTCAAAAAATACCTCTTTGGTTGTTAATTCCAAAGGATCATGCCAGTAGGTATCCACTTCATGTGCAACCACAACCTCTTCACTCTCTTCCACCACCTTTATCCAATCATCCATTATATCATCAACATCTTCTGAATTTGCATTCACTGTTTGTGGAGCAGAATTCACATTTCCACTTCTCATGTGAATTCCACCATCCAATCTAGGTGCATATTCTTCATACATAGACATCAACACCGCCTTTATCTCTGTGGTTTTTTCTTTTCCACTTCTGCATCATCAAACTTCTCCTTCTTAAATAGATGTGTCACATGCCTAAGCTTGAATCTAGGGTCCAAAACAATAGCAACAACCAACAGCACATTCATATCTTCAAATTTGACAAAGTACTTGTTATATTTTTCTCTCATTTTGCTTGCCATATCAATCAACACTTTTTCTGCTTCTGAACCAGTGGTCATCTCAGGTAACACAAACAATTTATCAATCTCTTTTTCTATTGCTAAAATAGAATGAAAAGCTTTGTTGACAATGGGGGTGCAAAGATGCACTCACCTTCAGTGTGACCTCATTAAAAACTCTCAAGAACTTCACAAAAACAGTAGCATTCTCCCAATCATCTTTACTTGGTGGTCCAACCCTAATATGCTTAGTATTGCTCACAACCACACCATCCTCATCAACTTCATGTTCTGGTTCCTTGAACTAAGCCAAGAAAGGGTTGTCCTCATCATCCCCCATTCTTACAAAAGCCTTTTTATATTTTAAGCCTGCATCCAACATTATAAATGTCGAACTCCACCTTGTGGGGACATCCATGCAAACCATACCTTTGATGGACAATCCCTCTGCTTCCACACATGTTTTAAAAAACTCCAACCTTTGAGGAGAAGACCTAACATACCTAACTGCATTTCTAATGGCCAAAATAGACTTAGAAAGCCTCTTCAAACCACTAACTACAATTAAGTTTGTGATATGAGCAAGACATCTCACATGTAGGTACTTCCCTTGCAAAACAGGTTCTGCTTTCGCCCTTCTATTCAACTTTGACCTAACCCAATTTATAGCAACTTTATTAGCAAATGCATTATCCACAGTTATAGCCAAAACCTTTTCTATCCCCCACTCAAGTAAACAATTTTCAATGAGCTTCCCTATTGTTGGCCCTTGGTGATTTGAAATCACACTAAAGTTCAAAACCCTCTTGTGCATTTTCCACTCAGAATCAATGAAATGGGCAGTTAACACCATATAATTACAGTTTTGGACACTAGTCCAAGTATCAGTAGTGAGGTAAACCCTAGTTTCCCTCAAATCTTTCTTCAACTTCAACCTATGCTCATCATACATTTTTAGAAATTGTCTTACAATTGTTCTCCTGCTAGGAACATTGAACAAAGGGCAAGCAACACTGCAAAATTTCCTAAAACCCTTCTTCTCTACAAAACTGAATGGAAGCTCATCTATAGTAATCATCTCAGCACAAGCTTCCAAAACATCAGTCTGCACAAACCCCCTGGCTACAAGCTTGTTACCTTGACTCTTATCACCACTAATTATCTTCTGGGTTTTGTCAACATTTGCAGGGTAATATCTGCAATACTTTCTAATGTGGTTAAGCATTCCACTTATCCCATTTTTCCCACTATCCACAGCATAATCTCCTAAAGGACCTTTAGGACAATAGACACATTTTTCTCTCTTATGAACCACTTCAACTTCCATAATTTTCCCTGTTGCATCTTTTTTTTTTTTTTTTTTCCTTTTTCTTGTCCTCATATGTAATAAAATGATCCCAAACCCAACTACGTTTCACACCTCTAGGTTTAGTTCTGAGTTGATTTCACTTATTGAGTCATCATCATCATATTCAGTTTGAGGTGGCACTGGCACTACTGCTCCTTCTGCAGATTGGGTTGGATATGGTGCAAATTGTGTTGGTGGTGGTGCCATCTCAAATGATGGTGAGGTTCCTGTTGAAGAAGCAATATATCCAGACTGCATGCAGAGAACAGAAGTATCAGATGGATATTATTAATAGATTCCTAGTTAGAAGCTTAGCAAAAGTGGTAATAATAGTAAAAACAAATTTCGGGGCCTCTTACCATTCCAAATTCCCAATTGGGGCTTCGGGCTAGGTTGGAGAGCTGCAGATGCAAGAATAATATACCTGCAAAGCTGCATCAAATAACAGTTTCAGATTCATGCATAGAACAATTTCTCAATTTTGAAAACACAAAACCAAAACCAGCAGTTTGATTGCTCTAATTCTCAGAATATACAGAATGAATTACAACATAGAGACTTAGCTTTTATATGCTATTAAAAACAAAACTAAACACACTAAAAACCATCTAACTATATTGGAATTACAGCAGCTTTTATATGCTTTTAATTTGGGCAAACAAAGCTTGTTTACTGTTGCTAATCCCGTACATACATTCGAGATACATTGAATTATACCTCTATACATCCATCCTAAATAATAAGAGAATTTATACCATATGGAATTAATAGATTCATGTCTTCCCACGCATGCTTACAGAACCAATTCATGTCTTCCCAAAATCAAAACAATTTCTCAAATTTGAAAACAAATAATTGCAAACCAAAACAACTTTCCATATATTATGAATACCTGAGAATCTGATATCGGACTGAAATTGGTAGCAGAGGGTATTGGGCTTGAAGAAGAAGATCCCACAAAAACACCCTGATTTTTCTACATAGAAATTCAGAGAGACTTTGGGTTGGGGCTTTCCTTTTCCATTGGTTTGGAGAAGAACAGAGAGAGAGAGAGAGAGGGGGAGGGGGAGGAGGAGGAGGAGGAAATGATGAGATCTATTGATGTTGGAACTTGGAGGAGTTGAGAATGGATTCAATTTGATTGAGAAAGGAGAAGAGAAGAGAAGAATTAGACAGAGGAAAGGAAAGGAGGAAAAAACGCAGAGAAACAAAGAGGGAGTCGACGAAATATCTGTGGACTCAGAGTAGGGTAGAACTGAAATTAAATTAGGGTTAATAAAACTCATTTACTGTTGGGTACGGTATGACACCAACCGGGATCACAAATGTGGAATCGATGTCGTGCCAAACAGTAACGGGATGACACGATATCATCCCGTTTACACGTCAACACCAAACGAGACAGCACGAGATTGGCACGGTTTGGCACTGTTTCGGGATGGTTTCGATATTCCGATTTTGATGCCCACCCCTATCGAGAATGATCCAATACCTCAAAAAAGTTCAAGAACTTTTTAAGTCATTTCCCATCTTCACCATCCAACAAGTTCCCCGAGCTGAGAACATTTGTGCCTATGCATTGGCAAGCGTAGGATCAGCTTTGGACACCTAGTTTAGGTGCTTGATCCCGGTAGAGCATCTTGATTAGCCAAGCATTGAAGACGCAGAGCAAACAGACTTGGTGAATGAAAATTGGCCAAGCATTGAAAACCTAGCTGGCAAGAACCCACAATCGACTACTTGGTGAATGAAAATTGGCCAAATCAAAAGTCCGAAGCCAGAAAAATCCAGTAAAAAGCGGCAATGTACTACATGAAGGATAACAAGCTTGTCCGCATATCATATTATGGTCTTCATCTTACATGCATAAAGTATCCCCAAACTCTCAAAGTGCACTGCAAGATTCATGACATCGAATGTTGAAATCATTTTGGGGGCATGTCACTCGCCCATAAGACTTTCAGCATGAGCTACTACCACTACTACAAAAAATGCAAAAGACGACGGGAATTCACCGTCGTGAATTTGGTTTTCAAACCGTCGTAAAATCGAGCGACGTCTTTTGCAAAGTAAAACCACGACGCGAAATCACCGTCGTTGGTATTACAAACCACGTCATTAACCAAAAACAACCGACGTCTGTATACTGAAAAATGAACCAAAAAATTGTCCTGGAGAAGTATAGACGACGTATGTTATACAACATACGTCGTGTAAAACTATACAATACGTCTTTAAATAAATAAAATATGACGTTATAAAATTATACGACGTCTAATATATGTTTATAACCGTCGTGAAATTGTATTGCCACTTCGTTTTTTCCATTCATATTGACGTGGAAATAGCGGTTAGGGTAAATCACCGTCGTTGTTTTACCAAACAACGTCATTTAAAAATAAAAACCGACGTCTGTACACTAAAAATGAAACAAAAATTGTCCTGGGAGTAGAATACACGACCTATTGTAAACAACAGCCGTCGTGTAAAATAATACAATACGTCCTTAAATAAATTAAATCTGACGTTATTAAAGTATACGACGTCCAATATATATATATAACCGTCGTGCAATTGTATTGCCACTTCGTTTTTTCCATTAATATTGACGTGGAAATAGCGGTTAGGGTAAATCACCGTCGTTGTTGTACCAAACAACGTCATTTACAAAGAAAAACCGACGTCTGTACTCTAAAAATGAACCAAAAATTGTCCTAGGAGTAGAATAGACGACCTATTTTATACAACAACCGTCGTTTGTATATATATACTACGTTTTTAAATTAATAAAATATGACGTTATTAATATATACTACGTCGTATATATCTATATAACCGACGTGGAAAATATGTTAAGCTCATGACTTACGACCTATTTATTTCTATTATCGACGTAGTATGTGATATACAACGTCGTGATAATGTAAAAGACAGCCGTGTTTCTCTATTTATACGTCGTCTTTATTAAAATAATAGTCGTCTAATCCATCCAAGACGTCGTCTTTTGTAACGTTTAGGTTCGATATTTGTCTTTTTAGACGTCGGTATTATTGTACTGAAGTCGTGTTATTTGTAATTACATGTCGGCTCTTTATCCTTCTCCGACGTGATATCGTTAATAACTGTTTCACAATAACGTCGACTTTTTGCACTTTTAGTTCGCTTTTAGACGTCGGTAAATTCAATGACGTCGTTGAATGATCCAAAACGTCGTTTTTAATTGACAATTTTATGACAACAGACGTCTGTTTTTCACAGTTTTATAAGGACCGTCGTTTTATAATACTGAACCAGTATTTTATGTACTGATTGTTTTGTGTCCAAAACCTGCATAATGAAAGTGAAGAAAACACATTACAATTTATTACAAAATTAATGTCATACAGTAGTGCTGTTTAGGGCATAAATAATTTCATAAATTACAAGAGCATCATTCAATCCATATATCTTCACACCCATCTCGAATATTTTGACTCCCAAACTCACCCACTAGTTCATCAAATGTGTCAACATTTGGCATCCCTCTAGTAAATGGCTCACACTCAATTCTCACATCACCTAAGACATCATCACCAATAACATCATCATTATATTCTCTATTAGGTGCTGATAACACTACCGACCAACCATGATGCATCGGGTCGTCAACAAAAAATACTTGTTTGACTTGAGAAGCCAAAACAAATTGGTCATTCCTATGTCCAATTTTACTCAAATCTACAAGGGTAAATCCAAGTTCGTCGACTACAAGGCCGGAAGTACTATCTATCCAATCACACCTAAAGACTGGGATTGTAAACTTTTGGTAGTCAAGGTCCCAAATTTCTTGAATGACACCATAAAAACCCATATTTGAGAGAATTGGGTTTTTATCCTTGGCACTAGCAACTTGCATGGTATGTGCAAGTAAATAAACTCCACTATTTTGAACTGTCCGCACATCATCTTGTGCCTTGATGTTAAATTTAACACCTTTAATAAGATAGCTCCTATATAATGGCACTGCCATGTTTGGACCAGCTGCTAGCCACCTTAAATTTTCTGATATCCCATGATTGCGTCCCTCATCAAGTTCACTTTGAACCTGCAAATTAATCATATCTTAATTCAATCTAACATAGAAAGAAGAAAATTAAAAGTCCAATATGTTATTGAATAACATATACCTTGAAGTGTAGCCATTGAATAAAAGTGCTATTGTGCTTATCTTGCAGCCACTTTGTTCTCTTTCTAAATTTTGGATAAGCGGCCTTGATGTGGATCATATGTTCCCTACATGACACGAAAAATTCAAGCATTACGATCCCAAACATATAAGATAAACATAAGGAATAATTTAAAATGGAAACTTAAGGAATAAAACTCATACTCGATATAAGGTAGAACTTCCTCCGTATTCTCCAAGACATATAGATGTGCTTGGTTCAACAGGTCCCGATCAACTAAGCTCACTGTGCAACCTGATAATGGCTTTGAAACTCCTATCTTCTGACTTGATGGCACTCCAATTGTACTAATATCAGATAAATGTTCAGTGCAAAATTCTACAGCTTCTTCAGCTATATAACGCTCCGCAATGCAACCTTCGGGATGAGTACGGTTCTGAACATACCCCTTTAGAACTTTCATATATCTTTCGAACGGATACATCCATCTACAATAAACTGGCCCACATAGACGAACTTCTCTGACAAGATGTACTACTAGATGAACCATGATATCGAAGAATGAAGGTGGAAAGTATTTTTCAAGCAAACACAAAGTAACTACTACATCTTCTTCCAACTTATCTAGCTTGGAAACATCAACCGTCTTTGCACATATAGCATTGAAGAAGAAGCACAAACGAGTTATTGCATACCTTGCAGGCTTCTCCAAAACAGAACGAATTGCCACAGGTAGCAATTGTTGCATTAAGGTATGACAATCATGTGATTTAAGGCCAAGAAGTCTTGAATCTTGTAAAGATACAAGATTTTTTATATTTGAAGAATAACCTTCAGGGACCTTCATACCATAGAAAGAATTGCAAACCGCTCTCTTCTCTGCTCTTGACAAATTCCAAGGCCCTGGAGGCAAACGAGTACTTCTTTCTCCATACTCGGGTTGCAAATCAGTTTTGACCCCCATGTTCAATAAATCTAACCGAGCAGCAATCCCATCTTTATTTTTTCCAGGGATCTCCAGCAATGTACCAATGATACTATCACAAACATTCTTCTCAATGTGCATAACATCGAGGACATGCCTCACTGGAAGGTATTTCCAATACTCAAGATCAAAGAATTTTGACTTCTTCTTCCAACAAACTCTGTCACCATCATTTTCACCTCCACCTCCCCCTTTTTTCGATCCCCATATGTAATTAATATCTTCAACCATTTGCAGCACTTCTTCTCCCGTTAATGGCTCCAGAGCCGTGCCATATTCAGGTTTCCCATTAAAAGCTGCACGTTGCCTCCTATATGGATGATTAATTGGTAACCATTTTCTATGCCCAATGTAACAAATTTTGTGGCCATTTTTCAACCTGTGACTAGGTGTATCATCGCCGCATATTGGACAAGCTTTATATCCTTTAACAACACAACCAGATAAGTTTCCATAGGCGGGAAAATCATTAATGGTCCACAGTAATGCAGCTCTGAGTGTAAAATATTCTCCTATGTGTGCATCATACACTCCTCTAATCCCATCCCACAAAGATTTTAAATCATCAATCAAAGGCTCCAAGTAGACGTCTATATCATTTCCGGGTTGTTTAGGACCGGAAATCAATAAAGTCAACATCATGAACTTTCGTTTCATGCACAGCCATGGTGGGAGATTATATGTAACTAAGATAACTGGCCAGCAACTATATCTGCTACTTAGAGAACTGTGGGGATTGAATCCATCAGATGAAAGAGCCAATCTCAAGTTTCTCGGCTCATTACCAAACTCGGGCCATTTATCATCAAGAAGTTTCCAAGACGGGGAATCCGCCGGATGAGACATCTGACCATCAATTGATTTTCTAGCAGCATGCCAAGTCAAATTCTTAGCTGTCTCATGTGATTGAAACATCCTTTTAAACCTTGGAATTGGAGGAAAATACCACAACACCTTCGCTGCCACACCCTCTTTCAAGAATCCATCTTTGGTTTCCTTCCACCTTGAGATACCACAACTAGGACAATTAGTTGAATCTTCATACTCCTTCCTATACAAGATGCAATCATTGGGGCATGCGTGGATTTTCTCATAACTCAGCCCCAATGCACACAGAGTCTTTTTTGCCTCATACATAGAGGCCGGTATTGTATTTCCTTCTGGAAGCAACTCGCCCTGAAGTATCAATAATTCTGTAAAACATACATCACTCATCCCATGTTTTGCCTTCAAATTATACAACTTCACTAATGCCGATAACTTGGTGTACTTTCTACAACCAGGGTACAATGGTTGATCTCCATCCCCAATCACATTAGCAAACTCATAAGGATCCGATCCAAAATCACCAAAATCATTATCATCCATCTCTATTTCTTCAGACACAAAACTGTACCTACTATGGTCATCATCTTCTTCAACATTTCTACTAGCATTACTAGTTGCAATTGGTTCCCAAGGTTCTCCATGAAATGTCCAATTCTTATAGCTTTGGTCAACTCCATTAAAGTATAAGTGATCCCTTATAATTCCAACCCCAAACAATTTCAAATTCGCACATTTAACACATGGACAACGGATATGCGTTGTAGTTAGAAGATTTTCCACAGAAAATTGCAAAAATGCTTCCACCCCTAACTCATATGCCTTCGATCTTCTATCCGAGTGCATCCATGACTTATCCATCTTGGACACTATATCCTATTATCTATAATAAGGTGAAAAGACAAGCAATGACTATCACTATAGCAGATTATATAAGGTTTTAATAGCAAATAATATAGTATACAGACGACGGTTTTTAAACAACAACAGACGTATTACACATATATAGACGACGGGTTTTAAAAACACGTCGTCTAATGCTAGCAAGAAACAGACGCCAGCGAACTTTAACCACGACGGTAGTTAAAACAAGCGTCGTGGTATATTTTTATAGACGACGGTTTGTTAAAAAAACCGTCGTCGTATGCATAAAAAGGATTTCGAAATCCCAGTTTATTTTCAAGAACCCAGAATATATTCAGAACACAACATATACATTAATTTTTATGTAGGGTATTAAGAACACAACATATACATTAATACTAAGCACGAAACCAACATATACTACGCATGAAAACATTAAATCCATTCCCGATTCATAATAACAGAGAGTATTAAAAGATCCGACAAGATTAAACCCTAAACCCGATTCATGAAAACATTAAACATTAAATCCATTAACCCATACCGTCGACAACATTAAAAAATCACAAAACCCTTTACCACAGAACTGAATATCATTCAATGAATTTACAAGCATGAGATTAGGGTTTGCACTTACAGGTAGGCAGAGCTCACAGCTTATGGCCAACTTGGTTTCGACGGAGTTGTAAACTTGGCCAACTTGGATTCGACGGAGAGACTAACTTTGAAGTGAGAGAGCGGAGCGAAATGTTTTAGGACACAGACTATGGTCAACTTGTATAAGAGTTAGAGCGAAATCTGAAAATTTTAGGTCGAGCTGAAATTTTTAGAAAGCGCGTTTTTTAAAAAACATCGACGGAAACAAAAACATAATCGTCGTTAAAGGTTCACCATAAACATGACGCTTATTTTAAAAATAACGTCGTTGTAAATATGCTTACGACACAAAACCAAACTACCGTCGTTAAAAGTTCAACATAAAGAAATTTGCCCTAAACCCTAATAAATAAAACCTAAATTATATATATTGTTTTTACAAATAATTTTTCAAAACGGATTAGGGTTTTATGGCCTAAAATATCTCGTCCATAAAACCCTAAACCCTAATCCCTTTTCTAAATTTATATAAACCCTAAACCCTAAACCCTAAACCATTAAAGTATAAGTGAGTTGTGACTCATGATAACATTTTAATTTTTGGTGGTAATTTTAAATTTGTATAACTCAAACTATATTTTTTAAAGCTTAAGGGGGAAGAAAATATTGCAATGACTTCATAGGAGTTGACGTTGCATTTTTTGGATTAATTTTACATTTATTATGAATATTTCGAATTAAATAGAATAAAATATTATTAATAAAACCCACAAACCACGTCCTCTTTAATAAATTAACGACGTTTTAACTAATATAAACGACTTAATTTTAAAAACAAACGTCGTTTAGAGTTCAAACCATGGCCATTTTTACAACTAAAACGACGTACAAACAATTTTCCACGACCTAATATCTTAACCTCTCGCCGTCTAATGTCAATCAAACAACGTCATCTATATAATTAATAGCGTCGTTTTAACATCCATTTACGTCGCGTTTTTAAAAAATATGACGTTGTTATTTGTGTACAACGTCATTTTAAACAAACCAGGGTTTAGAAATGCGCTCTTCGTAAATCATCGACGGAAAAAAAAACACCGTCGTTAAATATGACATCCATACCCTAAACCCTAAACTCTAAACCCTAAACCCTAAACCCTAAACCATAAAATATAAACCCTAAATTATATATATATATGTTTAAATAATTATAGAAAAGGATTTATGGTTTTAGGGCCTAATATATATTAACCATAAACCCTAAACCCCAAAAATAAACCTTTATCCCCCTAAACCCTAAACCCTAAACCATTAAAGTATAAGTGATGTTGTGACTCATGAAAACATTTTTCTTTTTGGTGGTAATTTTAAATTTGTATAACTCAAACTTAATTTTTTAAAGCTTAAGGGGGAAGAAAATATCACAATGACTTCATAGGAGTTGACGTTGCATTTTTTGGATTTATTTTAAATTTATTATGATTATTTGAGTTAAATGGAATAAAATATTATTAATAAAACCCACAAACCACGTCGGCGTTAATAAATTAACGACGTTTTAAATTATTATAAACGACTTAATTTTAAAACAAAACGTCGTTTAAATTATAAACCATGGCCATTTTTACACATAAAACGACGTACAAACAATTTTCCACGACCAAAACTCTTACTTCTCGCAGTCTAATATCAAGAAAACAACGTCGTCTATAGAACCAAGAGGGTCGTTTGAACAACCTTTTACGTCGGGTTTTAAAAAAAATATGACGTTGTTATGTGTCTGCAACGTCTTTTTGAATAAACTATGGTTTTTCACAACATGAAAACCTCAACAAATTTGTTTCAGCATGATCTTGGGTTTTTAACAACATGAAAACCTCAACAAATTTACAGGGACGTTGACGTCAACAAAAACTTGCTAATTCTAACCAATTTTGTACAAAAACTTGTCTAATTCTAAAAAAATTTGTACATTTTATAAAAATGTTTAAGTATGCTAAAATTCCTCTACTCCATATGAACACACACAAACTCTGCCCATTCTTTCCTAACTTCCTCAATGGCAGCTTGGGGGTATGGCGCTTGATTCTTTCCTTTGGCAAACTGCAGTTCATAAACAAAGATTAATATCACCGACGACGCTATTATTCATTTATTGACGTAGGATATATATTCAACGACGGTATTTTTAATCTACCGTCGTTGATAATATAAAAATCGACATAAAAAATAAATCTGAAAATTTTCTTCTTACCGTCCTCTCAAAATCCAGGGAAGTATCCTTTATGATGTCTCTCATAAAGCGCATGACATAATACCCACATTCTACACTGCTTGGTTGCTTTGGAGTGCCGGGCAGAGTTTTCCAAAGAGGTGTTTTACGGCCTACTCTGCCTATGTGTGTATTATACATTTTTAGAGCAGAGTTCACTATGTTTTTCCCGTCCTCATCCACTACACGATTTCCAGGCAGTGGATCCAAAAAATAGACGGTCTCCTTCTTTGCTCTCACAATGATCAAGACCCAATGACGGCTGCACAAAATAAATATCAAGGTTAAATATAGTTTTATATGCAGAGCATCATACAAACAAAATCCTGTTTTTTGTTTGGAGACTAACCCTGGATTGTAAGGCATCAGGAAAATCTGTTCACCATCTGTTTTCTGAAGTCGATTGGCTACGAGACGTGATCTGTCAGTTAATGAACCAGCGTCGGCACTAACTGCAGCAGGGTCGATAAAGCCAACCATATTCACCATATTTGCAGCTTTCAGATGATCAAATAGGCACCTAAATATATGAATTGAAACCATGAGTGTTTTTTTTTTAAACATAAAGGAGAGTGTCAAATGAATATTTGATAAGGACAAACCTCATATATACTGCAACGACAGTAGCCCCAATTTCTTCCATACCAGCAAATTGGGTAATATCTTCATGCAAGACGAAGGTGTTACGATCTATGCCAAACACCTCCTTCTCAATAGTAAAGGACATAGCCTTCTCCTGAGGCTTTAGTGTCGATTCAACATAACTACAAAGGGATTGTAAAGAAGATGGCAACTCCAGCTTTGAATAATCTGGTACTTCAGTACTCTGTTTGAAAAAATAAAGCAACATAAAGTGACGTGGTAAATAAATAACAACGACGTTATTAAATAATTACAGACGTCTATATTTAATTACACGACGGTAAATAATAAACGTCGTGGTATTTCATATACTACGACGTTATGTAAACTTGTACAACAATTTAAACTTGTAAACTAAGTTATGAGAATTTACCTGTTCAACTATCTCATGTATCTTTCCTTCTACTCTCTTTTCAACTTCCCCGGATTTCTGTTTTAAGAAATAAAGAAATATATAAATGACATTGTACAAAAATTAAAAACAAATAAATTCACCGTCGTGGTAAACGTTAACAGAAGGCGGTTTAATACAAGAGCGTCGTGGTAAAAAAAATTAAAATAAACCGTCGTGGTAATCAATAACAAACGACGGTATGTAATAATTACAGACGTGTAAAATTCATTAAACGACGTTAAATAAAGAATTACGACGGTAATGAGAATTGAAAAAAAAAATGAAAAAGGCTAAGTTATGAGAATTTACCTGGTCAACTATCTCAAGTATCTTTCCTTCTACTGTCTTTTCTACTTCACCGGATTTCTGTTTTAAGAAATAAAGAAATATATAAATGACATTGTACAAAAATTAAAAACAAATAAATTCACCGTCGTGGTAAACGTTAACAGAAGGCGGTTTAATACAAGAGCGTCGTGGTAAAACTTTAACACGACGGTAAATATAAACAGAGAAACAGAAAATTCAAAGTTCAAAAACGTTACCATTTCTTCCTGCTTTTCCCCATTCTTGGCAGTATCCTCCTCAAATTGAAGGGCTCTAACATCAAGTGCCCCTGAGCAGCTTGCTTTGTCCGACATTGGATTTTTAGGACTTTGCCCTTGGATTTGGGACATTGTATTCAGTTTCAGCATGCTTTGATCAAAATTGGGGATGAGTTTGGAAAGCTGACTCAGCAAATTTTCCCTCTCAGCTTCTACCAATTGCTTGGTCCTAGCCTCCATCTTTAAACTCTCTTCCCTTGATCTAGCCTCCATTTTCAAAGTCTCTTCTTGAAGGACAAGTCTTACACTTTCCTTCAATTGATCGGCAAACTTTACCTTCTGTTGTCTAGGTAAATTGAAGTATTGCTTAGGGGAAACCCCAGCCCCTACCCCTCTAACTCTTCCTGGATGCTCGGGACCCAAAGCCATTGTCAAAACATCATTGGTTCCTGACAGAGAAAGAGTGCCTTCAGAGACTTGCTTTTGCAAATCATCCTACCAAAAAGACATAATAAAAAGTCAGAATAAGAAAACAAACGACGGTTATTTATAAAAAATCGACGTAGTATAATATTTCGCACGACTCAATAACATAACAATCGACGTAATATAGTATTTCATACGACGCTAACTAAATGAAGACGTTATTAATTTATTAAACGACGTGAATAATAAACCACCGACGTCTTATGATATAATTACAAAAAACAGAGCATGGATTCCAGATTCAGACCTTTAACGACGAGTTTTAAAATATTTCGACGTAGTAATACTTTTCACACGACGCAAAAATATAACAGCAGACGTAATAAAAATTTTAAAACAGAGTGAGTAGGCTTACAATTAATTTTGCTTTCTCTGCAGTCTTTGGATCCGGGATGTTACCATGTTTGTCTTCTCTTGCTTTTTTCCATAAGGTAGATCGATCAATATCTACCCCAGGCATGATTTCCTTCAAGTCCTCCTTAAAACCAACATATCCTTTTCGAGACAATCGATGATTGTACTCGAGTTTCTCCCTCCTCTGTGATTGTTCTTCATGCACAGCCCCAAATTTTTCAGACAACCTTGAAGCTACAAAGGCATCCCATTGAGCTTTCTCTAAGAATTTGTATGTTTCAGGGGGCTGCCTTAATCTATCCTGCTCCTTGATGAATGGAAGGATATGAAACCTCGTTAGTGTAGACTTGAAATCCTTCCATTTCTTGGCGGCAGAAGATAGCACCATTTGCTTGCCCCCTTTACCAACCACAAAAGCCATGTCAACGGCTTCCCAAATCTGCTCTTTTATATCCTTGGATATTTGAACCCATTTCTTGTCCACAAGTGGGACTCTGGAGCGTGCCAACACACCAATGTAGGACTGCATCTCATTATGTGCACGGCCATATGGTTTCCCTTCTTCATTGTACTCAACAACAGGCTTGATTTTCTGAATTTTTCTCTGCACAACACGGGGCATTGTGCTCATACCCCGACCTGACTTTGGCTCCTCAGAAATAGTTGCCGTGCTGCCTGGTTCTGTCTCAGAAGATGAAACAAACTTCATCTTCTTCGAGGACTTGGTTTGAGGATTTACAACACTAAGCTCCCTCTTCGAGGATTCATTTTTTTTCAAGCCAGACTCCTTACTTTGGGATTGAGAAACCATGGTTACAGACAAATTAAACCTGCAAGTGAAAATTTATCAGTGAAATTAATAAAAACCACGACGATTATTTATAAACTACGACGTATTATAATATTTGAAACGACGTAAGAATAAAACAAACGACGTAATAATAAATTTAAACGACGGTAGTTAATAACCGACGTGATAAAATATTACGACGACGTCAATAATAAACAACCGACGTCTTATGATATAATCAAAAAAGAGAGTATTAAATATTACAACGACGTTAATAATAAAAATCGCCGTGGTATTAAAATAAAACGACGTAAATATTAATTTACCGTCGTCTATACCACAAAAACATTAGGAACAACGTAAAATATTTTCAGCAGAAAAATAATTAAAAAGATTTTCGAAACAAAAACCATTGTTCAGAGAAATCAAACATGCGATGAATATATCCTTAAAAATCAAAAACAAAAAACAGGATCTCATTTTAAAAAACAACGAAGAACACTTTCACACGACGCTAGGGTGACTGGCGAACCGTCGTGGTCTATAAATCTAACCACGTAAATAACAAGCCACCGTCGTCTTATTTAGTTGAAGTAGAAGAACCAGAGTAGTGTTCAAACTTGGAAACTTTTCGTCTTTGTCTGCAAATTTTATCAAACTTGGAAAGAAAATATGTAAAAAGATTTAAAAAAACGAAAATGATATGCGCATGCAAAACAGGAACAAAAATCCTTTCAGAAATGCTTACCCTTTGCTTGCGATGAAAGCTTTCTTCTGGAGTTTGGTGTTTCAGTTCAGAGATGAAGACGAAGAGGAGATGAAGACGAAGAGGAGATAAGCTTGAAAGTTTGAAACAGTTCTTGGAGAATGAAAAATGAGAGAAGCTTGAAAGTTTTTCTCGGGTTTGGAAACAGTGCAAGTATGGGTCAGGAAGGCGAAAAGTTTAAAATAATAAAAAACCGTTTAATAAAGACGACGCTATTAATAGTATGCGCCCTAGTATGGCACATTATACGGCGCTATTTTTAACACCGCCCTATAATATTACTTTACACGACGGTATGTTTTAATGAAACGACGTTTTTAAAACGAATTACACGACGAATGTTTTTTCAAAAAAGATGAATCGTCATTTTCCAATTTACCCAACGACCTTATATTCAATAATACCACGTCGTTTTAATTACTCATACCGACGTGAAAAATTAATTCCACGTCTTCATTTTTCAATTACGCGCTTTGTTCTTATGAACAGACGTTGTACTTATAAATTGAACGACTGTGTATTTTAATAAACCGACGTGGTTACTTTTGTTCTGAAAACGACGTCGTTCTCTTTTTAATACGCGCCAAATGACTTTTGGATTTTCGATGCAATTATGACGGCGCTTTTTTTATTTTAACGGACGTTGTACTTAGAAATAGAACGACAGTGTATTTTAGGAAACCGACGTGGTTACTTGGGGTTTCTGAAAACGACGTCGTTCTATTTTTAATACGCGTCAAATGACTTTTGGATTTCCGATGTAGTTATAACGGCGCTTGTTTATCTAAAATGACGTTGATTATTAAAATATAACGTCGCTATGTAAATTAGAACCGACGTTGTACTTCGATAATTTGTTTAAATATGATTTTTTCACGCGTTTTTTAACTCTCAGTTTTCAATTAGGGTTGCAGAATGATTCCTCACAAGACCAAGCATGGGTTTGCTACATCCTCCTGTGTAGCAAGGGTGAAACCAGCTTGAGAACCCGCATGGGTGTTCCTGATGCTCGCAGAGACGGACTCAGGTGGTGGCTGTAGCTGGGAGTGGGCTTGAGGTTCAGAATGAGTAGGTGGTGTCTATTCATTCCGAACCTCAAGCCCACTCCCAGCTTCACCCCAAAGGCACAACCCACAACAGGTTCTAAGGCTGGTTCCACCTTGCTACACAGGAGTTTTGAAGTTGATCACTGTGGAAAAGGGGACTACAATGTAACCAGGAATCGAGGAGTGAGGGTTCACACTTTGTTGATTTTGATTTTGATTTTGATTTTGATTTTCAGGAATCGAGGCTGTGCAGGAGCTTGAGAACAAGAGGAAGGAGAGGGCCCAGCTTGCATATGAGAGGAAGAAACAGTTGAACATATATTTGCCACGATGTATTTGCCAAATTTGTGTTCATATATTGTGTAAATATTTAACACGAAGAGATTTGCCTTTTAAGATGAAAATGTTGTTGAGGATTGAGAATTAAATTTTGTTTTGTGTTAAGAAAGATATTACCAAAATAAAAGAAAAATTAATTAATTTTAAAAAGCTATAAACATAAGACGGCGGTTTACAGAGAGGGCAGACGTATAAATTGAAAAAATACGACGGTAATTTGAACTTAGGACGTGGTAAATAAAAACGACAGTAGTGTTGTAGGTACCGTCGTAGTATACTCCAAAATAATAAGTCGGCGGTTTACAGAGAATGCACCGTCGTAGTATACAGACGTTGATTCCACTATATTATACGACGTCGATTAAGAACAGTTGGTCGTGTTTAGTAAGGAGTTAACATGGCAGGTTTTTTGGTGAACTGTCGTCTTTATTTTCTACGTCAGTGTATTCATACCTGCTGTCGTTGTTTTTTGGTCAGATTTTAACTCTGAAGAAATCCTTTTTTTAAAAACGACGGTTTTTTATTTGTATGCGTCGTCTTTTAAAAATATTGAACAGTAAATCACTTATCCACGACGGTTTTTTTTTAATACCGTCGTCGATTTAAATACAACGACGGTTTTATGTTATGCCGTCGTCTTTTTCTGGTCGTCTTTTCCCATTTTTGTAGTAGTGTACTAGCCTACTATGCACCACGATTCCACAGAATATGTGGAAAGATGTGATCGATCCCAATGATACAAACCAATTCCTAGTCTATTAGTTGAAGAGTATCATCCGCAGAAGACTCCATGGCCATTCATGCAATGGGCTATTGACTTAGTGGGTCTCATGCCTCTAGCTCCCGCTAAAAAGAAATGATGATCGTAGCCATCGACTACTTTACCGAGTGGATAGAAGCTGAAGCCCTCTCCTCTACTAAGGAAGCCGATGTGGAATGATTCATTTAAAAGAGCATCATCTGTCGCTTTGGCTGCCCACAGTCGCTAGTAACCGACAATAGACCACAATTTATTAGAAAGTCGATAATTGGATTCTTTGCGAAGTATAGTACAAAACAACATTTATCAACTCTGAGATATCCACAAGGTATGGCCAAGTAGAAGCCTCTAACAAAATTGTGCTTGATTGCTTGAAAAAGAGATTGGAATGTGCCAAGGGAAAATGGGTAGATGAGCTGACCAGAGTACTATGGGCTTTCTGCACCACCAATAGAAGGTGAATTGGCAAAACTCCATTTTCCTTAGGCTTCGAATAAAGTAATCATTCCTCCCCACATCACTGTTCTACCCATGAGCATCAAGATGGGCATAATTGGTCAAAACTTCAAGGAGATGAAGACTAATCTTGACCTTCTCGAGGAGGAATGAGAAAAGGTCATTGTAAGAGTTGCAGCTTATCAACAATAGTTGATGTCTTACTACAACAAAAGAGCCAAGGTCAGACAATTCCAACCTAGGGACCTTGTGCTAAGAAATGCCTTCATTACAGCATGTAGAGAAGGATAAAAAAATATGAAGCCCAATTGGAAAGGTCCCTATGTGGTTAGCAAACTTGGGGGTAAAGGAAACTGCACATTAGGCATGGAGGGAAAAAAATTCCAAGGAAGTGGAACGCCAATCACCTCCAAAAGTACTATGTTTTAAACTACTACTCAGTAGCTTAGTTCCCAGTAGAAGACTAAGTCCACCTCACTTCAGCCGAATAAATATTATTGTTGATGTTTCCAGTTGTTCATCCAGTTATTTCATTTCAATAAAGCGATGTAACAACCTGAACATTAATGCAAGTTTAAGGAAAAGCAAAATGAGCATAACATGATGATTCTCGCATCCGGGTCGTTTAGGTTCGTAAAATCCGCATCATCAGACAAAGGCTCCACCCACTTCATGCGCACGTTGATAGGGAAGGCCGTAGAGAATTGGGATCGCCACCTTTTGAATTGTGTCTCGTCAATGACACGATGCACATTGGCTATGAACCTTTTCCTGTGAAAATAGGAGCCACCCAACAAATACAAAGGAACTTGTGAGTCGGATGATCGACTTCCTTCGTCAGACGACATGGTAGTTGAGCATCTGCCAAAAAAGGAAGAAAGCGGTCAAAAAATCACAAGCCAAGGCTGCGGGTAACCGGCCAGCAGATGACAACGCAAGGAGAAGTTACCTCCAGCCGCTAGCCGACCTCGATAGCCCGAAATGAAAAATGGAATAGAGTCACCACCCTAATAGTCGCCCAGTCCAAGCCAACCTCAGCGCAACATAGCTACTTGGCTACACCCTCGGTTAGTCTCAGCTTAAAAAAAGAAAAAAAGAAATAGTGGTAGCCGTTAGCAGCCGCTGCTGCACCCTTGACGCAACATAGCCTCGTCAGCCAAGCCCGTGATTGATTACAATCCCAGTGACAACTAGCCGGTTGGCCGTGGTTTAATTGAACTGGCCAGCTGGTCCTCGTCGAGCAAAAAAAGAAGAGGCTAAAGTCGTGGCATACCTAGGGGGATCGACTCTACTCGGTTTTCTCCTCGACACACGAAGGGAGGAGTTAGGGTTTTTATAACCTTTGGGAATTCTTGGCCAAGAAGGAATCCCGAAAGCCTTTCTTAACATGGAGCCCAACTTCAATAAGGAATCAAATCCTATCTTGAGAAAGAGCCCATCATCAATTGGGAATTAAAATGATCAACAAGTATTTTTCATCTCCTACATGCCTTACACGCGCCATGTAGAAGCTGGGGAGTATTTGTGGAAACATAGATTTTCGACAACCACTCAGGTGACACCACATGGATATTGGAATATTCCTTAGGCCAAATAATTGTTCCAATTAAATCGTCATTTAATTGGCCAATTATTATGATTTAAGATGAGGATATCTTCATAAATCAAGGATATGATTTTGATTCAATCTTCTTGATTTACCCAATCTCCTTATTCATAGAAAATAATAATTCCCTTGAAAAAGGAATTATTCTCCCATAAATCATACCAAATAAGGCACAAGATCATGAGGCTATATAAAGATAACATTGTATCACATTGAGGTAACTTCCAAACCCTAGAACAATACAAGGCTCACGCCACCCTTCTCTCTCATAGAGAAAACACTCATTTCCTTTCAGAAATATCTGCATCTCTCTGAGACCATATTCTCACTTAGGCATCAGAGGGTCATTGGCCAACACCACATCGGTGTTCTCCGATTGACCACATTTATTTTGCAGGATTCTTGGAAGAATTCATTTAAGTGGTGCAAGGATTCTCTCTGAATATACCCAAGGAGAAAATTGCATCCACATCGAGCACACTAAGATCTGTGACAAGTTGAAGGACATGAAAGGGAGCAGGCGATTGAGAAATCATGTGGTTGAAACACATCGGTACAGTCGAAGAGTATTTGAACAAGTTTACCTCCTTAATGTTTGAAGTTGACAAATTGACGAATGAATAGCTAAGGTGGAATTGCAATGCGACGTGTCCAAGCTTTGTCAATAGTCATTGTCAATGTGGAGTCCATTTTGCAATCAAGAAAGGCAAGTCGAAATCCAACTAGCATAAGGTGGCCATGGTGGGGAGACAACAAGTAGAGAGATAAGTTCAAGGATGAGAAGCCTAAGGACAAATCCAATTATAAACCTTGGAGGAGAGACAATAAGGGCAAGCAAAAGAACAAGTAATGGAAGCGAAAGTGTAGCCTATGTGATGGAGTACATTTGATTTGTGATTGTCCGAAGAAGAAAGCATATATTGTGAAAGTGGCTCAACTATACTCTAAGGAGAAAGATTAGGAAGAACTTGAGGTGAGGCATATGGAAGGTGGATGGAAGCTCTTCACCTTCTCAACTAGTTGGAAGGAAGGGTTCCGTTTAATAGACTAAATGAGTTGACATGACATGACCCATGTAACCTGTTTAACAAATAATTTTTTCAATTATTAATTTTTTTAAATAAAAATAACAATTTTTGACATTCAAAAATCACAACCATATTAAATACAACCAAAATCCAAAATTACAATCAAAATCACAACCAAATTAATTACAACCAAGTTATATATGTTATAACTTATATCTATATATATATATGTGTGTGTGTGTGTGTGTGTGTGCTTTTTTTAAATTAAATGTGTTAACAGGTATTGTAATGGGTTAGCAGGTTGACCCGAGACCCACCCGTTTAATAAATGGATCAGAGCGGGTTGACCAAAAAAATGACCTGAATTTTTATCATGCGGGTTCGTGTCGTGTTTTTTCCATGCGAGTTTCAAATCGTATAATAGGTCGTGTCGGAAATTGCCACCCCTAGCTTAGTAGTTGTTGGTTTGGGCTTGGGGTCAATGGTCGGGGTTGGGGGAAGATAGTTTTTATTTTTCACTTTTCATACTTTTTATTTTTTACTTTAATAATTTAATATACTTTCTTATTATTTAGTTCATTTTTATTTGTTTTAGTAATGGGGAGGTGTATACAGCTGTAAATGTACATCACAGTCGTGAGATGCGAAAAAAGATGCAAATGTACATCTAGTTTTACATCTAGCCAAGTGGGGTAACAGAAAAGCCAAGAGAGAGGAGAGAGGAAAGCTGTCTAAAAGATGGGGAAGTTATTAAAATGGTGGCCCCAAGGCGTGGAGAAAAACTTCCCTGGCACGGGTATGCCAGGGTCAGCTGTCCACGTCAGTGTCCCAGACCAATGAAATCACGCCAGCTGTCGACAAGTTTGACTCTATCTTTTATTCTTTTTTCAAATGAAACTTTCCATTTAATACTTTAATAATACTTTTAGTGGGGATAAAATCTCCAGAATACCCTCCCACCCATTCCAATCTCCTCTTCTGACCAAAAACTCACGTGATTTCTCCTTTTTTGGGTTAGGAACGAAAGTTCCTTCTTTTGCTGGGATATTTCTCCCTCGACAAAGCAGCCACTTGGTTTCTTTGTTTTTTTTTTTTTTCTTCTTTCTATTCTTAATAGCTTTTTAAAGAATAAAAATTAAATTGTTGCTTTTTTTTTCTTTTTTTTTAACGAGCTGGGGGGCCAACCCCATAAACAACACTTAAACAAAAAACCCTCCCACCCATTCCCACCTCTAACAAAAAACCCTATTTTCTTTCTCTTTGTTTTTGTGGACTAACAGGAACCCTTCGTGTTCCTGTCCTTTTTTAAAGAGCTGGGGGGGGGGGGGGGGGGCAAGCCCCATAAACAACACTTAAACAAGATTAATACAAACTAGGCGAGTTCTGTGAACCCCGTCAATATCATCTGTGGGAGCAAAGTTTCAAATTTCTCACAAAGCAAACAAGAAATACTTTATTTAGATATTTGGATGTATTCTTAAAGGCTGCATTTTCTTCAAGTGCAATGTATTTCTTTCAAATCATTCAAAATCATTTTCTTCAAATAACACTTCTAAAGGAAAGATGGGTGGTATTGTTCCCCTGTACAAAAGTGTAACCTTTGCCAAATAACAAAACAAAAAGAAATGGAGCACACTAGCTAGCACATATATATAAGTGTAATTTTGTCCAGCAAAAGATATACATCATTCTTCTTTGCAAAGTGTTACAATGGCCTCTACACATCAAAATGATCAATTTCGGATGCCCCTGTTCAAATAAGATATTCAACCACAAATTAGAAAATTAATATAAGGCCTTGTCACATATTAGGATTAGAAACTATAAGGACGATCTCTACCTATTGTCAACTAGCCTATATCAATCTTAACATCCACGAAATTGGTTGAAACCATTGAAATACAAATCCTACACCACAACTTAATCACATGAGATCACATTTAAAATTTCATCCACATGGGCATTAAAGCAAATATAAGAGTAAGTTAATATCATGAATCAAACCTAACTTAAATTACTTGATGGTCCATATGCAAAATTTTCATTCAAAGTTCTTGATGAATCCTAATGCATCATGACATGATCTCATGTTAGGAAAATAATAATAATAAGATTTCTTAATTTCATGATCTCATGTAATACCTGACTCAAAAAAGTCATTTGGTCACTTCCTTGAAGCATGCTTGTAAAGCGAAAGTTGGGATGTCCAAAAATAGGGCTTGAAATATCCTAATAAAAATATATGAGATTAGGAGATTAACATTAAAATTAACAATCAAAATAATGAAGAGAAAGAATAAGTACACCAAATTGATGGACGAATGGATTATAATGAGTTGAATGAGGTGGACCACTGATGATTTCTTGCTCAGGTTGGCCTGCAAAATGCTCATTATTAGCACATGATATTGATAATACTAGCAAAAATAATCTAGTTAAAAATAATTCAAATAAATGAATTCTTACTAGCAGCCACTGTGGTAGGCCTTGAAACTTGAGATGAATTTCCAACTCTTGCATCTTTCCTTTTATCTTTCTTTCTTTTCTTCTCCATGTTACTTTTTATCCTAGCATTGGTTATGCCTTTAGCCCTTATAGTAGGGGGATTCAAAACTGGTGGCTTATCACTGACCACATCATGAACATTTTGGTCATCAATGTTATTCAAAATTTTCTTTGCCCTAGTAGTTTCCATATCACGTTCAAGTAACAACTTAACCTCTGCTAACTTTTGTTTGACAAGCCTTGTTCCTGAATCAGAGAATGATGCTATACTAACAACATCGTTTACTTCATGCATCAACTCACTTAGGCGCAATGATTGGACAGATTTCTCCTTCTTATTGGAAGATTCGCACAAGTCACTACTCACCACAATTTCTTTCTTCACCCCTTTAGTCCATCTCTTCAATATGTATTGACTTGGTAAGCTTGTGATATTTTTGGAATCAAACACTTTCAAGGCATGACGACATAACAATCCCTTGGATTCAAATAACTTACACGAACAAGAAATTTTAGAAGTTGATGAGTTAAAATGGATTATGTAAACTCTTTCATGTCCTTCTTCAATTGCTTCAAAAACATATTCTTGACCACTATTACAAACTTCCACCAACCTAACCTCAAAGCAACCCAAAAGCTCCTTTTCAAAGAAGGAAAACATCTTAATGGTGTACTCACTAGCTGCTTGTTTAAAGATACCACTCTTTGCTTTAAGATGAGGCATGCCATTTTTACAACGAAAATCCTCTTCCAACTCTGCTAATCGCATCTCAGCTGTTTTTTGCTCATAATGGTGCACAAAACTTGTGAGAGTCATTGTTTTTGTAGAAATCTGGTGAAATATGTTGTTTGTGCTCTCAACCCTTTGGGTGGCTCTAATATTAGCCGAGAAATAATCTAAATTGAAAGCAGAGCACCATTTTTTCCTAAGTGAATATAACTTTTGCAGCCACGAATGGTTCTCAAGCTTGAATGTGTTGATCATGTTATCCCATGTGGCTTCAAATTCTGATTCACTAAAACAACCATAAAAGCATTTGTTGAACTGCTTGCTGAATTCTGGATTAGTGTAAAGACCAGCTAGAGGTTGTGTAGCATTTTTAGCAATATGCCAAGTACATAATCGATGACGTGTCTGTGGAAATACAATCTCAATTGCGTTTGCCATGGCTTTATCCTCATCTGTGAAAATAGTTATCGGATGTTTATTTCCCATTGACTCCAAAAACGTTTGGAGCAACCAAACAAATGACTTTGTGCTTTCATCTAATAAAAAAGCACAACCAAGTAATACATTTTTCCAATGATGATTAATTCCCACAAATGGAGCACAAATTAAGTTGTATTTGTTGGTCCGGAATGTAGTATCAAAGCATATAACATCTCCAAAGCAATCATAGTCTAACTTTGATCTACCATCTCTCCAAAAAAAATTTGTCATGCGAGTAAATTGATCCACTTGAACACTATAGAAAAAATTAGGATCCTCAGCTTGTTTATACTTGAAATGATTTATCAAACTTTGTGCATCCCCCCCTTCAATCATTTCTTCTTTCTTCCTATGCAAATAATTTAAGCAATCTTTCTTAGTAAACCCGACATTCTCAGCATCGCCAACTTCTTTTGCCAAATACGAATATGACTTTGTTGGCCTTATACCTGCTTCAACCATAGAAGACATAACATTTGCATGAACCTTTCGTATCTTTCTACCTGATTTCAAAAATTGTCTTTCTTCAGGCTTAGCACACTCATGATTATGATCTAAATTTATATGACTTATCTTCCACACTTTATCTTCCACAGTGAATCGAATTCGAGCCATACAACCTGTCCTTGTATCCAACTTATGAGCTGTCTTCACTTGGCCAAAGTCATCATAAAACCCTTGCTTTGAACACAAATAGTCTCGTTGTCGAATATTATTTTTTGTATCTCTTCGAATATTTCCTTTTCGAATGCTAAAACCTTTCTTCAATGCATAAGAGTTACATAGATTATATGCTTCAACTTCATTAGACACCTCCATGCCCTCTCTTAATTCATCACCTTCGAATAACTTTTCCTCTTTATTTGTTTCTAACTTTTCCTTTTGGCAGTCAGATTCCATTCTCCAAATCAGAAACCTACCAAATAGTCATGGTTTCTATTTCATATAGCAAGACAATAAAATTTAAAAGGAATAAGAAAAAATAAACAGAGGAGAACAGAGGAGGCATGAAAGTTATCTGAAACCCCCCAAAAATCAATAGCATAACCACTAATAACTCTAAAGTTAGGGAAATCTCGAACACCCACCCACACCGCACAATCAAAATAATAAAGTAAATTGAACATTTAAAAAAACAAATACCCACAGAAAGATAACACAGACACAACAATCAAACCACAAAATTGAGGTTGGAAAGAAAAAGAGAGGGAGAGAGAGAGAGAGAGAGAGGGAGAGAGAGAGAACCTGGTGTGTGGAGGAATATGAAGCAAGGAGCGATGATGGACTTCCAAGTATTGCTGAGAAGAGAAAGCACAGGAGCACGAATAGGGTTTTTTGTTAGAGGCGGGAATGGATGGGAGGGTTTTTTGTTCAAGTGTTGTTTATGGGGCTTGGCCCCCCAGCTCGTTAAAAAAAAAAAAAGCAACAATTTAGTTTTTATTCTTTAAAAGCTATTAAGAATAGAAAGAAGAAAAAAAAAAAAAAAGAAACCAAGTGGCTGCTTTGTTGAGGGAGAAATATCCCAGCAAAAGAAGGAATTTTCGTTCCTAACAAAAAAAAAAGGAGAAATCACGTGAGTTTTTGGTCAGAAGAGGAGATTGGAATGGGTGGGAGGGTATTCTGGAGATTTTATCCCCACTAAAAGTATTATTAAAATATTAAATGCAAAGTTTCATTTGAAAAAAGAATAAAAGATAGAGTCAAACTTGTTGACAGCTGGCGTGATTTCATTGGTCTGGGACACTGACGTGTACAGCTGACCCTGGCATACCCGTGCCAGGGAAGTTTTTCTCCAAGGCGTGGCTGAGATTTATTAAAATGGGAAAGTTAATAAAATGATGTAAATGTACAAAGTTCTTCTCCAACAACTCTCTAATGTATGGCCATATTTCATTCAAATTGAAATATGAAACTAACAATTACACTGATCAATGGTGAAGAATAAATTCATATCAAAGCTGACGGTTTAGATTAATTTTATTTACACCATATTGAATGAAATTACATCTTATCAGAATTTTAAAATTTTTACGTCGATTTGTTTAGAAAAGATAATTAAACCTAACACACACAAAAATTAACACAAAAATATTAACATAAAAAAAATTTAACACAAAGAACAAATTAATACAAGAAAATTGGATTTACATCTTTGAATTTGCATCCAACTCATTGGAGCAAAAATGACATTTGCATCTCCAGGAGGTGTAAAGGAGATGTAAAAATGGCTGTACACCTTCGAATTTACACCTCCCCACTGTGGATGCTGCGCATGGTTAGATGTGTGTGTTGGGGAGGGGGGGGGGGGGGTGGTGGTTGGGGAGGGGAAGGGAGTGGGGGCTGTGCTGTGTAGGAGAGGGGCCTGGGGTATGGGTAGGTTTTTCTATTAATATTATGTCACTAGTCATGTGCCAATTGGTTTTCTTTTTTCGTTTTTATTTTATTTTTAGAATTAAGAAAACACTAGCCTCTCTGCACGCGCTACTGCGCCTGCGAAAGGCTCTTTTTAAAAAAAATGTTAATTTATTTTAGAATTAAAAAAGATAATGGGTAGTTGTGTTCCATAAAAATAGGATCCATTATCTGATTTTTCTTTTAATTTTAATTTTAAAAAATATGAAAATGTGTGAATTTACCATATTATCCTCATTTAATTAATAATTTCAATTCTTAATGTTTGCATTAACCAATGGCATTTTCTGATATTTTGAATGTTTCACCATTCTCTGCCTTTTGCTTTATATATATAGATAACATGGTAGTTATGTTTCATAAAAGTAGGACTTATTATCTGATTTTATTTTTAATTTTATTTTTTTAATATGAAAAAATTACCATATTATCCTCATTTAATTAATAATTTCAATTCTTAATGTTTGAATTAACCAAAGGCATTTTTTGATATTTTGAATATTTCACCATTCTCTGCCCTTTGCTTTATATATATAGATTTATTATTTTATATAATTAATTATATTTTTTTTTTAAAGGACTAGTCATTCAGTTTGTGGGGTGTGTCCGATAATGGATAAATCATCAATTAACGTCTGACTAGACAATCAATTTGACAGAAAGTGTTGGGTCAATTTTCATAATATTGAAATTTAAATTGATAAAATTAAAACCACATAGCTTATATTAAAAATGATCCCAAACTTTATTTATCTTGTTACGTTAAAGTTATATAAATAGAGATACAAATAATTGTATTAAAAATGTGTATGTCAGGCGCACCATCCTTTTCTCTCTCTAGGTGGTGTTTCCATTTCCAAGAGCAGCGGTTTCCCTCCTTTCTTTTCCTTCTTCCCTACTTAGTCTCACGAGTGACATGACAAGTGTGATCCAGACATTTATTGTTTTCATAAAGCTACTAAAGTAAAGCAAAATCACCTTCCCTCTGTCTTCGGGACAAGACCCACTCACACCCACACTCACACACACGCATCATTCCAAAATACAACTACACGATTTGACGTTTCAGATTCTGTACTCTCAACCCCATCCCACAAGACAAAGCTACCCTATTCTCTCTCTCTCTCTCTCTCTCTCTCTCTTTTCTCTCTCTGGGCACTAATATTCCAATATGGCGTTTTACAGTGCCATTCTTGATGCTATAGCAACATTAGTGGGCATATTGCAGACGTTACAGTCCACAACACTGTGCTTAATTGGATTTCAATGATCCGATCAACCGTGGGTGATCTTCACACCCATCACCGGCGTGTGATTCCCTCAAAACCTAGCTAGGGTTAGCTAACGAAACACGTCAGCATGACCACAGCAAATATTCTTGTGGACCTTTGACTAATTAACACACATAATTAATTAAAGATGGGTACGTAATTAAGTTGCTTAATTGAGAGAGAGAGCAGGTATAATAAGTAATTTATGGCTTCAGTTGAGTCAAGTAAATTATAATTAATAGACTTAAATATGCAAATTTCCGTATTAGTTGAAACCACCAGCAGGTTTAAAGGAATTAATTTTCCAAGCATATTCCACTCAATCTTTATTCGTTGGTTGCGGCCTGATGGGTCTTTGCATGTTCTTCGTTCCACCACTCTTTAGAAATTCTAACTACCGAGGAATAATTATTCCAAATTTTCATGCACTAAACTTATAGCAAACTCAATGAGGAAGAGGATGCGCGACACATGACTCGATCGAGGTATGATCAATTATTATTTTTGTGTGTAATTGATAATTTGATATTGATTTTCATTAAATTAATAGATATTAATTTTCGTTAAATTAATTGATATTGATTTTCGTTAGATTAATTGATGATTTGATATTAATTTTCATATTAATTGATATACTATATAAACTATAGTCCACTCTTTTTTTTTAAAGCTTTTATCCTTTAAAAATTGCACATCCGCTAAAAAATTCATAAGACTATAAGCTTGAAACTGAAACATAAATAATAGGTCTCATATACTTTCACTAAAAGTGTGAATGTTCGTATTTCGCAATACTTCAATGTAGATTGCAAAGAAAACTAGAAAGGAATGCCAACAATGACTAAAACAACCTTAATTCTAAAGTGATTGATAATTTCCTCGAAATACCTTTAGGTATATACGAATATCATATACCCTAATAATCATATATCCTATTTTACACATATAAAATTGATCAACAAAACCCTTTTCTCTTCCACACACTAAAAATTTAAAACTTTAAGTGTTTCATAGAAAACCCTTCATAATTTCCACAATACTCTCAATAATTTGGTTTTTGGGACTTATCACAAACATCTATGAGGTTCATCAAACTATTAGCTATAGTCCTTTTTATACTTTTTGTTTTTTGTGAGGCATCGTTACATCAATTTGTTCATGTCGTTGGATTCCATCGGAAAGTTTGTTAGTTTTTTGCCAGGGGTGGAGCTAAAATTGTAAAGTTGGGGGGACCGAAGTAAAAAATACGAGTATATAAAACACATATGTATTCAATACTTACATGTTTAGAGCTAAATATTTCTAATTTAGTCATGTCTAATTTGTTTTAGAGGAAATTTTAACTTAAATTATAAGTTGTTTATTATTGAAGATATCACAATCTAAAGGGGGAGGGCCACTCCAGGCCAGTGGCTCCGCCACTGTTTGCTTCCATGGCATGCATGTCGAACCCATAAGTTCAATGAAAAAATAATACTAAAAAAACTTAAAACATTTAAATAGAAAAAGAAAAAACTAAGAAAACTTTCAAAACTATTTATAACAAATCTATATAATCATGGATAGAAAACTTTCAAAAATGCTATTATATGATCATCTGAGCCCTCAGTAAGAGACAGGTGAAGCATGCACGAACGTCTGCATCATCTATCTTGTGAATATACACAAATGGCATCTCTCTCTCTCTCTCTCTCTCTCTCTCTCTCTCTCTCTCTCTCTTTCTCTCTCTCTCCCTCTCTCTCTCTCTCTCTCTCTCTCGTGTTGCATCAGTCATGACAGCTCAATATACACTCATAAGCTGGTTGTAAAAATATATATACACACATATATATAATATATGCAGCCAAAAACTTTAATCTATGGTCCTCTGGGTGAATTCCCATATGCATGGAATATCACAGTGGTTAATTATATATGTGGTCCTCCCAGAGAGAGAGAGAGAGAGAGAGAGAGAGAGAGAGAGAGAGAGAGAGATTCTGCTTTGTAAACTGAACAAATACACATTTATTTGTTTACTTAAAAGATTAAATAAAGCCCAACATGAATGTAATGACAAGAATTCTTGATTTAGGGAAATCAATTGAACACATATATATAGCAATTTGAAAGGGTGAGGTTCTAAAGAGGTTCCCTAGCTATAAGGTTAGGAGACTTCATCAACCTCAATATTTCTTTGCATCACACATATATATAAATATTTATATATATAGAAAAGCCAGGGTGCTTCTTTCTCACGGGGGATATGTACCAGTTTGTTTTAGTAGAATCCGCTAGACTTTTGAGTTCCCTGATCTCCTCCTGCAAAAGTCTGATCCAGCTTTGGTTGCTTGCTGCCATCCACCTTTAACCCAAAGTGAATGTGAGGAAAATGTGCCCACTGCAACACAAAACCTTTTCTCAGTTGATATAGTTTCCATTTTAACTTTAATCAATATTATTTCTCCAATATTGTGACAAATGTTAAAGGCTGTTAAAGAGAACTGCATTGGCATATGCAACATTATAACTACCTTGACAGCAACACATGTAATAAACAACATTGTAAAAGACCAATCCCTATCAGGATATGCTCATGTTTAAGGGAGAAAAATTCTATACAATGTGGTATGGAGCCATATGTCTGAAATGCTTAAGCTTGTTAGAACTATAAATCTTCATAGTTTTGCAACTGATAAAGCAAATGATACAGTGGAGCATGCTTAAGTAATTGGACACTGTTTGCCTCCTTTCTGGAAGGAGACATTACTCCTTCCTTGAAAATCACAGTTTGACACATATGCAAAGTCAATTCATCAAAAACACCACAATTTAAATAAAACTTTATCCACGTATGTCAAACTATGATTAATAGGAAAGTACCAAAGGAATGAGACAAGTATTCCCCTTTAAAATAGACCAATGAAGCTTTTTTCAGTCCTTTTTGTCTTTTGGATGTGCTAATAAATTTCGTCCATATAAATAGTCACCATAAACTATAATCAAAAGAAAGATTAACCACACTTCTTGCTCCATACCCCTCAACCCATCAAGTTCATCTGCATTCTTTAGTGACAAGCAACACAGAAAATCCAATCTGATTTCGTGTTTTTTATATTCTTTTTTCCCCTTTACATCCATATCTTGATGTATGCCCTCAGTCTTGCAGAAAGAAAATATAGAAATCTAAGAATGAAACTATACATTTTGCTATGGCAAACAAGATATTTCACAAACTTCAAATGGTAAAAGACCATGAATAAATTAATTTTCCTCAATAGTCTTGATTCTTCTTTTGGCCATTTAGGTTTCTATGGTTAATTACTCTCTTTTTTACCAACCATTGTTAACATGTTTCCTAAAATGAGAATGATTAAATGGAAGGGCTTCTGAGAACTCTCAGGATGAGTAATTTACTCCTTGTCAGATCAAATGTCACCAACTCTTTCACATGGCTTTATGAAACCTTATTTTGCACAAAAGCATGATACAAGCACTTCAAAAAATCATTCCTTATTTCCATGCCATGCATTTAGCCATCCAAATGATGAAGCCAAAAAATTCGTTTAGGTTTTGTTGTTTTAGTTAAAGATAATGGAAAAGTAAATGGGAGAAATGATAGCTAGAGAAAGGAGAGAGAATAGATGGAGAAGTGGGGAAGGAGGGATGGTGGACAGGACAGAGAAATGTAATGGAATGTTACATAAAATGAAAAGCTAAAAGAAATTTTAAAATAGTTTTTGTTTTTCTCATGTTTTGTTTCATGCATTTGTCTTAATTCCTCCATCATTATTATTTCCTCCCTCTTGTATTCTTTCTCGATCGTTTTCTTCCATATATTTTCTCTTTATCTCAAAGTAAACAAATAAAAACGAAAACCGAAATGATTACTAATAATGTTTCATCTTCTGACACTTTTTTGACTTGATTAACAAGAGTCATTACTTACTAATAATGTAAGGAGCAGCATCGATCAACTTGATGGTTCTATGTACCAAAAGAAGCTTGATAGTACTACTTTAATAACAACAAAGCCTCCCATATATCAAAAAGTTGAGAGACATGATGCCTTCTTTTCTTTGTTATCAATCCATGACTTACATTTTTTGCTGCAGTGCTAAAAGCTTCCCTATGGCTAATGTCAGGATTACCAGCTTTAATCCTTTGAATTTCTTCCCTGGAGAGAGAGAGAGAGAGAGAGAACCATTAAAAATGAGATAATATGTCCATTTTAGCAACAGAATTTGTGATAAAACTTTTGTATTAAACTTACTTGATAAACCTGTTATATGCTGAAGGAACTCGTTGTCTCTTCTCGGGTGCTGAGACATTTATATATATATATAAAACAATTTTAAAAAATGGTTTAGATATATATATCCAAAAACAAATAATCCTGCATGAAATGAAATGTAGGCTTCCAATGAAACTCCAATACAACCTCCAAGAAATAAAATCATCCAGATATATATAGCTAAAAAATTGACCACATTCCAATGGTGTACTATTGGGATTGAAAGCACAGAGAGTTCATTCAGAGGCAGACTAGATTCCTCACATAAAAAATGCAGCCTATATAATTGGTTTATTATTTATTATTATTATAAATTATTATGGATAAAATTGTCAAAGTATTAATGGACATTGGTATCAATTAATTGATGGGTTCTGAAATCTGTTATGAACGGTCACCATCCTTTATTAACATCAGAAGATTAGGTGGTTTTCCGAATGTGAAGAAACACTCTTCTTAAAGCTACATTTGGATATTAAATCAATCAAACCAGGAAGTTGGTTTTGCATTTAACATTTGGTATGAGAGACATTAAGTTTTTTGGGGGTAAAGGTGGGGTTGGAGTTTTTGGAAATCCATTTAGAGTGACTGAAATAGATATATGGTCAATTACATGAGAGAGAGAGAGAGAGAGGGAGAGAGAGACTCACGGCGGATGGGAGAGATTCTAGTTTGGTCATGAAGCTCTACAGATTCAAAGGGATGACCAAACTTGCTGCATTTGGAAGATGATGAAGACCCGCAGCTCTTATTTGAATCCTCAGAGCTCAGGAGATGCTTCTGTAGCTTTAATTTCACCAAAACAACTAATTATCCCATCAAATTAAAACCATCTTTATAAATGAAGTTAACATGATAAATTGTGCTTTGTTTTCTATTTTTGTTATGTTTTCCTTGTTTCCTTGGTAAGGGCTTATATAAATTATAATCTAAAATGATTAATTAATTAATTACCTGGGGATCTTGAGGAGGAAGAGCATTCGACTGAAGGGAAGCTCCCATATTAACTGACAGCAGATTGGCACAATGCCCACATCTCACCGTCACCATGTTCTGTAAGCTGTTGCATGGAACACTCACCTGCAGGTGCACCCAATTACATAAATTAAAAGATAAACTAATTAATTAACACCCAATCACATTGAAGAACAAGTAGAAGGATGAAATTCCTAAATGCATCCAAACAAGTAGCTAGAAAGATTATATATATGTTATTTACAACAAAATGCGGTTATGATAAATGTAGAGAGAGAGAGAGAGAGAGCGAGAGAGAGAGAGAGAGAGAGAGAGAGAGAGAGAGAGAGAGAGAGATCGAAACCGCAGCTGAACAGAGACCATCTCTCAAAACTCTCAGACCTCACATGGGTAACAACTATAGGGACTAGCCTTCATTTAATAAATTAAAGACTATCATCTCCCCCCTCCCTCTCTCTCTCTCTCTCTCTCTCTCTCTCTCTCTCTCTCTCTCTCACTCAATCACTCACACACTGGAAACAAAGAAACACACGCACACAAGAGTCAATTAAGGCACTATTTCTTTTTTCCCTTTCGGTGCCCCTCCTGGCTTTTCTGCCTGACACATCCCCAAGGAAGATGATAAAAGATAGAAAGAAAAGTATATATAGGTATAAATACATATATACATACATGTAGCTTCAATCAACCAGAGAGAGAGAGAGAGAGAGAGAGAGAGAGAGAGAGAGAGAGAGAGAGAGGACGAAAGTGACATGACAGGAACGGAAACCATTAAAGTCCATGACAAGCATTAACCACTCACTCATCACTTTCAAACATCGCAAAGATAGCCCATGAATAAAGAAGACAAAGCTTGCTGGTATCTGAATCATCATCATCAAATACACTAATTTAATTACTGTTCACTCTGCACTGTGCAGTGTTTAACATCTCCATTTTCTATATATCAACAGCGAACAAATAAAGAAAAAAGGAAAAAAACAAAAGAAAGCATTCAAAAGGGTTATCAGAGGCATCTTATGATGAAAGAAAGTAGAAAGAAGAAAGAAAAGAAAACCAAAATTTGCTGCTATGGCTTCAAGATTTTCATTGGCAGCAGATCTCTCTCTCTCTCTCTCTCTCTCTCTCTCTCTCTCTATATATATATATATATATATATATATTCACAAGTTCAAGTAAAGAGAAAAAGAAAAGGCACCTTTTGTACTAGATTGATATTCAAAACATGAAATATGTAACCACTGGATCGATCATATTTATTTATCCACACAGAGAGAGAGAGAGAGAGAGAGAGAGAGAGAGCAATGAAGGTATGACAAGATCGAACGATAAAAGAAAATGAATCAGTACTGCCATGGCTTGGCTTTATCCCTACCATTTAATTTATGTATATATATAGGAATCTGCATAAAGTTGTGAGGAGCTTGGGATCACAAAAACTGTCTCAACCTGTGCCTGCCTGGAATTAATTGGAAATATAACCCTAGCTGTTGCCCTAGTAGTTTTCATGGCAATGAAATAATCTGCAGTGGGAAACCTTTTAGGAGATTTGCTTGCTATCTTTAGCTGGAAGGAAGCAATCATCCGTCCCTTGTGAGATAAAATAAGTCATTCATGGGGTCGATTGGAATTCTACTATTCTTGACGTACATAAAATTGAATTTCTTATTATTTTCATGTACTGGGGCTTGCAGGCCAAAACCCAGATACAATTCCTCATAAAATATAAGGTACAAGACAGATTGTTGGGTCAATTCCATGTGAAATCAGAATAAGTTGCAGTTCATGGTGTCAATTCAAGTACTTTAAGCAGAAAAAAGGGGGCATTTTATGTATTGATTTAAGGGTCACAATTCTAGCTCTATATTCACAAAAACCCAATTGATTCTTTTTCTTCTACACTTGGAAGTAAGTTATTTTTGGATCCATGAAGGGTCATGATGCATAAAATTCATTCATCTAAATTTATGAAAGCCCGGATGTTGGTCAATTCAGCTGTGGAAACTTGAAAGACATCACAAAGAAACCTTATAATGACATTTAGAGAGAGAGAGAGAGAGAGAGAGAGAGAGAGAGAGAGAGAGAGAGAGAGAGAGAGAGAGAGAGAGAGAGAGGGGTACCGCTAAAATGGTGTTGCAGAAGTTGCAGTGAACATAACAAACACGTTCGGATGCCATCAAATCCATTGACATAATATTTCAAAGCTTAAATTGTAATATATAGCCGGATCAGGAAGTATTCCTTGAGGAAAAGGCTATGCGTGAATTAAGAAAAAGGAGATATAATTAATTATGATAATAACAAAAACAAATTATAGAAAGAAATGAACACGAAGACAAAAGAAGATAGGAAAAAAGCTTTTTATGAGAGAGAGAGAGAGAGAGAGAGAGAGAGAGAGGATGGGACTAGACTGGTCGGAGAGTGAAGTGGGAAGAGATGTAAAATGTAACTTAAGTAGTGGTTTTTGTAATATGAACATATAAAAGGTGGTTTTATGGGAAAGGTTGTTTGTGGATTTAGAGAGAGAGAGAGAGAGAGAGAGAGAGAGAGAGAGGTGGGGAAGAGAGAGAAAGAGAGGTGGTGGGGTTGTGTGTGTTATGATTGAGAGAATGAGTGGGTCGGAGTGACCCATCTCTCGCAACCCTCTTGGCTTTCTGTAGCGGACGAGGGGGGCGCGAATGAGATATTTATGCTTGGGAATGTTTAGAGAAGAGAGAGAAAATAATAAACCAACAAAAAAAGTAAAAATAAAAAGCTATTATTATTATTATTGTCAAGTGTCCAAGCTGTAGTCAATGAATTAAGATGCTTTTGCTCATTACTCATAATTGGTCACTTGTCCTTATTGGGATTCTTGTTTTCAAAATTTCCTTTTTTTCTAATCTCCATGCAAGTTCAATATTTGTATATTACTTTGTTTTATTTTGGTTGATTTGTCCATAAGGAACCTAGTGTGATAAGACGTTCACGTATAACTAGGCTTTATGAGTTGACAATGAAGCTTTCGTAGGTTTTATTTGGTTGATTTATCCATAAGGAACCTTTTTTTTTTTGGTCAATTATCCATAAGGAACCTAATCAAATTGTTTCTTATGAAGAAAACAAAATATTTTATTGCTTAAGAGTGCCTCTATAATTCTATACATATATTATCTAAACCTACTTCTTCTAAGATACAAAGAAAAAGCTAATTCTTCACTCATTCTTTAAGTAAAATAAAATAGTTACAATCTATCCAAAATATGAAATTATTTATAAAAACAATTTAAGTAAAAAATTTGATAGTTCCCAAACAACTTTCACTTAAGAAATAGAACCTCGCCAATGAAGTCTAGTCCAGTGAAAAAGGACCTTGATTTGTAGACTAGAGGTCTCAAGTTTGACCCCCCATGACACCTTGGTAGTTGTAGAAAACCCCTCTTCCCCCCTCATATCGCTTGTATCAAGAAAAAATAAAGAAATAAAGAAATAAAATCACACATTCATAGTTACTTGAAATACTAACTAGTGTTAAGGTTTTAGCTAAAGAGGAAACACTACACCAGAACACATCATTTACGACGCACAAAGCACGCCATAAAGTATCATTCACAATGCACAAAGCACGCCGTAAAGTATCATTCATGACGTAAGGCTGCAAGCAGTAAAAGCCCGTGTAGTAAATAATGTTCCTCAATAAAGAAATGTTTTTCCAGTCACAAATAATCCCACAAAAAACACGCTGTAAACCTTATTACAACGTGCATGTAACCAATGGCGGACCCAGAATTATATGTAGGGGTAGGCTAAATTTCTTTTTTTTTTGGGTAAAGCATAAGCCCTTGTTTGTTACAATTTTTTTTTTATTTTTATAAGCACTCTTTTTTCAGTATATTTTCTTCATCATATTTAGAACTTTCTGTTATTATATGACATTTGAAACAGAAACAATGTTGGAATTATTGATAATATTGTTGAAATATTTGGAAGGAATTGAAGTAAAACAAGGAAGTAAAAATAAAATAAAAACATCACCTATTGTTGGGCAGTGCACCTGACAAAATAAAAACACATCCCATCCCAACACATATCTCCCCCTTTCTTTTTTATTCTATTTCCTCTTCTCTCTCTTTCTTTCCATTTGTTTAATCTCTCCCTCTCTTTTTTTATTTATTTATTCTTTTTCCTCTTCTCTCTCTCTCTTTCTTTATTCTTTTTCCTTCTTCCTCTCTTCTTCTTTTCTTTCTTCTCTCTCCGTTTGCTCTATTTCTCTGTTCTTTCTTCTTGCAGCCGGCTGATTTCTTGTCCATGGTGGGCTCATTTCTTTGATTGGTCTAGATTGAGCCTACACAATAAGCCTAATCTCAAAATTCAGCACTATGCTAGAGCACATGCTAGCCTATACGTGGATCCGTCCTCGCATGTAACGTTGTTATAATTACTTTAAATGGCTTGCATAGTGAGCCATAATTCAGTACAAGCAATTACGACATGCACTGGTCATCGTAAATGAAGACTATCAATTAGCAATTATGGCTTATTCAGCACGACGTGATTGGCTTTCTTCTTTTTTTTTTTGTTTTTTTGTTGTTGTTGTTGGTAATAATAAATCTCATGTTGATTTTATCATTCATTCCACACGTCTTACCTGTTAAAACTCAAAATTACAAAACTAATGTCATCTAACCCAGTATTAAAGAATAAAACAGATAATGAACAAGAATGAGATTAATGAAGGGATTAAACTCCATGTGCTTGGATTAATCAATAGAAATTTCAAATACAAAAACATAACATTTGATTGATGATATGATGTGCCTAATGTCAATAGAGAAATACAAAAAGACCAAGCAATTTCAGTAGATGTGCTAACTTTCAAATCTCCAGACCTAAGCAACTTCATCTACATAGAAAGAAAAAGATACTAAGCAGCAGCGAGTGATAGTAGTTGACCATTTCCTCTTCGCAAATCAGCTTCTTCTTGCTAAAACATCACCCATAAAAAAAAAAATACATGAGTAAATCCATTAAATAACATAACTGAGCAATCAGTACATGAATCCCAATTTACTGACCAATCTATTATTCTTAATCCACTCAAAATTAAAGACTATCTATCTATCTCATATCCCAAATTCAAGTGGAGGTTGCCTAACAGCCTAAACATATGACAAAGACTATTCAAGTGGAGGTAACTAAACATGAGAAATATGGCCTTCCCAATTGCAATTGCAACAAGATTATTCTATCATGATCAATATGTGAGCCTGACCAAGTACCAAATCCATAGAGTGGCCATAATTAGCTTGGAACTAAGTTCTTTGAAACGTGGCTTGGGAAGACGTTTGATGAAGATATCAACAAGTTGGTTGTGAGAAGATATGTGAGATATGGTGACCAATTCACATATATAATGATAGTCGACCTCAATGTGCTTGGTTAATGGGGTTTGCTGAGAGTGCTAGGGCACTGAGGTTGTCATAAGAAGAAGAGCTTGTGTCAAGAGGAAGAAGTGAAGGTCCTTTAATAAAGAGGAGATCTAAGTGAGTTCAGTGGTAGTATGAACAATGGCTCAATACTCATTTTCTCTGGGGGATTTGGCGACAAAGGTCTGCTTCCATGTTATGATATTGTTGACCAAAAAAAGAAACAAAAGCCAGGGGTGGATTTTCGATCAATGGGGCAACTGACCTAATCAACATCGAAGAAAGCTGTGAGAGATGTAGAGCCTTTGGGAAACCATGATCAGGTGTTCCTTTGAGATATTGAAGGATCCTTTTGATAGCAGTGAGGTGAAAAGTTTGTGGAGTTTGCGTATGTTGGCTAACTTGATTGATAGAGGAAAAGATATCTAGTCGAGTCCAAGTAAGGTAGTGAAGGGCACCAACTAGTGATCAATAATGAGTAGGGTCGTCTAATACATCACCAGAAGTGATGTCCAATTTGGTTGTGGAAGTGGGAGATGAGCAATGTTTTGCATCGATCATAGTTTCTTTGGTGAGAATGTCTTGAATATACTTGGTTTGACATATATGAACAAACCGTTTGTATTGCAATGAGCTTGAATGTTGAGAAAGTAGTGAAATGAGCCTAGATTTATTATAACAAATTTCTGACTGTTGTTGAATGTGAGAGTGACAGTGAGCGTCAGAACCAGTGATGTGGATATCATCAGCATAGGAAGGTAAGATATGGAAACTTAAATGAAAAGATATAAATTAGTAGTGGAGGAGGTGAAGCCAAGGGCTAACGTGTAGTGATACAAGTTTTCATACCAAGCTCTATGAGCTTGCGCGAGACCAAACCACTTGTTAAGTTTCCAGACATAGTTGAGAAGGAATCTAGTATCAATATCTAGGCTTGTTAAAGCAAAGTTTGAGGTAGTGGACAAGGATATCAGATTTTCTAATTTAAGGAATACAATTTCAGTTGGTAGTGGAACTCTTGTTAAGTTTCAATTCAATATCAAAGAATTTGACCATGTTATGAGCATTGCAAACACCAACAAATTCAAAACAAAACTGAAACATATTGTTGATACCGTGACTAACCGAGCAACTAGCTAGGCAAGATCAGCCATGGGCCATGCTATGAGAGGTCATCACCTTAGCCAAAGAGGCCTTACGATAAGATACAACTAGGGGCAATGTCAAGAGTCCCACATTGGAAGACTAGAAGAGGTGTAGACTCCCCCTCACCAATAAAAGAAGACCACTCTCCACTTAAAAGGGGGCTTGATCTTTGGATCCTTTGGTCTTGACTTTTGGGTCTTGACCCTTAGGCCTTAGACTCTTGGGCTTTGTACCTTAGGCCTTGGGCCTTCTTCCCTTTATCTTTAGGTCTAATTTCCTTGTACAAATGTAAACAAACATTATCATAATGAGAACATCCTTCTTCGAGGAAGTAGCCCATCATTCGCGTAAACCGCGTATATCTCGTCTTCTGCACGCTTATTTACTTTGCTTATGCTGAATGTCATTAACTGCCGAAGGCACATACACATGCTGAAGGCCCACGTCTTCACACATCATCCACCATTCCATATCTATCTAAGTTGACCCTCCCAAAAAGAGCATCAACACATATAATGGGTGGCACAAAAGACTTTGCCATATCTCGAAATGAAAGTGATTGCCAATGAGCTTGCCATCATCAATGTTCATCTTTCTGATGATGATCTGCTCCTTTATATTCTCAATGGTATTGGCCCTAAATTTAAGGAAGTAGTTGCTTACGTCCGTTCCCGTACTCAATCTCTTACGAAAATCTCCATGATAAATTGGTCGCACATGAAGCTGGTCTTAAACGAGATGATACCACTTTTGCAGCCCCTGTAATCACTGCCAATGTCACTCACAGCTCTCTGCAATACACCTCCAATTGTTCCTCCTACTCTTTTTCATCTTCTCCCAAATGATAACGGTCGCCAATCCAACAACACCTCCAGGACATGATACCACGGCTACTGTCAATGGTGTGGTACGCAAGGTTATAGTGCCAAACGTTTTATTCACGTTCAATTTGGCTCTCAAAATCTGCCAGTGATGAATCCCACTACCCACGGCCACTCTTCCTCTTCCCCAGCTTGGTTACTTGATTCTGGTGCATCCCATCATGTTACCTCTGATTCTGCCAATCTCTCTGGTGTCTCTTATTATGATGGGCCTTTTGATAATGGTTCCGGTTTGGGTATTACTCATGTTCGTTCATATTTTCTTCCTTCCCCATCCTCCGAATCCTTTCACTTATCTAATGTTCTATCTATTCCATCCACGACCAAATATATTATTTCTATCTCAAAATTTAATAAGCAAAATAACACATATATTGAACTTTTTCATGATTCTTTTCTTGTCAAGGATCTGAACACGAGTGCGGTACTTCTTCAAGGCCCAAGGAAGGATGATGTGTATGAGTGGTCTTCCCAATTCCTCCGTTAACCTCAGGCCATAGTGGGTGTGGTGGTTTCTCCAAACCTGTGGCACCGTCATCTTGATGATGCCAATCATAAAACTCTTCAACAAGTCCTTTATTCCTCTTCTATTCATGTGTATTCCAACATGTCTAAGTCTATTTGTCATTCATGTCAATGCAATAAGAGCCATCGGCTCCCATTTCATATTTCTTCTCTTTAGACTAAGGGTCCATTAGAACTTCTTTAGAGTGATGTTTGGGGCCCCGTTTTGTATTCCTCTATTGATAGTTTTTCTTATTATGTTATTTGTGTTGATCACTTTACCAAATACATATATGGCTCTACCTTCTCAAAAGGAAATCATTTAAGTTTTCTACCTTTATGACCTTTAAAGCTCTCTGAAAAATTATTTCCTTATACACGGATGATGAAGGGGAATTTGTCAAACTCCAATTTCTCTCTTCCAATGGCATCACATATCTTATTATGCTACCACATACACCTCAACACAATGGTATTGTTGAACGGCGACATCGTCATGTTGTCGAAACTGGTCTCAACCTTTTTCATCAAGCCTCCTTACCCCTCCAATATTGGTCCTATGCCTTCAAAATTTTCGTCTACCTCATAAATCGAATGCCAACTCCTGTTTTTCACAATGACTCCACATACATTGATATCTTTTGTCAACAACCAAATTACTCTTGTCTTCACACCTTTGGGTTCTTGTGCTTTCCATGGTTACGACCTTACAATTCCAACAAGTTACTTCCTCGTTCGCAACCATGTGTTTTTCTTGGTTACTACGCAAATCAAAGTGCCTACCTATGCTTAGATCTTTCCTCCAATAAACTCTTTAGTTCTCGTCATGTCCAATTTGATGAGTCCGCCTTCCTTCTTGCTGCTGTGAAAAACTCAAATTCTCATGTCTCCTCGACTACTCCCACCTCGTGGTTTGCTCTTACTCCTCCAGTTACTCATCTCCCAATCCATTATGCCACTATGTTGTCACCCCTGACCACCACCTCCATGCTGACAACACTATCTGAATTGTTTGTTGTTGCATATTCATCCTCAGAGTAGTACCTCTCCCATGCACAATTCCCACCCACCATCGTTGATGTCCCTCATGTTCCACCACCCTGTCCAATTAATTATAGCCATGCCCACACAAATTCCATCCCTCTTCCAACGGACGACCCACCCATTACACCATCTCTTGATCAAATTGAGCGCATATCCAATCTGGCCCAACTAGAACATGTCTCACATCCTTCCCAACCAAGTCCTCTCTATACTGACGCAAGAAATTCCACTGTCTGTTGTTACATTTTCCATCCGTGATCAGTAGCCCTTCACCTAGCCTAATCCATCCCCTGCTTCTTTTGATGCTCCAACTATGGTCCTTTATCACCAGATGGTGACGCATGCAAAAGCCAGTATCTGCAACACAACCTCCGTTATGTTATAGCTGCTCCCAAACATCCCATTCCCACCTTAGTTGAATCAGCATGAGTTTTCCCGTCTATTAAAGATCCACTTTGGCAAGCTACCATGTTCGATGAGTTTAATGCACTAATTTAATGGAGCTTGTGCCACCTTATCCTATTCACAATCTTATTGGTTGTAAGTGGGTGTTTCGTATCAAACAACACCCTGATGGCACTATTGCCTGGTACAAGGCACATTTGGTTGCAAAGGGCTTTCATCAATGCCCTAGTGTTTAGATTCGGATACCTTTAGTCTGGTTGTCAAGCCGACAACAATTCGTCTTGCTTTGCATCTCGTCGTGTCTAATGGTTGGTCCATCCATCGGTTGAACGTCAATAATGCCTTTCTCCATGGCACGATAAGTGAGAATGTTTAAATGTCACGACCTCCAAGTGTTGTTGACCCCAACCTTCCCTCTCATGTTTGTAGAGTTCGGAATGCTCTCTACCACCTTAAGTAGACACCTCGGGCATGGTACACCGAACTGAGCTCCTTCTTGATCTTTCATGGTTTCACCAATGCTGCTTTTGATGCCTCCCTTTTTATTTCTAAATTAGGCAGTGATGTACTTTACTTTCTCTGTGAAAGACTTGGAGTCTCTTCACTACTTCCTTGTTGTTAAAGTTGTTCCCACCATTGTTGTTGTCTTTCTCTGCCAACACCAGTATATACGTGATATTTTGATCAAAGCCAAAATGGATGGTGCAAAGGAGGTCAGCACTCCCTTATCCACATATGATCCCCTTATGTTCCATGATGGCTCTCCACCTATTGATTCTTCTCGGTTTCATCAAATGATTGGAGGTCTTCAATATCTTAATCTCACATGCCCATAAATTTCTTGTCTTCAACAAACTCTCTTAGCTCATGCATTAACCTCTGAAGTCTCATTGGCAAGCACTAAAGCGCTTACTTCGTTACTTGAAGGGCACCTTATATTTTGGACTTCATCTTTCTCGGCGACCCTCTCACCATTTCTATGCATTCCTTTATGTGGATTGGGTCGACAATCGTGATGACTGCAAGTCTACTACTGCCTACATGGAAACCTCATTTCTTGGAGCTCTCACAAGGAACGCTCTGTTGCCCATTCTTCCACCATGGTGAAATATTGGGCCATTTCATCCACCACTGCTGAATTAGAATGGGTTCAATCCTTGTTACAAGAACTTGGTGTCTCCCTTCCAACACCACCAGTCATTTCTTGTGATAATATTGGAGCCACATTTTACTGTGCCAATCCATTCCTACACTCTCGCATGAAACATATTGACATTGATTTTCCATTTGATCTAGATCATGTAACTCATGGCGTTCTCCAGGTTTCTCATGTTTCTACTGTTGATCAGCGCAGTTTCAGCTCCTACAGTCCAAGATCGGTGTCTTTGATGGAAACATTATCTTGCGAAGGCATAAAAGGGAATGTCCTTCATTAAAGGAAATCACCTCATCATCAACATTAATTACTTCCTCTTCATCTGCAATCCTCTACCAAAGTCAACCATGACTTATGTCTTGTTGTCCTTCCAATAATAGCTTATCAATATTTGATTCTCTACATCAATCATGCATGCAATTGTTTGTATCTACCTTATTAGGAGCATAGCAACATGTATATAACACTGAGATTCTGTAATTGTTATGATCAATAAAATATACCATTCATTCATAACCACTTTTGTTACTAGCTAGGTGACAACCGCACCTTTGTAACCAAGTCATCGTCATAATATTATTGCATTTTTTGCTTTCTTAGTGTTTGGACCTCATACATAGAATTTTTCTAACGGTTAGAATCAGTACAATTTAGTTATAATGGTTGTGTTAACTACTTAAGTAACACTACTACAAAAATCACAATAGACGACGGGAATCCACCATCGTGTAGACGGTTTTTAAATCATTGTGAAATCGACTCTTAACCCTCAAATTGGACTACAGTTTGATTGTCTTTTTGGCCATGGTCCAAGAACCAAAAATGCTCCTCTTGTTAGTCTGAATGTATTGGTATATGTGTTGTAGGGTGTTTCGAGAAATTTCCATTGCCGGAAATTTCTCAAGACACCCACGTGCTGCCTGCGGTGGGTGGTGGCGCATGGGCCACGGTGTGGCGGCCCATTGAGTTCTAAATTGTTACCATTGAGTTCTAAATTATTATGCGATATCTTGGTTCGATAGATTCGGACCATTCGATCGGTCCCAATTTCAAATATGTTGTTCTCTGTACCTTTAGAAGCATATAGGAACTCATTGATCGAGAATCGGAGTCTCGGATACTTCGAGTCAATGATTCTAAGTTTAGGCGAAACGATCGTCGTCTGATCGTGTGATTGGCTTAGATCCGACTGTTTGATCGAGATCAAACTTTCAGACTTGTTTAGTAAACTTTGTTGGACCTATAGGAACTTTTGGATCGAGAATCAGAGGTTGTGGGCCTCGTGGACCTAATTGACCTAAATGGTGGGACTCGCAGGTCCGACCGGGACCAATTGGTTGGGAGGTGCTTAGGGCTTAGTTGTTTGATTTTAAGTTGGTATTTTGCTCTGAGAGTTTTATTAACTATTTATGAATTATTGTTCTACCGCTTTTACCTTCCAAGCATGATATATATGTGTTTATTTTTATATATGTGTTAAATGGATTAATAATTGGATTGGTTGCCTTCGGAAATATTAATGTCTATGGACATCTTGGTTGCCTTCGGAAATATTGTTGCCTTTGGAAATATTGAAGTCTATCGACATCCTGGTTCCCTTCGAAGGTATTGATGTCTTCGGACATATAGTTGCCATCGGAATGTCTTAGGACATATGGTTGCCTTCAGATTATTTTGTGTTCTCAGGCTGAGTATATCTCCCTGAGTCCTGCGAGGGGAATTGACGGATTTGTCTATGCACGTATGGCATTGCACCACGAGTATCGAGGACGCTCGAACCCTGTGGTGCGAGGATTTGTGTTCTCAGGTTGAGTGTATTTCCCTGAGTTCTACGAGGAATGCGTCTCAGGCCGACCATGGGTCCCCTGAGTTCTGCGAGGAATGCGTCTCAAACTGACCTCGTGTCTCCCGAGTTCTTCGAGGATGTATCACACATGTGGCCACATGTGTGGAGTGGTACTTGGAATTGACTGTATATTATTGGAATTGATGGATTATGTTTGAGGTACATCTATGTGGAGATTAGTGCAGTACCAACATGTGGTACAGTTAACATGATATTATTCACTACCTTGCTCATATTATCTACACTAGGTTGGCCAGGATCCTTAGCCGCCTACCCAACTTATCTACACAGGGGGTTAGCTAGTTTCCCCTTCCCCTGTTGCCTTCTGATTTAATGGTGTTCCCATATACCCCTTGGTGGGTGATTACAAGATATATGTACTATGTGGATGAATGCAGGTATGGCTTTCAGGTAAAAGGTTTGGTTATGAAAGTATTTGGATGTACAATGATAAACTAATTGAACAGTTAGGTACATGATCTAATGGCATGATATTCAATTATATAGCTTGTGGAGATCAAGATAAAGTATGATTCCAGAATTTCTTTGTTGGTTTCATTTTGAATATTTCTGTACTATCTTAATTGTGATTCAAGGTAGAAAGAACTACATGTGCCTTGATCCCTCAGTAAGGGTACTTAGGCAACCTAGGCTAACCTAGGTGTAGCCGCAAGTTTATGTTTGGTTTGTTATGTTATGATCAGTTTTGTAAGTTGCATATGCTAAACACTTAGGAAATTATTTGAGTTTGCTGTGCAGGTAGATTTCTGGGTTTTGAGCCTTTTTTCAGGGGAGACTTTGCCAGTTTTTCGGTAAAAGTCAAACCATAATGTAGTTTCTGGATTAGGGCGAGGGTATTTTGGTCATTCGTGCCTGACACCTACCAGGTGTTGGACACGTACGGTGTTCGACACTGATTCCAAAGTGGAATTTCGCTCGAGTCTTGTCATCTCAAGTACATATGCAAGCCCTTCAACATTGATGACAACCTGAAGCTTGCTGCACCATTCCGGGAAGAACTAGTTGATCTCATCAAGGCGGTTTATGTCATATATTTTGGTGTAAGTAGTAGCTACATAACACAAACAAACTTAAGTGAGATTAATTTCAAATATCATTGATTTAGGTCTTAGAATCAAATGATACCTCCCACTATTTTTGGAATGGGAGGCACCCTATCATGAGGATCACCTCATCACGTCTGAAATTTTGACAATCCTTTCTGACAAGGAGAGAGTACACACTTACCTATTCATATTGTTAATGTGATTTCCCATCATCTTTGGCCTCTCTAAGAAATGATGCCCCAATCTCTTGGTGACACCATACATAATTTAAGTCGTGCCCACCATACCTTGTGTAAAGGGGTAACTGAAGCATATCCTCATCATGTCTTATTATTGGATTATACCTGTTATTGCCTTTTCCCACAAACATGGAATATGTTTTGGTGAACTTAATCAAGCACCGGTCACTTACATGAGTCCCAATGTCTTGGTGACACCGTAATGATTAAAGCCCTCTAGCAGTGAGTTACCTATGGTGGGAGGCCTTGGAAAAACAACTTCTTTGCTTTCCAAAGTAATGACTTAAGGGGGTGTATTCAATTCTAACTTTTAAAGACTTTTAATGAGTTTAAAAGTCTGGAGGTATTCAACTATGACATAAATAGTCTTTAAAAGTTTAGTTGTATTCAATTGTGATTTTAAAAAGTCTTTACAAGTTTCGGTATCCAAAACATTAATAACTTTTGAAAACTTTGTTAAATGAATGACTTTTCAATACTTTTAAGCATAATTCTTAACACCAAAAGTTTTGCTAATTTACCCAAGACTTTATCAATGAATTTGATCATGCTGCAGCTTTGGCCATTGTGAGGGTGTGCCACCATGTTTGGGTCTCTAGACCCCCTCCCTCTTTGGTTGGTGTACTATCAAGAGATGGCCTACTACACTGCCAATTTGATTTTGTTTTTGGCTTCCATTATCTGTCTTGGGAATTGTTATGATGATGAGCCGTTTCTTGCTTGTTTTTTTCGTTTCAATGCTTGAAACAATTGCTATGTACTAAGAGCTATAGTGGGACTGCATTGGTTTCTTCCATAAATTTTGTTTGCCTCCATTTGCAATTTTTAAGGTCTATCTATAGGAACAGATGATTTTGTTACAAACCCACATTCCCCAACAGCAATTTAGCTCTTAGCATCTCGGGGTTTACAGCTAACCCCACATTCTAGTGTTGTTATTTGGCTTGGCTCTATCACCATGCCAATTTACTAGTATCTCCCACCCAAATAGAGTATACTTCTAGAAGGTCTTAAGGATCTCAACTTCGTTCCAACAATCAGATAATCTATCCCTTCTTCCCCAAGACCCAGCTCTACAAACTAAACTAATTAAATCCATAATATTGATGGCACAACTTATATTTGAGTTGCATCCAATAGCATCAACCTTATTTTCTCCATACTTGACATTGTTCTCAAGTGAAAAGTTCTTAGACATGGAAAAATATTTCTTTGCTTTTACACAATTATATCCAATTGTTTTTTTTTTTTGGCTACTTGTTCCATATGCGGACTAGTTAATTCACCATACAAAACATAAATATTAGAAGCAATTTCTTTTTTCGTTATACTACTCTCTATGATAAATATTAAAAAGATAAATACTATTCATAAATAAATATTTAAAAAAGTAGATAAAAGTATGTAAAACTCTATGATAAAAGTATATAAAAGTATATCACTTAACTTTATAAAGTATGTAAAAGTCATTAAGAATTTGTCAACTCTATAAAAGTCACTTACTTACAAAAAGTCTTTAAAAGTTAGAATTAGTTTTGTTTTTTAGGGAGTTTCTTTGTCTCATTCATGCATTTAATCATTGTATTAAATAGGAACATTGGTCCTAGAATTACTATTATTCGAACATACTTTAGTAGCATGTGATACTCCCATTATTTATTTTGAAAGCACAAATCATTTTTCATAAAACACTTTTATTTAAAAATGTGGAAGTAGTCATTATGTTATAAAATAAAATAATCAGAGTATGGGAATTACCGCTGAATATTGGGAGTGGAATTATATTTACTCTTTGTGGTGTTTACACTGACAAAATTTCCTTTCAGATAGAACTCACAGACACTCAGATTTCTCACCCTCTCTTCTCTTCTCTCACTTTCCCTCTCTTCTCTTCACTTCTTCGCTGGTCTGTAATTACAAGTAGAGAATGATGCCTATTTATAGGCAAGGCAAATGGCTCCCGTGAGTCACAAAGGAGGCATCATGATTCTCCTATCCAACATCATTATTTCATCTTTTGACCAACACATCCCTCTTTTCTTCATGTGGGCTTCATCTCTCACTTTACAACACTCCCCCTTGGAGACCACATGTCCCTAGATTGGTTGCCTCATTAAAACCTTGCTTGGAAAAACCCAGTGGGAAAAAACCTAAATGAAGGAAAAAGAGTACAACTTCATTTGGGACATTAGGGTAATGTTAAGTGCGCTCATGTTGCCTCGTTAAAATTTTGCTAGGAAAAACCCAATGGGAAAAACCCTAGTCGAAGGAAAAAGAGTACAACACACATATGTCCTGTGTTAGAGGATTCTTGAATGCTCCCCTTGATTTTGCATGTTCCAATTTGATTGCTTGCAGAGTTGACGTAATTCGATGCCATGCACTAGCTTTTGGAATGTACATTTTAGCAAAGATTTGGTGAAGATATCTGCCAGGTTATCGCTTGAACGGATTTGTCTAACTTTAATTTCTTGACCTTTCTAGAGCTCATGTGTGTAGAAAAACTTTGGGGATATGTCTTGGTCCTGTCACCCTTGATGTATCCTCATGTGATTTGAGCAATACAAGCTGCATTGTCCTCATTCAGGATGGTTGGAGTGTCCGTTGCTGAGGGCAAGGCACATGTGCTTCAGATGTGATGAATCATTGACCTTAACCAAACGCATTCACGATCGGCTTCATGGAGGGTAAGTATTTTTGAATGATTGGAAGATGTGGCTACCAACGTTTGTTTCGTTGAGCGCCATGAGATTGCAGTTCCTCCACATGTAAACACATACCCAGTTTGTGAGCGTCCTTGATGTGGATAAGAGAGATATCCTGCATCAGCATACCCAACAATACTCGGGGCATTGGTCGATTCACTGGAATAGAATAAGCCCATGTCTGTTGTTCCACGAAGATATCGTAGAATATGTTTGATGCCGGTCCAATGTCGGCTTGTTGGAGCAGAACTATATCTTGCTAACAAATTTACTGAAAATGCTATGTCAGGTCTGGTACATTTGCTAAGTACATTAAAGCACATATTGCACTAAGATATGGTACTTCTGGACCAAGGACCATTTCATCATCCCTTTTTGGACGATATGGATCTTTCTTCGTGTCAAGCTACCGAACGACCATTGGAGTGCTAAGTGGATGAGCTTTATCCATGCCAAACCGCTTTATAATACTTTTTCAGTATAACTTGATTGATGCACCAAAATTCCATTAGCACTGTGCTCAATTTGTAAGCCAAGACAATATTTTTTCTTTCTAAGGTCTTTCATCTCAAACTCGCGTTCCAGATAATCAGCAGTCTTTTGGAGCTCTTCAGGAGTTCCAATTAGATTCATGTCGTCGACATATACTGCCACTATCGCAAATCCAGACTCTGATTTCTTAATAAGCACACATGGGCAAATAGGATCATTTGTGTATCCTTCCGTTAGTAAATACTTGCTGAGACGATTGTACTTCATTCGCCCAGATTGTTTTAGCCCATACAATGATCTTTTCAATTTAATTGAGAACATGCCCCGTGGTTTATTCTTGGCTGCTTCAGGCAGCTTAAGTCCTTCTGGGACTTTCATGTATATGTCTGTATCCAATTCTCCATACAGATATGCAGTAATGACATTCATAAGTCTAATTTCAAGTTTTTCTAAAATCGCCAAGCTTATCAAGTAATGGAACGTAATTGCGTCCATTACTGGAGAGTATGTTTCCACATAATCAATTTCAGGCCTTTGTGAAAAACCTTGCACAACAAGTCGCGCTTTATACCTCGCGATCTCATTTTTCTCATTGCGTTTTCTTGTAAATACCCACTTGTAACCTACAGGGTTCACATTGGGTGGAGTTGGAACAATAGGTCCAAAAACACTCATTTTTTCCAAAGAATCTAATTCTGCCTGGATTGCATCTTTCCACTTAGGCCAATCTTGCCTCTGTGTGCATTCATCAATAGAGCACGGCTCAATATCATCATCTTTTATGATCTCAATAACCACTGAGAATGCAAATATATCATCGATGATCATCTCGTTTCTATTCCACAATTCATTGGTGGATGTATAATTTATGGAGATTTGTTGACTTTCAGGTACAACTGCCACTTCAGGGCCACTTGTCTCACCAAGGACATTTTCCTTTTCAGGAAGTACCTGTCCCTCTTGGGGGGCATTTGAATCATGAATTGTAGGTTCTCCATTTATTTCATTTGGATTCATTTTGGCCATCAACTTCCTCTTTCGAGGAACTATGTCCTTTGAGCCTAGTGGTCTGCCACGCTTGAGGTGTGCAACAAATGAACCATTTGCTGGCACATTGCTTTGTCCATTATGGACATCAATACTTGCAGGTGCATTTGCAGTTGGGATATGTAATTTCGTCACCTTTGTTGCATCATTAAATGCATCTGGCATCTGATTTGCAATACTTTGGAGGTGAACGATCCTTCTCACTTCGTTTTCGCATTGAGCGGTATGAGGATCGGGATGAGACAAAGTGGGTACATCCCATGATAATTCACGTCGTTCTTCAAGAACGAGTTTGCCTTGTTGTTCTTTAGGAACAGATTTTTCTCCCCCTAATAATGGGAAAATTGTCTCATCAAAATGACAATCCGCAAATCGTGCGGTAAAGATATCACCTGTCAAGGGCTCCAGATATCTGATGATAGATGGTGAATCAAAACCTACATAAATTCCCAATCTGCGTTGATGGCCCATCTTAGTGCATTGCGGTGGTGCAATAGGCACATATACCGCACAACCAAAAACTCTTAAATGTGAAATATTTGGTTGATTGCCCAACACAAGTTGTACTGGAGAATATTGATTGTTGGCAACGGGCCTCAACCGCACAAGTGATCCTGCATGTAAAATGACATATCCCCAAGCAGAAACTGGCAACTTTGTCTTCATTAGCAAAATGCGAGCTATCAATTGAAGACGCTTAATTAAAGCTTATGCCAAGCCATTTTGAGTATGAACATGAGGAACATGATGTTCAATGTCAATACCTAGTGACATGCAGTAGTCATCAAAAGTTTGAGATGTAAATTCACCAGCATTATCGAGTTTGATTGACTTAATGGGATAATCTGGGAATTGGGCTCGTAATTTAATTATCTGAGCCAAAAGCCTTGCAAATGCCATATTCCGAGTGGACAAAAGGCAAACATGTGACCATCGGGTAGATGCATCCACCAAGACCATAAAGTACCAAAATGGTCCCACAGGGAGGATGAATAGGCCCATAAATGTCCCCTTGGATTCTCTGTAAAAATGATGGGGATTCAACGTCAACCTTTGGTTGTGATGGTCTGATCACCAACTTCCCTTGTGAACAAGCTTGGCAAGAGCTGTCACTTGATAATATAATGTGTTTTGTCAACAAGGGATGTCCTTTAGAGTTGGTGATGATCCTACACATCATAGTGGATCCAGGATGACCCAACCGGTCATGCCAAAGCTTAAAAGTATTTGAGTCAATGGACTTCTGGTCCACAACACTATGTGCCTCAATTGTCCGTATGGTTGTATAGTACAACCCTGATGAGAGCGCACAAAGCTTCTCCAGTATACGCTTCTAGGTATCACTGGAGGTAATGCAAAGATATTCCATGTTTTCGTCATTCTTTGTTTCAACATGGTAGCCATTCAAACGTATATCTTTGAAACTCAACAGATTCCTTTTGGAGTTAGATGAATACAAAGCATCTTGAATGGATAGTATTGTTCCATTTGGTAACATAATTTGGGTTGTTCCTGAGCCTTCAATCAGATCTGGAGGACCTGATATAGTTGTTACCTTTGCTTTTGTAAGCATCAAGTTTGATAAATACTTTCGATCTCGAAGGATCGTATGAGTAGTCGCACTGTCTGCAAGACAAATATCTTTGCTAGAGCTCTTGTTTTGGGAGCATCCATAATTTATATTCATGCCTTCAAATAAATAAAATAAGTTGGATTAATAAAATATTATTCAATATAAAGAAAAACACTGCCACTTTTATTAGATTGAAATGAAAATTAAAAACAGTACTTCAAATAATACAAATGGTGCATTTAGTCTAATTCGGACCCATAAACTTCATTCCCTCTTTCAATTATAAAAATTGGAAATATCCAGATGCGTCATGTCTAACATACGCAATATTTCCGATGAGCCATCTGTGGCTGGCGGATCTGGTATAACATGATCAATATAATTTGTCTTCACTTTCCTGTTCTTAAGTGAAGATTGATAAAGATCTGCCAAATGGTCCGGCGTACAACATGTGCGCGCCCAATGTCTCTTTGCACCATATCTGTGACAAGCACCTTTAACATTTCTAGGCGCATGGCTTGTCTGTGCTTTCCCCTTAATCTAGGATGCATTTTGCCGCTCGTATATGGATGGCCCCTTGGATCCAAGCCATATGAATGGGCACCACGATTTGCAATAATATCTTAAGGGTTGTCCATTTAATTGTTGGAACTTCAGGTTCTCAATACTGTTAGATTTTGAACTTCATGCCAAAATCACATATTCTCATAGTATGGACATTTTTATAATTTCCTGTACATATTTCAGGACTTCAGGCTTAATATATTTTTGAACTTCAGGCCAAAAATATCTTGCATATTTTATTCGAAACTTCAGGCTCGGGATTTGGGACATTAAGCCATTTCTTAATAGGAACTTCAGGCCCTATAATTGTTTGAGGAACTTCAGGCCCTCATTATTCATGTATATTAATTGATGATAAAAATAAAGTGCTATAAATAAATTTGCTGGTATGGACGATAAACCTGCACCATACTTTAAATGAAAGTAAATATTCCATAAAGTAAATTGCTTGTTGTATGAGGGTTAATTCCGCATCATACTTTAAATAAAAGTAAATGTGCAATAAAGTAAATTGCTTGTTGTATGAGGGTTAATTCCGCATCATACTCTAAATAAAAGTAAATGTGCGATAAAGTAAACGTGATGGTATGGGCACTAATTCTGCTCCATACTTTTAAATAAAAAGTAAAGGCAGTTGTGTGGAGGATAAACCCGCGCCACACTTTAAATAAATATTGCCGTATGAGTAATAAACCTACTCCATACAGTAAATAAAGTAAATGATAAAGGCAGTTGTGTGGACGATAAACCCGCGCCACACTTTTAAATAAATGTTGTTGTATGGGTAATAAACCTACACCATACAATAAATAAAATAAATGTGGGGATAAAATCACCACTAAAAATATAGGAGGTGAAACCGTCCATTTTATTAAAGTAAATATGGGGATAAAATCACCACCTAATATATATGAAGTACATAATATATTATATATTGTGGGCAATATAACTGCACCACTATTCAAGATATAATAGATGGGTTTTAAGATCACACCATCATTTTATTACTATAATTTGTGTTACAACGCGATAGGTAATGAAAATTACACCACCATAAAATAACAGGATGGGGTATAAAACCGCACCATTCCAAATTACATTACAAAAAAATAAATTAAACAAACATGGATGAAACAACATAAAAATTGTGAGAACACAAAAAATAAAGTTTACATGTCGTCGTAGTAGTAAAGTGAGAGGAGACATATGACAGAGAGGAGAAAGAGAAATAACCACATAGTGTTGAGCTGAGAAAATTTAAAAGTAGAGAGACTATCGTGCTGATAACGTGTTATAAAATAAAAAAAATCAGAGTATGAGAATTACCACTGAATATTGGGAGTGAAATTATATTTACTCCTTGTGGTGTTTACACTGACATAATTTCCTCTCAGATAGAACTCACAGACACTCAGATTTCTCACTCTCTCTTCTCTTCTCTCACTTTCCCTCTCTTCTCTTCACTTCTTCGCTGGTCTGTAATTACAGATAGAGAATGATGCCTATTTATAGGCAAGGAAAATGGCTCCCGTGAGTCATAAAGGAGACGTCATGATTCTCCTATCCAACATCATTATTTCATCTTTTGACCAACACATCCCTCTTTTCTTCATGTGGGCTTCATCTCTCACTTTACAACACATTATTACTACAAGTTCTTTTGCAATCCTTGTTGGTTAAATAGTAGCCTTAGGCTCTTGGGATGATTATGAACTCTAGTGTGATCCAACACGAACTAATGTGTTGGATCTAGGTCTAGATAGGTGATTGATTCGTTTTAATTACGCGTTGATGTTTATACATACAAGGTTGATGGGCGTTGGACCTAATCATTAAGCCTTCAGGTTCTCCTTCTCCTTCTTTCTTCTGTTAATGCTATCCTACTTCTATAATTACATTTAACTTTTGAAAGAAGAACTCTAACTCAATGAGTTAGAGGGATTTGCATAGGGAGAGAGATAGAAGGTTACATTAGAGTATGAGGGAGAAGAGACATGCGTCTTTTTTTCTCTCAAAATTCTATTTTTTATCTTTGACATTCTGTGCATTTTTCATCAACATCTTTAACAATAATCTCTTCATTTCGTTTGCATCTTTTTTATTTAGAAGAAAAAATAATAATAATAACAAAAACTAATCCTCAGCCAACTTTTTTATTTGTACTCAAATCTCATCTTCTTGTCAATGAAGAATTTGGCATCAATTACACAAGTTCTCTCTGTGTTTTTTTTTTTAAATTCATCCAATCTTGAGCATGAAGATTTTTGGATGAATGAGAACTGAACTTCAATTTCTTGAGAATTCATAGACATATACCCAATGACGGAGTTGGCAAAAGCTGGTGCAAAGCCAATAGGCCAACTTTTGCCTACTCATATATATGTGGGTTAAGGAAAGTCCCTCCTTGCAGTCTGAGTTCGATGTCTTTTTTCCACGTAAATTAAAGTAATTTAGAATTATTCTTTTTAGGTTAATACATTCATGTAAACATATATATGCAAATACAAAATTAGATATTGTTTAATCTAAAGAGAAAAAAAATTATATTGAAATTTCACATGACCATAACCAATGAAATGACAGACAAATATGTCTCTTTATATTCCCAACTATATCAACAAATACAAAATAAATTAATTAATTAAATGGGAAATTAATACAATAACACAAATGATTAAAACCCCTTAAAGCCCCCGCAGTTCTCATGGATAAAAAAAACTTCCATGCCACAGATGGTCTGAGATTCCCCTCTTTACATAAGCAAAGCGGCAGCGAAAACACCAATGGCCACAAATCCTGGGACGGAGAACCTATTCGAAACGGCGCCGTTCGGTGCAGGAGCTTCCGAGGGGGATCCCGAGACCGAAGAAGAGGGAGAGGCGGCCGGGAAAGACGATGGGGGAGAAGGTGGAGAGTCTGCGACGGGAGATGTAGAAGGAGCAGCCGAGGGTGGAGTGCCCGAAGGAGAAGGTGAAGCGCTCAAAGGAGAAGGTGAGGCAGCCGGTGGAGTGCTCAAAGGAGAAGGAGCGGAGGCTTGTTTGGTAGAGAGTGCAGGGGACTTGGCTGGGGAAGATGCAGGTGATTGTGCCCTTATTGAGGCCACCAAGAGGGCAGCCATTAGCATCAAAACGACAGCGCTGGATCGAGCCATTGTAGACGGAGAGAAAAGTGAGGACGGTTTAAGAAGCAAACTACTAAGCGAAGGATGGGTTTAGGTGAGAAGGGGGAGGGCATTTTATAGGAGTAATTTTTGACCGTGGAGGGGTTTGGTAAATAAATGGCCGTTGGATTTTGATGCGGATTTGATGGTGAGCTTGGACGGTGCAGATTTTGTGTTAGAAAAGAAACCGTGTTACGTACGGACTTTTGGCCAGAACGCGGTTGTTGTATTGGCTGGTTTTTACTGGCTTATTGTATTGGAATTACTAAGTTAAATCCAAGAAGCCAAGTCAGAAAAACTAGTTTGAGTAAGGTTGATCAATTTTCCAGCAAGATTAATTACATGAATTCTCCAAAGTTTATACTTAGAAACTTCAACGTACGTGAGTGTGTGACAGTCACATATCGGTGTTATTGCAAAGCAATCACAAGAATATATATTGATTGAGAAAAGACTATCAGATGATGGGCAGACTACTCTGTTCTTTGCCAATGAACTAACTTATTCTCCTTCTCCATTGAGCACTCCACCTAAGGCTGCATCTTCTACTGTGCCCGACGCCTCCTCTCTGCCTTCTCCTCCCTCGCCTTCCACCGTCACCCAGTGGCAGAGCTAGTAGCTTGTCTTTGGAGGGGCCAATACTGTAATTATGAGGTTTTATAGCCTTATATATTTCATCTGATATTACAGTAGGTGTTTAAGAGTTATTAGCTTTTTCATGGAGAGCTTTGGGGGGCCACGGCCACTGCAGGCCTGTATGTGACTCCACCATCACCTCTCTAGGATTTCTCTCTCTTCGGAGTCTACTTCCACCTTCGGGGGTCTGATATGGTCAATCAGAACAATGCAAACTTGAAATTTGAGCTTACTCCACTCACTGCATCATGTTTACGTTGGATGAGGGATTAACTCATCGTACCAACTAATTATTAAACCAACTTATCCTATCTTAACACACCATGCAAAGTCCTAAATAACATGTGAGTTTATGATATTAATTCTAGATATCGATTTTTAGTTTTTTTTTTTCCAGGAAGATATCGATTTTTAGTTATCTATTTGGATATTAATTCTATTTATTTATTTATTTATTTGGGAAATACATAGATCTATTTTTTTAATCAATTATTATTTCAATTATGATTACATTACATGTAACGGCTATATATGATGAATGAGTCAACTTCACCAAATAGTTGAGAATGTACTTTTTCTTAATCGAGAAGAATTTCAAAGAAGGGTCTTCATCCTCCGCATGAGAATGAGAAAGAAGGTTGTCCTTTAAGATGTTACAATAACTGATTTCGCTTTTCTTTTTTCTTACTAACTAACAATGAATGAATCTTGAAGTACAGTAGGATTGCTAAGTTCGTCCTTTTTGTTTACAAAATGCATGACAATAGGTGAGAGCCACTATACTATAATTCAATCAATTACAATCTTTACTATAATTCCCATAATTTCGTTTTAAATGTTAACTTGGTTCAATTTCACTGTTAATTTCAACAATTATTAAAATACTACTGTTAATGTATATGCGGGTAAGGTCAGTTGGTCAAGACACTCAACTCGATCATTTGCACTGAAGTTTAAATCTCATCCCGTAAATTAGTTTAATTTAAAATATCACTTGTCAAAAAAAAAAAAAAACTATTAATGACTTATAAATTGGGAAACTCAAGAATAAGGGAAAGAATGAATTAGTATGAGATCAACTACTGCAATATATATATACAATCCCCTTCTATTGAGGGATCCCTACGGATTTTTTTTCAACAATCCAAACCATCTATTTTTTAAGTCTACATTCATAGATCATCCTTGCAAAAAATTAGACAAATCGGAAATCGTTTCGACATCCAATTTGTGTCCTACAAAATCAATGAACACGGTTCTTCAAGAAAGTACTAAAATTTCAATAATTCTATTGAGTGATCAAATGATATCGGATTCAAGTGACTTTTTATAGAGATGATCTTTGAGTGAAGTGAAATACAATACGAAGTGGGCCTTACAAGGGTGTCCCTCAAATAAGCTTATATAAACTAATCACGCAATGACACAAGAATTGTTAACTTGGTTGACTCAATATGACCTAGTTCCCCATGTATCTATGATATTCTCACTATAGAAGAAAGAGAAACATTAAGTTCCTTCCCTTATATGGTTCCGATCCATATGTACATCTTCATATGTTATCTCGCTCATTCCCTTATATGGTTTTGATCCATTAAGTTCTCGTTAGCATGGCTATGGGGGATTCAAATATTCCATTCAAATCGATTGTGAATTAAAACTCATTTTTAATTCTCCCTTATGTGAGGACCCAATGACAAAAATCCTCAGGGCTTCCACAAGTCATGATTAACAAGCTAGCAACCCACGTGCCATGACAACCTCAACTGGCGTATAATAGGCGGAGAACCTAGTCAGTTGCAATTGTAGTGTAGTCTTTCTCTAGTACAATACTCTTGATCTCATTAATAGGGTACAGATGTTTCATGTCAAACCACTAATGTGATCTTCCCAATTTCATGCAATTCATACAAATATGATTAGGAACATCTTCCTTAATCATATCCATTACTTCGGACTGAAGATTCCCGAATCAAATCTTTGAGTATTCTTTTTCTTAGACCATTACATAGGACAAAGATCCCTTGTTGTACACTCACATTCCTCCGTGAGTAAATTTAAGACCCCCAATGATACATATGAACCTTCCCTAAAAGGAGGTTGGTAATTAATGTATCATCAAATGATCAGAGACATACCCACAAGACAACTAGGTTGCCTCAGGTCTAAGGACTAATTTACATTATTGCAACTATGAGTTCTTGTTTGACATGTTGGCAATAACTCCATCTAAGAACTCTCAATTGATTGATTTCAGTGAGCTCATTCTCTATTGAGCACCTACACAATTGTCTTACTGTCTCCACATGAATGACTTGAGACTAGTCATCCTCCCAATTGAGCATATATATTGTGTAATAGTCTTTACGATTTATCAATGCCCAGTTGATAATCCTATGACTACAAACATTAGGATTTGAAGGTTTAGCTAGGATGATCTCGGGAATCTAACTTCTTTAGATTACATCCTTTTAGTCATAATCCTAGGACTCGTTGTTTAGAACATTTTAATTTATTTGCCCTTATGAATAACCAATATGTATGGGTTATATGAAATATCTCAAAAAGGTTTCATCTCATTATTGGCTTTCAGGACATATTTCTAACAATTGTGACCAACAAAATAGACGATCACGGTGCTTCAAAAAAGTACTAAAATGACAACTATGATATATATATATATATATATATATAGGTGTCGGCTAACTAATGGCGAGAGGCATCAGTTCTACAATGTTAAAAATGGAAGTTCCGCACTGAATTGAAACCTCTTTAGGTTTTCGTTAACACTAGGCCAGAAAAAAACTTAGGCTTTAAAAAGCGTTTACCTATTTTCCTTCTTCTTCACGTCTGGCGTCGCAACTCACATGTGATGGCAATTTTCCCCATGAGTAAAGGTCTTTGCAAGGCTTTGATCCTAATGGGTCAAGTATGAATGATAAAAATAAATAAATAAATAAGGGGTATGGGGATAGGTTCATGGAATTTTTCGAGTATGGTGTTTGGGGAGAGGCTGGGCTGGTATTCTAATCCTCGACCAGAACCCATCCCATTTAAAATATACATAATTTATTTTTCATATAAATATATTATTAAGATGTGTCATGGTGGTACTACCTCTATAATGATAATCATGTCCTTGGACATGTAGTTTTGACATGTATTAAATTTTTTTTTGAATAATCTAGATTTTTAGTTAATAAAAATTGAATTGATACATGTGTTGTGCTCATAGTACTTTTTTCTTATTCAACAGAGTAGCTTTTATTGATTAATTTTTTTCATAATGGGGCGGGTTTGGAAACTCATCCCCCAACGAATGTGTGGATGAGAGATAGGATTTTTAGTACCTGCGCAAACAGGGTTAAAATCACTGAAAATACTTGCAAGAATACAAGGTAATTATAGTATAAATGCTCATGCAAGGTTGTTGTCCCCAAGGATTGTTTGACTAATTTGTAATTAAACTAACTCTTAATTAATAGTTAAAATAGATTTTATCAAAGAGTTGAAATTTATGAATTAACAATAAAAGAAATCGAAAAGTTGGGAAATTGAAGAAAAACAAGTTTTAAAAACCAATTAATAAAAGCACTTTCTATCAATTACTTATGATCTGCACATGCCACTTTGAAGGTTAGGTTTTCCTAATTTATATTCTACTTGGAACCTCCAACATAGAACGTATATTTAACATGCAACCCGTCCGGACGTTCGGATCAAATCTGAACATGAAAGACTCATTACGTTTTGTGAAAACCCTTTGAAAAACCATGCAACCCTTAAGACGTGGTGTTCATTTTAAGTGAAATTACAATTATTAATCACAAGAAGCCAGCGTCAATTTCAAGGAACCTTTCGACCAAAATTGCATCCAATTACTTTTCTAAAGATCCTAATGGTGATCAGGCATTAAGACAATTAGATAGTTTAAAACAGTGATTAACAATTCAAAGTATGCATGCAATCAATCATAAGCAATTAAATAAAAATCACATATTCATGCTAAGGTTCAAGGCTTCACCCTAGCAAAAGAGCGTTAGTTACGCATATTCATAACTAAAACCAAAGAAAATATCATTCCAATGAATAAGAATAAAAACACCTTGAAGTAGAAGTTATTCAAAAACCCTAGCAAAAGTCGCGTTCAAAAGCGAAAAGAGAAGTCCCTAAATTTGCTGTGAAAAATAACTTAAATACCTCCTAAAACCCAGCTGCCCAATCCCACAAGGAAACTAGGTTAAAATAAAATAATACTATGATATAAAATCCAAATTGGATTAGGAGACTCTGCCCACAATCTGCCCAGCCACGTTTTGGCCTCAAATCTCCTCCAAATCCGGCCCAAGAGAGCTTGTTTTAAAGATAAAAACGTTCTGAACACTTCTCCAGAAGGTCATGAACCCATCTGAGGTCATCTTGGGCTCCAAAAACGCAATAAAGGCCCAAAACGTCACTATTCCAGCACTGCACACTGCTCCTTTGTTTTATTGCCAGAAAATAACCGCTTGGTAGAAACATCTGAAATTTCGATATGATCAAGCTAAGTGACTCACGAACGTCCTCCAACTGGAATGACTCCAAAATTCGTCCATTTGATTATGTTTTGCTCCAGAGGAAGTCGAAAGTCTTATATTGGAAATATAATTCAAAGTATCAAAATTTTTCCAAAATTTTAACCAAAATATACTAAGAATTGGGTTAAATATATAATATAAAATATGCCCATCAATGAGGAATCCCCGATTTGAATATTGCAAGTATGAAGGCATGAATAGGGGAAAAATGTTTAACGAGACAGGGATTGGAATGATATACCCACCTCCGATTCGACCCATTGCCACCACTCGTCGCTCGCTCTCACACCCTCAAGCCGCATCATCTGTCTCCATATTTAGGTAAGATTTCACTTGATTCTTGTCTGATAGGTTCATCGTCTCAACTCCCTCTCATCTCCATCCTCTCAGCCCTCAATTGGTGCTGCCTTTATCAAATCGCAGAGCTGCTTGGGGATAATTAACTCTATGTAAGCTTTCTCGGTGTCCAATTAGGGATTTTTTGTAAATTTGAAGTTAGGGTTTTGTGTGAATTCAAATTGGGGTTCGGTCAAGGGTTTTCGAAATTGAAATTGTGGTTTGTCTCTCTCAGATAGCTTGAATTTGTTGGGTCCTGTGATTTCAAATAGTGTTGTGTTTTAAATTGAATTAGGGTTTCTGTAGATGGTGAATTGTGACGGTTTAGGGTTTATGTACATGTCAAATCTCTGTTTGATGTTTCCCAATTTACCTAGTTTGGTATCCTGGAAAATGTTGTCACATTCACATACACTTGTTTTGCTGCATAGAGTGGGTTACTTTAAATGGCTATGTTTTGCTGCATAGATTCATTTCATGTATGCATAGATTTCCTTTTAAATTATTTGGAATGAAGTAGCTGATTTTAGGTTATGTTTTTGGTATGCTAGCTGGTAGTACTGTTTTTCATTTTGTATGCTTGCTGGTAGTTCTAATTGCATTTTGTTTTATTCCTGCTGGGTATTCTGTTTTATTGATTAGTTTCTGTTGCAGAGGTCGTAGAAAGAGCGGCAGTTCTGGCTGAGATATAAAGATTCTCAACTGATTCATGACCAAAATATTAATTTCACCCCCTTATTTGTTTTCTTTTCTGGGTTAAGAAGTTTTTCCTCTTGTTTCAATTTGACCAATATCAACATGCAACAGGCAAATCAGAATTACAATAGCAAATAAATTTGTCTTTACTGAGAGACCATAAAATAATAGGGAGATTCACTATCATACCCAATATAGCGGCCCAAATTATTAAAAAAAACATATATAAAATGGACTTTAGAAACACACCCAAAGCCCATTTACAATATAACAAAGAAACTTTTAACTTCTTTTAAATTACAAAACTGCCATTGATTTCTTAACACAAACCCAACCCAAAAACCTCATAAAAAAAGCCTAAAACACTCAATAGGGCATCAAAGTAATTTAATAATTAAAATTAAATTCAATAGGGCCAATTGTCATTTTTTGAGTATTTTTTGGGTTTGTTGGTAGAAATTAAATGGTGTAGGGTTTATTTATAGTTTTAGTACTAAGAATGGGTATATGACTAAATATCTCTATAAAATACAGGTGGATGAATTGAAGCAAGACCTGGGGTACTTGAAGAATCTGTCAGAGCATGTTACCAAACAGATTGCAAAGCATGAATTTGAAAGAAAGTAATCACAAAGGCAGAAAGGAAAATATCGATGCTATTTATTCTTGTACATTGAAGAAATACTTGTAACTCAATGCAGTGGATTTATAATATTCAATAAATTTAAATGATCGTTTGATTTGAAGTATAACTGACTTTTCTTAATCTTGAGTGGTTCCTCCACTTGTGTTCTTGGACATATTGTAAGCTTCTAGATTAGCAAGTTAACAGGAGATAAATAACCAATAATAAAATTGTAAAGTTTGACAAGTGGGTAATAAAATTCGAGGTGTGGTCTAGACTGACAAAATTTTGTGCAGCAAATTTGTTTCTTCAAATTACCTCCTAGGTTAGCAAATGACATATTTTATGTGAAAATTTGACGGGTGTTTAGAGATGCTCAAGTTCCTAACAGCTGCAAAATGTAAATTCCTAACAGAAACATGAGAGTGAACGTTGGCGTCTGTCTAGTGCTTGTGCAAACTCTTGAGGATGGTGAACTGGGATATAACTCACTGCAATGTCCCCAATTTACAGACATTGATTTCAGCAATCAATGCGTCCAATACTTACAGAGCTAGACGGTTGTACTGTCTTAACATAAATGCACTTCTCAAGAGCAATTGCTAGAGCATCATTCCATCCTTAAACGTTTAGAATGTGTTTCTCTCATCCAATCGAGGCATTCTTCTGCAGTCGCTGAGGGGCGAGCAAGCTGCCATGCAAGTATCTTTTGTTGCTGTCAAGTAAAGAATACATTATTAGCATTTGAAGTTTCATAAGTCTTTTTGGTACTGGAATTGGAGTATATAGCTTACCCATTCTCGGACAAGTGGTCCTCCAGATTTAAGCTGCAAAACATTCATGATATCCTTTCCATTCACTAGCGGTTTTACGTCCCAGCTTTTATCAAGACCTGATCCACCAAAAACAGAAATCAGAAAGGACATCCGAGCTGTTTCCCAAGGCTTAAACAAATCTTAGCATGGCAATCTATTCTAGACTAAAAATACTGGTTAGGCATTGAGCACCATCACAGGATATGAAGAGAGGTGTGATTCCAAGAAATCTGTATTGGAGTGAGTCCAGATTCTTCTCTCTTCTTCTTAATCTTCAACACCAAAGATAGTCATTCTAAAACCCACAACCACATATTACAAACTCTACTAAAACGTTCTCCTAAACTTAAACAACGTTTGCACAAACTTCCAGTAAGCATAGGCTCGGATCTAAGGCTACTCAAGGATCGAATCGATGTCTGCAGTTTCCTCTAGGGTACCAAGGAATCCTATGGTGAATTCTTACCTTGCCTAGTCTATCTAATATCTGGTACTGCGTGATATTTTCTGCCAGTAATTTAATTTCTTCGTTACTTCATTATTTACTTTCACCTCAGCTTCATATTTGCATTCTAAATCATCCGTAAATCGTTATTGTTCAGTTTTCAGTTTAGAATTGCTAGTCTGTTTCAGTAGCTGTTTTATGCATTTGAAACCCCTAGGCTGTCCTACATCAAAATTCTGAAAATGAAAAACATAGAGAACATGTGACTGCTAATGACACCAAAAGATTTTCTAGTATCAAAGCATTGATTTCACTATGAGATCCTCAGTGACAGGATGAAACTGGACCCATGGTATCAAGTAACCTGAGCAAACTAAAATAGATTGGAAAGTGGGCAGTTTGCAGAATAATTTCACAAGGAACTAACAAATATAGCATATGCATATCATCAGAAAGGTGGGGTTAAAAGAGACTTCTGATACCTAGTTTAAGTATGGCATCTTCAGCTGCTTTAAACAAGCTTCTCCGCCTTTCGAGTTCAAAGTTCTTGTTCAGAAGATCTTCGGTACAATCGATGTTGCGGGGATATACTAACGTAGACATCAGCAAGGCAACTCGCCAAAAATCTTTGAGTTCTCGTAGAAGAAATCCTGGATGGTTGAAAATGCAAATTGAACAATAAGAACAATGTCACCTTGCATAACACGGATTCCAAAATAACCTTCAACCTGCAGATTTTCTAAGAGAAAACGGTGAGGACACAGTAAGGTAATACCTGTCAAAACTCGGGGTTTCGAAGCAAGAGGAACATCAACAAATTCTCTTTCCCAATCAAATTCAGTGAGTAGTACGTCCTCATTTGATACGAAATAAGGAATCAACGGCAAAAACTTCTCAAAAGCATAGTGTACATTTATAACCTGTAACAAAGAAAATCGTGAACACATTTATAATAACTGCAGATTCCAGAAGTGTTGATATAACTACCAGCTTAGTATGTCCACATAATATGTGTACAATAGAGGGAGAGAAGTGGACTCAAACGTACTGTTTCAGCATCACTGACTTTTCGCTTAAGCGAGTCCCGGAAAATGTAGTTCACAACAGGAATCTGAAACTCAAGGACACAAATTTAGAATTGCAATACAAGCATGAAAATCAAGTGATGTTGACCAACTGCATAATAAATAGTATCCCAGACATGCTAATTTTCATACATATTTTCCCGTGACATAGTATAACCAAACCCATACCTTCTTTGCCTTGTTATCTTTATACATGGTCTTCCTAAGTGGGAGGAACATAGCAGTATATAAAGCGAGCCTTCTTTGTTCATCCTGCATTCACATGTTAGAGGAACCGTAATTAAAAAAAAACACATGAAAAAAAAAAAAAAGATACACAAGCAGAATTTGAATTATAACGATGATCATTCCATATCTACTAAAACAATGAAGTGAATGGAGGAAAGGCAAGAAAATTATCGTATTTCAGGTCACTCACATTAAAGGTAGAGTTCCCAATTAATTGAATAAGGTTCCACGTAGCATCCAAGTAAGCAACACAAAGCCTACATTAGGTAAGAAAGATAATACATTAGCATGAGAGCCAGAAAAGAAACAAATGGAGGAAGGCAAAGATAAAAATTAGAATGTATGCTAGGAATTGTATCAAAAATGATGCTTTGCATAACAGTCCTCAAACATAAGATCGAAAGTACATTGGACTCATTGGCAATAAATCTAGTAAACCAAGTATTTCATAAGTCAAAAAGTACATTTGACTTGCACTCAAAAGCCATAGCAAAGTGTAGAATAAATTGCAGCTGAAAGGTATATTAGAGGAGCAAGAGTCTTTCACAGCCTAGGTGCAAACAAATGATCCTGAGCAGAGTATGTTGCCTGTTTAATTTGCATATCTAAAATGGGTATATGCCAACGAAAAATTAAAACAATTTAAATTTCACAAACTGAGCAGAGCAGGGGTTTGTGACCAATTATCAACAACCCCAAAAACAAGACATAATAAAAATAAAAGAGCATGTAAGAGAAATAGAATAGATGTAACCCTCTTTACATTTTTAGACTCCTTATCAGACCCAATGTATCAGCATTTCATTTTCATTGTCATTTAGCCTACCCACCAATGTATGATATAATAGAAATAGCCATGCTTGGCAAATCCCTTTTTCCTTGGGTAACGATACCTACCTGTCACATCCTTCCGATACTGCAGGCTCATACTTAGGGTGAAGACTGAAGACAACCCAAAATAACTTCAAATCACAAATGTAGGTCATAGCTTGGACAGGTTGATTTCCAGAGATCATGAGGTCAATCTGAATAGAGGAGAAAAAAGGGAAAAAAATATGAACAGATAGGTCCTTTGTATATCTGGGACGCAGGATAATTTTTCGCATTAAACAGCAACAATAGTGTTATCATAAATCAAATAATATTCAGAACAATCACCACTTGAGGCATGAAAAATAGGAATTTACTTCAGTACCGATGCGCTCTCTGCTAATTTTAGCTGAGAGAGCAGCTTTCACTTCATCACACGAAGCTGCTTCCTTTAGTTCTTCATCTAATATGAATCCAAACCTTGCTCCTGAGCACAAGAACAAATATGAATCCAAAGCTTTCATAACAAGACCCTAATGAGCTATGACTAATCAGAAACATCAGCTGTAGAGAGCTAGACTGTGCTATAAAATTAGAAAAATAGAATAAAATGACAAGTACCAAAACGGATAGCTCGAAGAACTCGTAGTGGATCATCCATAAATGTGGACTTTGGGGGTAAAGGAGTCACTATTATTCCAGATTTCAGATCTGCAATTCCTGCAGAAGACAAATGAAACATTAAAACAAATAGTAAAAATTATGGCTCTTGGTTAAAGAAAAACTTCTAGAAAAAAGGCACCTAAAGAAAACTAACCTCTTTTGGTATAGTCTTCAATTGAGCTCGTATTAATGTTGTAAAACAAGCTGTCCGACAAAATGAAACCCCCATTAAGAACACAAGTTAATCCAATCAAATATGTGAAAAGTTTGCAGCAAGAGAAGCTGATTTAAAAATTACTGGATAGATTCTTAGGGACGAAAGATACCTGTTAATCGTTAAATCCCTTCTGTATGCATCCTCCTCTGCTGTGCCATATTTTTGCTGTAAAATAGAAACAAAGTAACTTACTAATCATAAATTCAACAAGACTAGACTTAAATTTGATTCGACCAGCTTAATTAACTCTTTGTCCAACTAAAAGGGGCAAAATTGCCTCAAACTTTTAGTAAATTGAAATTCCACAAGATAAGAAAGTTACTCTTTGATGAAGGGTGTCGAAAATATAGGCATCCTTATGAAACAGAATATCATGGGTGTTTTTAACTCATAAGACCGTGAAAGATGCCAAAGGCCCCCATCCCATAGTCAAGCCTTAACATTATTCAAAATAATCGGGTTTACACACACAAACACTCTCTCCCTCTCTCAAGCTCAGAACTTTCAGAACCATAGCATTAATCGTAACGTCCTACCAAAACGAAATTAAAATGAAGAGACTAACAAACTCTAAACAATGCATAGATTACAGAGACAAAAAAGGTATTTACCACAGTAGGAATGCGACTATTCTCACAATACTCTTCACACCTCAAGTTGACAAAATCAATCCATGTATCACATATGCGCATCCTCGCCGTTTCCAAATGTTTTGATTGTTCAGGATTGCTACAACAACAAAAAAACACTTAATTGGAGTCTACTTCGATGTACATAGATGCTCAATGGCAAAGCCACATACCATGGAATAACAGCAATTCCTTGTGCCTCTTCCCCAACATGCAACAAGTAGTCCCTAACCTTTTCTACAAATTCGCTGCCTAACATGTTGTCCAAAGCGATATCAATGTCATAACAGTCCTTTCCCAGAAGCTGCAAAACCAACCATTTTCAAAGCTAAATTTTAAAAAAAAAAAAACAAATATTTACCTGTAAACCAATTTCTCTCCATCCAAACATCACTTAAATCAGTACAAACCTTGTCACGGACCCATCCGCCAGCGACACGAAGCTGATTCTGTAGGCCAAAATGGCGAACCGTTCCAAGCAGCCTATCAAATATCTTCTTTTCGATTTCATTCAGTTCTATGTTGTCCCGCACTGGTACGGTAGGGCGAGACTGGACTGCCATGATTGCTCTGAAAGGAGAAAACACTAGGGTTTTCGTGGGAAACCAGGAGATTGGGAGGTTGGGATGTGGATAGCAGCTTCGACGGAGCTTGGGAACAAAGATAGGCTCGCAGCTTAGTAAAGCAGTTTGGAAAGCTACTCTCATGCTATAGATGAACTTTCAAGCCAATTTTCTTAGCCGAAACTAGTCAGAATCTCCTTTGTTTATATGAAGTTTCCACCAATATATTTTCCACTACACAAAGTATGTAATGTCCAAACCCGAAATCCCTAAATTAGAAAGAAACAGTATTAAAAATAAAATTAAAAGAAGAAGAATTAGAAGGAGTAGAATTGAAGGTTAAAAATAAAAATAAAAACAATAAGAAGAAGAATTTCGACGAAGGTTTGGAAGAAGTAAGAAAGAAGAAGATTGGGGTTTAAGGTTAAGAAAAACTTAGTGCTAGCAGTGGCAACAGTGGGCACAATGCTTTGCCTCTCAAAGGAACAATTAAAATATATACAAAAGGTGAAGGCCACAACCGACTCACCACAACACTAGCGGTGGGAGATTGGCCGGAGTCACAAGGGCCGTACCCAACACCCGCTCCGCTCTCAACAAATCCCGGCTGACTTCCTTCCGGCGACCACCCGCTGCATCAACTCGACAGAATCCGCTTCACGCGTCAACCCGACGCTCTCAATCGTAGGAAAACACCACGAGCATAGCCTAACCCTCTCTGACCTTGAGATTGAACCCGTCGTCTTCTCATTCTTCTTTTTTTTAACCGAAATGCCCCTCCACGTGAGGGGCACGTGTTTTAATTTAATGTTTAATGGCAAAATAAAATTCACTTGGTGCGTGTGGTTTATCACTTTTACCACTAAACTCCTTGTGATTTTCAATTTGATCACTTTGTCCTTTGGTTTCAAGCTATTCAAGGAGAATCTTAAATTTCCTTCAGGGTCAACTACATAAAAGTACCCCACCTTTAGGGGTTGTTTCAAATTAATTCCCAACCTTTTAAATTTTTCACGAGCGTATCCGACATCACGTAAAATATACAAATTAGTCACTTTGTTAGTTTGATCATTAGTGGAGCGTTAAGTAATGATGTAGTTGCTCCGACGTGGCTTTTTGGCTGAGGAGAATACCACGTGGCTATTTTAGTCTATGTGAAATGCACCTCAGCAAAAAAAAAGGCATATCAAAGCCGCCACGTCATCACTTAACATCTTCTAACGAAGAGACTATTTTGTATGTTTTATGTAAGGTCGGGTACGGCTGTGAAAAAATTAAAAGGTTGGTTACTAAGGGCCAGTTTGGCATTGCTGTGCTGTGAAAATAATCGATGTCAGATTTGCTGTGAGAGAAAGCAATTTGGCGTTTAGTAAACTTTTTGTTAAAAGTGTTGTTGGTACTAATTCTCGCATAATCAAAAAATAATTCCCTCATAATCATTAAACCCAACTCCTCTTCGAAATTGATTCCCATATAATCAGAAAATAAAAGTACATCATTAATTGTTTTCCCTTATAACTTTCTCTCACAGCAATTTTTAACAATAAGTGATTTTCTCATAGTTTACCAAACGAGTTGGGCTTTCCAAAAAATTTTAAAAATCACTTATCACCTAAAATAAGCAATGCCAAACGGGCACTAATTTGAAACGACCCCTAAAGATTGGATACTTTTATGTAGTTGACCCTAATTTTAATTTTCACTTTTTTTTATATAAAAACAAAAAAAATTAAAAACTGAAAACATGTTTGGTAATAGATTTTGTTTTCATTTTCAAAAAAGTGTAAAATCTAATTTTCAAAAGGCTTATTTACTGTAGTGCCCCTTGAAACTATGGTCAAATCCTACATGACCACCCGAAAGTCAAAGTGGGCCACTTTACCCCCTTCACCAAGGTTTGGTGTTCCAATTTGCCTCTACCGTTATCTCTATTTGTAACTCTATCAACTTTAATGATGTGGCATTTGTAGGACCCATATTTTGTTGACGTGGACTCCACATAGGCAAAAATTAATTAGAATAAGACTAAACTCTTTTAAAATATTTAAAGTTAAAAATAATAAAATAACATATTTATAAAATGAAAAAAACTCTGAAAAAAACTCTTCTCTCTCTCTTCATCTGTGAAGCCACAACCAAGACCAAGAATCCTTTTGGCTTTGATTTCTAGCAAAATTTGTGTGTTTAACTCTCAAGCTATACAGGAATGATGATATGAATGTTCTCTACGAATTTGATGTTTTAAAACAGAACCAGGGCTCATGTTTATATAGAGTGGCTAATAGATAACGACAAACCCAATCAGACAAAAACATTATCTGGTTATAAAAATAGTTAGAGTATGAAAGTACCATTGAATATTGGGAGTGGAATTGTATTTGCTCTTGTGGTTTTACATTGATAGAATTTTCTCTCAGATAGAACTCTCTAACTCTCAGATTCCTCACTTTCTTTTCTTCTCTCAGTTGAGTGTGTTATCATTTCTCGTTTTTTTTTCTCTCCATAGCAATGGAGAGATGAAGCCTTTAAATAGGTTGAAGCACCCGTCGTTTTTTCTCTCTCCATAGCAATGGAGAGATGAAGCCTTTAAATAGGCTGAAGCACCCGTGATGTGCGGTTAGCTGCAAGGGAAGATGGCAGACAAATTCCTTCATTCTTTTCTTCTTTTCTTTATGTGGGCTCCACCACATTCTTTACAACACTCCCCCTTGGAGACCACACGTCCGTTGATTGGTTGCCTTATTAAAACTTTGCTTGGAAAAATTCAGTGGGAAAAAAACTAAACGAAGGGAAAATAGTACAACTTTATTTGAGACATTAGAACATTGTTGAATGTGCTCATGTTGCCTCGTTAAAACCTTGCTAGGAAAAATCCAGTAGGAAAAAACATATTCGAAGGAAAAAGAGTACAACACGCATATGTCTTGTGTTAGAGGACTCTTGAATGCTCCCCTTGATTTTGCATGCTTCAATTCAATTGCTTGAAGAGTTGACGTAATCTAATATTATGCACTAGCTTTTGAAATGTACATTTTGGCATAGATTTGGTGAAGAGGTCTACTAGGTTATCGCTTGAACGGATTTGTCTAACTTTAATTTCTTGACTCTTCTGAAGCTCATGTGTGTAGAAAACCTTTGATAATATGTGCTTGGTCCTATCACCCTTGATGTATCCTCCTGTGATCTGAGCAATGCAAGCTGCATTGTCCTCATTCAGGATAGTTGGAGTGTCTATTGTCGAGGGTAAGGCACATGTGCTTCGGATGTGATGGATCATCGACCTTAACCAAACACATTCACAACTGGCTTCATGGAGGGCAAGTCTTTCTGAGTGATTGGAAGATGTAGCTACCATCGTTTGTTTCGTTGAGCGCCATGAGGTTGTAGTTCCTCCACATACCCAGTTTGTGAGCGTCCTTGATGTGGATCAGAGAGGTATCCTACTCAGCATATCCAACAATACTTGGGGCATTGGTCGATTCACTGGAATAGAATAAGCCCGTGTCTGTTGTCCCACGAAGATATCGTAGAATATGTTTGATGCCAGTCCAATGTAGGTTTTTTCGGAGCAGAGTTGTATCTTGCTAACAAATTTACTGAAAATGCTATGTCTAGTTTGGTACATTGTGCTGAGTACAATAAAGCACCTATTGAACTAAGGTATGGTACTTCTAGACCAAGGACCATTTCATTATCCCTTGTTGGACGATATGGATCTTTCTTAGTGTCAAGCGACCGAACGACCATTGAAGTGCTAAGTGGATGATCCTTATCCATGCTAAATCGCTTAAATACTTTTTCAGTATAAGTTGATTGATGGACCAAAATCCCACTAGCACTGTGCTCGATCTGTAAGCCGAGACAATATTGTGTCTTTCCAAGGTATTTCATCTCAAATTCGCGTTTGAGATAATCAGCAGTCTTTTGGAGCTCTTCAGGAGTTCCAATTAGATTCATGTCATTGAAATATACTGCCACTATCATAAATCTAGACTTTGATTTCTTAATAAACACACATGGGAAAATATGATCATTCGTGTATCCTTCCTTAAGTAAATAGTTATTGAGACGATTGTACCACATTCGCTCAGATTGTTTTACCCCATACAGTGATCGTCTCAATTTAATTGAGAACATGCCTCGTGGTTTATTCCTGGCTGTTTCAAGCAGCTTAAGTCCTTCTAGGACTTTTATGTATATATCTGTATCCAATTCTCCATACAAATATACGGTAATGACATCCATAAGTCTCATATCAAGTTTTTTTAAAACCGCCAAACTTATTAAGTAATGGAATGTTATTGCGCCCATTACTGCAGAGTATGTTTCCTCATAATCAAATTCAAGCCTTTGTGAAAACCATTGCGCAATGAGTCACACTTCATACCTTGCGATCTCATTTTTCTCATTGCGCTTTCTTGTAAATACCCACTTGTAATATACATGGTTCACATTGGGAGGAGTTGGAACAACAGGTCTAAAAACATTCATTTTTTCAAAAGAATTTAATTACCCCATTCAAACATTTATCTTTAAAACTCAACAGATTCCTTCTGGAGTTAAATGAATATAAAGCATCCTGAATGGATAGTATTATTCCATTTGGTAACATAAATTGGGTTGTTCCTAAGCCTTCAATTAGATCTGCAGGACCTAATATGGTTGTTACCTTTGCTTTTGTAAGCATCAAGTTTGAGAAATACTTTCGATCTTGAAGGATCGTATGAGTAGTCGCACTGTCTGCAAGACAAATATCTTTGCTAGTGTTCTTGTTTTGGGAGCATCCATAATTTATATCCATGCCTCCAAATTTATAAAATAAGCTGAATCAATAAACAATTATTCATTGTAAAGGAAAAACACTGCCACTTTTATTGAATTGAAATGAAACTTAAAAACAATACTTTAGATAATGGAAATGGTACATAAGGGGATTTAGTCTAATTTGGTTCCGTAAACTTTATTCCCCCTTTCAACAATAAAATCGGAAACATCTAGATGCTTCATGTCCAACTGACGTGATATTTCAAGTGAGTCATATGTGGCTGGTGGATCTGGTATATCCATCGGATTAACTTGATCAATGTAATTTGTCTCCACTTTCTTTTCCTTAAGTGAGGATTGATAAAGATCCACCAAATGTTTTGGCGTATGACAGGTACGTGCCCAATGTCCCTTTACACCACATCTGTGACAAGCCCCCTCAACATTTCTAGGTGCATGGCTTGTCTGAGCTTTCCCCTTATTCCAGAATACATTTTTTCTGCTCGTGGCTGAATTGCTCCTTAGACCCAAACCATATGAATGGGTACCATGATCTTTTCTATTTCTTTGCCAGCGGCCAAGCTTGCCTTCTCACCCATGTCTATGGGTACTGCCACGAGAGGAGGTGACATTCACTTCCTGAGATACAGCATTCACTTCAGGGAATGATGCATGACAGGTACTAAGAGTTTTTTCAAACATATCCTCCTCAGAGATATTTTCACCACATAACTTCATCAAGAAGGTGATTTTGTGCATCGCCGAGTTGTACTTAGACACTGACTTGAAATTTTGGAATCTCAAGTGTGTCCACTCATATCTGGCTCTCGGGAGGATCATTATCTTTTGGAGATTATACCTTTTGCATAAAGCTTTCCACAAAACCAGTGGGTCATCGACCGCCACGTATTCACTTTTCAACCCTTCATGGATGTGACGGCGAAGAAAAATCATGGCCTTTGTGTTTTCTTCTGGGGATGCATCACTTCCATCCACAACGGTTTTTCCAAGGCTATTGGCACCCAGATGGATCTCGGCACCTAGGACCCATGATAGATAGTTGTTCCTAGATATGTCCAAGGCAACAAATTTTCGATTTGCTAAGTTTGCCATCTTCAAAAGAAAATGAAATGTATAAGAATTTGCAATAATATGTTTGCACTTTGTTAGAACTTCAGGTTCTCAATAATATTTTATTTTTGAACTTCAGGCCAAAAATATCTTGCATATTTACCCGAAACTTCAGGTTCAGGATATGAGAAATAAGCCAATTCTTAACAAGAACTTAAAATCTTTAATTTTTGAGGAACTTCAGGCCCCCATTGTTCATGTATATTAACTGATGAGTTCTTTCATAAAAATAAAGTGCTATAAATTGTTTGTAAATAAATTTTTGGTATGGACGATAAACTCGCACCATACCTTAAATAAAAGTAAATTTGCAATAAAATAAATTCATAAAGTAAATTGCTTGTTGTATGGACGTTAATTCCGCACCATACTTTAAATAATAAAGTAAATGTGTTGGTATGGGTACTAATTCTACTCTATACTTTCAATAAAGTAAATGTGGGGATAAAACCACCACCTAATATATATGAAGTATATTACATATGATATATGGTGGGCAATATAACTGCGCCACTATTCAAGATATAATAAGATAGGCTTTAAAATCACACAACTGTTTTTATTACAATAATGTGTGTTACAATGTGATGGGCAATGAAATTACGCCACCATAAAATAATAGGATGGGGGATAAAACCAGCACCTAATATATATGAAGTATATTACATATGATATATGGTGGGCAATATAACTGCGCCACTATTCAAGATATAATAAGATAGGCTTTAAAATTACACCACTGTTTTTATTACGATAATGTGTGTTACAATGTGATGGGCAATGAAATTACGCCACCATAAAATAATAGGATGGGGGATAAAACCACGTCATTCCAAATTACAGTACGAAAAAATAAATTAAACAAACATGAATGAAACAACATAAAAATTGTGAGAATACAAAAAAGAAAGTTTGCATGTCGTCGCAGTAGTAAAGTGAGAGTAGACATATGACAGAGAGGAGACAGAGAAATAACCATATAGCGTTTAGCTGGGAAAATTTAGAGGTAAAGAAGAGAGACTATCGTGCTGATAACGTGTTATAAAAATAGTCAGAGTATGAAAGTACCACTGAATATTGGGAGTGGAATTGAATTTTCTCTTATGGTTTTACACTGATAAAATTTTCTCTCAAATAGAACTCTCTAACTCTCAGATTCCTCACTTTCTTTTCTTCTCTCAATTGAGTCTTTTATCACTTCTCGTTTTTTCTCTCTGCATAGCAATGGAGAGATGAAGCCTTTAAATAGGCTGAAGCACCCGTGATGTGCGATTGGCTGCAAGGGAATATGGAAGACAAATTCCTTCATTCCTTTCTTCATTTCTTTATGTAGGCTCCACCACATTCTTTACAACATATCTGATATTCGAATTTTAAAAATAATTCAATTAATTAATTAATTAACTAATCGAGTATAATTTAAATCACATAACCCAAGAGCCCCAAGGCCCATCTTTTGATTATTTAAATATATTAATTAACCATTGACCCAACTAATTAGGCATTGATCCAAAGGCCAAATCCACAAGCCACTCAATTGGGCCACTTGCATAGCCCAATCCAAACTATTCTATTTCCAAGAGTAAGTCTTATAAAGACCTCCAAGGAACTTTAGGTTTTTAATGTGGAACTAATTTCAACTCAAACATGTTTGCAATGCCTTACAAAACCAACATTTTTTTGGTCAAACAACTTTTGACCCTGCCCCTCCATCTCTCTCTCACTCTCTCTCTCTCTCTCTCTCTCTGTGAAACCATCCGCACCATCTCTGGCGTCAAATTCTCCCTCAACGATAGCCTCCTCAGCTCCTCCTTCACAGCCCACTCTGGATTACTTATTACTCTTCCGCTCTCCCTCTAGACTTCTAATACCCAGATCTAAGTTGAGTGCATACTTACAAAACTCAAAGGATTTTGTGACATTTTGATTTTACAAGATTTCTATTCACTTGGTCTCGAGGTATGGAATACAAAAAGTCATGGTCGAATTCCATTTTCACATTAATGGGCTTCCTATCATATTTGGGTCTTGAAGATTAGGTTGTTGTGATTGCATTTGGGTCTTGAATATTGACGAGTTGAATTAATATTAATGGCTCGAATTTGACTTATTGATAGGTTAAAGATTGCTACACTAAAAACGAAAAGTAGCAACCCATAAATCAATATGTTCTTGTTATGAAGGAGAGAGAGTTACGGTGGTGGGGGGGGGGGGGGGGGTAGGTGGGTTGGAGACGATGAGCTGATGATGGTGGGGGTGGGTCGGGAAGTGCGAGAGAGAAGAGTTGTTTCCTATTTTTTTTTATACCTAGAATCCCACTTAACTCTACTTTAACAGAGTTATTCCTACTCTAACTCTATTATCTCTTAATAAAAATAAAATAATAAAATATGTCAAATTCTTATAAGTGCAGAGTCTTTTCATATTTCCAGAAACATACAGCGTCTTTGACCAAAAAGAAGAACGTGGAGTCTCCATGAAATAATATTCTCCGAACAATGAAACAAACTTTGCTGCATCTTTTGTAAGTCTTTTCTTATCTTCGCTTTTTGAATACGTCACTATCAAATCCTTGCATACTCACTAAATTTGATATATTGTTTTTCACTTTTTGCGAAATTGGGAATACAATCATGTCAAACAGTGGCGAATCTAGGATTCGAAAGTCGACCAGGCAAAACTTACATTAAAAACTCAACAGTACGAGTGAATTTCATTAATAAACATAAAAAATACACTTAGTGAGAGTGGACATAATGAGTCTTACCCTCAAAATAAAACTACACTAGTTAAGTCTAAAAGTTTACCCTACGAGGAGAAATCTTAAATTCCTCAATTATCGATACATTATTGAAGTCGATTCTTGATAATTCATCAGCTCAAGTGTTTCGAAGTTGATTCTTGATAATTCTCTTATATGAAAATTCTCATATATGAAAAAGCTCGTTCCGTTGTTGTAGAAACAAGAAGAGTCAACACCAACTGAATCAACCTATTAATCAAACAGTAATTTCTGCCAAAGTTGTTTCCACCAATTGTTGACATAACTGAGGAAGAGTGGTCGTTTCCTTAAAGTAAGGAAAACATTCTATAAAATTTTGAAAATACCTCAACTCTATTTCTAAAGATTTCAACTCATTTGGAAGGAAATCAATATGATAGAATTTCTCAGCAAGTTTACATATATGCTCAATATTGAATGACTTGAAGGACTTAAGAGGATTCAATGTTGAGCTAAGAATATGAAGTTCAACTGTTTGCTTTGGAAATCAGTAATTTAACTCACTCAACATGCAATCTACATCATTAAATATATCAGTGCGGTAGTAATGCTCAATTGTAATAAAATCTTTTTGTTGACAAGAACGACGTGTACCCATCAAATAACGAGCACCCATATCAGGAATATTAGCACCATATAGTCACAAAATGATACCACACTCCTCAATAAATAATCTCAGCCATGTACCCTCATGTCTTGAAGTTGCGTTTTTATGTTTTCAACCAAATTTAAAGCACTTACAATGTCTTGAGTTTTAGTCTGAACTGCTTGACAAAGAAAATTGGTCAATCCCATAATCTCATCCATCAAAACCAATGAAATCACAAACTCAAAAGACATCATAGCAATATAGTTACTTTCTGCATCACCACAAAATTGTTGATTAGGCCCATGACCACTTATTTCTTGAAGAAGTACTTTAGTCTCTTTAAATAAACTCATCAAACTTGTAATAGAGGCAAAATAAGAACACCAACGAGTGGCTCCGGTTCATTTCAAAGTACAAGCTTGATTAAGTTCTCTACCTGTCTCAAGGTCCCCAGAATCCAACAACTCTTTGAGTTCAGCTTTTCAAATTAAGTTTAACTCGTTACGGCGCTTAACAGAAGCACTAACAAAATTCACAATGTTATTCAAAATAAAAAAAAATTTCCATACAACTTTCACTCTTTAACTGCACCATTTAATGCTAATTGCAAGCGATGAGCAAAGTAATGCACATAATATGCATATGGACAATCTTGAAGAAACAATGTTTGTAATCCATTCCATGAACCACGCATATTGCTCGCACCATCATACCCTTGAGCATGCATGTTTTCCACTAGAATATCATTATTATCAAGCACTTTGCATATCTCTTTTTTAAGAGTCAAGGCATTAGTGTCTACGACACTTACAATATCAAAAAAGCGCTCACGAATAAACCTATCACAATCAACAAGTCTTAGAATAATAGCCATTTGTTCCTTACTGGATTAATCAAGTGATTCATCAACAACAATACAAAATTTCCTCTTCTCAAGTTCCCTACAAATTGTCTTCCTCATTTTGATAGCAACAATATGCAAGATTTGTTTTTGTATGTCATGGGCAATATACTGAGCATTTTGAGGAGCTTTACCTAGGACAACTTTCTCAACTTTTATATTCATTCTTGTAAAAGATTTTATGATTTCAATGAAATTGCGCCGGTTAGATGAGTCAACCGATTCATCGTGGCCTCAAAAAGCCAACGCTTGATTTGCTAGATCCAAATGCCCTCTATTGTGGTTGTAAGTCGCAGTCGATTGTCCATCACTTGTTGCTTTAATTGCTTGTCTACCACTTTTCCAATATGAAGAGATGGGTTTTTCAAGATACTCCACTTTTGCATAGAAAGATGATGTGGTGAATTTAGCTTGCTGACATGATGTTGAAATGAACTTTTATTCCTGTCAATTCTCTTCCAACTTTGAAAACCATGAACAATAAATGTTAGATGTGACTGATTCATATAAAAAAGGAAGCAAGGAAAACAAAATATCATACTCTTAGCAACTGAATACTCAAGCCAAGTGAATTGGCTAAACCACTTTTTATTAAATAAACGTAAGGCACGCCTTTCTAAATGGCTTGGATAATCTTCTAACTCTAGTTGACACGGTCCTAAATGGATAGGCTCTTCGCACATTATCTTGTTCATTCACTAGATACTTGCATATTAGACGACGTAATCCTGAATCACGCTCAAGATAATTGATATTAAAATTGTAATAATCATAGACTCTTTGAGAATTAACTATTTCAACTTGAGGCTCAACAATGGGAGGCTTGACAATGGGAGACTCAAGAAGATTTTGCTCATCACAAATTGGAGTAGATAAAAAAGCACTAAAAGGCATTGCACTAGATGATGACCCATCATTCTTTTTCTTAAAAGAAAAGACAACAAATTCTTTGGTCTCTTAGGGTTCCGATTGTGATCCGACATAATAAAAGATAACCTATAAATAATATATAGAATAACCTTTAGTTAAACATACTAACAACAAAATCAAACATCTCATATAGCAAATATGTGAAAACTGGAGTGTAAAAAATAAGAGACAAAGAAAAAGTTGTGACTTGTGTAAATGCTCCCTCTGGTTTTCTCTTGTATGTAGCAATCTTGAGTGTGAGAACTTCAAAGTTTAAACAAATAAAAAATTGGCTTAGTTACACAAATGGCACCTGAAACTTTGGTCAAATCCCACTTCCCTTCCCCCCAACCCCCCCTAAACTCAAAATGGCCCATTTTCATACCTTGACTGAGGTTTGGTGACCCACTTTGCCCCTACTGTTAATTTCATCCAAAAGTCCGTTAACTTTGATGACGTGGATTGGGGTTTTTTTAATTTCGTAGACATGGGCCATTATCCAACAATCTTGATGATGTGGTAAGGTGAAACCCAACTCTAGCATGGACAAAAAAATAATAAAAAATAATCTACCTTTAAATAATTTAAAGCATTTAAAATATCAATTATATGACATAATAAATAAAGTAAAATAAATTGAAAATTAAAAAAACACTACCCAGCCCCCAACCACTCCCCTAGCCACCCCAATTCTCCTAGCCAGATCCCACTGGCCCTCCCTGGCCTCACCAGTCAAGTTGCGAGGGGTTCTTCTTGTTGGGCCTTTCTATTTCATTTCTTGCCTTTCTGTTTCTCTTCATGCCTGAGGCGTTGGTGGGCTTGGAATTGGGATAGGGATATGAATTGGGGTTGGGGTTGGGGTTGTTGGTTGTTGATTGTAGGGTTAGGGTTAGAGTTAGATGATGTTGGGGGGGGGCTTGGTGTGAGAGAGAGTGGAGGTAGATGACTTCATCTCTGAGTCTCTGTTCGAAGTAAGGATCCATTGCTCTGGGTAGGGTTGATTATTGGTTGTTGCCTTGGTGTTGTTTGTGAAAATGTAGCAATTGAATTCAACATGAACAAACTCTCAAAGTCTCCAAAAAAACACTCTTCTTCATTAGTTGTTTGCTTGCTTCTTCCAGTTCCATCTATGATCTAACCAAGCAATTTTAAAAAAAAAAAAAAAAATTCATGTATTTTTTTGGTTATTTTTCATCTATTATTTCAAGATTATATATTTAGTTCTATAGGGAGATCTGGGAGTGGGTGGGTGGTGGATGTCATTTGCTTGCATGAAGCCTGAATTTTTGATTTTTTAAAGATTGATTATTGATTGGTTGACACGAAGCGTCTACAAATTGTCTTTGCCTACAGTGGCCGTAATGATGAGATTGTGAAGGCATAAATCTCAATGACCCAGTTGGAAAATTGCATGGAATTATCAACTGTTTCTCATCTGTCGTCTTCTCAGCAAGATTTTCATTTTTAATATTAGGGTTTTTGAGATGGGAATGTTGGACAAAGTATCAGGTTTCTTTTTCTGGGTTTATTTCAGGATAGGAGGTGGGAACGTCGGGGTGGAGCTAGGTGGTAGGGGAGATGGAGGGGAGGGATGGTTGCATGGGTTTTTTTTTTTTTTAATCTGTATTAAAATATTCAAAATATATTTGTAATAAAAAAAGGCTTAATCTTAGAATATTTAATTATGTTTTTATCTATTTGGAGGTGGGTTCCACCTTGCCACATCACCAAGATTGATGAATAATGACCCATGTGTACGAAATTACAAAAACGACCCTATCACGTCATCAAAGTTAACAGACTTTTGGATGAAGTTGACGGCAGGGGCCAAAGTGGGTCATCAAACCTCAGTCAAGGGATGAAAGTTTGTTATTTTGAGTTTGGAAAGTTTCATGGGGCATTGGTGTAATTAAGCCTAAAATTTTTTGTTATTAACAACAACAAAATTCTAAATAACATTGAATCAAAGATGGAGACAAAAATTACATAGGAGATGGCGATAAAGTTGAACCTTTGTTGCTCCCCACCAGTCAGCTTCCACTCTCCTCTTCACCAATGATTGTCAAGCACACAAAGAAGATGAAGACAAAATTGCAAGGACAAGGAGATCTGATGCGGCGCATCATGGCTGGCTGGAAGGGTTTTCCTTTTCTCTTTTTGGGCTGGGCGGATAATATAGGTTGCTGGGCAAATTTATTTATTTATTTTTGGAAAACTTTGGGCCAGGCAACAACCCATCCTGTACTCCATGTAGGCCCGCCCCTAATGTCGAAGGCTAGATTTCGAAACTAAAAGAGGATTGTAATGAAGAAGCTCAAAGATACAAAAGATAATGAACAAGTATTTTCAGAGCATTCTAGAATTCGAAAAGAATTCATTCTAACTATTGTCATGAAGTTCGAATCTAAAGATGAAGCATATAAGTTTTATAAAAATTATGCATATTATGTTGGCTTTAGAGTTAGAAAAGGTAAATCAAGTACAGTCAAAGATGGCACTGTGAGAGAGAGGGTTTTTTTTGCTCATCTAAAGGCAAGCATGAGAATGATAAACGTGATGTTAATGTGAAATGTCATCGTGGCGAGACAAGATTTGGTTGTCAAGCAAAGGATGAAGGTTAATTGTTGTTTATCTGGTAAGTATCGCGTAATTGAATTTTTTCCTGAACATACACATAAGACTTCAACTCCTCGTAAGGCACACTTGTACAGATCCCACAAAAAGATGAGTCTTGCCCAAATAGCTGAAGCTGATATGGCTAATAATTCGGGAATTGCTCTAAAAGTTCGGGAATTATTCTTATGATTATAAAAATTATTTGTGTTCCAAGTGAACAAGAGAAATGAAGTTGGGTTATAGTAGTGGAGTGTTAGAGTATTTACAACAAATTCAATTGAATGATCCCAATTTGTTTACGCTATACAAGTGGATGAAGATGATCTCATAACTAATATTTTTTGGGCTGATGGAAGGATGATGGTAGAATATGATTATTTTGGTGATGTGGTATGTTTTAATACTACCTAAAGAAAAAACAAAGAGGGACGACCTTGCTATATTTTTTGTTGTCAATAATCATAAGAAAATGGTTATATTTGGTGTTGCATTGTTATATGATGAGACAATGTTCACTTTCACGTGGTTGTTTGACATTTTTGCCAAAGCTATGTCCCGAAAGAAACCAACTACCATTCTTACATATCAAGATATTGCAATGGCTAATGCATTAGCTACAAAACGACCAGAATCATGTCATCATATGTGCATATGCCATATTTATCAAAACGCAGCCAAGCATGGAACAAGAGAAATGAAGTTGCCAAAGACTTTAGCAGCTGCGTTTATGATTATGAGGATGAAGATGACTTTTTGAATGCATGGAGGAACATGATTGACAAATATAATCTCCAAAGCAATGACTCGTTAAGTCGATTATTTTGTATAAGGAAGAAATTGGCATTAGTTTATGGGTGAGAAACATTGTGTGCATATATTACCACTACACAACGTAGCGAAAGCATGTATTGTTCTCTAAAGAGGTATGTTAGTTAAAAACATGATTTGCTGCATTTTGTTTCAACATTTCCAAAGATTGGTTGAGGATCGTCGTTATGAAGAGCTAAAGGCTGACTTTAAAGTAAGTCAAAGTTCTCATGCATTGTCATTCCCGCTGGAAATCTTGAAGCATGCATAAAGTGTTTACACCCCAAATGGGTTCACTCTGATTCAAAATAAATTATGTAAAGCTTATGATTGTGCCTCGAATTTCTTTGGTGAGATTGGAACAGTGAGCGAATACGAACTCATGGCTTGTGGGAAGCATTTCCATCATACATTTACATACAACTCTATTGATGATTTAATTTTTTTGGGATTCTGACTCAATACATCCTAAAGAGATGGACAAAAAATGTCAAGGCTAGGATTGCAAAAGTTATTTTCAATATTGCAAGTGAAAGTGACCCAAAGGCAAAAGTAGGAATGCGCTATAGAGAGTTATGTCGCTTGCATACTCAACTAGCAACAAGGGCAACATAATCTAAAAAAATTATATGAAATTGTGTGGTTGATATGATACTGGAAAGTACATGAGAGTGTGCATTGGTTGATATGGTACTGGATTGGTTTTGAATAGGGATGGCAATGGGTCGAATCGGGGGTGGGTATGCATTCTCATTCCCATTCCCATCCCCGTTAAGCATTTTTCCTCTATTCCTGCCTTCATACCCACAATATTCATATTGAGGATTCCCCATCCCCCCTTCATTGAAGAACGGGTTCCCTGACCCGCACCAATATCAAAGAAAAAACCAATAAAAATGTGTACTTATAACTTATAAGACAGTATAAGAATGTTTACATATTGGTTGGGGTTAATATAAGTAGTGTGATAGGAAATATAAAACTTGGTTGGCACAATCACTTTAATAACATATTTACATAAAATATAATATTTATTCTAAATGAGGAGGGTTCGGGTTGGGGATTAATATACCATCCCCGCCCCTCCTCGAACACCATACCCGAAAAATTCCTCATACCCGTCCCCATACCCATTTTCTATCCTTCATACCCAATCCATTAGGTTCGAATCCCCCCAAAGACCTTTACCCGAGGGGAAAATTGTCATCCCTAGTTTTGAAATTTTGGTGTTAATTGAGCCAAAAAGATTTGTGATACTATAGTGCTTCTTGTGAATTGAAAACTAGCTTGACATTTTCTCGAACTTCTTATGTACACTTCAACCATCATACAGTTTCAATAATAGATGTGATTTCATTAAAGGCATGAAGCCAAGAGTAAAGATACATAAGATGAAAAAGCCTAAATCCATAGCGAAAAGGAAAGATAACAATTGGAAAATAAAAGGTGTGATACTCCAACCACTCATAGGAAAAGAGTGCCCAGTTTGGTTTAGAGACAAATATAATTAGGGACGCGATACCAACTTTCCAACATCAAGCTCTAAACCAACTAACAATTACATCTCGTGTGGTGGACATGAAAGTCCATTCTTTTTACGCCCATGGGTAAGCCAAGATGGAGGACGATGAACCCAAACCTCCGGTTCCATCCTTGCGTCGACTGTTGCCACAAGCGAGTCTGCTGTTTTGTTTGCTGATCTAGTGAATTCAAACCTCATGTTCCAACCTTGGGTCGGCTACTGCAACAAGCAAGTCTCCATCAGAATTGTTTGTTGATGGATTTTTATTGAATAGCAAGTTGGATTTGAGGCATTTACTCCCAGAAAAAGGACAGTCTTTTGTCAAAGAAGATGTACATCTTTACTGATAAGAATTTGAGATATTTAGTTATTTTATTTTTATTAACAGATAACAGAGTTAGAGGAAGAATAACTATGTTAAAGTAGGGTTAAGTGGGATGCCAGGTGTCAAAAAATTAAGACAGGAACATGGCGGGACAGGCAAAAACATGGTGTCACGTGCTCTCTCCAAAGTGTGTTCATGAGTTAGTGGAAGTGGTTACATACATGTTTATTAGTTGCTGCATAATTGTAGGAGTTTTCATGTCCCTAGACTTTAGTTGTTGAGTAGTTGTAGGAGTCAAGTTAATCCACTTCCATAGTGGTGGCGTCGTGTGAAAGTTTCCCTCTTTCTATGCTTTCAGTTAGAGTCTTTGTTTGTATAAATTTCAGTGGCTTTTCATTAATGAGATATTAGATATTATCCCATACTGTTAGCTTGTCTAACTTGGAGGTTATTAGGTTCCCTCGAAGCAGCCCATATCATTGCTCATCTAGTTCTTTGTTTGTCTATAAATCATTAGTTTCAAGATAGGAAGACGGAAGAAGAAGACTCCAGCCCCAAATCAATCTTTATTGGTTTTTCGTCCAGGTACTCAAGCTATGACACGTAACAATCTGATATCAGAGCTTCCTATGGTGAGCAACGTCTGGGACGTTTGGAGGCTGAAGTGAACTCCCTTGCTACCGTTCAAGAGAAAATAATTAAGGAGATGTATGAAATGTTCTCGACCATGAATACATGCCTTGATCAAATCTCTTAATGTAATGAAAGCTTTGGCAGCGCCACCCAAAATGGCAGAGGTCGATTTGATGGGAATGGCTGAGCCACTCAAAACTCTTGTAACTCTTACCTTTCTAAACTAGTAAAGTTGGACTTTCCTCATTTTAATGGATTAGAAGACCTCACAAGTTGGATTTGTTGGGCCAAACAATTTTTTGAATTTCATCAAACTCTAGAAGGGGAGAGAGTGTCGTTAGCCTCATTCAATTTAGAAGGGGATGCTCAACTCTAGTTTCAATTGACGAAGGAGGAAACTGCCATCACCACATGGGAAACATTTAAGCAAGGCCTTCATTATAGGTATGGTCCAACTCAATTTCAAGAGTTTTTTTGGTGATCTAACAAAGTTACAACAAACACGTTCGGTACGAAACTATCAAACCGAGTTTGAAAAATTATTGATTAGAGTTGGAAGACTAACTCAAGATTAACAAGTTGGCTGTTTTGTGAGTGGTTTGAAGGAGACTATCAAAACTGCAAGCGTGCAAGCCACAAACACTCTCTGATGCCATCGGATTGGCTCGATATATGAGTCCCGCAATCAAACAAATAGGTGATACTTAACTTCGGATGTGAAGCAGCCCTCTACGAATGGTGTTACGAAGTTTGAGCATCGACAAAATTTCATGCCAATTAAGTGGCTGTTTACAATTAAACTAAAGAAACAACGAGATAAAGGATTTTGCTACAATTGTGATGCGAAGTTTAGTCCTAGTCATCGGTGCAAAAAATTATTTCTCATTGAAGGTTGCTGGCCAGATGAAGAAAATGACGCCAAGGATGCTGATACTCATGAAGTGGAATTGGGTAAAGAAGTATTTCTTGAAGTATCTCTCCATGCTATTTATGGTGGTCAAACTCCACAAACAATGTCGGTGCACAAAAAATTGGGTAAACATCAAATGACATTCTTAGTGGATTTTGGAAGCACCCACAATTTTTTGAGTAATGAAGGCGCACAGAAAGCTGGTGTTAATCCCACTGGCTATGGAAAGTTTAAGGTGTTAGTTGCCAACAATGACAAGCTTACTAGTGTTGGGCTTTGCAATGGGATGTACATGCTAATACAAGGAGTTCCCATCACTATTGATTTATATCTTCTTCCTTTAAAGAGTTGTGATGCTATTTTGGGAGCACAATGGTTGCACACGTTAGGGCCAATTGCTTGGGATTTCTCTAAATTGTAAATGGCATTTAATGTTGGTGGACAAGATGTGGTACTCAAAGGGGTGCCAACTCCAACAAACAAAATTGAAAGTGAACATGAGATTTGGAGAGAGGTGGAGGAAAACAAAAATGGAGTTTCTTCCCTAGATTTACTCACTAGCTCTCAAATTTCCAGATGTCAACCTTGAGGACAAGGTTTTTTCCGTGGGGGAAGGAATGTCACGTGCTCTCTCCAAAGTGGGTCCATGAGTTAGTGGAAGTGGTTACATTCATGTTTATTAGTTGCTGCATAATTGTAGGAGTCTTCATGTCCTTAGACTTTAGTTGTTGAGTAGTTGTAAGAGTCAAGTTAATTCATTTCCATAGTGGTGGCGTCGTGGGAAAGTTTCCTTCTTTCTATGCTTTCAGTTAGAATCTTTGTTTGTATAAATTTCAGTGGTTTTTTTGTTAATGAGATATCAGATATTATCCCATATTGTTAGCTTGTCTAACTTGGAGGTTATTGGGTTCCCTAGAAGCAGCTCATATCATTGCTCTTCCATTTCTTTGTTTGTTTCTAAATCATTAGTTTCAAGATAGGAAGACAGAAGAAGAAGACTCCAGCGCCAGATCAATCTTCATTGGTTGTTCATCTAGTTACTCGAGCTATGGCACGTAACACATGGACAGAGGATCTGAACACGACCTTCATTTGTCACAAACATGAAATAGTGTGGACTCATCTCAAAATGTCATTAGCACGACATTCAAATCGGCCATTATTTGAATAAGTCATGTTTATCATAACTCTAATAAAAATGTAAAACTTCTAAGTCCCACGAAAATCAAAATGCGTGTTACTTTCCAAAGGTAAGATTTTTGTATGCTTTTGCATCATTTATTTCAATTTGTGACTCTGGAATTTCCGAGTTTGCAAAGGTGCAATTGAACAAGGCCCCATAACACATATTTGTGTGGTTACAGTAAGCCGCACATCATTCAATTGTACGATTAACAATAACTGCATATTTATGAGTTGTGTTGTGAACCCATAAATTTTCAAAGCCAAAAGTGAAAAAAATTGTACAAAAACATACAAAAGTGTTACTATTCTTCCTTAGAATCATCATAGATATGTCCATCCTTTGTACTTTTCTTCTAGGTTTGAATGTAGAGAGTAGAGAAAGTGAAAGAAAGGAAAATGGATAAGAAAAATATTTTGAAGAGTTACTTCTAAAAAAGAAAAATAGAGTAAAGTGATGGGCTGCTGTTACACAACCCTGTTTGGTTCACAGAACGGATTTAAGGGGAAATCATTTCCCATGTTATTTCCCAATGGATAAGAAATGGAAGATTCCTTTACCACGTTTGGTAACACTGGGAAAGTAACCGGGAGATATCATTTTATTTCTTTTCCCATGTTTGTTTTGAGTAGAAATGGAAAACAAAGTTTGTATAAATTTTCAATTATACCCATATTAAATCAAATAAAAAAAGAATGGATTTAATGATATATTGTAATTCTAAATTGTTAATGGGGACAAAATGGTCATGAAAAATGTGTATTTAATGTTGGTTCATTTTCCCAAACTTTCTCATGAAGAGGGAAAACAAAACCCAAGTTGGGAGGATGACTTCACTTTCCCCCCTACTTTCCTATGGGCCAGGCAACGATTTCCCAAGCCTGAACTTACCAAACATGGGAAAGTAATTGATTTCTCATCCCCAAGTCTCCTTTCCCATGAACCAAACGGGCCAAAGAGTTGTTCCAAAAAGAAAATTTGGGCTGTGAGACCATATAGATGATTTGGTGACATTAACCAAGGCAACTCGGCCAAACCATTAGGCTTGGGCCTTTTTGTTGGGGTTTTCCTTTTGCTCTGTTTTGTGTATGCTTTGCAGCTTTGTTAACTTAACTGACTTACTTGTCAATCTCTCTTCACAGCTTGTCCTTTAGCTTCTGGCCGATACGAGCCTTGGTTTAATCGAAGTCTAGATTTGACCACTTCTCTCCTCGGATCAGAGCCATGGCTATTGTTACAATACAAACACTAAAATTTGGAAGAATTGTTATTTCTTTATAAAAATTATTGTATTTTAGTCCAAAATGGTAAGCCATCGCCGTGAACGCCTCCTATCTACCTCACTTGGTGACCGGTGAGTCAGTGACCAAGTGACCTACCTACCCCTCTTGGCTCTTCCATTGCAACTACCTCTGCTCATTTTCTTTTTCTTCACATCTTCTCTCTCTATTCTCAACTTTTAGTCCTCTCTCTCCTTCTCTCTCTAGCTGAGATCAGAGGTTGGTGGCAATGAGACCCACCAGAGTACTGGCGGCTCTGTTCCTTGTGCTAGCTCTGTACTGTGGGCTAGACCCTTTTAAGCACAGTGCGATTGTGGACTTCCCGGACTTCGAAGCCTATAAGGTGGACATGCCTTCTTGGTCCTCGGTTCCTACAGAGAGAGACCCCGAGAACCTTCTGCAGAAATCGGAGATTAAGTTTCTGAACCAAGTGCAAGGCCCTGAGAGCGTCGCCTTTGACCCACTTGGCCGTGGACCTTACGTGGGTGTTGCTGATGGCAGAGTCTTGTTCTGGAACGGCCAGTCTTGGACTGATTTTGCCTATACTTCGCCTCATAGGTGAGTTTTCACAAATCGGGTTCTGCGTTTTACTCATTTTTTCATTTTTGATGGTAGTCTTTACTCAGTTTTTAAGCTTTGATTGTGAGTTTTACTGAGTTTCGATTGAAGCTTCAAAATTTAGTTACTTTCATGGATGCCATCTATTAAGTTTCTGACATTTATACTTCGTGGTGAATTCGTTTACATGAGAAATTCGTTATTGTAGTCAGACCGCTTATTGAAACAAGTTGTTTGATCATGGAAAAGGAACTTATCAGTGTACGGATGGGGAGTCATTTAGTAATGTCCTCATTGGATTTTAGTTGCTTCTTGCATTTTCTATTTTGAGAAAAAGTAACTAAATCTGATGCAGCTGTGTTTTTGGTTATTTACTTTTCAAATATTACTGTCTGAAATGATATATTTCTTTCTTTACGTCTTGTTTCGGATACAGGTCAGATATATGTAGTCCAAAACCATCACCTCTGAGTTACTTGAAGAATGAGCACATCTGTGGAAGACCTTTGGGGCTTCGCTTTGACAAGAAAACTGGTGATTTATACATTGCAGATGCATATTTTGGGCTGTTGAAGGTGGGGCCAGAAGGTGGTTTGGCAACTCCACTAGCAACTGAGGCAGAAGGGGTGCCATTAAGATTTACTAATGATCTAGACATTGATGAAGAAGGGAATGTTTATTTTACAGATAGTAGTACCACATACCAGAGGAGGTAGGTTATGCTTTTCTTGAAATTCTCTCTGCAATAGCATTTCTGCCAGTAGGTTATGCCTTTTCCTTTTGAATGTTGAGAACATGTGGTTTGAGATTGGCATACTTATTGATGTGAGTGGGTCGTAAATTGTTGTTCACCATTTCTGAAGTAAGTCCGCTTAATTTGTCATTATAGTTCACTGACCAGTAATAGCGGATTTTCCAGTTACTCTAGGGCATTGTAGAATTGTGGAAGTCCACCATAAATTTGATACATTGCAACACCTGTTATGATGAAAGGCATTGCAATCCCGATGGAACTTTAAAGCATAATGCCTAATGAAGTTCTCCCTTGGTTTGTTGCAACTTTTTGCATTCATAGGATATTGACTTGACATCAATGGCCCATTCACTGAAAATTAGGGTGTACAATGGTTTGTGTATATATTCTTACTAGTCCTGTTCCCATTTTGTATTTGTTGATATACCCGAATTGTTTGTTTTTTCTGTGCTTATGGACTTTGTATAAGTCATATATTTGGATAGAGTGGGAATTCCTTTGTTTTGAATTTCACACTTAACTCATGCAACTGATTTGATTGAGTGACTTTGACCATCTGCTTTCTATGTCAATCTGGTATTAGCAGCAGATGCTGCAGTGAGTTGTCAGTCAATGATATGCTTATGATCAAATAAATTATTGATAGTAAATAATACTGATGTAGAGTAAAGAAATAAGAGAGAGATCAATGAGAGATTGGAGTGAAAAAGCTTAGGCAAAGTCAAGTCTCTTTACAAAAAAGGCTTATAGGTAGCTTGATAATGAAATCCTACTGGGGTAAGGAAATAAACATATTATAGTAACAACAAAATCCCTAAAATGCTAATAATACAAACTAAACAGAATAAGTCTAATTTCCATCTGTGTACCTCAGCCAAATTACTTAATTCGTCCCCGGTTAGATACTTTAGAAGATAGTAGTTGAAGAATTGTTGAATGTCCTAATTTATGAGTCTTAAGCTTCTTTAGGTGATGGAATACAAAATGAATATTATATTGTTCCATGTATCTTTCTCTCTCCCTCTCTCCCTCTCCATACATATAATATATTTCACATTAGAACTAACATCTGTGGAATAATGACATTGTGGATTAATTGAGAATCTATGAATATCATGACTACTGCACTAATTCTCAATATGTGCATTTCTTTTAAATCATTTCCCATCGCTTTTGAAGTAATTGGTTGTTCCCTGTCAAGTCAGTTTGTACAGCATCTTATCCAAACAACCTGAACCTCTTTGTGTTACCATTGCCAGTGCGATTTCTGAGGATTTCATTTTTCCTGTTTAAGGTTTTTTCTTTTGAATTTACAAATCTCTTGATGAATCCTTCATCCATTGTTTGCTTATTGCTGAATCTTGTTTTTCCCAAAAGATTCCTTACATTTTTCATATCATCAGTTAATTACTTTCAAACCCTGAGTAATGTACAAAGCCAAAGAAGAATCAATTAAATGAGTCATTAGTGTAGATGAAATGTCGTGCATAGGGCCCTTTTCTTTTGAGCAGCCGCTGACAAATCTTCAGTCCTGTTCTTACCATATTGTAGGATTCTATTTGTTTCTTCTTCTTTCTTTTTTTTTTTGCCACATTGCTCTTCCAAAATACGCGTCTTTTTCCATTTTGCCTTTGTACTTACAATTTTAACAGAAGAGAAGCACTTTGCTTGATTCTAACAGAGTGATTTCATTCAGGAACTTCATGCAGTTGGTTTTCTCTGCGGAGGAAACTGGGAGGGTCCTAAAATACAACCCAACCACAAAGGAGACCACTGTTCTTGAGAAGAATCTCCAATTCCCAAATGGTTTGTCTCTAAGCAAGGATGGTTCCTTCTTTGTTTTTTGCGAAGGATCCATAGGCAGGTGAGTTTGTATCTTCTTTCGAACACATTCAACTTACCATGTTATGATCACTGTGTGTCAATTCTACCCTGCGTTTAGGTCTGTGCCATGCATGAGTAGGTAGGATATACATGATGAGTCATGGACCCTTGTTCTTCCCCTTGATATGATGGATGTCGTCTTACACACACTGCAATATATTTGATTGCCAGGGAACCAAATTTGGGGATGAAAACTTTCTCCTGGATCCTATGAACCCTCTTTGCAGTTTTTGGGTAATTTTGAGGCTAGGATACCATTGATCTTGAATGATTAAGCTGTTAAGAAATTGGCCCCAAAAATGTATAACCAGTACAGTTCGACTGCACCTAACACTGTCGTCATAATGTACGGCCACACCATACCCTAACTGGATTGGGCCTGAAATGAGTATAACAGAAATGATTGGAAATAGGCAGGTACAAAAGTTCAAACTTATGACTTGAACCAATCTTTGATACCATGTCAACTTGTATTTGAGAGGTGCTCAATAATTCATATCAAGCAGAACTCAATGTATTAATGATTACTTTCATGTAAAATCTCATATGCCATCTTCACGTAAGTGTCTCAGAAAGCCGGTAACTACTGGTTCCTGGAGAATATATAAATTTCACTTCAAAAGCTGCAGGAGGTGTTTACAAGAAATTAAGTGCTAAGCACCGTACTTTACCCTGCTTATTTTCCTTTTACGGAAGGGTAATAAGAATTAAGAACTGGGATTTCTTCTGGGTCAGAAAAGTATGACGGAAGCTTTTTCTGTATGATTACAAAATGAATAAGCATCCGGAGTAAATTGGTCTGATATAATTAATTGTAGATAAGATGCCTCAGAATATTCTGTGTACTGTTTGCAGCTATCTTAAGCTAAAAATATCTTTGTCAATCATTTTGTACTTAATGATAAAACCCACTTCATTATTGATGTAGATTACGCAAGTATTGGTTGAAAGGTGAAAAAGCAGGAACTTCAGAAGTATTTGCCGTGCTGCCTGGATTTCCTGACAATGTCAGAACTAATGAAAATGGTGACTTTTGGGTAGCAGTCCATTGTCGCCGGAATATGTACACTCATCTCTGTGCTTTATTCCCACAAATAAGGAAATTCCTACTCAAGCTTCCAATTCCTGCAAAGATTCAGTTCCTGATTCACATTGGGGGCCGACCCCATGCAGTCGTTGTGAAGTACAGCCCAGAGGGCAAGATTTTGCAGATATTGGAAGATAGTCAGGGTAAGGTTGTTAAAGCTGTCAGTGAAGTGGAAGAAAAGGATGGAAAATTATGGATGGGGAGTGTTCTGATGCCCTTCATTGCAGTCTACAACTTAGCTTGAGGTAGAAGAGTCTGTTTACCTAGTACTACTTATTCTTATGTTAGAGGTTTCTTTTATCAGCTTCAAGCCTTCAACCTCTCATCCCCTCTCTCTTTTCTCCTCTATAATTTTCCAACTTTAAAAATGTTGAGGGCTGGGATTGTCGCGTCGTCCATCTCCGTAGCAGGTGGTTCCAAAATGTATACTTTAACTTTGTAATGACATCGTTTTTAAGTATATATGGGTTAATTTGCTTCATCGTCTATTTTTTCTACATCTGCACTTCACCAAGTAATTTATTATTATGTATTGGTTAAATACTGGATATAATTGAATCAGAGCACTGCTTTGATTACAGGTAATATTTCTCGAATCAGAAAAGGATATAACAAACAGCTACTACAAATTACAAGTAGGTAATGGCATTGGCAGAGATATTATAACCACGAGAAATTATAATTTATAAACATGCTTGCTTTAGGCAGCATTGACACCTACATGTATGAAAAATACGAACTTCATTGAAAAAAATCTGAACAAGGAGCTGAGCCACCAAGAAATCTCACTCATAGGTAAAAGATGAAAACCAAATGAGAATTTCTAATGTTTTCTTGAGCTGCACACAAGGGTGCCCCCGTTTGCCACCACTATTCCTTAAAGCAAATCTTGAAGCAGCTCATCCATTTTTGTAAGAAAAGCTTAACCAAATATCTCTCTCTCTCATGCAGAGCCTCTTAAACACAGAATACAGCAAGACAAGGTGTGCTGAAGTTGGCTGGCATGTTCAAGGCCAACTTTGGGACTTTCACAAACTACCAGACTTGCGGCTCGTCCCATTTTGTAACCGTTTGGCAGAGATTAAAGAATATCACCAAATTTTGTCAAATTGGTTTTGGGACGGTGTATTTACAATATCCTTTGTGTAATTAATTTTAGTCTAATGGAAGTTGAAGTTCCTTTTGAAAAAAAATAAACAAACATGAAGTTTCCCTGGAAGTTCTAATTTACTATTATGTTCTGAGTCCAAATTTATATATATATAATTTTATTTATTTATTTTTAAAACCTACATTAAATGGAAGTTCTAAAGACTATCATGTTTTTCTGCCTCTTTATATCACAAAGCATTTTCCTCATACTTAATCATCAACATTTTAAGGAGACAAAAAGATTACATCGGCATGTTTACTGATCCGTAATTAGATTAGGAGGATTTGAATTGAGGAGGAATTGGATTGAGGAGAATTAGATTTCAAATTTCTATTGAAGTTGTTTACTAAGCCATATGGATTGAGAGGAGTTACACTCCGGATTCCTATTGAAGTTGTTTACTAACCATACAGAATTGGGGTAGGAATGGTGCTAAATACTAAAATGTCCTCATTGTTGGATTTTGAAAATAGTATTAGGATATAATGGGTAAAAAAGTTGAATTCTTAATGGATTAGTTCTCCGGGAATTAGAATACCACCTCCCACCCAAAAATTGAATTCCTCCAAAATCAGGAATTCAATTCCTAATTTTGTATGGGCCCCACTTACTTTTCAATTCCTTAATGTGAAGTAAACGCAGGAATCCTTCATATGTGGAATTCAATTCCTGGTGAGAATTCTAATTCATGATTAGTAAACACACCATCCAACATTTTAATAGATGTAAATCTAAAATATAAATGAAATGCCATAGAAAATTGTTTTGATTCTATAATATGTTAAGCATAACTCCATCAGATGACTTAAGAAGTTCATGACTTTCTCAATTACAATCAAAATAAGCATGAAACAAACTAGATTGGATTGGATTCCCATAAGCAAATACATCATCCGATCCAATCATGTCGTTTTTTGAAATTAGAGATCTAATTCAATTCGCCAAATCACTAAAATTGATTAAAATTATTTTGGATTGGATTGGATTGGATTGAATTGATTGGTTTGGGCGGTTTGGATTGAATTGGATTGGATTCCCATAAGCAAATTCATAATCCAATCCAATCATGTTGGTTTTGAAAATTGGAGATCCAATTCAATCCCCCAAATCACCGAAACATATTAAAATTATATTGAATTTGATTGGATTGGCCAATTTAAGTGGAATAAAGTGGATCTTGCACACCCTTAAGAAATACCATTACAACAATAGCTAGTCAACACTGATAAACCAAATATAAGGAAGATGGAAGGAGGAAGAGAGGAGGGGGAGGAGAGGCAAATTTGCTCCCCGGAGATCCCTTAGTTGATGGGTGCCAGGGTGTGCAACGTCAATGACTAGTTAGGGTTTTTCTTTAGGGAGCGAAAGCATTTTTTTTTCTTTTTAGGTCAAACTCAATTCATTAAAGGGATTTTTATAGAAATGTAATCTAAACTTATACCTCATTTTTAATTTGTCACCCTAAAGAAAAATTTAAGAGAAATGTCATCTTAATTTTTTTAAATCCATGATTTGTCATTTGACTTTAACACCATCTTTATTTTTCATCCATTTTAAGGGTATTTTAGTCTTTCCATTATCAAGGAAAAAGAGAATAAAAAGACCTCTCTCTTCCTTTCTCCCCTACCCCAACACCACTCACCCCCAAAACACATCGCACAAAACTCTCTCTCTCTCTCTTGCTCAACATGATGAGGTACCCATACTCCCACATATATTACCCTACCTGTGGAAGCAAAATATCTCAGATCCTAGGTCAAATAATTAAGCCAATCAATTTGGAAGTTATTTGACCTAATTGAGAGTTATTTGACCTAATTGGGAGTTATTTGATTTAATTGGGAATTATTTGATTCTTGCCTTAATTAGATATTTGATTTAAATCAAATCCCTAATTATATCAATCTCTCCAAATCAAGGAAGAATAATTTCTTTCCATATGTTGAATTATTATCCTAAAACCCTAGCCTCCGAGGCTCCTATAAATACATGACCACACCAAGGGTTGATGTACGTCTAAACTTCTGTCTGAAACTCTGTAGAAATTTTCTCTCTCAAATCCTAGCCGCCATACCCTTTCTCTCTCTTACACAAGGCACCAGCTATCACACACTGCTCCGGCCACCCGGTTCTTATCCTTGAGAAATCCTCATCCTATTATTAGCTATTGTCTTCCTACAAACACTCGACCTAACTTAAGCATCGTAGGCCTTTGGCCAACACCCCCCGGGTGTGGTCTTTTCATTCCGTACTGTTTTGCAGGGAGAAAGAGAAGCGAAGAGGAAGGCATAATCTTAGACAAATATTCTTGTGGGACGAAAATCGCTCCCACACTACTCCTCATAAATTTTGTAAGCTACGTAATCCATATACTCCCATAAATAAAACTGCATGCAATGATTGTATTTTATTCAACAAAGCCAAGATGAGCTTGTTTGGTTCTAATTTTTCAAAACCAATTGAAGAATCTATTATAATTTTGAAGAAGCCGGAGAAAAAAAAATTAGCCTAGCTTTATATAAATACCTGGTTCCGCCCTTGTTTGGATGGGCTAAGGGAATTTGTATGTGAAGGGTAGGTGTTCCATGGTAGAGAGAGAAAGAGGAAGGGGAAGAGGGAAGGGAGAATGGATTTCAAGGTGGGCGGAGTTGGTTGGACCCGCTGATGGCGCGCAAGGAATGACGGAATGTGAGATTTTTTTTTTTCAATTTTAAATGTTTAAAAGATATACAATTTTTTTAAAATGAAAATTTCATTTTTTCCAATAACATGGATAGAAAATTGAATGATGTTAAAGTTAGATGAAAAATAATGGATTTTGAAAAATTAAGGTGACATTTCTCTTAAATTTTTCTTTAAAATGACAAATTGAAACTGAATATAAGTTCAAGTGACATGTTTACAAAAATCCCTTCATTAAAAGCCAAAAAGGGCAAACAGAACAACAACATAGAAAGTAGGACCGGATAAACAAGCTTAGCAAAAATCCAGAACCCACACCAAAAGCAAATAAACAATTATAAGGGTAGGCAAGGCAAGCCATCCATATTCAAAACACAAACCACAGACTGTGGTGGTCTATCAGACCAACTTTCTAACTCCGCCGCTCTAATACCTATTGCCGCCGCATTATGGGCGGCGTGATTCACTTGATGAGGAACCCATCTCCTATCAATAGAAAAAAATGACTCACTCATATGTAGGGATGGACCCACAGTGGGGTCAATTGGGTCAAACGACCCTATAGACTCCATGGAAATAAGCTTGAAGGTCCTCTTGAGTTGACTGCGCAACCCCATGAATTGCCCTCAACCTGTTTGACATTTGGCCTAAAGGAAAGGCTTGTTGCATGAGGAAGAAGAAGAAGCGAAGTGTGCTTCTTCTTTTTTTTCTTTTTTTTTTTTTAATAAACACGCTGACCAAAACAACGTTGTTTTGGTCCTATATATATATATAGCCGCTGTACTTATTTTTTTTAAAAACCCCCAGCGTATAGCTGCCACGTGCCAAAAAAGTTTTTTAAAAACCGAGTATAGCCACTTGGATATACTATTTATTTAAAATATAAAAAATCTTGTATAGCCATGCGGCTATATAGCCCTATGACATGTCAAACAAGTACAGCCGTGCGGCTATACGATTTTTTGTTTTAAAAATTTAAAAGAGGCGTATAGCCGTTCGGCTGTACTATTTTGATACTGTTCAAAAATATATATATATTAGTTTTATTCAATAGTATGTGGGAATTATGGGTATAATACGTGAATTTTTGGTATTATTTTGAAATTTTTGTAAAAAATAGGTGTATTAAACATGAGAAATACACGCGTACGTGTATAATACATTAATAAACGCGAATGTGCTAGTAATAACTCTAGAAAAGTAAAAAAATAAATAAATAAAGGACAATAGATAATCGAGTAATGGCCTAATTGTAATGGATAGGGCTCTTGGGCTATGGAGAAATTTACTTAGGACATCCAAACGATTACACAAAAAACTTAGTAATGAGAAATTAATTATTTTGTGGACTTTTTCTATAATATTTTATATTAAATAAAAATTAAAATATAATTACTAATTAAAGTGATTGAAAAAGGCTAAGATATTACTTAATTATATATATTAAATCAAAGAAGTAGGCCAAGAAACAAAAGTAAAGAAACAAATTATATGTTGTTTAAATTTTTAGAGGAAAAAGGATTAAAATTCCTTTTTAAAACGGTATAGCCGCACGGCTATACTGTTTCTTTAAAATATAAAAAATCTTGTATAGCCGGGCGGCTATACTATTCGCACCCCTATACGCTGTGTGTCGAACAAGTACTGACCGTTTTGGCCCATCGAATTTTTGTTTTAATGACTTGGCCAAAACGACATCGTTTGATTCAGGTCTCTTAAAAATAAAAAATAAAAACAGTTCCAGCCATTCCAAAACCCTTCCACCCGATCTCATGGTCCATCTCTGCTCAAACGACTGATTATGTGACCCTATGAGGTAAGATTCCTGAGTCCCTCACTGTTCATACGCCTGATTTCATCCAGATTCTGTTACCATCCTTGCCATTAACCCCATCCAAAAGAACTTTAGAATCTGATTCCCAAACAATTCATTGATCCGCCACATATAAAGCATGAGAATCTGCCAAAGCCTCCGCCACAACACAAGCGCAGAAGCACAAGAACTGGGTTTAGCAGCTCCCCCGCGTAGAATCTGCCAGACCCGCCTTCATCGTATCCTTTCGCCAAGTGCCTTCATCGTATCATTGAGAACTTGTACCTGAGCATTTTTCATCAACATGTCGCGCCCTTCAATCAGCCACGAGGGTGGAGACCCAATTGCTGCATCCTGTCTTATCTATGCAGCTCCTGGAGAATGAAAAAAGCACACCCACCAAGGTATTTATTTATTTAATTATTGAAGAGTGAAATGATAAACAAGTGAAGAGGAAAAAAAGAAGTGGACAGAATAGGTGAATTAAAGATATAAGGATAGTATAGGTATTATCAATGAAAAATAAAGAAAACAAAAATAATAAAATTAACAACGTGGCGATATCCCATTGGTTGCTGGACCAAACCACACCAAAACTTTGTCGTATAGGAGTACACCCTCCCGCACTCGTCGTCTCATCGTTGAACAACATTCTATATAAAATGAAATTAGAAAGGAGAGAGAAATCTGGAACGAGCAAATAAGAGTAACAGCGACACTCTGATTTTAGATTAAAGAAGAAGAAGAAGAAGAAGGCAATAGGATATGGCCGATCCTTCGTCACCTCAGTCTTTCTTCACAAAGCATTGGGAGGGTTACAAGGATTTCTGGTGCGAGAGGTTCTCCTTCCTCAACAACTACTCCAAGTTCGTCAAGCGCGATAAGCCTCTTCCATCTTGGTCTGAGTCTGATGTCGAAGCTTTCGTTGCTTTTGACCCTGTTCATGGCTCCGCTGTAATTTCTAAACCTTCTCTTATTTTGTTCCCTTCATTTTACTCTGCTCTATCTGCGTGTAAATGTTTATGTTTGTAATGGGTTTTTGGGTTTCTTTGATTTTGTGGTTTTTTGACCTTCGTGGATCTGGTATTCGTATTTTTGTTTGTATTGTATTGATCTTTCGTCCTTTTTTTTTTTTATGTTCTTCATCTGGGTATTTTTTTTCCCTTTGATTTCATTTTGAGCTGTGCGTTTTTCAGTCATTGATATTTAAGTGCCCATTTCTGTTGTAGGATGATCTCCCAGGTATGTGTTATTTTTGGATATGAGGTTTGGTTTTTCTTTTTGGAGATGAATAATTTTGATTTTGAGTTGATAATATTCATCTGGGCAGGCTTTGTTTGTTTGTTTGTTTTTTTTCCCATTTTATTTATGCTTGGTGCATTTCCCTTGGATTTCTTTGTTGTTTGTTGTTAATTTTAAGTTGTTTCTCTCTTATCCGTCAAATTTTGGCTTATAATTGAAAAATAAATGTTTGGCTTGATACCTCTTTACTTGACTATAAAATCCTTTTACTAGTCATCATCTTTGGTTCTTCTTAACTGCAATGGACCTTCATTACTAAAAGTGGTAATTGTTATGGTGAAACTATTGCTCGTTTTATGTGTTTGTTACCAGTTGTGAGTAAGGTCGGAATTTTGATATATGTATGGTAGGTTAGTGGGGTGTTTAAATGGCTTAGGAAAAAGGATGAATAATTCCACAGAATTTGCATCAGATATGATTCAAGACTGTTGTTCTTTTGACAGGAAAGTAATCAGAATAAGGGATGCGAGCATTGAATAAATGCTCACAGTTTTGCTTCACGCACACACACACACACACACAGAGTGTTTGGTTTTGAACTTTAGTTTAATGATGTGTTGAAGAGAATAAAACAATGACCCTGAAATCTAAATGAGGTGCATGAAATAGTGGAAATAGAAAGAGGTATTGTGGCTAGAGGGCTCGTTCTTCCTATTTCTTCTTTCAGGTAAACCTAGTGGCATTTTTGTAGGACCTTTTGAAAAGGTTTCTAAGTTTACATGTCTGGTTGTAATCCTGGAAACTTTAAGATTCTTGGTTGTCAAGAAATCGTGTCTAGTTAACGGAGCAAATAAGGAAACAACTAATCACACTTTACCCAAATTATTGAGGTCCACTACAAGAACTGTATTTTTTATGCCCACAGTGTCTAAATTGCGTTTCGTTCTTTTGGTATCTTTCCTGATCTCTAGTTACCTTGGCACCAACCTTAATGCAAAATGCAGATAAATGAAGTGGACAAGCGCATATCAGATTTCATTTGCCTTTTATATTTTTGATATCTTTTATTCTTTTTCCAATTCTAAGAAGTGGGTTTTTATTACTTTTTCAAGTGCAATAAAATAATATTTGTTAATCTTAACTTTGCTGCCGATGTTCCAACCTTTTTTTGTTGTATTCTACTGTTGCGAGTAAGCCAGATCTTGTGCCCACAACTTGAAAAGATGTCTGCTAATATAATATCTGGCTCTTGTCATGATGCATATTGTACACCTAAGATGGTCTTTTCACTATAACAAGCTTAATTGACATGCTTTCCCTTTTTCAGCTGAAGACTGCTAGGGAAGCACTGAACTTTGGTCTTACAGGAAGTGTTATTGGAGCAGTATCAACTGCTGGCTTTACATGGAAATATTCAAGGAGTTTGCATGGTAGACCGTTGCCTCTTCTTTTTTAGTTTATTCGATGTTTCATTGATTGAGCTGTCTATCAATTGAATCTCTAATGATTTCACCAATTCTTCAGTTCCTCTTCATATTTTTATTTTTTCTTCAAACAGACCTTTGATGTTTTCTACTTTGCCTGAATTAACATGACATCACTTGTGTAAAGTTTCTTGAGCAACAGTTCAAATTTGTGGATAAATGAAATATGCATATCTAATACATCACATCTAATTCATGTACTAAATCCGTTTTTGCTGGCAAAAGAGGCTTACTTAAGAAAATGCTAATGCTTATCCAGTTGGCTATGGTAGAATGGACCAACATGGATTTCTATCAGTGGCAAAAAAATAACATGATGTGAAGGAAAAAGTAGTTTCCAGTAGTGTCCCTGTACGTTTAGCTGCTTCAAGTTGGTCCCTTATTATATTTCAAAGTTGTCTTCTTCATTCTCTCTTTCTGATATTTCTTCTGTCCACTTGGCCTGAATGTTTCGGAAATATAAATTTTTGAGAAACCTTGCATATGCTTAGTCTAGTTTTTTTTTTTTTTTTTTTTTCCAACTGTTTTCCTTTTCCAAAGGCCAGAGTTTATGTAGCCTGGAAAGGTCAAGTGTTTTCCTTAATTGTTGAAAGCAACTTAAAGGTTAGGTGTTCAAGCTTTGGTAGAGATAAAGGAACAGTATGTTATGATACACTGCTACATGCAACTATTCCTTTGTCTATTGTTGCATTCATTCTCTCTCTCTCTCTCTCTCTCTCTCTCTCTCTCTCATATGGGAGTGATTCGGAAGTGTTCTAGTCTTTATACTGTTTTCACAAACCACCCTCTTTTTGTGATCCTGATATTGAAAGTGTGGAAATGACTCGATGAAAAGACATTGCATTTCAATTTGCTGCAACTTTGGTTCATGCAAGTACCGAATGAGCATAAGCTCATGTGTACACTATAGATTGTGAATATATTAGTAACATACCAACATGGCTTCGTAGAAATCAGCTGTATTCTGATCTTACTACATTAAAGAATATTATAGGAGATGACTTGTATAGCTCAGTGATGCACATGCCATCTTTCTGAGCATTTTAACTTACAATTTTTAAATGTTTCAATATTAACATCTGTGAATACATGACGTCTTTATGGGCATTTTAACTTGCAATTTTCATATGCTTCAGTCACAAATATAACAATCCACGATAGGGTTTTTAGATAGATTAAGAAGGTTATTTTATGGATCGGAGGAATTTCTAGATTCTGAACCCTGTTGTATTTGACAGGTGCTGGATTATCCTTTCTAGCTGGAGGTGTTTTTGGTTGGACATTTGGACATGAAATTGCAAACCACTGGCTGCAACTTTACAGGTTGGACACATTGGCTGCACAAACTAAGTTCCTGGAGTGGTGGGAAGACAAGAATGAGAGATGGTCTTAAACTTGGGTTGCTCTTGGAAGCAATATAATAACCGATGCTCCAGTTCTACAATAAGAATCAAACACGGTTGTGTTGAAAAATGTAATGATAAAAGATTGTACTTTAACTTTATGCTAGATTGTTTTAATTTGGGCTTTAGGAATTATCTGCTACTTTCTCAAAATCAATCTGATGAAATTGCGATGTTGTGATCTTTTTTGAGCTGCTATTTCGTTTAACTATTTGAACTTTGTGAATTGTGATGAATTTTTATAGGGGTGGAAAATAATGCTGCATTTGGTGATGATTTAGATGTTATGGGTGACGTTATCCTGGAGCCCTATTTTCATTAAATTTTGAATGACTGAGAGTTGGAAATAGTAGGGATATTCTTAAAATGTTTATTCGGGAGATGATACCAAAAATGGTTTGTGGAGATCATGCACAGAATAGTCCGTAGAGATGATACAAATGGTTTCACTTTTAGGAAACTATACTCTGCCTAATCCCATAATGAAGCGCAGAAAATGGAATAAAAACGCATTAATTAACTGTCATTTATCTAATTCTGACCGAGTATTTGGCGTTGATTCTAGTAGGTTTAACTATGATTTAGGGGGATTAGGGTTTGAAGGGTCTTGAAAATAAGGATTCAGTGCTTTAGACCTAAATTCTAGACCTCAAAGTGTTAACCTCAATTTGCAAACTAGAATTCAAATATAAATTCAATATGGTTGTAATTTCAGTGAGCTTCATTTTAGTGAGTTACAGTTTCTTGCATGGGTGTTGGTTTATGGGAATGCACACACAGATTTTTGATTAAAATATACTTGGACGAAAGCAAAGAATTCAGAAAATAAAAATAAAAAATAAAATAAAATAAAAGGCTTGCAAACAAAAGAGGTTTGTGTTTTCGAACAAAAAAAGCAAGTGGCAATTAAAGCCCGAAAAGCTAGAGTGCTATGCGCAGGAGAAACTCAAATCAGAGACATAGACATTGCAAGAGGCACGCAACGTGAGAGGAATTTTCTGCTGCAGAAAAATACTTCTCTTGATTGTCTCATTGAGAAATCAAGGATGATCCTTCCCTGGCTGAAGGTACATATTTTTACTCTGCCTTTTTACTATTTTTACCTGCTCCATTGCTCTTCATGAGAAACAGCGCTGCCAGTGTATTCCACAACCTGCTCCATTACTAATTAGGAGTTTAACATCCTTGTTCTGTATTCCACAACCTACGGTAGGTGGAGGCTTGAATGTATTTTCCTTATCTTCTTGTTTGTTTTCTTGTCTAAGAGGTTTCAGATGAAGAAGTTGCTGTGTCCGAATGTGAATTGCAAGATTTATCAATAATTTCTGTTGTTGAATGCCCTAGATGCCCATAAAACATTTGCAATGCTATAGACCTTTCTCGCAATTTGTAGGGTAATAGAATCTGATTTTAGGCAATGATTATCTAGTTTTTGAAGTGTTGCCTCTGGCTAGAAACTACTTCTTAACCTTTCGTTTCCATTCTTCAACAAGACTCAATGCTATTCTCTTTAGTTCTCCTTGCATTTCCATAAATATTTGGAGTGTACCATCTCCCTGCCAAGATCTCAACCACCACTGCATTTCTAATATTATGTTGCATTTAACTTAAAGGGGAACAAAAGGGAAGGACAAAGGAAACAAGGACAACATCCCAAAATATCACCTCTACATCAGCTGCGTTCTACCATGACAACCCTCAAGGTGTTGTTTCCTCCATTGGCAAATCACTAATTGAGGAAAGCAGTTGTTGGATCTGAACCCAAGTCGCTTCCATCGATTCAAAGTCCTTTTTGGCTTGCAACGCTCTCTTAACCCGAGATTTCTCATGGATACAGTGATCATGAAGCAACTTCTGTGTGTGCTCAAGCTTGTAACTGATTTGATCCATTTTTGTTTTGACGTTGGCTTGAAACTCCTCCAGTTTCTTCAAAACAGCTTTCTCCTCACCCAGTTTTTTCTCAAGCTCTTCAATGATTGATTTTTGTACAGTGATACAAGTCAGAAACTTTGGTTCATCTTCTTGAGCTTTAGAAAAGCGAAGAGAATAAACTTCTACTTCTTGTTCCAGTTCAATTTTCTGATTAAATTGTTTTTGAACTTCAGCTGTGATTCCACTAGCCAAGTGATACTTGGACTCCACAAAAGCAAGCTTCTCCTGGACATTTTCAATGTTCGCAAACTCAACTCCAGTTTGGTCATTCGCTATGAGCAAGATTTCCAGCGAAGATTTTAAGTTATGTAAACATTCAATGTCCATGACTTCATCTAGAGAGAGTGTGGAAATACTTTGGATCTCGGCCTTGGCTTTGGAAATTTCATCAGAATTAGGAATGAGAGCTTCTTTGGCATTGGTGACTATGCAAACATCTGGATGCTGGAGGAGATATCTTTCAAGAAAGTCCAAAGCTCGGATAGAGGGCTCAGGCTTTGACATCTAAGCTAAGATTCAGTCAGAATTAGAACACGACTGATAAGGAATACTGAAGTTAGATAAAAATTACCTTATGATCACGTTTCACATGAAAGCCAGAGTAGTGCAAACCACTTTCTTTCCTCGAAGGATTTGGATGACATGACTGTTCTTGAAGTGGGAATAGAATGCTTGGCTCTGGATGAAGCTGAGGTTCAGCTATTTGGGTTGATGGAGACGAAATTCGAATAGGCAGCTCTCCATTTGATGCATCCAAAGCCTGAGTTAGTGGAAGATCTTTCAGCTTAGAACAAATGTTATCCTCAGTCAATTTGACAATGTCTCCCTCATCTAGAGCATCAGATTGTTGTTTCGTTCGAAGAGGACTTGTATTTCTCTCAAAGGTCGCTTTCTTTTCCTCAGAGTGAGATTGAGAATTGGAGTTAATTAGATTTATCAAAAAACGATGCTCTTCTTCTTTGGTTATCCTTTTCTTGCCACAACCTTTGGAGACACTTAAACTGCTTTTGTCAACAATGGCTTCCTTGGACTTCACATGAAATAGATAATTGCCCTTTATCATACTTCTCAAAAAATGATATTCTGTTATAATCGTTCTTTTTTTACTATGAGCTCTCCCTCGTCCAGGCAGGTATTGAAATTTAGCCAGAGCCCGGGCTTCTTTGCAATTAGCTACACTTGAACTCTGCGCTTGCTGAGCCACATACTTCATTCGTTTTGTTGGTGGCTGTGCTTGCAATTGCTCAGATCTGCCGCCTTCCGTTTGCAAGGAGGTTAACTCTGCATAGGAAGAGCAAGTTATAAATTTTAAAGATCAAACAAATATGATATCATTACCTAGGCCAACAAGGTAAACAACTTTGACAAAATCTTTGATGCACTTGAATTCTCAATCAGCCATTGTAAGGCCAACCCACGTAACTACTATTGAAACCTTAGAATGTAATGAGAGGTTGACCAACCCAGCTAAACTAAAAGAAGCATTTGGATTAAATGGTGTATATATAATAACAAATCCATCAGTCCAATCAATGATCAATGAACACCAGTAGGGCTTTTCTACTCATCAGAGGGTGCCGTTGAAGAAACAAATAACTTCTTTCAAATTGTCCAGTTTTTACAATTTTGTTGCTGCTAGTGCATTAATATCAGTATCATATTTCATCTTTTAAATTGTTTCAAATAATTCAACAGACAAGTAGTTGGGGTTGAAAGTACCTTTACGCTTGTTGAAAGCAGATGTTGACTTAGGTGGATGAAGGGGTCTGTTCTGATCCAAGTCATCAAGCTTAAAAAGATAGTTCAAATCTTGATCATGAGGAAAGGCTTCCTTATAGAATTTTTCCCACCAACATTGGAAGGACGAGGTGGCACTAGGTAGAAGTGAAAATGGAACAAATTTAAGTTTCTTGAACAAAAGAGATGTGGTAACCTTAAGCACCAGGAATTGTTCAGAAGTGTGAAATGTTGTTCTTTCAGGGGAATGGGTATTGAAAGAGAAGAAAGGAGGAGTAGGAATGCCTTGAATCAGACCGAACTGACGGGCACAGAGATTTGGGCAATATGCTTCAACACCGCAAGTTTTACTTGCAGATTTCCCAATCATGATACCAAGAGGAAGATCACGACTAACAAGAAAGCTGGCCCACATGTCCACGAGTGTAGAAAGCTCGGTCTTGGTCATTTCAGACCGAGGAAAGATCAACCATGTAGGTAAAGCATCTGACTTTGAATATGGGATGAAGTTAAAATTCTCCTCTCTGTCAAAGTGGCACATATACATTAAACAATCATGAAATGAACATTCAGGCTCTTTGTACAAAGCATACTTTAGTCCTTCACAGGAGAGATGGTGAACTGAAAAACAACCAGGGCGCACTTTTGGAAAGTATGCATGAAGCCATAGTTGTAGAATCCATAATGGACCTCCAGCAGTACCCAACTGAGAGTGAAGCAAGTCGTTGATGCCTCTATACAAGTAGGCAAGAACAAGGGGTCCCAAAGCGTATGACTCGCCCCTAGATAAAGCCACAGCCAAGGGTAAATTGGATTTTATAATCTTGAATGATGGAGAACAAATAAGGTAACGGCAAAGCCAGTAGTGTAGAAAAGCTACATGCTCTTCTTCTGTGACAACTCCTTCAACTTTGTTATGTTCTCTAATGAAGGAAGAAAAATTGGCGAGCTTCGTAAACTTAATGCCAAAGTTATCATCTGGAATGGAGATTGAATTACCAACAAGAGCATCAAACTGGGGGCCATCTGCTCTAAGTCCTACCAAAGCACTAAGATCTAAGAGAGTTATAGTAAGGGGACCATGCCCAAGGTGAAAAGAGTTTGTGGAAGATGACCAAAAGCAGAGTGCAGCAAGTACTAAAGAACGATTGAACGGAATGGTAAACTTGGAGAATTGGAGAATATCATAGATTCCAGCTTGATGCCAAATATACTGCTTTTGATCTTCGACTCTTTGAAACCAAGAAAGCCAATTAGGGTGATTAGTTGGCCAAAACCGATGATGATAATGAAACCATTTATAGAAGTTGGCATTTTGATTGTTTATAAGAAAATCTTCAGTTTTGCATTTCAGAAATTCATTCATATGAATATCAGGGACATCATTTACGAATTCTGATGCAGGACCTAAGATGAAATGCTGGGAATTTGAATCAGGGATAAGTACTTGAAAGTTGGTAGTTTTATGGGCTACTTCCCACATAAGTTGCCTCAACCTCTCAACAGCCTTGGTTCCGGTGTCCAATCCATCATCAGAGGATGTGGTAATCATGTTTCCACTGTTACTACTGACACTGTTCTAATCTGACACTGTCACTGTTACTGCTGACAGTCTTCTTCCTCCTGCTGTAAAAACAAAGATAAATAAAAACTATTTTTAAAACTGATAAAACCCATCTTCCATTGTAATCAACTTTTAATTTTACCTCATCAGTCAAAGTGTAACCACTTACATAAACAATTTGGGAAACAAGTTCCAGTGTGCCTATTCCCAAAAAGCTCAAGAAATGAACTGCACAACACACACAAAAGCTTAATTAGCGTCACACTCACATCAGATACGAGAAACCCAAAAAGAAATCCTCAGATGATTCTGACAAGCAAGCATGCATCTGCTGGAAATGGAAGCGATGATTAAACTAGCTTTTGGCACATACATAACATGAAGAAACTTGAACCAGACATACCAAACAAGTAGATAACTGAAAGAAGCTACCGATACAGAGAGTTCAAAGAAAAGCAGAACACTTACCAAGGCAGCACAAGTAGCTTTCCAAGAAAGGTGCATGTTTGATTTTAGATTTCGTTTTCTGTCTTTGTTTATGTTTTGATTCTTTCTTTTTCTTTTTGTTTTGTTTTGTTTTTTTTCTAGAGAAATGGAGCAAATTAAAACCTGCAGGGAGAGGAAGGTGAGAAGTCTTTATTGGTATTATATTTATATCTATTTGAAATCTCCTTGTCATGATCCCAACGAAGAAATTAATTTTATTTCTTGTAAATTTTAATTTCCATTCTCTACCTATCAATTTTACAAGTGAGTAACAAAATATTGAATTGATTTTGGGAAAATATACATAAATACAACTCGCCACAACATTTCAATTAAAAACAGGATCAATTACGAATTGTAAAAAAAATATAATTTTACCCGCACAAATTTACCAAAATACATTTCATATATAAGTACAATTTGTTGTATAGTGTCATTTTCATAATCGAAAAAGAGAATCGTTGTAAGTAGAGTCCAAATTTTCTCTCTAACCTTCTCGTTTTTCCTCAAAACATGTGTCACTTTTGATACACTTCAAATAATATCATTAATGTATTAAACAAACTAGCTTTTCTTTTCTAAATTTATCGTTATTAAATATATTGACTTTCATATTTTCTATATTTATCCAATCTACAAGTTTCTTCCCATCTGGTGTTTAATAAAGTATATCTTCCAACAACAACAAAAAGTTTCTTACCACCCTGTTAAAAAAAAATTAAAAACGTTTCAAAAGAAAATTTCTGCATTTTTTTTTTTTGGGGTTCCAGAGAGAGAGAGAACGTCAGAAATAAAACTTCTTACCTTGTTAAAAAAATAATAATAATATCATAGGTGTCGTGGCCTTCACAAGGATTGTGCTTGTGGATAATCTGAACTTGTATCGGTCAATTAAATAATACCAATTTCTTTGCCCACTCAATGCTATCCTCTAATTAATGAGAGAAAAAAATGGTAGCCTCTAATTTGTTCATAATTTATTATTATTTTTAGGCTTTTTATTACAAATAGTTCCTGAGGTTTGAGAAATTACCATTTTCGTCCTTCATATTTTTTTGTGACATTAATGGTCCTTAAGGTTATTCTCTGCACATCAAAATGGTCCCATCTCCCATCTCCCCCTTGCCCCCACCCAAATTTCTTCCCAGCCCCGAAGTGACCAATTTATTCCCACCCATATTTCTTCATCCTCCCCTACCAATACACAAACACAGCTATAGGAAGTGACCAATTTCTCTTTGCAGATCAATACACCTAACCAAGAAGCTAGCAAATCCAAAGTAAACAAGAAAACTGAAACAACCCATATCCATATATCAGCAAAATGATAAAAGCCACCCAAGAAGCTAGCAAATCCAAAGTGACTAATCTTTAAAAAAAAAAAAAGCCAGATTATCAGCAAAATGATAAAAGAACAAATTGAAATTGAAATTTAATCACTTGAAATATGAATACCCATCAACCCTCTGCTTCTCTGTTTTGACCATATTTGGGGTGGAGGATGGGGGCTGGGGTTTTGGGTTTGTGGGTCCTGGGGTTGCGAGCTACGGTAGAGGGTGGCTGTGGGATAGGTTTGAGGGTTGGAGCTTGTAGGTGGTAGTCATGGGGAAATAGGGGAAGAAGAAATCGTCGGGGGAAAAGGGAGAGCGCACAGGAGGAGAGAGAGAGAGAGAGAGAGAGAGAGAGAGAGAGAAATATAAATTTCCCAATTTGCCCTTAATTTTGACAGAAAATTTAACTAAGTTTGACGGAAAGACCAATGATGCAATATGAGATCTAATTGAAACAACACCTTAACAATTTAACAGTATGAGGAACGAAAAGTAAAGTTGGGTCTTAGTCCAGAGACCATTGCTACAATTTTTCCAATACAATAATATAGTGCCTGTGTTTTAAATAAAAGATATAACATATTGTTTTTTAAAATTAGAGATTAAATATTTTATTTTACTTTTTTCAAAAAAAAAATTCTCTCTCTCCATGCCCCTTTCCTTCTCCTTCCAAGGACATAATCGGTTTTGGTGGATGGGGAAGGCATATGGTTCAGATTTGGCATGGGTGGTGGATAAAGGGTTTAGGTGGTCTAAAGGGGCGGTGATGGTTTGATTATTTTTTTTCTTTTTTAGTCAAACCGATGTTTGAAATACGGCTTAGCATGACTGTTCATGTCCTCAAAGTTCAATGAACTACCTTGGCTGGGACTAGAACAATTGGGCAACAACCAAAATTTTAAACAGAACATGTTAAACAAAAAAGTCCCAAACTGTTAGTGAGATCCTAGCTTAATTAGGATATTTATTTCTAATTTATTAGGATTATATTTATTTCCTTTTGTACAGATATTGTGTAATTAGGATTTTATCTTGTTTCCTAGTTTGACCCTACTAGAGTTACATCTTTGTACTATAAATATCTCCTTTTGGAGAATGAAATACAACCTGAAAAATATTCTACCCATATTATTTGACTTGGCATCAGAGCCAACTTTTTTGGTGACCTGTGTGTTGTGCCCACCCGTGTTCTAGCCCCATATTTTTTTTTTCTACCTGTGTCGTGTGTGCCCTCCTAGGTTTGTTGTTGTGTTGTAGTGTTCGTGCCTATACTATTTTCGTGCCATTCCTGTCTTCGTGCATCTATCGTATATGCCTTTACTGAGTTCCGCTGTGTACTCTGACATGTTCATGCCTCTACTGTGTTCGTGCCTGTTTTCCTGCATCTGCCATATTTGTGCCTCTACTGTGTTCCGTTATATATTCTGTCGTGATCTGTTGAGTTTCTGCTGCAATCATGGGTGATAACTCCATTGTTTGTGCCGTTGCTGCTGCCTCTGCAAATTTGTGTGTTTTTGACTCTATTCCAGGTACTGGCTCCAACACTTGTATAAATGACATTGGTGCTTCTGATCATATGACTTATGATGCTAAATTTTTTGATGAGTTGTCTAGTAACACCCGTGACCCATACATAACTAGTGCTAATGGCTTGCCCTCTCCAATTACTGGCGAGGGCACAATCTCTTTCACTCCTACTTTATCCTTGTCTCGTGCGTTACTAGTTCCCAATATCCATTGTAACTTATTATCTGTTGGTCGATTACTTGATACACTTAATGCTTATGCTACTTTCTATCCTACACATTGCTCTTTTCAGGATCTCAAGACTCACGAGACGATTAGGCATGGTAAACAGATAGGGGGGGTTATATTCTTTGACATTGCCTTCTGCACCAGTTCGTGATCATGTCATTAATACTGTTCAAAGTTGCAGTGTCAAAGACAAACAACAAATTTGGTTATGGCATCGTCGCTTGGGACACTCGTCATTTGGCTACCAGAAGCGTCTGTTTTCATCTTTATTCCGCTCTTGTGATGAGTCCAGTTTTAAGTGTGAGACATGTATTTTGGCCTAGAGCCATCGCACTGTGTTTCCTTTGAGTGACAGAAAAGCTGCAAAGCCTTTTGATTTAGTGCATTCTGACGTGTGGGGTCCGGCTCGTGTTACTTCGAAAGGATTTCGTTGGTTTGTCACATTTATTGATGATTGTACCCGACTCACTTAGGTTTTCTTGTTGAAAAATAAACAAGATGTTGCTTCTATCCTTCTAGAGTTTTGTACTATGGTGTCTACTTAGTTTCATGCTCGGGTCAAAGTATTCCGAACTGATAACGGAGGCGAATATGTGAATAATATTTTGGCGTCTTTCTTCCGTGCTCAAGGTATTATTCACCAAACGAAAACCCCTTTTACCCCTCAACAAAATGGTGTGTCTGAAAGAAAAAACCGACAATCGCTTGAAGTTGCCCGCCCACTCATATTGGATATGTCTGTTCCCCATCATCTTTGGAGGCATGTTGTTCTGTCTGCTGCCTGTTTGATTAATCGTACTCCTAGCAGGGTTCTTGATTTCAAGACTCCACATGATGTGTTTGGCGACCATGTTTCCCCTGTCTCCGTCTCCAAGTTGCCCCCTAAAGTTTTTGGGTGTGTTGCCAATGTTCATGTTTACTCTCATCAACGGAGTAAACTTGATCATTGTGCTCTGCGATGTGTCTTTATTAGTTACTCTTCTTGACAAGACCCGACCTAAATTCCACTTTGGAATCCGAGTCGAACCCTATGCTTGTCCGACACCTGGTGATTGTCGGGCACACTTGACCAAATTTCCCTTCTAACCAAAATTCAATGAAATTCAAGTGTGACTCCTGCCGAATTTTCGGCAGAATCTCCCCTGTAAATTGAACATTTCCCAAAAAATTCCACCTGTAAAACAAGCATATATATTTATATATAACCCAACTGCCAGCAGGTATCGAATTATATCCAAAAATCAAGCATCATATCATTCTGGCCTTAGGCCTTAATAAATCGAATAAATCATTCTGCTAACAACATTCAATTCAATTTCTTAGAACATCCCCAGAACAATGTTAGATTTCATAATAACTTAACTAGACTACCTTTTTATTACTTGATCTTGCGACTGCACCTATTAACTCTAGGCTACCTACGTACCCTTAACAAGGGATCAAGCCACATGTAGTTCTTCCAAATATTCGTACCAATCATATACTGAATATAAATATGCCATACACTGAACTCCCTTTATTTTAGTTTAAGAATATCTCAGAACTGAAACCCTCTCCACCTAGGCGTGTCTATCATTATCTGTCATTCCCTCGTGTCTCAGTTCGTGACACGTCCTAGCATGTCTCGGTAACATGAGGTCGCCCGAGCTGTTATCCTCACAGGATTCAGGGGACATTTAGTTGACCTAATCCGCATATACGTAATAAATAAAGATGAAGATAAAGATAAATTAAAGTAAAGATAAAGATAAAAATAAAAATAAAATCAACAAGCACCGAAGACCCTTTTTATCCTTTCTTCGAAACTTACTAAAAGCTCATATATATATATATATATATTCATCTTCATTTGTAAAACAATTTATCGCTTATGAAGATAATGGTATTGTATAAAATCCTCCATTTTAGTTTAAAAGCATCTCAAAACTTTAATTCTCTTCACCTAGGCGTACCCCCATTCCTGATCTGTCAATTCCATTAATACCGTCAATTCCATCCTCGCAGGCCTCGGAGACACCAAGTCCACTCAAGCCGCAATCCTCGCAGGCCTCGGAGATACCACTTCTATCTGAGCCGCAATCCTCGCAGGCCTCAGAGATACCACTTCTATCCGAGCCGCAATCCTCGCAGGCCTCGGAGATGCCACTACTATCCGAGCCGCAATCCTCGCACTACACGGTTCAGGGGTCCTCGAAACACGTGGACCATTATTTATAAATGACACTGTTTCAAACAACTAGGGGGTACCCTAGTGATGGGTTTAAAAAACTGTATCCCAAACTTATATTAATACTTTCCTTTTATTTCACAATCTATTTCCTGGCCTTTATATCAATTTTCTGATAAATTGATTCATATAACTCATTCCCGGTCAAGACTCGTTTACATGGTCCTTCTAACCCTTCTCAAAGGATATAACTGCCTCGGAAGACTCACGGTCAACCAAGGGGTCAAACCTATAAACCTAGCATGAGGGTTGGCGTTTCTGGAGTATCCGGGACTCCGTTTTACGATCCGCCGAATCCTATACGATCCTGGAATTACATAGATCAACATATATGGAATTGACTGTGATCCAACGGTTCAAACATATAAAACTTGGAAATTGCATAATAGGCGAGATCTGTTCGGGGTTCAAACGTTGTTCGAATTGAAATTCGAAAGTACTTACGCACTCAAGAAGACTAGGGAATCATTCTAGAATCCTAAGCCGATCCAAAACCTGGCCCACGCGCCGGCAGCGCGTGGGTGCCCAAAGCAATAGCACTCGCCGAAAAATCTCAAAATCAAGGGCCAAGATTCCTACCCCAGGTTCAGGACATCGATTGGAGCCACTTTTGTTCTTGGACCTACCCCGAAAAATGAGCGAAAGTGGCCGGAATCGCGATCCCGAAATTGGTCAAAATCCAATTCGAAAATCGGATTACCTACGCTAGAAATTACTCAATTCCTACCCAACCATTAGCTAGAGCATGAAAAATAGATGGAAATCCATACCTCACACGTCAAGATTGGTGGCCGGAGGATGGAGAACGACGCTGGCGAAGTTTCTGTAAAAAACCAGCGCGATTCCGAGCTATTTCCAGCGGATTGGCGGTAGCTGACGGCTGAAGCTGGCAGGGAAAGGAAGGGGGAGGGAAGGCGCGTCAAACCGCTCCGGTCTTGTGGCTAGAGGTGGAGTGTGGCGGCGGTTATGGAGGTTGAAGGGCGGCTTGGCAAAAATCGCAGGGGGGCGTCGAGCGAGAGAGAAAGAGGTGGTTGAATTTTCAAAAATTACAGTTTTGCCCCTCACTGTATTTCGATCGTATTTTCTTCAATACAGTTCAAATTTGAGCCCACTACATGTTAACGGACTCATTTCGTCGCACTCTACGCAACGGTGCAACCAAAATTTTCAAATTCCTTCCCAGTCAAAGGTCAACTTTATCTCTAATAATTTAATCCATAGGTAAAATTGTCATTTACTTGAATAAATTAATAGTTAAAAATCTAATTGGGATCGGGTTATTACACTTCTACTCATAAGGGTTATAAGTGCTATCATCCACCTACCCAGAAGGTGCATGTTATGTTGGATGTGGCTTTCCACGAAGAAGTGCCCTATTATGTCTCTCTCTCCTCTCCAATTCAGGGGGGAGAGGGGGAGTGAATTGGAGAGTCTTGGATTGGAGAATCTTGGACTTGAATTGGAAAATGATGTGTTTGAAGATACTGCTCTCAGGAAGGAAACGACCGGTCGCACTGAAGCAAGCGACCGGTCGCCCATATCTGAAGATGAAACTTGTGGTCTCTATGAAGAAACGACCGGTCTCTATTTGGAACTTGACCGGTAGCCCATATACGAAGATGAAGCATGTGCTCTCGGTGTCGAAACGATCGGTTGCACTGAAGCAAGCGACCGATCGCCCATATCTGAAGATGAAACTTGTGGTCTCTATGAAGAAACGACCGGTCTCTGTTTGGAACTTGAGCGGTAGCCCATATATGGAGATGAAGCAGGTGCTCTCGATGTCGAAACGATCGATCGCACTGAAGCAAGTGACTAGTCACCTATATCTGAAAATAGTAACAATGATTCTTGTATGGATGAGTTTGATGCAATACTCCCCCTCTGCCTTGCCAGTGCCCCAATCTACTTGTGATAGTGAATTAAGTGAGGTAATTTCTAATGATCTATCTACGTCAACTTATCAGTCACCCCCACGAACACAGTATAGGCACGAACACTACAACACAACACACAAACCCAGGAGGGCACACATGGCACAAGTAAAAAAAAAAAGGGGACTAGAACACAGGTGGGCACAACACACAGGTCACCAGAAAACCTAGATCTGATACAAAGTCAAATAATATAGGTAGAATATTTTTCAGGCTGTATTTCATTCTCCAAAAGGAGGTATTTATAGTATAAGGATGTAACCCTAGTAGGATCAAACTAGTAAACAAGATAAAATCCTAATTACACAATATCAGTGCAAAAGGAAAGAAATATAATCCTAATAAACTAGGAAATAAATATCCTAATTAAGCTAGGATCTCGCTAACACTCCCCTCAAGTTGGAGCAAAGATGTCACGCATGCCCAACTTGTCAAGTGAGTTGAGAAAGACCATAGTAGACACAGCTTTCGTAAGAACATCTGCTAGTTGATACTCGAATGATATAAACAGAAAAAGAAATAATTTCAACATCCAACTTCTCTTTAACAAAATGTCGATCAACCTCCACGTGCTTTGTACGATCATGTTGCACAGGGTTATGCGCAATTGCAATTACAGCTTTATTATCACAATACAAATCCATGGGTTTCTAGGGTCCAAACCCAAGATCCCTCAACAATCTTCTCAACCATAGTAACTCACATACACCTTGAGCCATGCCACGGTACTCGGCCTCGACATTAGACCTAGACACCACTTTTTGCTTTTTACTCCTCCAAGTAACAAGATTACCACCAACAAAAGTGAAATACCCAAACGTAGAACTCTTATCAGTGACTGAACCAACCCAATCAGCATCCGTATACCCTTACACATCTGTATGACCATACTTGCAAAACATTAACCTATTGCCAGGAGTTACTTTCAGATACCTCAAAATGCGCATCACAGCACCCATATAATCTTCACTAGGAGAATGCATAAACTGACTCACTACACTCACTGCATATGCAATATCAGGATGTGTATGAGGTAAATAAATCAATTTCCCCGCAAGTTGTTGATAATGCTCTTTATCTGTAGGGACTTGATCAGGATACAACCCCAACTTATGATTCTGTTCACTAAGGGTATCAATTGGTTTACAATCCAACATTCCAGTCTCTGCAAGTAAATCCAAAATATACTTTCTTTGAGACAGAAAGATGCCATGTTTAGATCTGGCAACTTCAATTCCAAGAAAGTACTTCAAATCACCCAATGACTTCATCTCAAACTCGGAAGCCAGATACTTCTGAAGATTTTGCATTTCTGCCTGGTCATCTCCAATCACAATCATATTATCAACATAAATAATTAAAGTTGTCAATTTACCTTTATGACGCTTTAGAAACAAAGTATAGTCTGAGTTACTTTGCACATACCCAATTTCTTCATAGATGCTATAAATATCCCAAACCACACTCTTGGAGACTGCTTTAATCCATATAAGGACTTCTACAGCTTACACACAACACCATCCTTAGAGGTTACAAGAATACGAGGAGGGAGATCCATGTAAATCTCCTCCTTAAGGTCACCATGTAGAAACGCATTTTTGACATCGAATTGCAATAAGGGCCAGTCGAGATTAGCAGCCATGGACAAGGCATCCATCCATTTGGGGTTAGATAAAGCATCCTATAGCTTAGTTGGCACACATACACTAGATAATTGACACAAATATGATGCATATGACTTAGAATTGGCATGTATATCAGGAGAATATTGTACTTTAGGTTCCCCGCGAGTGGTTCGTGGGGGTAACTGATAAGTTGACACAGATAAATCATTAGAAATTACCTCACTTAATTCACTATCACGAGTAGATTGGGGTTGGCAGGGCAGAGGGGGGTATTGCATTGAACTCATCCATACAAAAATCACTGTCACTATTTTTAGATACAGGCGACTGGTCGCTTGCTTCAGTGCGACCGGTCGTTTCGACACCGAGAGCACCTGCTTCATCTCCAGATATGGGCGACCGGTCAAGTTCCAAATAGCGATCAGTAGTTTCTTCACATAAACCACAAGTTTCACCAGAAAACTTGGGTGCCAATCACAAATAGTTGAGTTCAATCGTCTCAATTTTTTTAAAAAAAAACTTCCACAACAAAAAAGCATGGTATTTTTGCTAAGCTCAGGAGCAGGGTTGGTGTATCTGCAAGGAAGTCCTCTTCGCCACTGCTCTCAGCCTCGGTGGAGCCCACCACAAACTCAACCGACGAGCTCAGGGCTGAGTTAGACTCGAACGAATTTAACTCGTAGGGGAACTCAGTGGGGAATCAGGGGCCTAAACAGAGGGAGAGGGGGTAGAGAGAGAAAGCATAGGGGAGAGAACAAAAGGAGAGATGTCAGAGGATGAGACGAAGGCGGAGGGGGAGGGATGTTGCAGGTTATTTTTTTTAAAAAAAAATTTAAGTTTAATCTTCTTCTTTTTCTAAAAAAAATTAATTTTCCTTTTAAACATATTATATTTTTTATTTAAAGCCATGTGGCACTCTATTATTGGATGTGTGGCCCTACATATGTGTCACGTCAGTATTTTAACAGAAACTTTGACAGAAGGTGTGTGCGGATAGTAACCTTAAGGACCAATACTATCATAGAAAAAAAAACATTAAGGAACTGTTTGTGATAAAAATAAAAACCTTTAAAAAAAGAAAAGAAAAGAAAAAAGAAACTAGACTGAATTGAAGACTATTTGCATAAATATCACTTGAACTTTTAGGTATATACGTTATTACCACTAGAACTTTTAATTTTTAATTTTACCCACCTAAACTTTATAAGGTGTTGCAATCCGCCACCTAAGTAAAACTCCGTTAAAATTTCCATTAAGTTTAGGGTATTTTCATTAATCAACAAGAACTAAACAAAATTATTAAAAACCAAAATTTTAAATAAAATAAAAGAAGTGTTCAACAGGTGATGTGGTTGTGCCTAGGTCTAATCTTACGATGATCACATATGAAAATCAACCCCAGAACGACATGACAAGAGATTATAGAGTGGTACTGTACTACCACATCAGCCTATGATACTTCCATTCAAATTTTGCCACATGTCTTATTTTAATAAATAAATAAAACTTTTTATACAATTGGATTAAAAAAATCTATTTTACATTTTCAAATTAAAAAATTAAAACCTTCACAGCTAGTGAATTTGCACCGACATCCACAACATCCGAACCTTTCTCAGGCAAATCGGGTTTAAAAGCAAGAGATGCATCGGACCAATCAACTGGTTTCACCGTAAAATCAACACCGTTCGATTGTTTCTCATCCTTGTCGACCCCAGAAGGCCCAGCTTCGCAATCAGCAACAACCTTCTCCAGTGCTTCGAATTTAATCTTGGGGTGTGTCAAAGTGTTCACCTTTGGTGCTTCATTGAGCTGTTATGGAACAAAAGAAGGGTTACGGTTAGGGTTAGAGGAGGTGGCAGGGAGGGTGGAGCGGACGTGAGAGAGAGCTATAGAGTGACGGGTTAAAAGGGATTTGAAGTCCTTGAGAGAAATTTTAGGGGTTGGCATAAACCATTAACGAGGTACGTCTGGACTCTGTGAAGGTTTCCTCTGTACAACGAAATTGCCAGTATAGCTGGGTGACTATACCTTTTAAATATATTATATTACATTTTCCTTATTTTTCTTAATGCAATACCTTGTAAAATGTCAAATTTACCCTTATATTTGACGGACATTTGGATGGAATTGTGAAAAGGTTAACGACAAGGGTAAAATTGGCAAATAAATTTAATACAATGGCTAAATTGGCTAAAAAATTAATTCATGGTGGAGATTTCAACAAGCATGATAGTTCAGGGGGGTATTCAGCAGTTTACCCAAAAAATAAAGAACAGAATAGCCACCTTCCTCGCCGAAGAGGCCCACTACCTGCCATGGTAGACACCCATCTTTTTTTTTTTCTTTTTCCAATATTTCAAATCTCTTCACCTCACAATTTCCCAACACAACCTTAAGCATTAAAAAGAGGCTTGAGAATTATCATCTAGTGGGCAGAATAATTGCTATAGTTGACCTTGCATCTATCTCTCAATCTAGGGTTCAACGAATTAGATTAAGGATCGAAGGTGGGTTTGTGGTGTTGAGGGATCGATTGAGTCCTCTCACCTTGCAAACCCAAGAACACATAGGCTTGAAAGTCAAGAAGCCTAAAACCTTCTAATAGATTTCCATGGCAAGAAGCCTGGGGTGGGGCTCTGTCGCTGAGGGAGGTGGTTGCTGGCCCTTTTTTTTATTTTTCTAAAGATAAAAATTAGGGCTAAATTCAGCTGAACAAAACTTAAATTTTAAATGGAAGTATCACCAGCTGACGTAGTGATACAGTACCATTCTTTAATTTTACCACCATTACCACCTCTTCTTTCCAATGCGCTTTTTGTGAGGGCTTGACATACCTGATGTCACTAGCTCAATAAGTGATGGATGGCATGGAACTATGGACTATGCTTTTCCATCACAGAATTAATGCTATTTGCAGGGAAAGATGCGAAAGAAAAAAAACCAAGTTCACATTGTCATGGTCCATGTCGCGAAGTTTAATTTGGAACTCATCACTAGAGCAACCATTATATGTTCGCTTTACAGCCCCTTGATTTCATCCCATTCCACAATGTATAATTCTCCTTTATTAGTCTCATCCCACATGAGAATAAAATATGATTTCATAACTAGAGACGGAGCCAGGATTCAAATTTTGAGTGGGACTAAAAATTAACATGTACCAAACATCTAGAACAAGAAGAAAAAATATATATAGATTGCAGAAAAAAGAGAGTATATTATGGTACAAGTTAAAAACTTGTTCGTAATAGTTATATTGAAAAAAAAAAAGAAACAAACTTATTTTGAAATATATTAAGCTCTGTAGTCATTTTAATTATTTTTTATATCAAGTCTTTAACCTATTTCGTTAGTTATGATAAATATTAAGATTTTCAAAATTTATCCAGGTATATGGCTATTTATTTTTAATTTTTATACTAAAGAAATCAATATCTACTAAAGCCCAAAAGAGAAAGATATAAAAATCAACAAAGAAAAGTCAATATAACTTGACATTATTACCCAAAATGAATTTATTCGGGGGCCATTAACTTCTTCTTCTTTTTTTTGGCCAGTTTGGCATTACTGTGCTGTGAAAATAATCGCTGTCAGATTTGCTGTGAGAGAAATCAACTGTAAGAAAAAGCAGTTTGGCGTTTGGTAAACTTTTTGTTAGAAGTATTGTTGGTACTGATTCTAGCATAATTAGAAACAAAAATTGCAGCATAATCGTTAAACCCAGACCTTTTCGAAACTGATTCCTGCATAATCAGAAAATGAAAGCACCTCATTAGCTGCTTTCCCTTATAGCTTTCTCTCACAACAATTTTTAACAATAAGTGATTTTCTCATAGTTTATCAAACGGGCTGGGCTTCCCAAAATTTTTAAAAAATCACTTATCACCCCAAATAAGCAATGCCAAACGGGCACGAAGTAGCAATTCATAGAAGGGCATGGAACACTACAAACATAGTAGGGCAAAAACACCCAAAAGAACCGAACGGAGAAGACAGGAACCTATCTAACTAAAACCACAGCTCGGTATAGCATGAAGATCGAGATCCCGAATGATAAAGAAACTAAAAAAGGATAAGGTCAACAAAAAAACCAAATAGCACACAATAAGGCAATAAACCTTCAAAAGGCTTGAAGCCCACATAAAACGTAAAGAAAAACAAGGAAATCAAAACTGCCACAAGGTAACCAGAACCAAGAGCAAGGAAGGAGGTGGTGCAAGCATCCGAATTAGAGCTCTACACACCTTTCAATAGATACGCTTTTTGACGCGTTTAATGTTTGCAACTACAAAGCCAGATCAAAAGGGAACTGTGGGAATTTGAATGAGTAAGCGGTAAGGTCACGGGCTTGGTCGTTGTGGTAACCAAAATGGGATTTTTTAAACTGAAAAGTTCCTTCAAGTAAGGAACTGTCAAAGGATTCCCCAACCTGACAGATCCATAACGGTAGTATCATGACCCACATGTGGCTGTTGGCCCGAGCCACCACCGCCAGATTGCTTCAATCTATGTACCACCACTTCCATCAGCTCCAGAGCAGCACCATCAGCGTTCATATGACAGTTGTCATCTATTGAGCCACCAATGCAACGACTAGAATTTCCCATTTTTGTTTTTTTCTGCACCCGACCCAATGTGTTGATGTGGTCGCGAAGAGTTTTGGCCATGCCATCTGCCAAGTCGCCCACTTTCTCTTTGGGAGGCTCTCAATTATTTGGCGGGGCACATGGCTTGACATTTGAGTGGGAAAAGCTGACCACGTTTGGAATATAGACCGTGGGACCTATTGGCATGCATGGCAAATGTCTTCTTTGGGGTTCTTCCCAGTAAGTGGAGACATGCTGTTTTCTCCTTTGCAGCGCAGGTTGAAGCATCCTTGTGCTAGATTAGACAGAAGAGGAATTTTAGAGCACCGCCCAAGGTCAGAGGTAGCATGGGAGAACAGCACGCCTACATGTTTCCCCATTAAAATAACAGCACGCCTACAACCTGCAAGTCAGCGGCGACAACTGTCACCGTGATGACGTAGATATCGGATCTGGACCAAACAATCTTCACGTCGACCATGTTGATTGAGTTGCACCACTCTCTAATGAGGGCATTTCTTACTGCACTTGAGGTTCAAACATGCAAAACCCTTCTAATATTTTACAATACATTGCCTTGATTGGTGGAAACTTAGAAAACATTGGGGGCCAGGGCCACCTCTAGCATAACAATAGGAATACGTAAGCAATCAAGAGTCACGTTGAAGGAGTTATGCAGAGGAGGGTGTGGGTGTTCGGAGTGGGGAGGCCTGGTATAATTAGGTTAACTTCTTTTATTATTTATTATATATATATATATATAGTCCCGTTCTTGTCTCTGTGGATCAGGGAATTTCTTAGTAACTTGCCGTTGGATTAAAATCAACTGTGAAGAGTAGTCTAAACAATTATGTTAAAATTAATGTACACTTGTGTCTTGAATAATATAGAATAATCTAGAAGAATTGAGAGAAGTTGACAAGTTAAAGTCGGCTCTACACTAGAAACATCCTACTAATTATATAATGTATTATAACTAGAGAAATCTAGAATTAGAAGACAACTTGTGGCTGAAAATGACTTTAGATAAGTCGGTTATTGTGCAATCGACTTGTCCAAAGCAATGTTGCCGACTTAGCATCCCTATAAATAAGCCTACAGCCTCTCAAAGTAATCAAGCTGAAAATACAGCAGTCCAACTTAAGCAATCATCTAACTCAAATATTAAAGCCTTGTACCTTCCATACTTCAATCAATAGAATAAAACTACTTTGTTACTCTTTCAAAAGTTTTCCATTCCAAGTTAAGCTATTGTCCTAAACACTACCAACCATTCTCTAAACCTCTTCGACCTTAAACTAACAAATTAACTCAATTGATAATTTTTAATGCAATTGTTTTCATTTATTTATTTAAATTCTAGCATGCTTTGATCATTGTGCCCTTAGTAATATATAATTTGGAATTTACAGAATCTTTTATTTGGAGACTAGTGGTGAGATTTTTCTTGGTGGCACAACGTAGAGCTCGACCCGACAAGTGCGTTGGCGCCAACGGTTTGAAAATTACAGTTAAAATGAAAAGTTAAGCATCTTTGAAGACATGCAATTTTGAAAAAAATGTGAAATTTGTGAAACACCTAGCTCCAAACACGTCTCTCTCTCGGGGTACTAAAGCTGCAAGTGACTCTTTGGTTTCCCACCCTGTTCCAGCTCTGTTCAACCACCAATCGACATCACTTGACATAAAATGCTCCTTTCCAAAGGACGATCATAACCCACCAAAACCCAAGCTGTCCAAGGCGCCATACGTTTCTGACCACCGCTGCCAGCCAAACTTCTTGTGTTTTCTTGTTTTTAGATATAATCAAAGATCATCGCTGCTGAAAAATCACTTGAATCCAAAACCATTTTACTACTCAATTAGATGGTTGTTATAGTCTTTTCTTGAAGCACCGTGTTCGTTTATTTTGTTGGTTCTAATTACGTACCTTAATGATTTTAAATTTATCTCATTGTTTGCAAGGATAATCTATGGATGAAGATTTGAAAAATAAACGGTTTGGATTGTTGAAAAAAATATTTGTAGGGGATCTTAAAGGGTGTCGCTCAAATAATTTTTTTTGAGGGATCCCTCAATAGAAAGTGGCAAGAGGAAGATGGCACACTGGGCATATGGCCAGAGAGAGATAATTGATGTGTTGGAGTTTGTGGCAGCTAAGGGTGGAAGAATAGGGGGGCTTCGAGGTGTTGAGGGTGATGGCTATGTAAAAGTCTTATTTGCCCTTAAAAATACATCATGTGGATGGCATGTTATCAATTTTGACGAAAAAATAAAAATAAAAATGACAAAAAGGATGAGTGGTGCAACGAGATATCTAATTAGAGGACAGTTGTAGCTATTTTTAGAGATCAGGGACGAAATTGTAACTCTGGTATAATTCAAGAACTACTGCAACAATTAATACATATATAGAGAGCTTCTATTGAGGGATCCCTCAAATTAGCTTATTTAAGGAACACCCTTGTAGGACTCACTCTGTATTGTATCTCACTGTATATATATTACTATTGCAACAATTAATACATATATAGAGAGCTTCTATCGAGGGATCCCTCAAATTAACTTATTCAAGGGACACCCTTATAGGACTCAAAGATTATATATATATAATTATTCAATGTCCGAACCATCTAAGTTTTAGATATTCACTCAAAGATCATATATGCTAAAAATACTTAAATCCAAAAACCAATTGACCACTCAATTAGATTATTGTTATTTTAGTGTTTTCTTCAAGGATCATGTTCATCTATTTTGTTGCTAGCAATACATCAATGATTTTCAATTTTTCTGATTTTTTGCAAGAATGATCTATGAATGAAGACTTGAAAAATCTAAAGTTTGGATCATTGAAAAAAAAATTCGTAGGGTACCACCCCAAAGAGTGTCCCTCAAATAAAATTAGTTGAGGGATCCCTCGATGAAAGGGGACTATATATATATATATATATAGTTACTCTCATCCGTTTGTCCGTACTTTATTATCGTACAGGAAGAAAGTAGGATTAGTAGTAGAAAATACATGGTGTCCACCCAATACTAACGTCTTGACGTCACATAGGAGAATTTCTGTATATAAACAAAGATAATGCCTAAACCCACATCATCCAGAATATATAAACACGATTCTGCTCGAAGACAGGAAAAATTGTACTAAACACGTGACAAAACTACGCCTCCAAATCTGGTAACTGCTTACCAAACTAAACCTCCAATTTATAAATACCCCAGCTCTACAAGACTGATGTTTTAGCTCTCGATACTTGGAACCTTATTAAACCTTAAATTGTTTTTCTCAACGCTTCCAGATAACAGTAGCTGCTGCAACCTTATTCTTAGCAAGATTGACAATTTAGGACATCAACCTAAATAGCAATTTCAAACACTCATGCACAGTTGCACAGTCGTGCATTCAGCTACATTAACAATGTAGGATATCTAAGCTTCAGTAACATAAAATTCTTCAGCCTGAGATGCAAACCACAAGGTTCTGCATTTAGCTACGAGAGCTTGCGATGAAGCAAATTTTGTCCTACCAGGTTACTTGAAGAGCAAATGCTCCTATTTGCAGGAACATCATTAGTGCAGCTTCTTCCAAGGAAAACAGTTCACACACCCAGGCATGAACAGAATGCAAATAAGATCATAAATAAGCTTTTGCCTCCCTCAAACACAAAACTGAACTCCCAAGAATTCCATGCCTAGTTTCTTCCTCTACCAAAATGTAAAAATATGAAGCCGCAGTACAAAGAAAAAAACCTTAAAAAACCAACAAACTACTGAAATACCAGTAAATTTCATCCAAATAAGCACTAGAAACATTCCATCAATATAAGACTAAGACAAAGGAATCATGCAGAAAATACAGAGACCCAAAATCGCAAATAAAATAAAATAAAACATATATATATATATAAGAAATGCAAGTAACCTTACAAGGAAAAACTAGAATGTAAACAAAAAAGATATCCAAGTGGGATTGAGAGAAAAGGAACATACAAAATTCACATATCGAGTTCTTGAATGCATAAACAATACAACACATAACTTACTGTATAAAAGGAAATGCTTTCAGGTTATGCAGTTGCTGTATGATGCCTAATTTGAGCTAGAACCTGCAGCACACACAGCTGGTTTATTGTGGTCGTTTAAAGAATTTTCATCACCATTTTCTGATATCTGCTGATTGTCTGATTGAGGAACCGAACTATCTAAACTATTTGACACACAAGGATCAGTAATTCTACTATCATCTCTCGTTTCCAGACGCTCCATCATGCGGGATACAGTTGCATTAACTTCTCTTTTAACTTCAGAACCAAGATCTGCCATGGCAGCATTACGAGAGAACAATCTCTCCTTCCAACCTCTTGTGCTCTTTGAAATTGACTCTTTGTATCTAATAGAAAATATGAAACAAATACGTGTGACATTTAAGAAACGATAAGGATTTTTAAAAAAAATCTCTTTTAGAGTCGGTATAAGAAATTAGCAAGATTAAAGTACATTTATACCTTGTTGACACTGCATTAAATCGAGCCTTCACAGATTCTGAAAATGATTGCAAGTCTGATGGTCCAGCTCTATCTTGGGTACTCGGGGATGACTGACTAGGCGACCCCCTAAAGGATATGATAATAACATGGTAGTCAATTAACAGCGGGAAAAAAAGATATGAGGATGGGATTTTATGCACCAACATATACCCTGAGAATTAAGAATCTAGTACCTATTGCTAATGGAAGATCCATGTTGATTGGGAGCCGAAACACTAGATCCAGACGCTGAGGCAGAAACAGGACCAGATTGCGAAGAAGGTACTGGAGTGGTCACTTGAGAAGATTCTTCTCCCGTATTCAGAGGCGGCGAAGGAAAAGTTACTGAAATTGAAGGAGCTGGTTCACCTTCTCCCATCTGATCAGGGGGGGAAGAAGCAGTAGGAGGTGCATTAGGATGCGTGGAGAAGACCAGGAACTGTGGGCGCCCTTGAGTTGATGACCTATTCCTTTGGCCCTCCCTTCTGGCAATGTGTCGTGCCCGACCCATTGCAGCAGCTGCAGCTAAGTGCTGGATTATACGTTCTTCAAGTTCAGCATCATTTACACCCACAGGTAACTAAGGGGCAAAAATAAAATCATTTGAATAAGATCCACCTGTTCTGATACATTTATACTATATTTAATTATTGACGAGAAATAAAAAAAGGCAGAATACAAACATGTTGCAATTCAAAATCTCCAAGAGTTGGATGATGAAATATTGTGGTATTTCGAGGTGGATTAGACCTAATACTTCTCTCCCGTTCTACTCCCTCTAGAAGTTCCTGGCTGCAAACAAAAACAAAATGAAGAACTTATCATTGTGTATTAGTAGTATGAATCAAAAGAATATCAAGACCATAAATCAAACTCCAAACCTGGTGGGATCCTTCAAGCTGATGGGTTGCCAGCACATAGGGCATTGGGAGCTTCTCTGACACCTACAAGATTAAAACTAAATTTCTTTTGAAAATTTTCAATATTCATCAATATAAACTATTATACTTTTTATAAGTGGCTCATCCTGTCGTGAAAACTTTGTTAGATTCTGTTTTAACTGCTAAGGTTATTGCAACATGACATAAAAGATTCCTAAAGAAATCTTAATAAATACTGAATCGTACAGAAAACAAGCATCAGACATGGAAACAGGTTGAGAAAAGGTGACTAAATATCAGGCATCATTCAAACTTAAACCAAAACATCCAGGGAGGGACTAAACCTCACTTATTTAACCCTTTGATAACAGATAAAAGTTTAATCACATCTATCTGGATAATCAAAATAACTGAAAGAAAGGTTCATTTGTTCCTAGGCAACCTGAAAGTTCATAAATCATGTAGGAAAGGAGACAAACTTCAAGAAATGACAGAAAAGTTGTTTGAGGCAGGTAAGCAAACATAACATAGTAAACATAAACTTAAAGAAGCTAGGATACAGGTTTTAACCCTCTTGACTTTAAATTATGCCTTCATCATTATTGTACACGTTAGTTATGACACGAAGCTGATAGTGCAAAACTGAGATGCCCACCATTAGCTCGTTTATGAGTCACATGTCTTTAACAGACACAAGCCTGACTATTATAATGAATATGTGTCATTCTGGCTTCAGTTTAAAACCTTCAAGGTATAACTAGATCTCATTCTTAAATTTCATTAAACCCACAATGCATATTGGTACATGAATTCACAACTAACCAACAAGTGAATATCAGTTGATAAGCTGAATATTTTGGTTTCCTAGCTAGAACATCATCTTTTGTACATTTCACGGAAATTCGATCAGGTTGAGTTTTCCGTCACTTTGTTTGGTAAATTAGAAGGAAGACAAAAGATAAGATTGGCCGAATTACTTATTACACAGCAGTCTCTATTAGTAAAGATCTGGAGCTAGAGTGAGATTGGCCTAACAGCTTAAAACATTATGATACAACTTGATCTAGTCTTTATTTCCATCAGTTAACCTATTCTCATTTTCCCATTATTTGGCTACCTTATTATCCTGAGCTAAAAGTTTATAGTCATTCATGAACAAGAAAAAGATGATCTAACTAACATATCAATAATAAATCAATAAAATACAAAGGCAAATTAACATGAAAATACTAATAAATGGATATCAGAAAATACCACTCAAGAATGCATTGAAGATGAAATTCATGCTTGCAACCGGTCAGCTGCATATAGAAATGAGACTTGGTTACATTTTAAACCCTATAAGAAATGATAATAACGCCGGAAAGATTTATATGTACCGTAGAAGGATCACTGTCACAGAAGGCCTCAAGGCATATACTGCAAGCATCATCACAGGCTTCCTGGATTCCACCCTCCACAAAAGCTGCTGCTGATGTCAAGTGGGCCTCAGATTTGTTGGTCTCTTCCATTCCTGGAACCTGTAAAGCAATCTTGTAAGCTTAGTAGATATAATTTTTACAATTTCACCAAGCATTTTCTCTCTCCTTAGAGAAAAAGAAGCATACAAAAAAGAAGGCGAAGCATTAATGTGATCTAAACCCATGGAGTTTCAAATTTATGTATATCATCAAATAAATACGAAGTATATTGTTTGTTTTACTTTGTATTTGCAACACAAGGAATTGCAGGCCAACAATAACACACCAACATAAACGGATCAAAATCCATAAAGTCAAATTAACAGTTCTCAGAACTGAAAATATATAAAAAAACAGACCCTACCCTTGAATTCAGAGTTAAGGAATTCAAGTCCATTGAAAAAATAACTACATAAATAAAATTTATATAAACTCGATAATCAACAATCACCAATTAGAAAATCAAGAGTGAATTAAAATTAAACATTGTATTTACATATGTAACATTTTCTTTTAAGAAAAGGGAGAGGGAACTCATACTTGCTGTAAGAACTCACAACTGAGACAAGACTAAACGAAATTAAGGGGAAATCCCTTTGTAATATTACAATATGTGAGAATCCCATACTTTCTTACCAATGGAAATGAATTTCTGAGCAACCAAACAGTAAAATCGCAAAATATCAAATGTGTAAAGATATTACCTCCATGAAAATTAAGTGACTTGGAATACTGCCAACAAAAAATCGATCTTCGATCAGTTTGCTGAGATGGAGTTGAAATTGGGTGACGATTATGGAGACAGCGAAGGGCCCTAGAGGGGGAGAGAAGAGAGAGAGAGAGAGAGCAGAGTTTGGTCTGCAAATTTGTTTTTCTTTCGGTGAAGTTTTGGCTTTGTTTACTTTTATGAGCGAAGACTTAAGTGCCGCAGAGTAGCGAAGCTTAGCTCGGTCTACGGTCTACGAGGGAGACCATGCGTCACCAAACGGCTGACACGTGGCCTTCTCACCGAATCAGATTGACGATTCTTTCTTCTAACTTATTTTACCCGCCACTCTCTTCTGTCTTTTTTTTCATCATCTTTTTAGCTGTCAGTCCAAAATATTTAAGAAATTACTTGTTTCCTTTTGTAAATTTAAGAATTTTGTAATTTATAATAGGATATACAATATTATTTAAAATATATTTGCGGTTTGCGGTAACCGCAAGTTTTGAAAATCAAATACCGCAACCGCAACCGCAAATGCGGTTCGGTTCTAAATACCGCAAATGCGGTTCGGTTTACCGCGATTGCGGTTTCATTGCGGTAAATTATCGGTTGGTTTTTGCGGTTTTTCGGTTTTTCGGTATAAAATGCCACCCCTAGGATATAGGACCAACACCAAGAAATTTATTGGAGGATCCTTTTTCTTTATTTAGATATTTATAAAAATACCCAATCTTAGACATGTATTTATAAAAATATCCAAGCACTATTTAAATATAGAAACATACCCAAAATCAAACCCACAATCAACAATTGTATATTTTTTGGGTGTGTTTATAAATGGGTTTTGAGTGCGTGTAATGATGGGTTTTGGGTATGTTTATAAAGTGTTTTGGGTGTTGGGTATTTTTATAATTTCAGCCCCCATTTTGGGTATTTTACTGAAACTCTCACACTAATTTAGGAAGAGCGCTACTATTTCCACCCTCTTGTCCTATTTCCCCACACATCTTATTTTCAAAATTTTAAGGACAAATATAGCTCTTTGTAAAATGACTTTTAAGGACTTATGCCACCTCATTAAAATTTAATCCAATATATTGGAATTTTTTTCATAATCAAAAAGAAAAAAAGAACTCGAATGCAACTTAACAATTTGAACCTTAACTCCTACCGTCATCACCTTTTTTTTTTCTTTTCTTTTTCCTATCTCTTCAACCTCTACCCCTTTCCTGTTTGTTTTGTTTGCAACATCTTCCCCAAATAATTTTTTTTTGGGTCAATATCTCCCCCAATCAGTTTAGTCTTTTTTTTTTTCCCTTATTTCTTATACCTGCAGCTTCTCCACCCAATTGCAAAGGTTTGGTTTTTCCTTCTTCCTTCCTAAACCCTAAAAAAACTCTCCAAAACAAAAGATTTGTTTTTTCTTTTACGTAGACTCTCTTTATAATGGCTTAACTGATCTTTACATAATAATCAAAATTGTTCAAATTCAATTTAATTCAATTTAAGGTGACCTTTCTTTCTTAGCCTTGTCTTCTTATACGCCATCTACATTTGTCATTGCTTCGTACAGCCTCTCCTAACAAACCCTCCAACTCAACAATGAGACCATCCTCCAATTCTCGAGTCCCAACCCCGAATTTTCTCAAGCCACCACCAAAACCAACCAAACTTAGAGAAAGGAAGAGGGAAAAAAAACCCTATACAATTGGGTGGAGAAACCGAAGAGAAAGAAAGAAGAAAAAAGAAAAGAACAGAAGAATAATGATTGTAGGAGTTAATTGTTAAGTTCCATTAAGCTTCTTTTTTTATATTTTAAATTATTACATTTGATAAAAGGAAAATAATAATTAAAGGGTATTTTAGGAATAATGGTGGGTGGAAAGATAGGATTATGTTTTTTAAAATTTACATGGTGGGTGGAAAGATAAGGTGGGTGGGGAAATAAGACAGGAGGGTGGAAATAGCAGCACTCTTTAGGAAAGAGTTATTTGCACTTTGACATTAGATTTTTGCATACCCTGAATGAGTGTTAGATATTATTGTCATAAATAATAATGAAAAAGTAAGAGATCCTTCATCAAAATCACATAGCAGGTAAAAAAGGGCATTTTCTTCGGTTGAGTAAAGATTTATAAAATGAATGCCTAATTGTGCTAAATTATGAATATGGTTTGAATACTTTGGGTTTTTTTTTATTCTTCTCCATAAGGAGATATATAGGAGTTTACATGAGTGCTTTATAAGGAAATAGATACAGTAATCAATTAGGATAGTATCTCCTAATTATACAATAATTTGTCAACTATATAGAATAGGAAAATAAATCCCTTAATTAATCAAGGAAATAAATCTCCTTGATTAATTAGGAGACTCATGTCAACACTCTTCCTCAAGTTGGTGCATAAATGCCACCAATGCCCCACTTGGTAAGTGAGTCATGAAATACTCTGCCACAAACAGCTTTTGTTAAGATATCTACCAATTGATCTTCTGATTTTACGAATGGTAGGCGGATGATCTTCTTCTCAATTTTTTCTTTGATAAAATGTCTATCCACCTCATCATGTTTGGTTCGATCATGTTGAACTGGATTATGGGCAATATCGATAGATGACTTGTTGTCACAATGCAACTCCATTTGCTTTTCTGGCTTGAAGCCCAATTCTGTCAAGAGTCTTTTGATCCACAATAATTCACAAACTCCATGAGCCATTCCTCGATACTCTACTTTTGCACTAGACCGAGAAATCACATTTTGCTTTTTACTCCGCTAAGTGACTAGGTTACCTCCCACGAATGTAAAGTAAGAAGAAGTAGAGCGTCTATCTGTAGTGGAACCAGCCCAATCAACATTTGTATATCCAACAACTTCAAGATCTCCATTTTTTTAGAACATTAATCCTTTCCCAGGGGCTGACTTTAAGTATCTTAAGATCCGATCAACTGCATTCCTATGACAAACACTGGGTGAATGCATAAACTGGCTAACTACACTCACAGCATATGCAATATCTGGTCTTGTGTGTGCCAGGTATATCAACCTTCCAACAAGGTGTTGGTACTGTTCCTTATTGGTTGGTTCTTGGTCCATGTCTTCACACAACTTGTAATTCATCTCAATAGGTGTATCAGCAGGCTTACATCCAAGCATTCATGTTTGAATGAGTAGATCCATTACATACTTCCTTTGAGATAAAAATATACCAGTTTTTGACCTTGCTACTTCGATTCCGACAAAGTACTTCAGATCACCTAAATCCTTCATCTCAAATTCCTGAGACAAATACTTTTGCAACTTCAGTTGCTCTTCTGCGTTATTTCCAATTACGATTATGTCATCTACATAAACAGTCAATGCAGTAAGTTTTCCTTCATCACCCTTCAGTTGCTCTTCTGCGTCATTTCCAAGTACGATTATGTCATCTACATAATCGTCATTTCCAATTATGATTATGTCATCTACAATTACGATTATGTCATCTACTCTATCTATATCTAAATCTATATCTAAATCTGCCGAACCATGCCCTGGGAGATTGCTTTAACCCATATAATGACTTTCTAAGCTTGCAAACTTGATTTTTCTTGTCAGGAGTTGAATTACATCCTGGGGGTAAGTCCATATATACTTCTTATTCCAAGTCTCCTTGTAAGAATGCATTTTTGACATCAAACTGATGTAGTGGCCAATCAAGATTTGCTGCTAGAGACAATAGGGATCTAATATATGTTAATCTTGGCTACAAGGGCAAAGGTCTTCTCGTAGTCTATCCCATATCTCTGTGTGTACCCCTTCGCCACCAATCTAGCTTTATATCTTTCAACGGATCCATCTGCTTTGAGTTTCACAGTATAAATCCACCTGCATCCTACTATCTTCTTTCCATGAGGTAAAGGCATGAGTTCCCATGTGACATTCTTTTGGAGAGCTCGCATTTCTTCATTCATGGCTTCATGGCTTCTTTCCATTTTGGGTCTTCTAGTGCTTTAGTTACACTGTTGGGGACAGATAAGTCAGCCAACTGCTTCACATAGTGCACACGTGACTCTGATAATCTACTGAGAGATATATAATTATTGATGGGGTATTTCCTTTTGGCTTTAAGATCTGCTTTATATTGTATTCGATATTTTCCACAGTTTTTCCTTTCTGGAAGCTGATATGTAGGCTTTGTGCCTTCTGAAATCAAATCATCATGGGATATTTCATTAGTGTTATTAGTTTCAGGAAAAGATGTTACTTGAATGACTTCCTCAGCAGGTGATTGGTGTGGTACTTGAGCTGAAGAGGGCAAAATCTCATAAAACAGTTCAATTTCCTCCTCCTGATTTTGACAGCGTGGAGACAGCTGATCGTTTTCCTCTGGCGATCGGTCGCTGTCTGCTAGCGACCAGTCGTTTTGAAGCAGGTTCTTTGTATTTGAAGAACTAAAGGGGGGCGACCGGTTACTTTCCACTGGTGACCAGTCGTTTTGGTGCAGAGTGACATCTTGGGGAAAAAAAAATTAAGGTTTATTTAAAAGATTTTTTTTTTAGTACAAGCTATTGAGGAAGAGGGATTTGGACAAATATTCATTGAGTGCTTGGGATCTAGGGATGGACCTACGTCTATGCTAACATGGGCTATAGCCCGGGCGACTTGATATTTTATAGTTCAATATTAATACTCAGCACACCAAAGCACACCTCCACACACCCCATCCCACCCACAGAAAATCCTTTTTTTTTTTCGTTTAGTTAATTAATATTTATTACTAGCCCTTTTTCATAAAACACACATTCGTAGAGGACATCCTTTACTTTTTTTTGTCAAAAAAAAAACATTTACCTTTTCTAGTGAAAATAAAACGTCAATTCATTTTTTTTTCTTATAAATTTTGGCTACTTTTTCTCATTTTTATTTTCCAAGTTTGCTGGTTCAGTTTTTTTTTTTCTTCATTTGTAATGGATAATAAATGCTTTCATTGTTTTCCTTTCACGGAGAAGTTTATCATGTAATTGCTAATTGACCTTAAAATTCATACTTCAACGAAATTCACTTGTACCGTCAAGTTTTCTAAGTTTGTATGTAAGATAAATTTAGTCCACCCTATTTTCAAATCCTAGGTTCGTCCCTACTGGGGTCTATGCTCACATGAGTGGAGGTGGAAGAGCTTAACCAACTGAGTTATACCCCACTGGCCTATGTCGATATGGCATATCAACACATGCTAGTTTTACAATGCTAGCTCAATTGCTGGCATTATTTGCTGGTGAAAATGCAACATGATTGGCTTCAATTTCCCTTAGGTGGTGTTTGATTCAAAGGAATTAACTGCAATGGAATGCAATCATTGCTATTGAAAGCTCCATTACAATGTTCGTTTTGGCAATATGACTCTTGAAAGCCCTTTCCTATAACTGTTGGTGGACCATTTCCAAAATAAAATGGGTGGAAAGCCCGTTCGAACATGACGCCCATTGGATGCCAACACCTATATTTCTTAGTCCAATCACCTATATTTCTTTTTTCATTTTTTTTTCCCTTCTTCTTCAGCTATAAAACGAAGTAGAAATTAATATAGCTTTTAAACTATGGAACAAAAATGAAATTAGAAATAGCATAGAGATATGATATGTCTACAATGATATATCAAATATCAATTTTTATATTACTAGTATTTATTAAGTTATAACTAAACGTATCAATCCAACATAATATCAGTGAAATAACTAACACTTAATAATATGCAGTATGCAATCTGCAGCATATAAAATCTAGCCTTCCATACCATATAAAAAACTTGGATAAAATTCAGAGAGAACATATTCGTCTATTCTTGTGTTTGTGGTCTGAATGAAGTCCGTGGAAACAAGAAGGAAGAAAAGAAGGCATTTCTTAAATAAGCAACAGGACAATAGCCTACAACAAGGAACATATGCATAACTGGATGCAAATTCAAAGGCCTTAAGAGTAATTCCACATTCTGTGTGCAGTAAATAAAATTTAAGATTCAACATCACTGATAAAATAATGGAATCATATGTGCAGGTCGTAATAATAGCTCCGTAAATTGATGTATTTTAACTCTGTAAACTGGCTTTCTCCTAGCACTCAAAAGTAAAAGGCAAGAACTTTAACATTTGAAACAGAAAAATTACAAAACTTAATGGATACCAAATAAACCTTGACACATCCAAGTTAGTTATTAGCAATTGAGAACTTAACTGATTAATTCTTTGCAGTATACTCTCTAAGTATGGAGTTCATGGATTTCCTACTATTTTCATTTTGAATTCTACTATGCGTGTTCTACTATGCGTGTTCGTTATTAGCAATTGAGAACTTAATTGGTTCTCTTATTGCTTTCTACAGTGATATTACTGGTAAGGATCTAATAGGGTTTTCTTTTTTAGGTTTATGTGGGTTTTAAATTTAAGGGCAATTGTGTATATTTAGGTGAGTTTTCTGCTATTTTTGAAGTTTTTTTTTTATTTATAAAAACTGACATTTTTGAAATCGGGGAAAGTTTTGGCTATTTTTGATAAATTCTCAACGCCAAAGCCATACCTCGCTCACTCAGACAGACACGCTCTCTCACTCTCAGACTCTCAGACTCTCAGACTCAGCCCGTTCGAACTCTCCTCCATACCCAGACCCAGCTCTCTGTCTCTCTCTCAATCTCACTCGATTCAAGCTCTCTCTGTCTTTCACTCTCTCGAACTCGATTTCTCTCTCTTAATCTCTCGATTTCTCCATCTTTCTGATCTGTCTCAGGCTCTCAGCCCTCTCTCAACTCTCTGGAATAACAAGCAGCCCCAAATCGACAAAGGGACAAATGGTAAGTTTGTTGTGATTTTTGTTAATTTATTTAGGGTTAATTAAATACGAATGAAGTTGAGGGAATTCCTTGTCCAGAATGTTGATAGTATGCTAGGAAATGTTGAATCTGTTAGAGGGCCGTTCATATTAAGTACTTGAAATTCTGAAATTATATCCCCACTTTTGAAATTATGTATAAAATTAAACAGAAGCAATTTTTACTAAATTTCTTTATTAGATGTCAACAATTCTAACGTGGTCATCAACCAATGGTGTGAGAGGCCAGATGGGTTTGATCATCTTGGAGCAGAAAACACATTAGGGTACTGTGATCTAGAAGATGTTAAACAGTTGATTAGTGGTTGGAATAATCTTAATATTAGTGTTAATGGGTCTAAGTCTAACAGCCTCTTTTCCAATGTTGATGAAAACAAGACGGAAGAGAAGGTCATGTATTTCTACTGAGAACTGAAATGCTAGTAATTGAGTACTGACTGACTGCAGTTAAGTAAAATGATCAGAAATATTTGATGGGGGTATGGGGGTATGGGGTGGTGGGGGAGATTCAGAAAAAAAAAATGAAAAAAGAAAGAAAGATTGACTCAGTTTCTTTCCTAGGGGTCTATATGCGTTCTGAAATTTGCAAAAGTACTACTTCTGATGATATCTGAAATGAAACATCTCTGGATTTTTTGACAGTACATGGTAAAAGCTTCTTTTTAATTTTGTGCATTTCTCTTTGGGAGGTGATTGATGATGATGATGATGGTGGTGGTGGTGATGATGTTATGTTGTTGTTGTACGGTCCTTCACTGCAACTTCATTTTTGAAATTGTTTTTATTTTTTATTTTTAAAGTGTTATGAAAACTAGAGAGAACTTGGATGAATAGTGGGTATTTTGAGGGTATTTGGATTGAATTTGGTTTGAATTTATGAAAGGAATGAAGCTTGTTTGTAACCTAACCTTATTTTTGTTTTCATTCACAGTTGTTTAGCATCTCTACTGCTGAGCTTTGAAAGTTTCGAATATTTTGCTTAAATGGAGGTAAATATTTGCTGCTAACCCTATTTTTGTTTTGTTTTGAGTTAATATGTTTGTATTCTGTAATTTGTAATCTGTTTTGTTGATTTAGTGTATGTGATTTAAATCTGTTTTGACTCTGTTTAAATCTGTATTTTGGATAATATATATGTTTTAATCTGTTTATGGATAAGAAAGTTCTGTTTTGACTGTTTAAATATGTTAATTGGATAATATATATGTTTTAATCTGTTTATGGATAGGAAAACTCTGTTTGGACTGTGTTTAAATCTGGTTTTTGGATAAGATATATATTTTAATCTGTTTATGAATAGGAAAATCTATTTTGACGGTTTAAATCTATTTTTTGGATAGAATATATGTTTTAATCTGTTTATGGATAGGAAAACTTTGTTTGATTGTGTTTAAATATGTTTGTAAGCATCAAGCAAGAAGAGGAAAAATATCATTTGAAATGTCATGACAGGACAATAGAAACGTCTTGGGGCCTCCACATAATCAGGACATGTAAATATAGCTTTCTACATTAAGTTTCAGATTGCGATATTATATCTTTATAGAGATATTCAAGCTACTTACAGTTAAACAGAACTAAAGAGACATTGAAGTGGGGAAATCAATATTTAAAGAGCTAGCAAACTGAACTGTTTTAGTCTCAATATGGTCAAAGTTCAAACCAACAATAATGCAAATAACTGAGACAACATTTTGGTCTAGAGTTAGATCCTTAGAGAACAGAGACACCACATCCTATCTCACCCTCCTGCCGGAATTAACAATTAACCCAGGAAAAGTGTAGAATAGATTTCTTGGACTTGAATTTAACAGGAATTAGAGATCCTGAATTCTTCCCTCCAGCAAGTAATCCCACCATCGTGTTTCTAGATAGGCATAGTTTAAACCTAGAGCATCATCATAATAGTTTTACTGATGAAGATTCTAAATCTTGAGCATTTTTCATATCCAGTCATCAAACATATAGGCCATTTCACATGCAGCAAATGTTGATTGTGATGAGCAATAAACCTAATTTGGAAAAGAAGCCTTGCAAAAAAATATGAGAAGAAACCTAGAAACAACCCAATGTTTGAGTTTCCCAACCTCAAGTAGTTTGAACATGACCCATCACTATGTGTTATGGTATAACAAAACAACCACAAAAATCTGAAGTCCCATTTGAACGCAATGAGACAAGATGCATATCCAGGTTAACCCAAAACAATACCTCCTCAATATCTTATGGGCAGAGCCCCTTAAGTTGCTTCCTTTTCATTGACAGACTTATCAGTTACTTGGACTTAGCATAATAAACCCTTACATATCATACCATAACAATGCATCATAGAGTTCATGAATGTATAGGCGGACTACATATGCAATAAACAGTAAACTGAGAGAAAAAATTTGAATTATGGGGCAGATGATTTCAGACCTTAGAGACTTATCAGTTTTAGATGTGCTGTCAAAAACCTTTGCTTCTGCTTTTTGTTGGTCATTTTGAGCATGAATCTATGAACTGTCTCTTTTTTGTATAGTGAAATTGATGGTAGTTGTTACAGATGGTTCCATTTTGCTACTGAAATGTGATTATTTGCTGAAAAACTCGGACATGGGAACTCGGAGTGCGTTGTGGAGTTTTGCCAACAAGTTTTTCACATGTGGGGTCATAGGTGTCTATGTTTCAGATCGATTTCTGGGTGTTGCTCCAGTGCGCGGTTTCTCTATGTCGCCTACCTTAAATCCTGGAACTACTTCTTTGATGGGCTTGCCAATTGGTTTGTATATTGAGAGATATCTCAAACAAATTGTTGTTCTGTGCATTGTGATGGTGCTTATTTAGTGGTGTGGTTGCAGATGACTATGTTTTGGTGGAGAAACGGTGTCTTCAAAACTACAAGTTTTCACATGGTGATGTGGTTGTTTTCAGGTAATTTTTGCCCCCAGTGCTGATCGAATACCATTTATGCTTGGTGAATTATAAGAAGCAATTAGGCTTGTTGGAACCTTCTGCAGTTCCCCAAGCAATCACAAGGAGAGGCACATAAAGCGAATAACTGCATTACATGGTGAGTGGATTGGAACTCGTCATTCCTATGATGTGCTGAAAATTCCAGAAGGACATTGTTGGGTTGAGGGAGACAACTCATCTTCTAGCTTGGATTCAAGATCATTTGGCCCAGTAAGTTTCCCTTTTGTGTGCACTAACAAGAAGTAATTTAATGATAGCATAACATATCATTATGGTCATCATTATTGATTATGTCGCCGAGGATGTGGAACCATACACCAACTACTAGGTATTTGAATTTTCTTAGTTGATGTCAAATAACTCTGCTTGTGTATGTATTATTCAAAAAATTTATAATGTGGAGTAGGAAGTAAATCGTTTTTCTGTTACTTTAACTTCTGGCTCCAAAATGAGATTATTTGTACATGATAAAATTCAAATGCTAGATAGGTAAATTAGTTTGGCAATGGCACAAAAGTTGTCATTTTGAAAAAAAGTTGGCAACTCAAGCTTATTCTAGCTGCTTTTGTTGTCATTTGGAAACATCTGTAGAAATCTAAGTGATGTTTGAAGTACTCTGAGATTTTCTTTCAGAAGTTTCTTTTGAACATTCTCAACTTTACGTATTTAATAGTAAGCATGCAGCTTGTGCTGGTGACTTAGCTAAATGCATCAGATCATATTGCAAAAGTGGCTAACTTAGGCTGTCTTCTCTATTTCTGACACTTTGGCTAAGTTAGACAAGCTGTTTGTTGGCAGATTCCTTTGGCTCTAATTCAAGGAAGGGTTACCCACATTGCGTGGCCTCCTAAGAGAATTGGTGCTGTTGAGAAAAGAACACCCCAAGACACAATTTCTTCTTCATAGTTGGACATCACTCGCAGATCCCATTATTTCACAGGGAAAACATACTTCTTTGTAGACTCTTTATATTTTTTTTACCATATGTCATGGCAGCACCTTCTGATTGGATTTTGATTATCAAGGAAAATCAAATTATGGATCTTGCAACTTCTGACTCTGCTAAGGGTGCATTCATCAATTCATCATCGCATATAACTAGCAACAGAGGTCCAAAATAATCAAGTTTCTTTGTTTTAGCTCTATTATGGTTTTAAATTTTAGTTATTTTTATGTGTTGAACCTTTGCCTATTGATCATGAAACTAACAAGAATGTACTTTGTGATTCAAGAGACACACAATTCACTATGAGCTATTTTTGTCACTTGCTTTTGGCCAATGGAAAGAGGACAAAAAGAGTTGCCATGGCTAGTTAGATTGGATGTATAACAAACAATCCCAGGCTGGTTAATGGCTTACATGAAATCAGGGAATAAAAAAAAGAAGATAAAGCTTCCCAAACATATGAAAATGTGAGTCAATAAAGATGTCTTCTTAATGGCAGAGAGCCTCTCCTCTCCTATCGAAATGGGTTTCTTTGCTTGGTCTAGTCGGTAATGTGAAACGTTTGTTATGTCCTTCGGCACCTTCTTGGAATTAGGCTCATGTCCACTCATGTCATGTCCATAGCTAAAAAGAATGAGTCATCTCTTGGAATATTCTCAATTGAACCTTGGGTTATTCTTTGCACTGTCTCTTCGCTTTTACAGCTAGAAGTTTTCATAAAAAAAATAAGAGAAAGAAAAAGATGCTCCCATCCTTCTTGCACTGTGGTTTTACCCTATAGGCGACAGTTGTTACCAAACAACTGAGCCCAGGATAGGGTTTTTATTATCTTTTTTTCCCCAAAATAAAGGTACTTTTTTTGTGTGTGTAAAATTTCTAACATGGCTGATCGTTTGCGTGCCAGAACAAACGAGATTCAGGAGCTGAATACTGAAAATTCGTCTATTTGGAGAATGCTTCATGTGTCTCAACAGGAGGTTGAGAAAATTAAAGAGGAAAATAATTCCTTGTTGAAACTGGTGAATTCATACTCTATTGATACGCAGACAAGGCTTGACATGCTGCAGATTTCCAATGAAAAGATTCTGGGAGACCACGAAAGGCTCATGGCTAAGCTTAAGAGGTGCCGTCCTCTTCCTTCGGAGGTTTCCAGAACATAATAGAATTTTATATATTTTACAGAGCCTCCTCCTTCCTTGTAGGTGAAAAAATCTATCTGTTGTATGTTCATTTCCTGTTATAATTATTGCGCAAATTCTTAAACTCGCACCTGTGGTTTTCACGTCTTTTCAAAATGACGGTTTGGAACCTTGTGCCTTAAAGGTTCAAATAACCACATTAAATCTCTCAAATTACATATTTCATGCACATCAAATCTCTTGCAAATTCTAAAACTTGCACCTGTGGTTTTCACGTCTTTTCAAAATGACGGTTTGGAACCTTGTGCCTTATAGGTTCAAATAACCATATCAAATCTCTCCAATTACATATTTCATGCATATAAGTCCAGAACTTCTGGCCCGGGCTAAAACACGACCTCACAATTTATTTGCTCTTTTCAAATGGGCATGAAATATACTTGGATCCATGGGCTTCTGGCCCATATCATATAATATAACAAAATATGTGGGGAGCCTCAATTCATCCTTTGAGGTTTATCCTGATATTATTTATTTCACGGTGTATTATTAACAACCGGAATTCACAAAATATATTTCTTCCTTGAGGTGTCGATTAGTGTCGATTATAACATAATCGAACTTTATTAAATTCATCATTCTCTTATGCCAAAGAAATATGTGGTGTACCACAATTTGCAATAATACCTCAAGGGTTGTCCATTTAACTGTTGGAACTTCAGGTTCTCAATATTGTCAGATTTTGAACTTCGGGCCCTTACATAATTTCGGAACTTTAGGCCCTTGCATAATTGTCCATGTTTTGAGGGACTTCTAGCATCTCATTTAATTGCTCATCCATGAGTTTAAGGAACTGCAGGTTCCCTTTTGTATATAGTGACGGTTTACCCAAAATGGTTAATATTTATGCATACATCACTATTCATGTATACGGTACTATTCATCAAGTCATGAATACGTGTCTATTCATACGTACAATACATTTACTATTCATGTGTATGGCACTATTAACCAATAGTGTACTGTTATATTATTAAGGAACTCCCGGCCATTATGTACATGTCAAGGATCAAACAACATAAGATACCTAAATTATGTAACAAGACCAGATAAATAAATTTGCATATGCGATGATGTCATCAACTCACTCCAATCTAATCCCATTAACTCATACCTTAAGACAACAAGCATATGTAATAACCCGGTCCTAAATTAATAGTTAAATATTAAATTATTCAAGTAAAAGACGATTCTACCCCGGGAATATTTTAATTGTTTAAAAGTTGACTTTTTGTTCAGGAAGGAATTATGGAATTTCAATTGTACTGTTGCGTAGAGCACGTCGAGATGAGTCCGTAGACACGTAGTGGGCTCAAATCCGAGTAGTAACGAGAAATATACGAATAAATTTCACATAGGGGCAAAACTGTAATTTTTCAAAATTGGTTTTTAAAAACCAGAATTTCTTTCTCTCTCTCTCTCTCTCTCTCTCTCTCCCGCGTCGCAGCCCCCTCCCCCTTTGGTTTTTCAGTTCAACAGGTGGCTCAAGGAGCCGCCGCCGCCGCCACACGCAACCTCCGGCCACGGGGCCAGACCCAAAAGAACTGGGCAGCCACCCTCTTCCCATCCCGACCAAGCTCAGCCCCTGAAATCGCCGGAAACCGTCAGAATTTGTAGAAATCCAAGCGGTTTTTTACCTAGTTTTTCCATCGTTCGTTCGAACGATTTTGGGCACCAAATGTTGCGATCCATGTATGTTTTCTCAACCTCTCGAGGTGTTCTAGCTGCTGGTTGTAATATTTGGGAGAAATTTCTGCGTTTTGGTAGTTAAATAAGCAATAAGAGTTTGGCCGATTTTCGGCCACTTCCGACGACTTTTTGTGGTAGGTCTAAGAGCAAAAGTTGCTCCACTCTATGTGGTGATCATATAGGTATAAGTCTTGACCAGCGTTTTGGAGTTTTTCCGATCGCCAGAATCGCTTTGGACACCCGCGTGCTACCGGCGTGTGTGGCGGCGCTTGGGTCACTTTTGGGCCAGTCCTTGAGTCCTAAAATCATCCTCATGTCATCCCGAGCACGATAATATGCTCGGATATCATTTTGGATATCGTTTGATCGTCGATTAGATATTGCATATTAGGCGTTATCTGGGTTCGATATGTTCGGGCCGTTGGATCAAATCCAATTTAAAATATGTTCATCTAGGCATTACTAGGGTAGTGTAGGATTTCGCAGATCGTGAATCAGAGCCCCGGATGTTCCGATTCAATAAGTTAAAGTTTGCGTTTTACCATAACCGTCCGATCGTACGATCGTGAGCGATCCGACCGTTTGAATTGGACTAGACTTGCAGGGTAGGTTTAGAAAAGTGTGTTGAACCTATAGGAACTTCGAGATTGGTGATCGGAGGTCGTGGGCGTCGGGGGCCCGGTTTACCAAGTTTAGGCAGTTTGACTCATCAGTTGACTGTGATTCGTCTGAGGTAGTTTTACCCTTCGAGACGTACTAGAAGGACCATGTAAACGAGTCCTGATCGAAAGTTTAGTTATTCTGATCATGTTAGGATTAGAGGATTGTTTTATAGTACCTTATAGAACTTCTTGGATATTACATTGATAATTGAAGTTATGGGATTTTCTTTAAAGGTTATTACTTTTCATTAATTGATATTATTATGATTATAAATAAAGTATATAGATTGGGTAGTATTGGGTTATGTACGGAAGTATATTGTTTTAATTGTGGGATATAGTATTTTATGGAATTTATGTGAAAACAAGTGTTGATTTCTATTTGAATTATTTTCGGATCTTTAGAAAATTTATGCTTACGTGAGTGTTCATTGATTTGTAATGGCATCATTTTCATTGATTAAAGGCTTATTTATGTACATGCCCCCTATGCTTTTAAACTTGTCTCTAATTACCACCTGGGCTTTGAAACGTCTCAAAATACCCCCCACACTTTTAAAAACCATCTCACGTTACCCATTCCGTCAGTATTATAGACGTTCTGTTACTTGCTTTGGGCCCCACTTCATTTTAATCCTTAACATTGGAGAATAAGGGTTTTTTCAGCTTCAGAAAAGGGGAAAGGGAGTATTTGGGTGAGAAGGGGAAATTTGGAGAAGAAGGCTAGGGCTTATCAAAATCTGAGGTGGGGTTCGAATTTTGGGAGAATCTGGAGAAGAAATCACTGTTTTGGCTGGGTTGCTGCTACTGCCTTGAAGATACAAACTACAAAGAACAAATAGTTGGGCACAAGTCGGGCAAAACTGGTCTCTCTACTTCTGGTTGCTTGTGCTCTTCTTCTTGAGTAGACTTCCAAACTTGCGGAGTAAAGGCTTCTTCTTCTTCTGTTGCTGCTGCTGCTTTGATGGAGAGATTCTGCCATCATCAATGCTTTCAGTTGAAGTAACTCCATTAATCTAATCCAACCCCTGCTCACCACCCCCAACCTTTGAGTCCACTTCCTCTTCAAAGGATTCCTACACTTGTTCCCTCTCTGGCGAGAATTCCTTCTTTTCAATCTTGCAGCTCTCCCACATCTTATATTCACAGAGTCATCCTCTTTCTCTTTGCTCTCATCTTCTTTTGGTTTCCCATCCAAATTTCCCCTTCTCACCCAAATACCCCTTTTCCCCTTTTCTGAAGCTGAAAAAACCCTTATTCTACAATATTAAGGATTAAAACGAAGTGGGGCCCAAAGCACGTAACGGAATGTCTATAATACTGACGGAATGGGTAACGTGAGACGGTTTTTAAAAGTGTGGGGGGGTATTTTGTGACGTTTCAAAGCCCAAGTGGTAATCTGAGACAAGTTTGAAAGCACAGGGGGCATGTACATAAATAAGCCTTGATTAAATTACCATGCAATCTATTATGGATTTATATGATTATGGAATGGGTATATATATATATACCGCTAAATTGTGCATATTTCTATTATTTTGTTATTTGCAAGTGTATTATAGTATTTGTTGGTATTCCTAAATGTTATTCTCGATATTTGGAGATTATGCATTATTGGAACTGATGGAATCGCTAGGGGTAGTGGTTATTTATTTATTTATCTAGTTATTTATTGCTATTAAGATTATTATAGTAGTATCAGAATGGTTTGTTAATCGGATTTCGACATGATTAATAAACTAATTAAATATTTAAGTGCATGTCTATATTTAATACATATACTCAGTAGTTGAAAATGATGAATTATGGACACTAGTTCTCAACAGTATGTGGTGTAAATTTCAAGGTAGTTGAGAATTGATTTCTGGAAAGTTAAGAAGAGAATTTAAGTATGGTTTGTGAAATAAAAGGAATTTCAAGATAAGTTTCAGAATATGGTTTTCAACCTCAGGAGTACCTAAACCCCCCACCCCCCCCAACCCCCGGCCTCCCCCCCAGTTGCCTTTGATATAGATTTGTCATTTATGACATTGCCCCAAGAGTTTCGGGGACGCCTGAACCATGTGGTAAGAGGATATGTGCGTTCTCGGGCTGACTACATGTCCCTCGAGTTCTGCGAGGAATGCGACTCAGGTTGACTAAGGGTCCCCTGAGGCCTGCGAGGAATGCGACTCGGGTGACTTTGTGTTTCCTAGGCATGCGAGGATGTAACAGACATGATACTTGGAATTGACGGAATCTGAATGGGGGTACGCCTAGGTGGAGAATAATTGGGTTATAAGAGGTTTAAACTAAACTAAGGATTTTATCTTGGTATTTTTGGATAAAAGTTTTAATACCTATTTTCTGATTTTATGAGGCAAGGAATGAGTCGTTTTGATCTTCATTTGCGTACATAAGCTTTATGTGAGTTTTGAAGGAAGAATTAAAAAGTGTTTTATGAGTTTGTTTGTTTTTACATATGATTTACGCAAGTAAAATATAAATTGATTCATGGATTTGAGGAAATTCTTTTAGTAGCCTACTTATGTGCAAATATAATAAGTGGAAGAACTACATGTAGCTTGATCCCTTAGTAGGGGTACGTAGGTAGCCTGGGGTTCCACCCAGGTGCAACCCCGAACTAAAGTTACTTCTGGAACTTTAATTTAGTCGTTTGGATTTAGTTTCACTTCTTTGGTTTTTGAATGAGTTTGGTGTTGACTTTGTTGGTGGTTTTAAAGCTTGATTGGAAACGAGGCATGATTAAATGAACATTCATTTTTCCGTCGGACTAAGTGAGTGTTGTTAAATTGGGGTTGTGGCCAAGACAGGTTTGAAACCGTTTTGAATTGATCGTACGAATTGGGCCAAGTGCTTAAACTACTTATGATTGTGTTATGTTGTTAAGCATCGATTGATGGGAATTGAGAAATTATTTTATGTTAATTATAGTGGGCATGCATAATTTCGTTTGAGTTCATTATGTGCTATGATAAATCTCATTATCGGACTTAAGAGCTTCACTAGTGGTTCCGTTTGAAATTATTGAAGGCCAGAGGCCTAGTTTGTAAACTGCTTGAAGGTTAATTTGTGCATGCTGAATGTTGGGATTTTAGAATTGTGTTATTTATAGGTGGAAAGTTATTGGGAAAAGAGCGAATTACAGGGGAGACTCTGCCGAATTTTAGGCAGAAGTCAAACCTAAAAAGAAATTTGAGTCAAAGCTAGAAGGGTAATTTGGTCAGGTGTGCCCCGCACCTGCCAGGTGTTGGACACACACAGGGTCCAGCTCAGATTCCAAAGTGGAATTTGGGTCGGGTCTTGTTAGCATGCACGTCCCATACCATGTGTTTTACCATTGTGGCTCCAAATACCCAAAAATATGAATTTACGCCCATCCGTCCCTTAACCCCATTTTTTATTTACGAATTTCTCAACTTTCACTTTTTATTAAAGGCCCTGCTCCCATTACTTAAATATATTTAGGTTATGCTCCTATCACCTGAATATATTTCACATTTTTACTCAGATATATCTAAGGTCTTCTTCCACCCTTTAGATATACCTCGAACCACACAAAAATCAAAGACACAACCGTATTTATGATGCATATGTAATGCAGTTCAACATCATTAATCTTTACAGAATAATAATACAAATAAGAACACCATATTCCTAACTTAATCATATAAATCAATTTATCATTAATAGTATTCACCTAACATCAGATAATATTCATGGAGCAATATCAATAATAATATTCACATAACATCAAATGATATTCATATGTATAGTACTATTTATAAGCACCAAAATTAAAAGTGATATAGCCCAATCATTGGGAAATCAAGAAACCCTACCTTATGTCCAGCTAGCTAAAGAACCAATTACCCTTCGGAAGTTGCCGGATTCGTCGAATCTACACTTTTGATCCAATTCATGAACAAATTCAAATCTAAATTATCATTCAGCAATCTTCGCCCTATTTCACCTAAGACCAATAAACCTCAACTTAACACCTCAACCTTGACCATTTCAAAGATTATACACGAAAATGGTGATAATGCCCCTGGGACCAATCCGGGGTCCAAAGCGGTCAAATCTTGTCCAAAATTATCTAAACTTGTGTCGTACCCCCTGTCGAAGCCGAAACAATGTCAACGACACCCATTGTCCAAAAGGCACCATTTGGGTCCCCTGGACCCCACCACCGCCAAGCGCCGCCACTCGCTTGAGATGCGAGTGGGCTTACTTGCGGATACTATTCATCATCATCTCTAAAATTCTGCATTTTTTCCTATTTTTTAAATTTTTTGTGCTTCATTTTGACTGACCAAACTTCAGTGGAAATAGACGAACTTATAAAGGGTTTAAAGCATGATGTCTTTAGTTTCTAACCCAACAAACCCCACTCCAAATAGAGCTAAAAAGAAAGACAAATCAAGCTCTAACATTGGGCACGTGGCTTGTTTTTTGCAGATTTACCAAAAAAACATTTTTTTTCTCTAAACCTTTGTAGCCACGTTTAACATAACCAAACTTAACCAAAATCGAGGAAACCAATTGTGCTTTGTTCCTTGCCAAATCTAGTTTAAAACCCAACAAATTCAACGAAAATTCAAAACTCTTCTAATTCAATTTTCCTATCACTCAAGGTACTCAAAATACTCTTAAAGGGACTAGAATCAATTAAACACAAGTTAAAAAATAATAAATCCAGAGCTTAACTCACCTTAGAAGATTTTGCCTATAATCTCCAAGTGTTTCCTTTCTTCCTCACCAAACTTCCACCTCCATTCATCTACCCATCCTAAGATATTATTCCAGATTATAATCATCATTACACTTAGCCTAGACTAGGTGAATCGTCCCTAATAGACTCACAAGTCACCCCAAATGAATATCAAAATATAATTTTGAGTATAAGGTATATGGGAAAGGGGGAGGAATGAATGGAGATGAGGTTTGCTGCCTACACTTAGGGGTCATCATTTGGGCCGCGAGCCCATGGGCAGATGGCGGCCCGCCCTGCCCATCGAGAAAAAGCACAGCCCGGCCCAGTATTCAATGGGTTGGGCTTGGACTTGGGCATCTAAAGCCCTGCCCGGCTCATATGCCTAGCCCGTTTGAGCCCACAATGGCTCGGCCCGACCCACCCATAAAAGCCCGGCCTACAAGCCCACATATATGACTGATGCTGCAAACCCAAGCCCAATACATCTCTGTTTTTGTTTCGTTGTAAAGAGACAATACTTGCTGCAAACCAAAGCCCAACTATTTGTTTTTTTGCCTTTCCAATCAATATAAAGGGGATTACAAGTTAGAATCTCTCTAGTTTAAACCTAGCCGCATTGGAATTAATTTGCTACATTCCTTCTCTCTCCGCATCAATCACTCTCTACAATCAGTCCACACAGCCCCTCTGGGGTCTTTTTTTTTCATGCTTCGTTGATGAGAAGGGTAGGAAGAGACACAAGAGAAAGGTATGATAACGTTTTCGATGATTCGAAGTTTGCGATTGAAGTTGAGAGGGAGACTCATCTCTGTTTTTAGTTTTAAATTGAAGATTCAGTATCTTGTTCTTTGATTTATTTTTCGATATATATATATATATATCCTTCTGTTCTTTGATCCTCTTGGAAGGAAGAATGAGGTTGATTTGTCAGTTATTGGTTGAAAGTGACCAACTTTGGTTCTTGAGATTCAACCATGTGATCTGTGCATATCACGACATCCCCCCTATATCCTTTTGTTTGTTTGTATGAGTTGTGGCCAGTGGCCATATCTATTAAGAAATTGGTTCCATTAAACAAGTGTGCCTTTGTTGGCACCCAAGACATTGCTTCCACTATTAAACTAACTGAAAATCTCATTCGTCAAATGGGTAAAATGCCTTAGGTGGGTACTAGAACAAATTCAGACCAAAAGAGAAATGATATTCGGGAATTATTTTTTGGTCAACATGATATTGGGGATTCAGAAGTATATTTATGGAATAAAAGACAATTATGAAAATGGGAAAAAATGGAGAATATGTAAAGGGAGGTAAACAAAGAAACATAGAAAAAAAAAAAAACCAAAAAAGATAAAAACAGAGTAGGCCCATTTGGCCAGGCCTGATAGGTTAAGCCCGACCCAGCACGTCGGGCTTTCTCAGGCTTAGCCCATGAGGTAGGCCTGGGCTTTGAATTTTGTGAAAAAGCCCAATTCGGCCCGGTCCATTATTTTCTCTTTCCTATTTAAAGCCCGGCCCATTGACGACCCTTACATACACGTTGCAGAATAGCTTCTTTCTTAATTTTTTTTAGCCTACAAGGGCATTTTGGTAATTTTAACATGTAGGGGTATTTTGGTCAATTTCCCCAAAATTCAAAAACACTTTCCTACCCGTTTGTTGAGTCAAATACTATCGTCCTACCTAAGAATCATAATTCACAAAATGTTACGTAAGGGCATTTTTGTCCAACTGGAAATTAAACACACTCTATCCAAAATCACTTGATAAAATACCCATAATCATCCTTCACCATAATATTATTTTTCACTGAAATACGAAAAATCCACCTTGACTGTTTCGGGGTATTACATCTCTCTTGTGTAACTTTCATGTTTTTTCAACTAACTAAATCAAAAATAGAGGAAAAGTAAAGCTGAGTTATGAAAGATTTGCATCTAAAATATAGCTGGTGTTGGTCAAGGGAGGTTTAACGTTATGAATTTTCCAAAACCAACAAAGACATACTTAATTTATAAAATTTCCACAATAGTTACATTGTAGAAATAGATATCAGAACATAAACAAGGAGTAGCTCATTTCAGGGGCAAAGTTGTGGCTCCTTTGTTAAGTTCCCCCAGAGCGTTAATTGCTCTAGCGTTGTCAGCGCATCCTCTCTCTTATGTCCTTCCTCACTAATGTCATCTAGGCCAAGTACATGATATTTTGTTGTTATATGTCCATGATGCACCACTACCATGGCCAGTGGCGGACTTGTGCAGGCGCAAGGAGGTACACCTGCACCTCCGCTAGCCGGAAAACTCCATTAGAGGTGTTGGAGTTGCACCTTTGCTCAAACTAGAGATGCACGCAAAGTGTTCGATGAAATGTCGGAATGCTTGGGCGCTATGCTGCTGGCTGCTGCGCGGTGCGCGCAGCACCCAGGCGCTCCTTTTTTTTAAAACAAAGCCTGGCCAAAACGACGTCATTTTGGACCAGGGTTTTTTTTAAAAAAATTAAACAAAAAAAGGAAAGTGCTGGGCCATTACGTGGGCTTTTAAAAGGGCTTCTATAATTCCTTATTTAATTGGGTTTCTCTTTATTTAATTGAATTTTAATAGGGTTTGCACAATTCCTTATTTAAGTGGGATTGAGAATGACCAATTTAACATCACCCAATTTTATCAAAGTCTGCGTGGATCACAAGAATCCTGCGTTTTTTTTTTCCTTCTTCAGTACGCCAATCCAAAGTAAGTTGAATGCATATATATTTTTTTCTTGAGCAAATCCCAATTTTTTTATTCTACTTTTAATATAAAAAAAATTTCTTATTTAGCTCTCTCTGTATTAGTAAGATCAGTAGCAAGCTCTCTCTCTCTCCTTTTTTTTTTTTTTTTTTTTGAGCTCTTAACTTTTAAAAATTGCACCTCCGCTGAAAAATTCCTAGGTCCGCCGCTGCCCATGGCCATAGGCTCCCAACCTTAAATACCTGCGAGTAAGAGTCTTCGAGAGGATTCGACCCTAATGGGTCGGGTATGAAGGATTAAAATACGGGTATGGCGAATTTTTTGGGTATGGTGTTCGGGGAGGGGTGGGGATGGTATTTTAATCCCTAACCCGAACCCTCCCCGTTTAGAATGTATTATAACATATATAAATATGATATTAAAGTGATTGTGCCCGCTAAATTTTATATTTTCTATTGTTATATTATATATTTATATAATTTATACAAATCTTAAGCCACACTACTTATATATTTAGTTAAGTTCTAGTCAATATGTAAACATTCTTATATTGTCTTATACGTATATATTATATATATTTATTATCTTGCCCTAATTCTATTTATTTTCTTTCAACAAAGTAGTTTTATATTGGTTTTTTCTTCGATAATGGGGCGGTTCGGGGAACCCACTCCCCAACGAAGGTGGGGATGGGGAATCCCCGATATGAATATTACTAGTATGAAGGCGGGGATGGGGGAAAAAAGCTTAACGGGGATGGGGATGGGAATGGCATACCTACTCCTTATTCAACCCAATGCCATCCCTATGTGAAATAAGCCTCTGGGTGACAAGCATGCAAACAACATTCCAAAAACCTACGAACTGGACACCTTGTTTTCCATCTATAACTGGGGAACATTTCCATCTTCATGCATTTCCATACTCCGTTGTACATTGTCATTTTGTTGAACGTATTTGAGAGAGGGCGCATGCACTAATTAGGCATAACATAAACAACATAACTTATTATAAACTGTCAATATTATTGTGATGTGGTTATTGTTTGTATTGTAGCCTAAAAGTATATAATGACATTAATGTAAATTTATTCTTATTGGGTTCACACTTTAAAAACTCCATGGACATGCAGAAGAGAAATGCTATCCTCACTCGGACCAAGACATAACTTTTACTTGTTCAAATAACAATTAAGAGTTTTGATTACTACATACATTTGGCATGTTTTATTATCATACAAGTATTTGACCTATGCTACAATTGCCACAATCTCATATCTTGGAAGTTGAAAATGGATTTAAGAGAAAAACTGACACTACCAGATGCTTTTTCAACAGTTCATGTTCTTACAAAAACTACAACTTCATTGAAGATAAAGGGGCACTATGTAGTATCTAAAAGCGTTGGGATACGAAGACGCTATGATAATGCCCTAATATCTTATGTTTAGCGACCCTTTGGTGCGGCCAAGTAATGTGGTTTGCAAGGACACTCTCTAGGAAATGTAGAGGCGCAGAGTGGCCATGAAGCTGATAGTACATATTACTATGACACAAAGGCACAAAAGCCCATGATATAATAATAAAACAAGCAAATGATATGAACAAGCAAATGATACAGAAATATGACAACCACATACCATACTAATATAAATACAAAAGACAACACATGTAGCAGTAGTTCAAAACCATTTGCTTCATATGTCTTGCCAAAATGCATGGGGTACATTTGCAAGTCATGAAACCAGAAATTGAGCTCCTGAAGACATTCCACTTATTGCAGCATAAGCAATTCTCTAGGATGCTTATAACCAAAGTTTTAAAAGCAGTATCGTGCCCATTCAATTAGAGAAGCCCTGAAGCTGTCCAACCTCTACATAACACACAACGTTAGCACAATATGTGCACATGAACATATTCATATTGAATGAGAAAGAAAACATACAAATTGGATTAAGCATTAATAATTGTTATTAAAACTTGTGTTTTTCCTTTTTCGTAAAATTCTTATTCAAACCCTTTAAATATAAATAATATATAAAACAAAGCTTTAACAGTAAAGTAAAAATAAAGTAACAAATAATAGATAAGTAAATAAGTCAAGAGTAAGAAAGCAAGCCTGGTATGGTGAAAGCATGTCAAAGACGATGTCCTAAAAACTTTGTACCATCCCTACGTGTAGGTAATGACGGTCTACAAGACTCCAAGATAAGACTCCTAATACGCAAGCTCAAGGTCTGCTATGAGCACGTTCACAGTCAGATAGAAATCTCTAAGTCACATAACCGTTGCCCAAAAATAATAATATGGAAAGTAGAGAATATATGAAAGTAGGAGAATAGACAAATCAGATTGTGGTGTGTCTCAAATGTGAAGGAGGAGTGGCCTTTTATAGGTATCCAACACTTGTAACCTCCATACATATTAAACCACAAAAATTAAGGCAATAAGTAGGAAATAAAAACTGAAAATTAAACAATTGTAACTCCCATAATAAATAAAAGAAAACAACCAATAATTTTTGAAACACAAGGGCGATAGTGTTTTATTAATAAGGAGAAGAAGGTAACAAGTACAAAAAAAGGGGACAAAAGCCCTAGAGGATTAGGCGAGTACTCTACACCAAACGAAGCGTAGTGGTCGTCGGCTACGAAGTAGCCTACCTCATCAACCGCAAGCGGGAGAAGGAACCTTGCCTCCGATAGAGTCCCCCCCCCCCCTCTCGTCCCCCTAGGAGCATGTCCATAAAAAACTACAAGTTACACTCCTCATAGATGACATCGATCAGAAGATCTGGCGGCTCTTCAAACCAAGTAGTAGTAGTTCCAATGTGGGAAGCATAACGTGCCAGACGATGAGCTGCTTCATTTGCAACACGACAGATATGGGTAAAACCATCCCCAGTTACCTGAGTTAGCAGTACCTTAGTATCTTCCACCACTGGGCCCACATGGGACCTATCAACAGAAGGACTTCGGATTGCTGACACGATCTGGAGAGAATCACTCTCAAAAGTTACATTATTTAAACCCTCTTCCACCGCCAATATTGCTCCTTCGCGAGCTGCCATTGCTTCCACCTGTAAAGCTGAGAAGACATTGTCCACATGCAACGCTCGTCCCGCAACAAACTTACCGTTAGAATCACGCACCACTATTCCCACACCCTCATCTGTATTGCCTACTGTCCAAGAGCCATCAACATTGATTTTTAGGCTTCCGACGCCTGGTTTTGTCCAAGTCTGAGGCGCTGAACAGCCCCGGCCGAGATCAGCCCCTTGGGGGTGAGCACGAACAAAATCATGTAGACGGACAGCAACACTCGAGCTTGTGAATTCAGGTTTGGGTGTTTGATTGTTCCACAACTTAACATTCCGAGCCTCCCAGATTGCCCCACCAATGACAAAAAAGAGGTCCAAGGCCGCATGGGATAGGTGGTCAATACGTGAGAGGACCCAATCACGCACATGATAGTATTGGCAAGAGATCCCAGCGCTGCCAATTAAAGAACAGGCCCAAACCCCTCTTGCAAAAGGGCAATTCCATAACACATGCAAGGTAGACTCCAACACAGCTCCACATAATTCACAGCTTGTATCCAATGGTATCTTTCGTTTCCAGAGATTCTCCTTGGTTGGCAATGTGCCAGTACACACCTTCCACCAAAACAACTTGATTTTACTTGGAACTTTGGCCTTCCAAATAGCAGCCCACCCTTTACTAAAGCCATTCCCAGTAGATGAAGACGCCACAGGCCGAGGATCAAGAACCATACGGGCTACTTTGTAAGCACTTTTGACAGTGAACTTTCCTTTTTTGTCAAAATGCCAAATAAGAGCGTCGACCCTGTGATGAAAGCTCAGCGGAAGAGTTCGGATCAGCTCCACATCAGGAGGGTAAAGGAGATTGGATAGAAGGCTGATGTTCTAGCGTCGGGGGTGGTCAAGAATAAGCTCATTCACCTTAGTGACAACATAACCGGTGGGCTTAGGGGAGACAATCCGAAATGTAGAGGGGCGAGGCAGCCAAGGGTCCTTCCAAATGTCAATCTGTGCTCCACTACCCACCTGCCATCTGGATCCCTGCAACAGGACTTTCCCTGCACAAATACTTTTCCAAACATAAGAAGATGTCTGCCGCGCAAATCTCACGGCCTGGGGTTCAGGGCCGAGGGGATCTACGTGTAACACGCGGTTTCCGGCTTTTGGACGGGGTGCGTTTGTGCGCGGGCGTGCCAGCACGGTCTACCGTGCGTCGAGATGGTTGAGGTGTTGATAGTGTTTAGATGGTGCGCCTGTCTGAACTCGTCTTCTAATCAAACGATTGTAGCCGAGAGAGGAACTAGTCTCGGCTGTAAGGTTCACGGCCTGAACTACAAGGCCGTTGAGTGGTGGTGTTTGGTGGGTTTTGGGGCGGTGCTCCGGCGCGCCACTCGATGAGCGGCGGTCGTATGATATATGGGGTGAGTGAGCGAACAACAAGGGTGGTGCTCCGGCGCCTTGAAAATCAAGGGTCGTTTGATATATTGATGAATGAATTTTCCTTACAAACTAACACTACTCCTAGAAAAACAAGTAAAGATATTGAAAGTGCATTACAGGAAAATATAAGTTGCTCCGTGGGAGGCTTTTGTTTGGTGTTTGAACCCTTTTAAAGTGGTCTTGAGCCTTGTATTTATAGGTAGAGCTCCTGGAGGGATAATCGAGGCTGAAAATCTGCATGGTGGAGCCTGATTATACCAAGTGGGTAGTCCAATCGACATTTGGGATCGTGAAGTATGGTGGTGTGACTCCATGAATCCCGGTGAATCTCGGCCGCCGCCCTGATCGTGGGTTCTGCGCTTCTGGCCGTGGAGACGCATTTATTGCTCTGATAGCTAATTACCTAATCTCTCAAGCTGCAAAGAACTTTGTGAGAATGTTGGCGTCTAATCATTCTGATTTCTGTCACCAAATCCTGACTCCAATCACATCCCACCTTCCCTCGCGCATTGAATGCTCATTCTTGGCCAGAGGGTTTGCTGCAATAAACAGAGACCTTGCTTCATTAAATGGAGCGTGGGACCCTCCTGTCACGTGACGATCTGACTTTAATGCCTTTGGCCGTGACCTCGCTCGATCTCGGCCTCGGCCTATAACCTTGGCCGAGATAACCATGCCTTGGTGGTTTTCCTCATGTTTCCCTGGAAAGCCAAACACCCTGACAAAACGCCGTGTTTCAACTTGAGGCCGAGAAGAGTTATTCCCTCGGCCAGGCCGTGGTTTATTAGGCACAAACAGAAGAATTGTCTGAAACAGGAACATCAAGGAAAGATTTGTCCGGGAAGTACTTAGCTCGTAGAACCCTCGCTATTAATGACTCCGGATGTTGTATGAGTCTCCAGCCTTGTTTGGCTAACATAGCAAGGTTAAAAGCATATAAGTCACGGAAACCCAGCCCCCCAAGTTCTTTGGGTTCACAAAGCTTTTCCCAAGCAATCCAATGTATTTTCCGGTCGCCACCAATTCCGTTCCACCAGAAATCTGCAATTAGGCGGTTGAGATCATCGCAAAAATATTTGGGCAATAAATAGCAGCTCATCGAATACAAGGGGAGGCCCTGTGCCACGGTTTTGATAAGAATTTCTTTCCCAGCACTGCGTAAGAGTTTTCCTTTCCAACTAAGTAATTTATTCCCCAACCGTTCCTTTAGATGTGCAAAAGAGGAACCTTTGTTCCTGCCGACTACCATTGGGAGCCCAAGATACTTATCATAATGATCAACACAAGAGACACCGAGAGAGGCTGCTAGATCAAGTTGGTCTTGGCGCTGAACATTCTTGCTGAAACATATTGCACTCTTCTGTAAATTAACTTGTTGACCGGATACCCCTTCATACCAAGAGAGTGCCTCCTTGATCGTCCCGCAATCTCCCACATTTGCACGGGCAAACAGGTAGCAGTCATCAACAAAAAGGAGATGGTTGATTGGGGGAGCACCCCGACAAATGGAGACCCCATTTAAGCCCCCAACCCGCTCCGCCTGTGTAAGAAAGCTAGAGAATCCTTGTGCACATAAAATAAACAGATAAGGTGACAACGGGTCTCCCTGCCTGAGTCCTCATGAAGGGGTAAGGTAGCCACAGATTGAGCCATTAACCAAAAAGGAGTAAGTAACAGTGGTAACACAACCAATAATTTAAATGAAAACCAAACGGTAAAATTTTAAAAGTTTTTCAAAAGTCAACAATAAATAGACGTATTTCTATTTATACTTCAATATATATAACAAACATTTTCTATTTCTATAAAAGATGCCTCAGCGATTCCCAATCCTCAACCGATGCCTCAGTGGTGACGTCCATTATAATTCCAATCCTCAAATTTATATTTTAGTTGGTGGGCAATAACAGCTGCAGTAAGACCCAATTATTCCTCCAACTAACACTTCTCACTCAGCTCTCCATAACACATGGTGGCCTATGCGGCTCTTCTTTGTACATCCACACCGAATTCAGCGGATGAACTTCATGGCCTACTTCTGAGTTGTGAAGCTGTGATTCTTAAGCGCCAAGCTCGTACACCTTCTCAGGCGCCCTTTCATGCCTATGCGGCTACTGCTAGTACTGACAGATCGTTCAGGCCTTGGCAATCTCGTGGTCGTGGTTGTGGACACCATCCATTTCCCTCTGGTTCTACTTCTACCAACACATTTGTTGATCGACCTTACAACTCTGGACAAGGCCTTTTACCAACGCCTAATCACAGTTTTTTTTCAGGCTCATTCTTCCCAAATTCCTCTGTTGATCGCCCTTTGGTGTGCCAAATTTGCGACAAGAAAGGTCATTCTGCTCTCACATGCCGTCAACGCCTGAATCTCTCTTATAATGCTACTCAAGTTCCTGCGCAGTTTACTGGTCCTACTGCTCATTTTGCTTAGTCCACTATGCCTCCATCTTCTGCCTTAAGTCCCTCTAGCACTGTTTGGCTTGCTGACTCTGGAGCCTCAAGCCATGTTACTTCTAATCTTGGCCATCTTTCCATTCATTCTCCTTATCAAGGTTCAGAGTCTTTGGGTATTGATGATGGTAAATCTTTGCAAATTCATCATGTTGGATCTGCTACCATGCATACTCCTCATGCTTCCTTTAATCTGCAAAATGTGTTGCATGTTCCTAATGTTGCCCTTAACTTGCTCTCTGTCTTTCAATTTGTGCGTGACAATCATTGCTCACTAACTCTTGATGAATATGGTTTCTTCATCAAGGATAACATTTCACAGAAGATGCTATGCCAGGGCCTGTTAAGAATGGTCTCTATCCTATCTACTGTTCCTCCTATGTCAAAGCTTCCTCTACTCTTCCTTTTGCTACACCTACTGCTTATTTGGTGTGCAAGGCCTCTTTTTCTACTTGGCACAAAAGGTTGGGACATCCACATCAGTCTATGCTTCAGTCTATATGGTTCTTTGTTTTCGAAGTAATCGACATTTTCACCTTCTTAATGAGTACAATTCAAACCTACAGCTCCCCTGGATGATTGGATAGCTGCATTATGGGATTCAAAGGGCCTTAACACATCACTAATACTGTTATTGAGACAATATTGCAAGTATTTTTCTCGAAATGGCCAATTAGAAGAGACATACTGTCTACAAAGAAATTAATAGTTATAAATATAGTAAATTGAGGTTACACCCATAAAATTCATTTAAAATCATCTACAGCCCATCCTTTTGTTTTTCTATTTAAAATACCCTATTTTTTCAAAAAATACCCGATGACTAGGATCCAACTAAGCAATTACCTAATATAACTTAAAATCTGATTTATTATATTTTTCGGATTCCAAAACTACCCTTATTTATAATTTAACGTGTTACGTGGGAGGTGTATTAAGCTTTGGTTCCTGAATTTATTGTTTTGATTTCCTCCCACCGAATTAGCCTGCAATTCAATCCTCTTTATGCATCAGTTTTGATTATGAATTTAATTTGCATAATGGTATCTTTCATAGGGATAGTGATTTGTTTGATCCAATTTAAAGCCTTTTGTTCCAAAAAAAATCAACTAAAAGGGAAAATTGAATAAAATAAAGGACTAATGACATTTCACACCACTGAGATTTAGGGTGCGTATTAATATGGGCCCCAAGGTTTCAATTTTATCAATTTGATACCCATTCGGCCTTCGTGTTTTCCTAATGAGCTGGAGAAGAGATTCCTTCTGCATGTCGTCGTATGTTGCCCTTTTTACTTAATTTTGTCACTCTTTTGTTTGTGCCGATTGTCTAATGCCTTATGATTTTCTTTGCAGAGCTCCATGGATCTATAAGTGACGATGTGAAAGGTTGCTCATGCTCATAACCAGGCAACCAAGAAAGCCGCTAAAGCCAAAGCTCATATCACCAAAGGTGGGCAGGCCATGAGGGAGCACCACAAGTTGGTGAAGGGCAAAGAAGATGCCAAACGGAGTTTGAAAGAGGCTGAGGCCAAATTGGTAGAGCTTTAGGCGAAGGTCAAGGCTGCAAATTGGGCGGCGGGCATTGCTGAACCTGCTAGGGTGTTTGCCGAAGAGACCTTGAAGGCCATGTAGCTGGCGAAAGAGGAGGAGCTTCAGGAGGCAAAAAAGCCAGGGGTCGAGGAGGCTCTTGCTAACTTTAAATGAGGAGGAAATTGACATTGAGGTTGGCAAGCTGGGCCGTAAGTTGTTGTGGCACGCAAGGCGATACAACTACGGCATGGAGCTAGACCTCCACTTCATCAAGAATCCTCCTCCTCTCTCTGAGGATGTGACCGAAGACATGATCCCGAAAGAGATTGAAGAAGATAAAGAGGATGATGATGAGGCAGTCGGAGATGGTGATGCTGAAGATTTTTGTATTTGTAATATAACAACTGTTTTTTTTTTTTAACAATGATGTTGCATGACATTTTATTTTGTGCAAGTAAAAGGTCGTTCAGCCTTTGGTTTATGACAATTATTTTGAACGTATCTCTTTCTGAAGATTGTTTGCATCATGCTAGAGGTCCAATATCGTTGGTATGTAGACTTGACCTATGTTTGTTTCAAAATACACCCTTTGGGCCTTTCATTCAACATGGGTGCTCAAGGCACATTGCACGTGAGCCAGTTGCTGATGGCAAGGGCTTTACATAAATCTATAGTTTAATGATGACAAAGGCAAACACCTTTACTTGAAACAGTACTTCTAGTGACCAACATTCCAAGGATGACTGAGGGTCTTTCGTTGGAGGCGCGTAATCTGTAGGTTATTAGGTGGCAGATGCCGACAATTTTATAAGGGCCCTCCTACGAAGGACCGAGGGTTCCTTCGTAGGGGTATTTGGTTGCCAATCACACCTTGAGCATGATCCAATCACCGAAGGCTCTCCGATATGTTTTTTTTTCCTAGTATTTGAGAGTCAATGATTTAGAGACCATAACAAAACCCATAGAGACAGTCTACCACTGGGGTGAGCGGATTGAATCAATGTTACCTGGTATTGACCACCTAGTCTCCCCTATACACTTGCATGCCATTACCTACTTCAGTTGATTTGATTATGGCAGAAGATTATGGGACCCAATTTCATTATTAGACCCTGTCTATAGCGCTGTAATTGAGATCTCATATATCCTTGAGTAAAAATTGGTTATATTATATAGGCTTATTTAGCTACATGCCCCCTGTGCTTTCAAACTTATCTCAGATTACCATCTGTGTTTGCAAACGTCTCAAAGTACCCCCCAACCTTTTAAAAACCATCTCACGTTACCCATTCCGTCAGTTTTTTTGACGTTCCGTTACGAACGTTGGGCCCCACTTCGTTTTTTCTTCTTTTTTTTCTCCTCCTTCCCCCCTCCCAATTCCAGAATAGCAACCCCTCCCTTTTGTTACTGTTCATCGCTTATTTACCCTCCAAAACTCATAAATTTCTCCTAACCAACACAACTAGCAGCAAGAACAGCTCGAGGGGTTGAAAAACCATACCTGGATCGAAGCAAATGGTGCTCGGAATCGCCCGAACGAGCGATGGAGATTTTGGGTAAAAACTGGCCAATTTCTTGCTTTTTCCAGCGATCCAGACGGCAGTTGGCAGCGGCTGAGATGTGAGGCTGGTAGAGGACAACGTGCTGGTTCTTTTGATACCCATGCCGTCGCTTGGGGTGGTCGGAGGAGAAGATGGCGGCCCAAAAACTGGTCGGATGAACAGTGACAAAGGGGAGGGGCTGCTGTTCTGGAATTTTGGGGGGGGGGGGGGGGGAGAAGGAGAAGAAAACGGAACGTCAAAAAAACTGACGGAATGGGTAACGTGAGACGGTTTTTAAAAGGTTGGGGGATACTTTGAGATGTTTGCAAACACAGGTGGTAATCTGAGATAAGTTTGAAAGCACAGGGGGCATGTAGCTAAATAAGCCTATTATATATACCCGCGGGTTTAGGGTGCATCTGTTCATAACCTCTCTCTCTCTCTCTCAAAAAGCTACACATACGCCTACACTTAAATTAAATGCCTCATAGTATTGTAAATTGTAATGCCCAATGGGGTCTCCATTTGGGTTATCAACACTATTGGATTGATTCGTTTATCGCGTATACAAACTTCAATGACAGATAAGTTCCCTTTGCAAATTGGGATGCGTTTGCATTTGTTCTTTGAATGATGTGACTGAAAATTTTGAATTATAAATCACAACTCAAGCAAGGCACCTTATCGGCTCCTTTACCATGTTTGGTTTTTACACTTTATTATGTGTATGTGCAGAAATGGAATCCTTTATTGTGAGCAATATAGGAAGCTTTTTTGGGATATGTTCTTTGAAGGTTTATAATATGAGATATTTAGTCATATACCCATTCTTAGCACTAATGATATAGATAAATCCTACACCATTTAATTTCTATAAACAAATCCAAAAAAAAACCCCAAAAATGACAGTTGGCCCTATTAGATTTAATTTTGATTATTAAATTACTTTGATGCCCTATTAAGTGTTTTGGGTTTTTATGAGGTTTTGGGGTTAGGCTTCTTTTAAGAAATCAATGACAGTTTTGTAATTTATAAGAAGTTAAAAGCCTCTTTGTTATGTTGTAAATAGGTTTTGGGTGTGTTTCTAAATTTCATTTCATATAGGGTTTTTTTTATAATTTGAGCCCCTATATTGGGTATAATAGTGAATGTCCCTAACTTTAAGCCTAGATGGCATTTTGCACTCTTGTAGTTTAGTGCCTCCTCTCCTCTAACAATGTCATTGTCTTCCTATAAAATAAAATTAAAAAAACAATGTCATTGTCTTAGAAAAATTGAACAAAATTTTCTCACAAAAAAAAAAAAGCTCAAAATCATTTAAAACTACAAACTAGAGATCATTGTCTGTCCGTAACTTCTATTTGCTCCGGTTCTCACCCCAAATGGAAACCAACACTATTCATTCGTTCTAATTCTAACAAAAAATTCACAAATTGCCCAATTTTATACAAAGGGAGGTGATTGGGCCTAGAAAAGAGAGGTGATTTGGTGTTGGGGTTGGGGAAAGATTAGTTATGGGTTTAGAAATTTAGTATTGGGGTCAAATATTTTATTAAAAATACACATCCAGTCCCCTTTTTTTCACTATAAGAACCAGAATTAGAACCGAACAAAATTGGTTTGGTCCCATTTTTAGTCAACTCAATCCGATTTTTGGTCAACCCAGTTGTTTTTAGCCCAATTCAGCTCGATTTTCCGATTTTCTAGTATGAATGCCCACCCCCACTCTATATACACAAAAGATTAAGGTTTATTTAAAAGAATTTTTTTTGGTACAAGCCATTGAGGAAGAGGGATTTGGACAAATATTCATTGAGTGCCTAGGATCCAGGGACGGACCTACGTCCATGCTAACATGGGCTATATAGCTCGGTCGACTTGATATTTTATAGTTCAATATTAATACTCAGCCCACCAAAGCACACCTCCACACACCCCATCCCACCCACAGAAAATCTTTTTTTTTTTTTTTTGTTTAGTTCATTAATATTTATTACTCGCCCTTTTTCATAAAACACATATTTGTAGAGGACATCCTTTACTTTTTTTTTTTGTCAAAAAAAAAAAAAAAACCTTTACCTTTTCTAGTGAAAATAAAATGTCAATTCATTTTTTTTTATTATAAATTTTGGCTACTTTTTCTCATTTTTATTTTCCAAGTTGGCTGGTTCAGTTTTTTTTTTCTTCATTTGTAATGGATAATAAATGCTTTCATTGTTTTCCTTTCACGGAGAAGTTTATCATGTAATTGCTAATTGACCTTAAAATTCATACTTCAACGAAATTCACTTGTACCGTCAAGTTTTCTAAGTTTGTATGTAAGATAAATTTAGTCCACCCTATTTTCAAATCCTAGGTCCGTCCCTGCTGGGGTTTATGCTCACATGGGTGGAGATGGAAGAGCTTAACCAACTGAGTTATACCCCACTGGCCTTTGAAAAGTATTCTTACTTATTGTCGATATGGCATATTTTAATTCATCTGACATTAACTTGGTTTTTATGTAATGTAAGAAAAACTTGGACTCACTAGAATAACGTGTGACTTTATAGTAAGATAGAAGAAGGGATCAATGGTGTGGCAATTTGTAAATTTAAGGTTGCTGTTGTCAATTTTTTTTTAATAAAAAAAATGAGGGACTAAACTGTTGGTGTAAAGTGTAATTAACCATTATTTAAATATGAGTAAAATGTAGTGCAATTATGAACTTTGAATTATTACTGCATTCCCGCTTTAAGAAAATGGGAGGAGAGAGGTTAGAGAGGTATGGACAACGTGGGTGGACATTTTGACCTCTAAATCTTGACAGCAAAAGCAAATGAACTTGGGCATTTTTACCTCTGAAAAATCCAAGGAATAATATATAAGGCATTCAGAAACTGATCACAGCCATAAAATGTGACAAATCATATCACATTACAGTTTATAATACCTTCATTATTTCTACAAAGGAATGGCAAATTTGTAGATTGCATTAATAACTCAATATGATATTGGTGTTCTTTACAGGGATGATATATATTATATATGCTTGATCAAAGACTTATCTGCAACTGAACAAGAATTATAGACTAAAATCTAGAAACTAATATCATTCTGTAGACTGGTTTCAGAGTCTGTTGGTGAAAGAATCCTGTTGATCAGGTCTTCAAAATACAAATGGGAACCCATGAAAGTGAACTGGTTGAGCTTGAGGTGAGAGACCGAGAAGTGAAAACCATGGAAGGGAACTCCTAGAGCTTGAGGTGTTGGCATCCAATGGGCGTCATGTTCGAACGGGCTTTCCACCCATTTTATTTTGGAAATGGTCCACCAACAGTTATAGGAATGGGCTTTCAAGAGTCATATCACCAAAACGAACATTGTAATGGAGCTTTCAATAGCAATGATTGCATTGCATTGCAGTTAATTCCTTTGAATCAAACACCACCTAAGGGAAATTGAAGCCAATCATGTTGCATTTTCACAGCAAATAATGCCAGCAATTGAGCTAGCATTGTAAAACTAGCATGTGTTGATATGCATAGCCAAAAACAAATTGGCTCACACATATTCTCCTGCCCTTACCCCCTACACCCTAAACATCCCCACATATTAATACACCAACCATTTAAAAATGTGAACAAAATTTGTCCATCACAATAAACTGCTTTCTATGTAACAATTCTCATTGGTCCCAATGCAAGAAAAAAAAAAGATCTTAAGGATCTCCAGTAGTTTTACATCTTCGAGTAGTAACATAAACCTTGTTCGATTTTATCATCAACAAAACAAAAAATTCCCCTAACATAAACCTTCTTCACTTATGTATTTGTTATTTAACACTAAACATACCCAATATAAACAGAGTGATGAAGATTGTAAATAAATAAATAAAAGTATCGTCACCTTTTCAGTTCACTGTATTTGATTTTCAGGCTGTGAAAAGAAATCTTTGGCATTACGTGCTACCTCTGCTTCAACTATTGCTTCCAACACAATGTCTGATCCCTTAACATTCTCTGCCATCACAACCACTGGTTATTTATTTGGACATATATATCTAAGATGAAAAGCAAAACTATTTGTGAATTCTCTGGAAAAGTTGTGGCATGTTCAGTTATACATTGGAACAATATTTGTGTGTCAGAACATAGGTTTATAGAAATAATTTAATAATGTGGAAGAGTTTTCATACTATGCAATCAAGGATTGTATTTCCAAACATTATTTCAAGAGTATTCCTATGACATGTTTAAACCAATAGCCCACCAAGTGAGGCCTCAACAATCCAGATACAGTTACCTTCAATAGAAACCAATTATATAGGGGAAATCATACACAACTAGACTAAGAGCATGAGCGACACCTTTGTTGACCAATTATACAAAGGTACATGTAAAAAATGGCTAGTGAAGACAACATTGATATGAAAACCATAATATATGTGCAGCAAACGCATTCATGACCTCTATAATCAAAGATAATGAGGGCAATACACAGAATTAAGTAGTGTACTTGAGAAAATTTAAATATTTGTTGTTCCTCAAGATAATGAAAAGGAAATGTCCATTCCTGGCAGCTCCCAGCAGAGTTCCCAAATTGAGACAACAAAGTAAACTAAATGATAACATCATTAAGTGTCGTAACTCAGAAGATTATAACCTTTGCGATTTGGTAGCATCCCAGTGCTTTCAGCTGAAATTGGGAGGACAATAAAAAGACCACTTTCATCTTTAAGGTTTTCTTGCCCTGCACTGCTCTTCAAAGAGCCAGTCTTCACAGCATCAGATTCAGCCAACTTTGCAGACGCAGTTGCTTGACTATGCAAATTAAGTGAGTCTGAGGTTCTGAAAGTATCATCCTGTGAAAGATATGTATAAGGAATTCAAGATGATGCAACGTGAGCCATTTATATGAAGAAAAGTATTATTCAAACCTTCACCACAGTATTTCTTGACTTCAGCTCCTCCTTAGGCTTCTCAAGTGAACTGTTGGCCCCTAAGAATACATATAAACTGGTAGTTAGGAGAGAAGCAAAACATTACTTGCCAGCAATGTATGGCTATTAAGAATACTACCATCACTCAGAGAAGCCGGGTCTTGAGGATTATCCATCAGCCTTCGAGCCATAGGACCAGGATTCATAAGTGATATACTCCGGACTTCATAACGAATCGACTCTAGTTGTGCGAATGCATCTTGAAGTTCTTTATGAACCTAAAGGTCAAGCAAGGGACATAAATGAACAGATAAATCATTTGGTTCAAGGACATTGAAATTATAATCATTACCCAATTGTGCACAATGCATGTTAGCTCACAAAGAATTGATGATAGAATGATAATTATCGAACTATCATTAATTAAGTAATTAGAAAATGTACCTGGCGGGCTTGAGACTGCTGCATAACATTATCGAATTGGCCTCTAGCTAACTGAACATACCCAATTGACCGACCTGCTAACCTCCCTGCTGTTCTAGCAATTCTAGGCAAATCCTTTGGTCCTACAATTTACAACCCATTAAACATCAAACACAGTTCACTTTTCCAGTCAATATTTCCGATAAAATTACCCAATGTTTGACCTTGGCAAAGAAAAATTCTGAACAAATGCTGACAATGAAAATGCTACTGCTATAACAGCCCAACTCTCTCACATGGGTACCCAAACATTTAGGTCCCATCCCATGCGAGAGAAGTCAGAAAAATATTGAGAGAGCATTTTTCATTTGAGATAAACAAAAATAGAGAGAGAGAGAGAGAGAGAGAGAGAGAGAGAGAGAGAGAGAGAGAGATTGGGTGTATACCGACTAGAGCAGCTGTGGCTCCGATCAAGAGGAAGAGCTCTCCGTACGAAATACCAAACATTTTGGGCCTTACTGTATAAAACGATTTGTCTGGGTAGCTGTGGCTGTTTTCATTATGATCCTGTCATATACACAGGCACTTTTCCTATTAATCTATAATCTAAATAAATCAAAATTAATTACAGGGAAAACAAGTACAGAAGGGAGGAGTTTAACTCAGTGGTGAAAAATTTGCAGGAACATGGAAAAAAGAATTAAAGAAACATTTATGAGCTTTTTGATTCAATCCGAGAGCAGAATTCTTGATACAAGTCAAAGCTCTTTTGCCATTTTAAGAATTCCCCCTTCAATTTACAATACGCCTCCAATTCCTTCTGTTCAAACTTCAAGGAAAAAGCATCAAATCTCAACTCTACGGGGCAAAGATCATCAAATAGTTCTAGTCCGACAGTATCCTGATTGTCGTTGGATACATGCTTCTTATCAGACACTTTAGAAATTAAGGTGTCAAACCTGTCATCCTTATAAACAGATTTGCCCTGTGTATGATCCAGTGGAGATCCTTTAGCCGCAACTGGCTGATATGAAAAGAAAGGTTTTGACTTTTGAGAGCTTCTCCATGTCTCGTCTCCATCATTAGCAAGGGACGTCACTGGATTATCGACAATCTCAGCCTCAGAAATAGAAACAGCCAGTTCACCGGTGACCTGCATGACCTCATCACAGCTGCGATTGATTTCTGCCTCTACTGAAAATCTACCTGATTTTTCATCTGAATTCGGACATCCATTGCGATATTCATGAAGTGCAAGCAAAACAGGAAGAGGAAGAACTGGACCCACAAGGGCATCACCAGGTTGCACTTTCTGTGACCACTTATTGCTGCGGCGTGAAGACTTCCTTAAAATGAAAGGAGGCAACTGAGATAGGTCTGGTACTACAGAGAATTCCAAAGCCACCCTATTTTTGTCCACAAGCACTTCAAGGATTTCAGAGTTGTTAGAAAAGGCCAGTTGCAGAAGCTCAATGGGCAAGTATGACCACAATCTCTTCAAAACAACCTCGTGTATGCTTGCGGGCAAGCTAATGTCATTTAAAACACTTGTAACTGCAGGAGATGATCTAAACTTACCAAAACCACAAGCATGTAACTTTTTGCATAAAGTTTCATGAAACTCTGAGCTAAAAAGTTCCTTCCCTGATCATTATAGGGAATTTTTATTTTGTCATCTAAGACTTCATCAAGATTGCCATTCAGATAACCACAGAGGTAGTCAAGTTTAAGGTACTTAAATCTCCTAGGAAATTTGTATTCCTCATCAACTAGGGAGTACAGCAAATAATCCTTAAAAAGCAAATGTTCTCCATGTGATTCTTCTACTTTTTTTACAGAATCAAACGATGCACAATATCTCTGTAATTCAAGCTTCCCTGAGGACATAAGCCTTATCAATGTAAAACCACCAAATTCATCTGGCTCAGAAAGCAGAGCAGACAGACCTTTGTTTACAATGCCGAAGCCCAAAACAATTTCTTTCTTCTGCTGCCAATTAATCCATTCAGGAAGAGCGTCTTTTGAAAACTCTTCTTTTACAAGACAGCTTCCGCAATGGCACTCATGGCCTGACAATAAAAGATCTGAAGGAAGCTCCCATGCATAGAAGGATTTCCGAAGTTCTGCTATTTTCGAAGCTACTGATCCTATCGGAGCTGGGAGGGAAGGTCCATAGCAAAAGATATTAAACTCACAATTCCAAAACGACCCCACTATAATGCAAAAACCCGAGTCAGAAGCCCAATTAAATTTGTCATCCCTCGACTGTGACCTCAACTCTGACAGTCTTAAAACATCAACATAGCTTGGTTTATCAAGGCCATGAGCCCATTGCAACACCGGCATCAATGGCTTGCGCACATCACAAACAACTAACAAAGTGTCAGAAGCCAAAACAAAGTGAAAATCATCAGAACCTGCCTTCAAAAGCACAAGGAACTGCTCCTTTTCAATGGAGGCATACATATGCAACATCTCAACTTTCATCAAACAACTAACATTACACTCATGGGCCCTCAAATCAACTAAGAAAACTGCATCTGAACGTGCAACTATCAAAACTCTAGGGTGCCAACTGAACTCACAACTCAACCACCTATAATTCCGTGAACTACCCGAACCATCATCAATATCCCAGGGCACTTTCAATCTGGTCCCATTAAATTTAAAATTTGCATTCAAAGTGTGGGGGGTTTTTAGACGAGAGTACAAATCAAACAAGAATAAATCACCATTCTCTAACAAGACCACACTCTCTTCCAATAAATGTGGACTCCAACAAGCATGTACAACACAGAAAGTCTTGAAAATCTTACTACCCAAATGAACTAAACTAACCCTACTATCTGAATTTGGACCAAAATCTCCAACCTTTACAATAAACCAATGCACAGAGTACATAGTAGAAGCCAATAAATACCCAATTGTCACACAAGAACCATTACCTCTTAAACTCGAAAACCCGGGAATCGGGTTCACTGAAATCCTCGAAATCCGATAACTAAACCACCGCCTGGAAGCGAAAACCCCTCCGTTTTCATTCACTTTGACATCAAAGGTCGAACCTTTTAACACCAACTGCAAGAACCCAACTTGGTCAGAGTTTTCACCGGTGGGGAAGAATACAACGACGGTGTTAATCTGCGGGCACTGAAGGAATTCAAGACGGTTGTAGAGGAGAGACGAGGAGACGTCGCTTTTGGGGTGGTGGGGGCCCAAGAAGGAGGCTACGGAGGGAACAGGAGGAGGGAAGAGGGGCAGAGTCAGGGGGTGAAGTGAGGAGAAAACGAGGGAGAGAGAGATGAGGTAAAGTAGGGAGAAGGGGAAGGAGAGAAGAGGAAGAAGAGAAAAGGAGGGTTGTGGAGTTGGGTTTAGGGTTGAAGATCAGAGGACCCAGGATGGGTTTTAGAGAAGGGTTTGAAAGGAGGAGGGGAGGCTTGAAGACTGAGGAAATTGGGAAGAGAGATTTCCATTCTTCTGGGATTATGTTCATGTCCATTGAATGAAACAGCTTTACTTCTCACGTGCCAGAACGACTACTTGGATCTTGGAGAACTTCCGTGTGCATCGGTTGTACTGATACAACCACTCACATGACAGGCACGTGATGTTTTTTAAAAACAATGGGAACCGGCTGTTTTGGGTAACAGGTTAAAAGAAGGAAAAAAAAACCCACGGGCCACGCACACGTTCTTCAACTTGCTCTGAAAACTCGCTGGAGTTGGATAGTCTCGACAGCGCAAGCCGGTGGCAGAGGAGGGTCGGACCCACTTGAATCGTCTCAGAGCTGCGTCGGCCTTTCGGACCCGCGATTGTTGTGTCGTCGTGGGAAGATGCGTTAGAGTTGTTGGGTGGTGGGCGGACGCATGTTGGGACAAGAGGGGTCTAACGAACCTTGGAATGCTTGAAATTTGGTTGTGGACTCCATGGACGACCCCTTGGACAGCTGCGGAGCGACCCCTTGTGTGCACACCAGGTGCTCGATGAAAGTCCCAGCTTGTCTCTGAGTCTATGATGGCTTTGTTCCACAAAGCGGAGACCGAACGCACCAGAGCTTGGTAGGGATAGGGGAGGCAGGGGCGGTTAAATTTTCCATAAAAACAAATAGGTAAATGTGTTAGCCAAGCCAAAAATAAAAAAGAACTCTATCTTTAACTAGTTGCCCAACCAACCATGGCCTACACTAACCAATTGGTGGCTGGGCAAGAATACCCCCACCACTTGCTCGATGAAATACCTCAGTGAAGAAGGCATAGCAGCACCTTTCTCGTGAAGAGTTTTCTGAGTTGCAGAGGAGGCACTATGTGCCTGACAAAGAAGACGATGTCTGGCTTGTCCCGGTACCCTTAGAGCAGTTCCATCAGCTGGGTTGGTGGGGGGTGGGGGGTGGGGGCTGGGGGGGTTTGGGCCAAAAAGTGATTCCAGCAGCTCAGGCTGGAGGTGGGGGCCACGAAGACCGGCTAGTCCAAGGACAGGTTGAGCCTGAGATCCAAAACGAGGGGGGGCTGACGTTAGCAATGATGTCAGCCCTGCGCTGCGCCAACAGCTCTGGGACACGTGGCGTCTTCTGGGCGCTCTGATCGTGATTCTCTCCTCTAATCCAACGACAGCCAATATTTTTGCAATAAAAAAATGAAAAAAAATTCGAAATTTTTTATAAAAAAATACCAAAAAATACTAGAATTTTTTTTCTATACATACCTACCAATTATCTAAAATTTGAAACCGTAAATTTTATCCGATTATGAGATATGAATAGTATTGACACGTAGTAACCCAAAAATCTTATTCGAAAATATTGTCCAAATTAATTATTTAGGTAAACAAATTTGTGAAGAAAAAAAATGAATAGTGTTTGCCCTTTGCCATGGCAATTGTTGGAAACCAACATTGCTTTTTGTAAGGGTAGCCACTATTCACATGAATAGTAGCTGCCCTAGCCACCCCCCCCCCCCCCGGGGCCGCCGCCATGGTAAGGGGCTAATTGTTGGAAGTGCTCTTATAAACGAACACACCATTTTGTGATTAGCCTCCTTTAGTGAAACTGTGTGTTTAGTGTTCAACACTTGGCTGCCTCTTGTCATTGTCGATGGGTTTAATGGGGTAGTTTTGGTTTTATCGGTTTTATGAGGTTTGGCTTCATGGTAATGGGTGAATTATTTTAAAACTTTATCCTATGGGCCAATATAATATAATAGAAGATTATCTAACAAACAAAAAAACTATTTTAACAATCAATATAAATATGTAGAAATATATATATATAACTAATGTTTTAATTCGATAATGCAATGATAATTGAGGAATTTAAAACTTCTTATTTAATCTTTGCATGGTAAAATTTTAAATTTAAATAGTGTTAATTTGTTTTGTATTGTATTGTATTGCATTTACTTGTGATTTTTATTTTTATTTTTTATATATTTTTAAAGTTTTTATTTAGAGATATTTAGTCATATACTTATTCTTAGCACTAAAACTATAAATAAACCCTACACCATTTAATTTCTATAAACACACCCAAAAAATGATAGATGGCCCTATTGATGCCCTATTGAGTGTTTTGGGCTTTTTTATGAGGTTTTGGGGTTGAGTTTGATTTAAGAAATCAATGGCAGTTTTGTAATTTAAAAGAAGTTAAAAATCTTTTTGTTATGTTGTAAATGGGCTTTGGGTGTATTTCTAAAGTTCATTTTATATATGGTTTTTTTATAATTTAGGCTCCTATATTGGGTATAATAGTGAATCTCCCTTTTATTTATGTATAGAGATGCATTTGAGGTTGTTGAGGCCCAAAAATCCAAGGGCTAGGCCCAAACTTGCTTTTAGCCCGGCACAAATAATTAGTCGCAAAGGAAGCCCAATCGGGACATAAAAGAAATTGTAGGACATGCCTACATAAGTCGTGGGTCACGTGTCACGCCAAGCAAGCATGCGCAAAAGGGCCAAAAATGCAACGGCTTTATAAATTCATGCTCATAAACCTATTCGATGCTATTTAAATTCGATCACGGCTTATTATGGCGCAACAAAATTCAAGCACAAGCACGACAAGTAAACACGCGATGCCATCAAGCCATGTTACGAGCTCAAGTGGGCCCAAGCCACGTAATTACCCGGGGCTTGCTGAGAAGGTTGTGGCATGGATGGGTACGGGCACTCACATGGCTCATTGAGGGACCAAGGAATGGAAGTTTTAGGCCACTTGGGAGCTCTAAAACTCAAGCCCATTCCCTGGGTCCAAATACATGGGTTAGCATGAGAGAGAGAAAAATGGGGTCCAATGCCTTAGGAGAGCATCCCATAGGTTGCTGTAGCACTTAGGCAAATCCATGTTAGTTAGAACGCCCAAAAACAAATAGGCCACTTCCAGCAGTTTGACGAAAACATGTGGGCCACTGGAAAAGAGGACACCAATAACCCAATACCTATGAGCGAAGCCCAGCCCAGGTCTTTGTTAAAAATCTGGCGTCGTGTTCCAACCTTGACAGAGCTCCACAAACAGCCAACAAGAAACCATTGCAAGAACCAAAGGAAATCCATGTGTGTAGGAGGAATACCCAGTGGACAAACAACTTCATCCATTCTCCTTTTCCTCTACAAACTCTGATTTGAAAACCAAGGGAGAAAGAAGGTGGCGTTTCGTCCCCATGGGGAGGTCCAGCTGCATAAAACCTTGGAACCCCAAAAAACCTTTGACTCAGGCGCTCTGGTCGAAGAGATTTCACAAGAAGAGGAGTAATTGGAAAAAAGCAAAGGAAAAGTGGGAATGGAGGATCAACGAAATTAGGGTTCCAAACGCCTATAAAAGAGCGCTTCCTCTACCCAGAAAAGACACACTATTCCAGAGCAAGACCAAGCTTTGTCAAGCAAACTGGAACTTACCCCATCTTTTGTTTCCATCGTTTCTCTCTTTCTGAGATAGAAACCCTTCTAATTTTCCCTTTCTTCCACTCTAAACCTTCTTCTCTGAAAGAAATTCATGCTTTGATCTCTCTCTCTCAAATTGCTAAACTTGCGAAAGCTTAGCTCCCATGCCACAAGCTCCTCAAGCTAAGTCATTAACGAATTTGATACGTTCTTCTGGTTGTTGGTGAAAAGAACCCAAACGTATTTTTCTAAGGCTTCAGCAAGTCTTTTAAAAATTCTTTAGGGAGTCTGGTTCTTGAACTCAGGCATCAAAAGGTTTTTTGTTCATTTTCTTCTCACAGCAGCCCAAGCCCATTCGTCAGGCTGCTGGAACAAAAAGACCCCTACAGAGGTAAGGCTCATTACATTCCCATGAATAGATGTATCTTTTTGTGTTTATTAATGAATTCACATGTAATCTTGACTATTCCTCTTACTGTTGCAACTTTAGAAATAAGTTTTTCAAAATTAAAATTGTAAAAATCATACTTGCGATCAACTATGTCGCAAGAAAGATTAAACAAACTAGCTTTGATTTCAATTGAAAGTGAACTTCTAGAAAAACTTGATTATGAACATTTGATTGATGATTTCTCTTCCAAAAATTCAAGAAGATCAACTTTCAGACATTTGTATTGACTGGCTGTGTGTTTTTTTTTTTTCTTTTGGGGAAAAAGCTCTCGAATAGTTTTAATTCTTCAAATAAAGACAGCAAATACAATGTGAATGATTTTTGGATAGTCAGGTATGTTGCTGTTGCTTTTATGTTTAATGCAATATAATCTAATTTGTTAATGACATTTGTGTGCAACTACTCGTTAGTTGTCAATTTTTTTCCTATTAAACACAGATTGCTTATTGGAGGCAACAAGGGACCTTATGGTATTTTTTGTATTAGATTATGTGGAGCCCCAATTTAAGTTTTGCACAGGGCCCTCAAAATCTCAGGGATGGCCCTGAATAAGCTTTGTAATTAGGGTGGTACAAAGTTATAAAAAGGAACACTGTCTGAAGAGGAAAAATTGTCCATATATAGCTCATGACGTATTTCAAATCCCACCAAATTAAATGGAAAGAGGGCATGACATTCCTTGCAATTTAATTTAATAGAAACTCATGACGTATTTCAAATCCCAAATAGAAAATAATTTAATCCAACATTTCTGATGATGATTTTGAAAATGTTGCTATCATGTTCTCTTATTTTGGTGTGTTAGCTATAAATATGGGAATTATCTTGCAGCCATCTCTTGATTTATTCAAGGAAATATCCCTTTTTATCCGAGGAGATAGATGAAATCATGGAAATTGAATGGTTCCATTATTCCTTGATTTGTGGAGATAAGCATTATTTTAAGCCTCATTAATTAGCTAATTAAATGAATACTTAATTAACATAATTAGTGTGACCAAGGGCAGACTTGACCTTTATATTAATTTCTAGGCAAGGCCATCCCTGGTCCCCAAGTAGTTAGGGTTGACGAGGTCGTTCCACCGTGGACCATTGACCATGAGAGAAAATATGAGAGAAAATAAGAAAAATAAAAGAAGACAAAAATAGATAGAAAATAGTAGAAAGATGGACAATGGCATAATAAGTTACGTTCATTCGCTTCATGAACTAATTCTTAGGATTTGTGCCTAATTTGAAAAGCAATCATATTAAATATTTTTATTTGCAGCTATTATTATGAATTGATTAATCTGTTTATGAATTAAGCATGTAATAAACATATTTATGTATGTTATTGTGTGTGTCCAACCAAGTAAATGAATATCTTTAAAAAAATGTTCATCCACAATTTTTACTAGACTCTTGGCACACGGTCTTTCATATTGTTTGTTTTTTTAATTTTAGAATTAAGAAAGATAAAATGGGTGGTTTGTTCCATAAAAATAGGATTCATTATCTTATTTTGTTTTTAATATGAAAAAATATCCTTATTATCCTCATTTCATTAATAATTTCAATTCTTAATTTTTATATTAACTAAGGGCATTCTATGGTATTTTGAATGTTTTTGATATATACATATGGAAGATTATCTTTCAAAAAAAAATTTAGATAAGGGAAACAAATGAAATTTTTTTATACAAAAAATTTTGTCAAACATATTTGACTTTGACCCAAAAAAAGAAAGAAAATAAAATTATCTGAAAAAGACTTAAAAGAGGAGAAGAGAGAGGCGGTGGTCACCGATTTGGCTTCATCCAACGTTAGCAAATGATGTAAACTCCCTTTTATGATAAATGCAATACACCTATTGTTTTGATTTTTGAAAAAAATTAAATTTAAAAGAAGAGGAGAGAGGCGGTGGTAACGAGTTTAGGACAGCTGGGGTTTCAGTTTTTCCAGTTGCTTGGGTTAAGATTATACGCAAAAATTTATTATACATTTAGGTTTCCTAATCAACTAAGGATTCACTCTCTCTCTATGTCTTAAAGATTCATTTGAGTTTTTATTTCTCATCACTCACTTCGCTTGGCTTGGCTTGCATTCACTCTCTATGGTTGTTTAGAGTTAGGGTTTCTATATTTCTCTATCTATCTCCCTTAATTCCTTGCTCACTTTCTTTTATCTCATTCAAATTCAACATGCATTTCTCTCGTACCACCAAAGCATGGGTTGAGAGCATTCTCTCAAATCAACCGTGCAAACCACTGAAAACGAAGACCTCTGTGAATGGTACGACGACGCAGCAAAAGCACAGCAAATTGACGACTAACCGGTTCCCGTCTTCCTCAACTTTCTCTTCTTCAAGGAAAGTTGTCAGCGGCCCTCTGAAAAACCCAATTCCACCGCTTTCCGACTTCGATTCCGACATTGAAACGTGGTTTGTGGGTCAAGAAAGCAAGAGGGTAAAGAGGGAGACGATCTTAACTAAGATGGCCGATATTGACGTGCATGATCTTAGCGGTTATAGTGGTAAATTGGGCTTGAAGAAGAAACTTGAAGGTGGTTTGAAGAAGAAAGTGGACGGTGGCTTGGCTTCCAAGAAAAATGAAGTTGATTATGGGTTGGGTGTGAAGAGGAAATTTGAAGGTGCTTTGGGTTTGAACAAGGAAGTTGAAGGTGGTGATCATGGCCTTCTCTGTACCCCATCAACTTCTTGTGAGGTTTCTTCATCCCAATCCCAAAGTTGCTGTGAAACACCAGTCACAGTTCTACGCCCTCATCTCTGTCATGCCTCTCCTGTCAAAGCCACTTCTGCATCGAATCATGAGATCAATAATGATCTGTCTCCGAGAAGGGCTGCTAGGGTTGCAATGTTGAAGGCTCGGTTTGCCAACACAATCCTTAAGGCAGAACATCACCATGCTCTCTACACTACAACAATTACCACCGAAGCCAAGAACGAGAGGCTTGGAGCTGCAGAAACAGAAATTATGAGAGCCAATGAGTTCATCAAAAAGCAGCGGCAAAAGGATAGAGAAGCTGCTCGCCTTGCCCTCGAAGAGATGGAGAAACATGTGGTTATTGAAGATAACTTCAAAACCATGAGAGACTTTCATTTGTTAATTTCTGGGCCAAAATGATCGATTTTGGTCGGTTACTGTTAGGTGAAATTGTGTATAGTGATCACTGATTTTGTACTGAATATTTCAGGAATTTTTATGAAAAGTATCATTCATTCATTCATTCATTCCTTATAAGCCTGGTAATTAATGAAGTGTTGGATCAGCTATATCATCATTATATATCATGTTCTGCGCCTAAGTTTTTGACAATGAAAGTAACCTGAAACAAAACAGTTAAAGTCAATTTGGGTTAGACAAGAGTACAAAAAAAATCCAAGTTTCTTCCAGAGAAATTAAATCAACTCAAAATATTAAGTGCATTTACTTTTAACAAAAGGGTATTTTGATTCTGTAATGTCTCTTCAGTTCTAAGCTCTCAATGCAGTTAATGATCAAAATGGGAAGCACCTGTACATAATTACTGGTGTCTCACGCTGTGCACCGCCGTTAATAAAATGAGAAATGGAGATTCAATAAAGAAAATTAAACTCATATGATTTCCTTAGCTGCCCTCTGTTAATGTTAAATTTTTAAAGAAAAGCTCTATTTCTTCTAACAATCTCTTATCCCCAAAGTTTAATCCCCCAGAAGTCTAGACAAGAGTCGGATAACATCAAGTGAATGAGATACTCGCAAACTTCTCCCATGTCGTCCAGGGTGGCGACCGCCTTTTTTTAATGCTCTTTTGCACTTTCATCTTGACTGTTGTTAGTGTACTTCTGTTTTCTGCAGGCCTGCAATGTGTAAAATAACTGCATTCTCTCTCTTTTTAATATGCTGCCTGAAATGACCAAGGCGAAAATTTTAGGAAAATCCATCAGCCAGTTTTCATTCTAAAACAAACTGGACAGAAGTATAATGACTCATTTTCACGTTTGAAGTACTGAAAAAGGAAGCATCCTTAAGTAGGAACAAGGAGTGCAAAATTTGACAAGGATTCTTCTCCGAGATACTTAGACAAGCTAATACAGCATGTTGCATTGCTTCTTTAATTGAAATTTGTAGATTCAAATTCCCATGAACAGATGGAGTTCTGATGATAGCGACAAGGACTGAGAGGTCCATATAAATATACATATTATAAACGCTTTTTAAGCATCTTTGCTACAACAGGTACTAGTGCTGTTATATGAGAGGACGATACCATTCCAGGGAAATCAGATATGCAGTTCAGAATGAGTTTTAATGTCTGATTTTGAACTGGATGGAAATGAATGTCAGCTACATAATTTAGTACTGGAACCAAAGTTGCAAACCCAACAACAAGCCTCCGTTTGAAAGCTTGCTCAGCTTTTGACAATATGTCAAGTACCTGAACACAAGATTTGACCACTGGATCCTTGCATTCTGTTCATCAACAAAGCTTATTAGCTGTTTTATTCTTGGGTTCATGAAGTTGGACTTTCTGAGGGTTTTTCTTAATAATACAGTCATAAATAAGCTTTGCAAGAACACATCTAATGACCATAAAAATGAAAACTTAAAAGGTTAAGCTATCTACACTAGGAACATTGAAAAATTTGTAGAAATTCAATAAATACTTCTGAATAATGATAATTGTTGACTCATAACTTAAACAGCACAGTTTCTGGTTTCGTGATGTTTGGCAATACTCAAATGAAACTCTATCAGCATAAAAATATCAAGCAGAGACCATCTATTATTGTTCTATTTGGCACTGAAACTTTACTAACCTGACAATCTCAGTATTTCAAATACATATCTGCAATGTTTTCTTCCATTAGGACTTGCGTTTCTTTGCCTGAAGTGCCTTCCCCAGAGGACATGTAATTAAACAGTAAATCCAGTGTGCTGATCTGGACTTGGCTGTCTGTCGAAAGCAGTGGGCCTTTGATGGCCTCCATAAACAATATATTCATTGGATTCACATTTTTTCCATCTTATGTTGCTTGCTCAAAGCTATCTCCTTTGGATGAACTCATGCTGTTTAAATCAACTGCATATGCAGCCCCGAAAACTCCTCTCTGAGTCTGAGCCAACACTGTCAAGAACGCTGGACAAGTAATATGGAAATTGTTAGTTGAAAGAAGACAGGACTGATACCAATGAGGAAATGTGCATGTAAAATGGGGAGCATTCCATGCTATTTCAGGATCACTTCCCCAAAGAGTTCTATATTACCTGAAAGGTTTAAAATTATAATTTTTTTCCGCTACAGGCGGTAAGTTCTCTAGTCAAGGACTTAAGCACTTGGAGATGCAACGTTTTTACGGTTTGATTCTAAATAAACTCAAGATGCAAAGTATCTTGTCATGATATGAAAGAAATTGTAAGGACCTTCACCTTCACAGTTAAAATATGGTCTGACATCAACAAGAAACAATTGTGGTGTAATTAGGGAGTTCGTTTGCAGGCTTGATATCTATATATGCCTATGTGCCCAAAAAGAAAACCTACTCTGAAAAATTAAATAAATAGAGACACATGGGGTATGACAAGCTGACCAAAATGCTAGTCATATCTTGCTGAGCTGTGCTTTAAGTAAGGGAAAATGCAGCACACTTATAAGGCACAAAAAAGAAAGTGTTAAAGAAGTGGAAAACTGACCTACACAATTCAAGCAGACATCATCGCTTTGGGTCTTCATGAGGGCCTCTAGAGACAAGTGCAATAGCTTGGGGCAAAAGGCAAATAAAGAATCAGTTCCATCACCAACCTCTGATGCGTATTGGAGAATAGATACCTTGTAAAGAACAAACAGGATTTCTCCCCGAATATCTTTACTGTGTTAAAGGAATATATAAAATAGAGAATTTGAGTTATAATGTACTAAATGCATGGAAGGATTATTCTCAGTTTATTCTCAGTTTTCTTTATTTGTTACCTAGGCAATTCAGGACCTTCAACAAGATTGGTAATGAGGCCATACTTGTCTCTAATGTGAGCGTAAGGACTATTCTGCTGGCAGTTTAACAAAACCCCCAAGCAGTGAAGCTAAATTTAAAGAATGGCAGAATTGTTAGCAGGGATATATATCTTTTGAGATCAATTAGATGTAAGTCTTAAAGATATTGTTGAAAAAAGTTTCGTTAGTAGAAGCCAGTGGGTGCACAGAGGCTTATCATTGTTGAGATTTCATTGTAGACTCTAAACCATAGCCATTAAACTTGGATATGAAAGTCATGGCTTAAAGTAAGAAATCTGATGTTCATAAAAAAAAAGAGCAAGAAATCTGATCACCCCCATGTAGTGACTGTTGACTCAGATTTCTCACTCTCAAGGCCTAGCTTGCCCACTCAAATTTCATTTTGACTTGTAGAGTAGAGAAATCCAATTTCAAAGAAACATGACAAACTATTTAAGGGTCTCAACCAACAGTAACTCATCCTATTTTGCGTTATAATATAAATAAGGCAATTTCAGGTTTTATTTAACAATCCTTCAACTGTAGTATTGGTGTACCATGAGAAACCAAAACTAACCAAACTATCAGAATAACATTACCTTAGGAAAAAAAAAATCAGAATAACATTACCCAAAGTATGTATCCAAATCTTAAAATTGATATGTAAATTCGCAAACAAACAGAATTTTAATATGAGAAATAGTAGAAGAATCAAGCTCGATTTCACCCAATTCGTCCAGCCGTAACAAGCCATACACTGTTTGGCTACCGAGAAACACAAATCATTTCCTCAGGAAGCAAACAGAAAACAAAGCACAACCGGAAAAGTTTATCTAAGTCTCAACAGCAATTCCAGAATTCACAGACAAACAAAGAGAGAATGGAGAGATGCGGATGGTGGAAATACCGTATAAAGCTGACGGCGACTCCAGGCCAAGGCACCAGAAGAGAGGCGGAAGGAAATCCTAGCGACAAAGTCAGCCGAGAGCGAAGCAGCGGCTGATTCGCAGAGAGCGGAAATGAGATGGACGACTTGTCGTGCGATGGGGTCGTCGTCGAAGGAAGAGAGACCATGAACGAGAGGCGAGACGAGGAAGTGAGGGTGGAAGGCCAGGAGAGAGCGGAGGACAGGGGGCTCGGAGGAGATGGCCTGAGAGAGCTGAGAGAGGGCGCAGGACACGTGGACGGTGGGCGATTGGGGGTTGGAGAAGCAGAGCAAGCAGATAGAGCCGCCTTGCTTGGTTCGGAGGAAGAGCGTGGATCTGTGGCCCTCTGAGCACGTTGTCGGAGACACTACGGAATTCGAAGCTTCTTCTTCTTCCTCATTTTCATGGTAGTCTCGGAGGAGCTCCTGTGACTGTGAGTACATTTAGCGAGCACGAATAGTGTTTGAATTTTGGCGCCAGAGAATACAGGAAAGGAAAGGAAGCAGATGACGGAGCCGCTTCCTTTATCTGCTTCTTGTTGACACGTGCACAGACTTTACTCCTGTGCTTTCACTAAAACGGCTCACAAAATTTGGAGAGCATTTTTACTCCTTCCTGTTTTTTTCTTTTTTTCTTTTTTTAATACAAACTATATTCTATTTTAAATTAATCTAAATTACGGATAAGGGATTCAAACTCGGTTGTGGAGTGGGAGCACATGTGTTCTAACCAACTTGGTTAACCCATGTCTGCTTTTACTTGTTCCTTTATTCATGCTAAAATTTGCACTTATATTGTTTTTTTTTTCAAAAAAATTTACGAAATTCTTGTTATGCACACCAAGAGTAATGAATATTTGAAAAAAATTTAGCTGTGAGGCTAAGATCATAGAACAAAATATGCGATATGAACTTTCAAAAATGAAAGAATTCACTTGAACTCACGCACACAGGTGTTTGAACCCCTACCCCTCTAAGCTCTAGAGCCACCTAACCACCACGCTAGTGGTCACTTTGGGATTAGTACCTATGGAATTCATATTTATAAGTCTTCCGAGCTGTTCCTCAAAATAGAAAATAATTACTTATTGTTCTATATTGTTGATCAAATATTTAATTACTTAATATAATTTATTTCTTTCCTAATTAATTCATTTAATGTTATTGATTATTTTATTATTCAATATAAGTACTTACATTACTAAGTTGTTATGCTTTAAATTTTAAGATAAATCATCAAGTGTCATATTTGCTTGGTGATTTATCAATTTGTCTTTCATCCATTTTGCATTCATTTGCAAGCTTTTGGTGCCTCATAAGGTTGAGTGCACAAAGAGCGTAGTGATTCATCCTCTAGTGAGTTTGAATCGATCGCGGCCATAATCAGATTCAACATAAGGAGAATGAGCAAAATTTCGGTGGCTTGAAGCACTTGTGACCAGTATTGCATTCAACATAAGGAATGTTGGAAGATCATCCTGCAAGAAGTTGAGTTACAAAGAAATTAGTAAATATAAGTATTTGTATACTTCTTGTGGTCTTCATTATGTAGTGGATTTAACTCAAATTGAGGAGTCCCATAGATTTTCTCCAGAAGTGGGGTTTTACTATGTAAAATATATCCTTGCATGTTGATCTTTTTTATTTTCGTGCATAGTAAGGATTGATACAGCTTATCAATCTTGTTGTTGTGATTTAATTTTATTTGTTCCTTATAATTTTTGACCAGCCTAGTAAGAGAATCATTAAATATACGTATATAACTTGGGAGATTCAATATTATACCCAATATATGAGCCCAAATTATAAAAAAAAACCATATATGAAATGGACTTTAGAAATACACCCAAAGCCCATTTACAACATAACAAAAAGGTTTTTAACTTCTTTTAAATTACAAAACTGCCATTGATTTCTTAAAACAAACACAACCCCAAAACCTCATAAAAAGACCCAAAACACTCAATAAGGCATCAAAGTAATTTAATAATCAAAATTAAATTCAATAGGGCCAGCTGTCATTTTTTGGGTTTTTTATGGGTTTGCTTATAGAAATTAAATGGTGTAGGGTTTATCTATAGTATTAGTGCTAAGAATGGGTATATGACTAAATATCTCATATAACTTTGGATTACAGTGTGTGGTACTCTAAGGCCCTGTTTGGTGGGCTGGACTGGACCAGACTTTTTCAATTAAAATGGATTATAATCCTAGCTGTTGTTTGGTGAGCCTAAATGTACTGTGGAACTGGTTAGGACTCATATTTTAAATAGGATACCAATCCAGCGTACGAGGGTTTTGTAAACCCCAGTGGAACCATGGGTTTCGAAGCCTCCGCCTTCGTCTCCGTCTTCTTTTCATCGTCTTTCTTCTCTTCTTCTATTCATCTTTGTCTCCGATGCTCCCAGGTTTAGAACGAAGCTTCTCTTCTCAGGCTTTGTGACTGAGCCTTGTCGACTATGCGCGTCAACTTCGCAGGCTTTGTGATTGAAATTGAAGCAAAAATCAAAAGAGAAGAATGGTACGAATCTATGCTCTCCCATATCTCCTCTCTCCTCTTCTTTCATCGCACACTTTCCAGATCTGAAACTCATTCACATCTTGGTTTCGTTTGTGTTTTTCTTCTTTTGAAAATGTTCAGTCAAACCTCTGATCATAAGAGAAAATCTGATCTTTTTGCTTGGTTGTTGGATGGGTTTTGCTTTTGAAGTAATGTTTTTGTTTTTTGCTCTGTTGATTTTCTTCGTAGCTTCATACTGTCGATTTTTTTCTTTTGTTTCAATTTAATTTTTTTTGTTTTGGGTCATCCTAATCACCAGTTTTGATTTTCTTCATAGCTTCATATCCATCCTAATCCCCATTTTTTGTTCTTTCCTTATTTGGTCTTCAGATTGTATTGTTGGGTTTCGATTCATAGTTCTATTGGGAATGGATTTCAAGTGAAGATCAAAATTTGAAGATCTGGTTCGAATCACTTTTACTAATTTCATATTGGTTTTCTTTGACTTTTGCTATTTTTGGATTTGGATTTGAAGAGTGAGTGGAGATTGGTGAAGACAGTGATACCAACAAAGGCAGTATATTTGAATGTATTTTTGTGAATTTTAGGACTATTTTTATGATATCTTCATGTGATTTCTTATTTTTAAATTTGTGTACATGTTGTTTTATTAAATTTAATTATTTATGATATTAAATAATTTTAATAAACATTAAAATAAATTTTGTTTGAAGTCCAATGCAGTGCAGTCCATACTTGTACCAAACAACGGACTGGACTTTAGTCCAGTGTAGTCTAGCCCAACTTAATGTACCAAACAAGTTATTAAAGTTTAACACAATCCAAGCCAAACCAGTCCAACACTTCAAGTCCAATCCAAACCAATCCGGTCTAGCCCATTGTAATGCTAATTAGGCTGGTATTATAAGATGATCGAAATATCACATCATGAGGATGTGTCTATGTTGGAAACAATTTGGTAGCTCAGCACATAATTAAGAAACATAAATGTGTTTTCTTTGTCTCTACCAAGCCTGAATTATGATGTTGGAAGTTGTTTGCTCTTGATAAATTCGTCGGTACACCACAACTTCCTGTAGATAGCATGTCAAAAACGCTATAGTAGGCTATACAATAGCATTATAGAAGGTGTTGTGTCAGCTAACGCTATAGTAGCCTCAAATATACAATAGCGCTTTTGACACACTACTGAAAGTTCATATTCCATAGCGTTTTAATAGCGAGAGGGACAGAGAGAGAGCCAGAGTGCAAGATAGCCAGAGAGTTAGAGCAAGAGAGTTAAGAGGGTTATCACGATATTGAAAATTTTCATACTCCCGCTCCAATTTTTAATGTCTTTTTTTGTTATAGCGTTTTCTCTCTTCTTTTTTGGGGCCAACTAGCGATGAACCCCCAATCTTTCATAGCACTTTGGTAAAAATGTTGTGGTGTAATGCTATCAAAAAACACGGGGCCATAAGCTGAAATTATGTCAAATTTTCCTTTACATCTTCTTTCATGCCTTATAAATATATTAAAAGGGATGGGAAAGGCAATGCCACATCTACCCTAGGCTTGCCTCCACCGATGTCGTTAACCGAAGGGAAGGTTAGGGAGCTTGCCTATTCCGTACGTCTCATGTGTTGACTAAGACCATGAGCAGGGACGGACCCAGGATTTTAAAATGGGGTGAACTAAATTTAGGTACTAAGTAGATAGAAAACTCAACAATATCATGTGATTTCATTGATAACAAAAAAAAAATATTACAGCAAGAACAATAAAATTAATTACAAATCCTATTTGATAATTCATAACTCATAAACTGAAACTGATGCCCCAATTGCAAATCCTAATTGATAATTCATAAGTGTCAATTGCAAATCCTAATTGATACTTCATAAACTCCAAAAAAATCCTCAAATTAAAGCATCAAGAAATTGAAAGAAGCTTACATGACGAATATAGGAACTTGGTTCACTTGAATTAAGTCTTGAAGGTGAGTGTAGCAGCAACAAGAGCGTTTTTTTTTCTCTACATGCGAGGGTAGGGTGTTGCTTCTTTTTTTAAATTTTATTTTATCTACGTGTTGTGTGTGAGTTATTTTCTCTTTTTTGTTTCTTTTGTTGTGTAGTGTGTGAGGTCCACCCCCGCCCCCCTCTCTTTTTATTGACTACGTGCTGTGCAAAGAGGAGAACTAGATGAGGTTAGGTTATTTAAATTGGGTGAGCTAGGATTTTATTTTTTTGGCTAGAAAAAAGAAGCCACCTGGGCTACAGCCCAGGTTTGCCAAACTAAAGATCCGTCCTTGGGTGAGCTAGGATTTTATTTTTTTGGCTAAAAAGAAGAAGCCACTTGGGCTATAGCCCAAGTTTGCCAAACTAAAGGTCCGTCCTTGATCATGAGAGACATGTCTTAATTGGTTTTATCTTTTTCTTGGTAATATAAACAAGTAAGTTCACATGACAATGTTGAGTGTCACTACAATTTAGTTAAAAAAAGGTATGTATTTTCAAGACATAAAAAGATTGTCACATGACAAGTTGGTCACATTCCATCTTTTAATTAGATTGTCACATAACAGGAACATCCTTATTGAAATTTTTCTCTGACATGCTACTATAAATATCCTCTTCGTGAACAATCAAATGTACGGAATACTTTAAGCTTTAAGCCTTAGTGTTTAGTTCCACAAAGTTACTAATTAACCAACCAAGTTTACTGACTTCATTGTCAGAGAATTCTTCCCCAATAACACACATGCCCCTTCAATTTGCTCATTTTGTAGGTTACTATCGTAGAGCAAAAGAGCTAAGATTTTGAATTCCTAACGATACTATTGTGAAAACTAATTAATTTTATTCTTTAAAAAAAGAATATGTTTAAGCTGTTTTATTTTACCATTGTACTCTCTTAAATAAGAGAATTTTCTGACAACGTCTCTAGCGAAGAGTGCTTAAACATAGCCAAACCCTAACTCATCTTGCCTCATAATACGGAGGGAAATTCAAAACGGATTTTAAAAAACAAAGATAACAGCTCTTAACCGCTTAAACTACAAGCCGCTTATATAATACTAAATAAAAGTAAAAAATCGAGTGAACATGAAGATTCAAAACAAACGAAAACAAAGAAGTATCTTGATTCACTAACATATTTTCATAGCAAGCGTTTTCTCTGAATTGCTTATAAACAACATGGATAAATTATTAACTAGGTTTAACATTATATGATGTAATATTTTTGGTTAAAATATGTGAAGACCAAGCAAAACTACCATTCACGAATCACACCCAATTCTATTTTCTTTTTGGGCTTTGGTCCTGATGCTGCCGCACTTTATAGATTCAATCATTTACAAAACAGTGACAAGACCCAATTAGGCCACAATCAATCACCCAATCGTATCTATCCCGAAGCATAATATTCCGCCTCGCGAAACCGACATCTCCAATTCCTCTATTCTATGTACACCCAAAAACGACGACGACGACGACATACGACATGAGAGCCCAAAGAACGACATTCATCATAATTCTCTCTGAGAAGTACTTCTCCAAAAGCCGGCTTCGTAAAAGCGGGCCCACATCTCCTTCTCCAGCAAATCCGCGCCCTCCGATTCCGCGTCGCTCTTCTTCTTATCGCCGTCGTCGTCGGCGTCTCTCTTGACGTCCACGTCATCTCTGTAGAGGACGCCGCCGGCAAGCCCGTTCGGCCTGGGCTGCAGCAGCCCCTTCTTCTGAGCCACGCGCCGCCGCTTCTTCTTGGTATGGGCCCAGGCCTTCCTGCACAGCCCCTTTGGGACCTTGTACACCGTCAGTATCAGCAGATTCATCACGCTGCAGGGACAGCAGCAGCACACCGCCGCACACTCGGCTGCCGCGCCGCCGGCGACTTCGCCCACTCGGTGCTTCTCGCGAGGTGACGGCCGAGTCAACGGCGGCGATTCAAACGAGGAATTCCGAGTCATCGGGGGTTAAAAAATACAAGTCGAGGAGGCTCGTTCTAGGAGGATTGGGAATGGAATTGGGTGAAATTAGGGTTCAATTGAGAAAATGGGGGACAAAGATTGGATTATGGGGCGGGGGAGATTGGGATTGTTTTGGATTCATTTTATTTCGTGGGGAAGATATTTTTCCCAGAAAGCTAGAGAACCCAAACCCAAAGTGAGAGAGAGGGAGGGCTACAAATGGGATATGGAGAGAGAGAGAGAGAGAGAGAGAGAGAGAGAGAGAGAGAGGGGAGGGCGAAACGGACGGGATAAGAGGGAGCGAATCTTTCGGCAGAAAAATCGGACGACGGTGTGAGAGATTATATATAGTTTTGTTTGGGAAGACGAAGAAGAAAACTGAAAGGGGGCGTGGGAAATACGTGGCAGCCAGCAGAATCGCTCCACGTGGACACGTTGAGAGGGAATGAAAGTGAAATATGAGAGATATTTTTTAGGAAGGAATTTTTATTTCTGGCAGGAAATGAACTGAAAAATAGAATTATGGTTTGGGCTTTTCTAGAAATTTCTCCACCCCAACGTGATTGCAGTATATATGGTTGATGTTCATGGCCTGGTTGTTTGATCGATTTAAGCATGTCAAATTATTTGATCAACAAATTTAAGTCTAATCCTTTATCGAATGATCAGCATAACTTTTTTTTTTTTTTATAAAAAAGAATAATATTGATAATCCTTATAATTGTCATACTATAAAATATCATTTTCTTAGAGCCAGTTTGGTATTACTGTGCTGTGAAAATAATCGATGTTAGATTTGATGTGAAAGAAAGCAATTTGGCGTTTGGTAAATTTTTTGTTAAAAGTGTTGTTAATATTAATTCCAGCATAATTAGAAAATGATTCCTGCATAATCGTTAAACCTAGCGTTTCTTCGAAACTGATTCATGTATAATCAAAAAATGAAAGCACCTCATTAACTGCTTTCCCTTATAGCTTTCTCTCACAGCTATTTTTAACAAGAAGTGATTTTCTCATAGTTTACCAAATGGGCTGGGCTTCAAAAATTCTTTTAAAAATCACTTATTACCTCAAATAAGCAATGTCAAACGGACACTTTAGTGTTTAATAAAAATGAAGCGTTATCAATTTGGCATCTCAACTACGGTATTGTGCATCAATGTGTTCTTGCCATTAGATTTGTCTACCTTTCTATCAAACATCGTCACAAGACAAGCACATTACTAATTGTTTGGGGTAGGGATGGCAAAAATCCCCATGGGGGCGGGTCCCCGTCGGGTCGCCGACCTTAACGGGGGGAGATTTCGGGGCCAAACGGGTATCGGGTACGGGGATCCCCGAACTTAAAAAATCCCTGACGGGTATGGGAAGGGGATGGTATTGGCGTCCCCATCCCTGAACCCGACTCGAAAATATATATGTTTATATTTAAATAAATAAATACATAATTATAATATTTATGTTTACTACTAAATTAACTTCCCTCTCCTAATTCTTCCTAATCTTATCTGGATTTTCATATTGATGTGATTTTGAATAGCTGATTTGAACTTTATAGTTAATTTGAATAGGTTGAATGATAATTTAATATGAAACTTAATGTTAAAATGTATGATAATTATTTTTTATGCAAAAAAAATCGGGAATTCAGGGCGGGTATGGGGGATAGTCCCCCGATGGGGACGGGGATGGGGATTCCCCGAAACCTATTAAACGGGGATTGGTTCGGGGATGGGGGCGGGAATGGAGAGCGGGGACAGGGATGGTATTGTCATACCCGGCTCCTACCCGGCCCATTGCCATGCCTAGTTTGGGGACTTTCTTGTCAAACGAAGACCCATAAACCTTTTTCACCCTTTCCACACTCAAATTACGAATCTAGTTAAATCGTATGAAAGACAGCTTGGGAAAATAATTATTGTTGAAAAACTAAGAAGATGAGAAGAAAAAAAGACGAGAAGAAAAAGCAACAATAATGAATGGATGTCTAGACCATTGGTTGAGCTGTCAATCAAAATGAAAGAGTTTGGCGGGCGTCCACATCACTGGACTTGGCAGCTCAAATAATTATAAATAAATAAAATAAAAACGTGAGGCCAACTAAACGTGCAGAGTTTTGGATGAAATAAAAATTGAAGGAAAAAACCAAAACCAAAACGTGTATAAAGGTGAGAACAGAAGAGAACAGGAGAGGTGGCCTGCAATGGACATGCAGCAGCAGCAGCAGTAGCAGCAGCAGGCAATCTTATCCATTTGTTAATAATGTGAACATAATATTTTGCCCGCGACAGAATTCTGTCTTCAAACTATTACAGATTTGCATAACATTTGGACCTTTTTTTTTTTTTTTTTTTTTACTTCTTCTTTTTTTCATAAAGCCTTTGGAGTAGTTGAGCTGTAGCTTTCAGGTTGATGTGATTGTGAAATGAAATGTAAAATATAATGGTGGTCAATTTTCCGGGAGGAATTTTTCTGGCCCTAGCTACTTAGTGGATCGCATTTGTGTATATGAGTCCAGCCAATTACGCATACACAATAATTAAAATCTTGTAGACCTTCTAGTTATTGTAACCCCCAAAGTTAAAATGGCCCATTTTTATCCCTTGATCGAGGTTTGGTGATCCACTTTGCCCCCTACCGTCAACTCCATTCAAATTTGATTAAATCTGATGACATGGCATGAGTGTTTTTATAATTTTGTATATATGGATCATTACTCACTAATTAAGTGGGTGACATGACAAGTGGAGCCCACTTCTACATAAATAAAAATATAATTAAATAATTTTAATTAAAAATTAAAATAAAATTTAAAAAATACCCCTGCCACGTCATCAAAGTTAATAGAGTTTTGGATGGAGTTGACAGCAGGGGGCAAAGTGGGTCACCAAACCTCGGTAAAGGGATGAAAGTGGGCCATTTTAAGTTTGGGGGTGTAAAGTGAGATTTGACCAAAGTTTCAGGGAGCATTAGTGTAATTAAACCTTTTTTTTATTGAGATGGGCGATAACATACTAAACTTGCACATTACACAGATGCTAGGATTCGAACTAAGGACCTTTCTTAGAGGAACAATTACTCCAACCACTATAAAATATTGAGTCATTTGCAAAGGTGAGTCATTCAAGACTTTAACTCTTTTCTCTTTTTTTTGGGTCAAAGTTCAATACTTAACTTGAGGGTCTCATAATTTGGACTACAAAACTTTTAGGTATTTTACAAGGGAAAAAAAGAGAAAAAAATGTTAAATTTTTTGGGTCAAAGTTCAATACTTAACTTGAGGGTCTCATAATCTGGACTATAAAACTTTTAGGTATTTTACAAGGGAAAAGGAGAAAAAAATGTTAAGTTGATGACGTGACAAATAGGAGACCCACTTTTGTGCTTGCATTCAAATAATCATGAGATGCACCAAAGAGGGATCCTAATTTCTTCTGGTAAAGGAGAGTTTTTAGCATAATTTATTGGGTATTGATGGAGATGGCGAACTCCTCACAATGTTATATTTTTTGCCTTCTCCATTTTGAAAGACAGAATACAGAGAATAATCAGAACACATCAAACACTTCAGACGCTCTGGGATTAGATTACTTATTATTACCATAATTTTACAGAAAGTAGTGCAAATCAATTCCATAATGGATCCCTTTTGCGAGATTCCAATTATGCAAAAGCAAATGCAAGCCTCAAAGGTCTCAACAAATCAAATAATGCTACGACTAGTGACGACGTACGTGCAAAAAGAGATCATGGGACTATCTTTACCCATTGAAGAAGAACCCCTCCTCCCTCCCCTCCCATTTTCTTCCTTTCCTCAACGATAAATAACCGTTACACAGCACCTCTCCTGAGCATTCAGGGAGACATTGGCTTTTGGAAGTGTCACTTAGCTAGAGGTTGGACTCCGAATGCTTCTTTCATAATTCAGGAACAAAATTACACTCTAACCACCGATGTAGCCCAAACGATGAAGCACTACAGCTAAAATGAGCATGCATATTGCCAAAGCCAAACCAGCTCTCCCTAGCAGCCAATTCTTTGTCTTCCTTGCACCTTCCAATCCTCTTTGAATCCTATCTGCCCATTTCATCTGCAACAACAAGTTACAGAAAAAGAAAAATTAAATAAAATTCATCTTTGCAACTCAGAAAGAAAAGATGCACTAATATCAGAAAAATGAGAATAAATCCTCTCCATAATGGCCCAATAGCTAAGAACACTCTTTAATTTTGATAGTTTACAGGTCTGAACAACTGGTCCTACTTTTTCAGGCTCATGGCATAGGAAAGTGAACAACAAACTAAAGCTTCACTTGGCTGCATGACAGTAGTGTCTAAAACTATGGAATCATATGTTTCCATGACAAAGCACTCAATAGCACAATAATATTGACTCAACTGAATCCTAAACTAAGATGTCTGTTTTTTAAATCAAAAATAAAAAGAGAGGGGAAACATTGATAATCTGATTCACAACTATGTCAATAAAACTTCATGTATCTTAATAATTGAATATCTACATTATTAAAACATAACAAATCCTTCACATTATGATGAAAAAACAAAAGAAACCTTTTCTAATTTAGTAACATCACGTAACAAAAATTTACATATTTTAAAATTGGTTAGATATCCAGACTTGTATGATAAGTATTAACAAAGCATGGAACAATGCACTGACAATCAAAGCCATTAAATAGAGTAGGAAGTTACCATTCTGTCCAAGTCCTGTGGCGACAAAGAAGACATTGCTTGCTGAGCTTTTGCGGCATCTTCCCGAGAAAGCTTGAAACCAAATTGCTCGCCCATGTTTGCCATCATGTCTGGGCTCATATTTTTAATCATGGATGAGAACATCTGCGGGAGAAAACAACCAAACTTAAAAAGTGGTATACACGATCATGCAAGATTTAATTGTTCTACCAAAAAACACATCAACCCGTTATCCTTCAAAAGCTTGAGGTTCAAACCCTTATGATAGCGACATTAGTATGATTTCATATGTAAATAAAGGAAAAAGTCTCAAATTCTTAGCGTACAAACCTGTTGCATTGCAGGATCCTTCATTTGGTTTCTCATTTGTTCTTGCATATCAACAGCAGAGGCAGGGAAGCTTGATTGAGGAGCACTTCCCAGATTCGGAAACATTCCATGGGAGCTAGTTTCACCTACATCATGAGTTGCATTTACTGCAGAGTTTTCATGGCTTTCTGAATAATTTGATGAACTTCTTCTGTTAGCCCCAACAGATGCTGGTGTTGTAGAAGAGTCTTTCCCTTTAAAAGAAGATGCTACTTCAAACATTTTCTGAAGCTCCTCCGGCGGCATTTTACTCATCATATCAGATGCAGTTTTAAGCATATCCGGAGACACATTCGGAGTCACATTCGGAGTTACTGAATTGTTGATATTAGAACTGGAACCTCCCTTTAGAAAAGGATTATCCCCCTGAAATGAGGAAGCCAATTCAAGCATTTTCTGTAGTTCTTCAGGAGACATTTTGCTAATCATGTTTGAGGCGGTCTTAACCATGTCAGCAGGAACCTCTTCGGAATTTCCAGGATTCAATGCAGCCAGAGTGTTAGGATCAGCATTTGAAATGAAATTTTGGAATGATCTGTAAACCATACAGACAAACAATTATAATGTCATATGGACGCATATAAGCTGCATATATATATATATATATATATTTAAAAGCTGCATGAGTAGAACGTGGTAACTTCTATTCAAAATAAACAATTGAACTTATCAATATTATAATTTCTAGTGACAAGCTGTTTGGAACTTTATATCAGTTCTCAGAGTCAAAGCAACAGAGAGTTCTGCTTTTATCCGATTTCCATTGTTTATGGCTTTCATATTGCTGAATAACTGCTTAATATTAGTCATTCAGATTGAATTGAAATACCATATTCGGCCAAATGTATCCCAACTTCAATCCACCCTCATCTCTCCTAAATGTGCATGAGCACATATGCGCACATGGCCACACTCAAAATTCAGAATGTTTATAAACATCTGTGGCATATGAAAATAATGCACATGAAAATGTGGCTTATGTAATGCACATGAAAATGTGTCGCATTTGACTGCCACTAGATTCACACATTACGCACTTCCACCGCATTGCTCAATATGACCTATCCCTTATAACAACAACTTTTGAACTAAAGTTGCACAGTTTTGTAACTCACAAGACTTCCTAAAGTTCCAATTTAAGTTTCTTAAACTTCCGCAAATAAGAAACTTTAAAAGAATGACAAGATGATTAAATCAAACTGGTAAAAGAAAGTGGATTAGTTTTATATATCAAATGCTCCAAACTCAACAGTTTTTTTAAAATTATCATGTATCTTAAACACCATCAATCATAATCAGAACGTGCAGTTTGTTCACAAACAAAACAAACCTGATAGCTTCTGGGTTATTTTTTAAAGCCTCCAAGTGCTCTGAATTGGTTGGCAGAATCTCAGGCTTAGTTGCAATCCGAGTCTTAGAAATGTCATTACTTTCCTTTGGTTGTGCCGGAGAATGGTTTGTAGATGAGCTTTTATGGTTAGCAGATGGCACAGTCTCAACTTCTTCAGTTATTTCTTCAATTACTAATCCTATCAAATAATCAAAATTCAATATCCTAACAAAGATTTGAAATCTGAAACTTATATGATATGGGCCCCATGCATCTAAGTTAAGAATTTAGGAGAAAAGTAGGAGGAAAAAAAAGAGTACCTCTTCGTGTAGACTGAACTCCCTCTTCACCCAATCTTTCCTCAGTATCTCTGTGACAACAATAAATGTTACTTACAATTTCAAAACAGTCTCTTTTTCTAGCCTAGCATTTGAAAAAAAATTAGGAACAAAAAGGCTATGTCTCACTGCTCAAACAGTCATATAATTGAGTGTTAATTATGACACATATAGCATTCATATATACAACATATGTGAATACCAGCAACATAATGATCCTCACTGTGATCTAGATATGAACAAAAAGAAAAAGGGCTGTACCTTAAAACATCTGCAATAGTTTCGTCATCAGGGGAAACTTTATGTGCCTTGCTCAGATCAGAGACAGCATCCTAAGTTATGCAACAAAGACCATCAGGTAAAGGAAACAGCTATCCGAAAATTAAGGAAACCAAATAGGCTACAAAAGATGCTTCAGAATTCTCTGCGAACAAAACATATATGTATGTTTATTAATAATACTCACTTCTAATAGACCCATTTCTTTATATGCTTGACCTCTCCGGTAAAGAGCTTTGACATTGTTTGCATCATAAGCCAAAACCTGAAGTGAAAAAGTACATGATTTTAGATCAAATTAGGAGCTTGCAAGCAAGACGAACAATGAAGATGTGTCTGTGTGCATGCGTCCACATATACCTCAGAACCTTCCTTTATGCATTCATCATACTGCTTTGTTTTCAAGTAACAAGACATTAAGTTGAGTGAGCATGCCATCAGAAGCGATCTGCCTTTAGATGATGGAAGACCATTCAGGTTTTTTTTTGCCTAGGATTTTACACACAAATATTTAAAACCAGTTAGAGGGCTGACTCTGCACTTTTAAGGAAAAAGAACCAAAAAATAAAAACAAAAAACAAAAAAATATTATAATAGTTGCACTTACAAGCAAGTATTTCTGCAAGGCGTCATTGAACTTGCCCTGGCTATGAAGTGCATTTCCCTGCAAAAGTTATACATAATACAAAAAAGAAATTAGATGCCAAGACATTGTTAAAACGTATGAAGAAACAATGTCCAACTTTAAACGATACTTTTTCTTTAATCCTTTCTTAAGCATTATAAAACAATTCTATAGGGTAGGGAATCAGGAAAGGAGCCAGATATCTAGACTTTCAAACCCAATCCTAACACAGTCCAATCATCAGCCTATCTTTCCTAGCCCTAACCCGGCCCATACCACGCTTGTATGCATGGATTTGGATTTGGATTTGGATCAGAGAGAATCAGAAAAAACTTGGGTGTGACCGTTACACAGCCCTGTGGGGTGACTAATTCACGTGTAATAAAATGAGTAGCTGATAGGGTTGATATTTTAGGAATCATAGGGTATAGTATAAAATACATACACAAGTCATAACATGAGTGCATTGTTGACATGTATATAATTAAAAATTTATTACAGAACATGTCAGCTTCAGGTTGGCTTGGGCCTGGGATACCTTAGACCTAGCCCAACCCGATTTCAGGTCGGAAATTTTTCAACTTTAACCCTAAACCTTGTCAATCCCTAAGCCCAACTTGTCCATTATCAGGGTAAAGTTTGGGTTGAGCTTGGGTCAACTTTCCCAAGTGACAATCTTAATTCTATATTTCACAGAAGTTGTGTTTTCACTCTATCAGTTCAATTATTTTGTTCTCTCTTATTTTCAGTCTTGCGCTTTCTACTACATTACATTCTTGTGGTGTCAATGCATCACATTCTTTTATTTCAAAAAATCTAACTCCAGGAAGAAAAAATTATTGCAAAAAATTACCACTTTCTTTTATGTGAAATGTGATACAAGTTTATCACTCATGACTCATGAAGGATGTATCATTCTGCTATCGTGATCATGATTTACCTCAAATGATCAAAATAAGAAATCTAATCCAAAGGAAATAGAAATGAATCTTAACACTTGGAGAATCAGGTTGCACTAAGAAAGCCAAGAATCATTTGATCAGGTTAAAAAATAAAAACAAAGTGGAATGAGTCTTAATATATTCTGTCCAAAATCCTCTAATGATAAGAATTATAGACCCAATAATATCTAAGTAGCCACCACAAGAGTGAGGAGAGGTTTTGAATCCTACCACGCGAGGGATGCCCTGCGACCCGGACTTCTAGAGATGAGGTCTTTTCGCAGGCAAAGGTACAATCGGTGGGAAAACATATTAGAATCTAGTATTTGATGAGGAACACTGAAAATTCAGTATATCAAGACGGAGAAGTAGCCACAAGTAGAAAATAAAATCTGGAGACGTACTTATTCATGGATAGCTTTTTAAAAGAAAAGGTTCTAGTTTGATCCACTGGCAGACAAAGAATAACACAGACAGAGGAGATGCGTATCAGATTGTGACTCTTCCCAGCTTGTCATGATTAGGTTGGTGTTCTGCGTGCCTGCTGAAGACCTTTAACAAAAGTTACTTAGTGCTTTATAATAAAAAGTATGTTTGGAAGGTTTCGGTCTAGTTGGATTCAAATCCTGTTCCCTTGACGTGAAGGTTCGCTCATGTGCGGCTTGGTCTCAATCAGAAGTAAGGTAAAGTAGTATGATGCAACAAACTTTATCTAGTGCATTACAGCCCATTTTTTGGGAATACCAAACTTCAATTACACTAATGTCGGATCTTGGGCGGTCAGTACTTGGGCACAATTTTCATCCTATGTGAGATTAACTATTCAATCATAGTTCTCTAACCATAGCAAAGGTGTTCAATCCACGAAGAAATCATAAGGAAAAAATAAACATCGTCGATTAACGGTTGATCTTAAGATGACTACTACATACCTGATTCTTCAGCATCTGGGCTGCATTCAATTCGTAAGAGGCCTGGGCATCAACACGGGCACGGATAGCTGCTATCTCTTCAGGCGATGCACTAGCCATCCTCTCACCAATCTCAGCCATCTCTTCCGGACGGGTCTGCTTCAACTGCTCTGCAGCCTGTTTCAAGTCTTCAGGCCTCATGTTCTTCATGCCCTCGGAGGCCATCCTCATCAATTCTGGATTAGCCATCATCTGCAATGCAACTCAAACATAAAAATCAACCATTACAAACTAAACCACTAAATAAATACGTTAAAAATTCAACTCAAAACTAAAACCATGAACACAATCACATAAAATTGAAAATTAAACCCTACGATTGGGAAAAAGAACAAATTGAAAAATAGAAAGTCGAAATTGACCTGCTGCTGGATCTTCGCCAACTCGGCGGGTGACATGCGGCTCATCTGCTCCTGAGCGAGTCTCATCAACTCAGGATCCATCATATTCATTCCGTTAAACATTTTTCTCTATCTGAATCTCGTTCTCTTTCCTGACAATAAATTAAGGGAAATACGGTTCTGATCCGCGAGAATTTGATGAGAAAATTGGGGAGAATTGGAGAATTTTGTGGAGAAAAAAGTAGGATTTTGGAGAGTGAATTTGGGGAATTCTTGGAATTTTATAGTAAGAGGAAGAGAACAAAATAAGGGTCGTGAAGAAGCAGGTCAGAAGAACTGAGGTCGCCCACCAAACCTGAAAAGCTTCAAATTAATAGAGAAAGGTCGTCTCTTCTTCTTCTTCTTCTTCTATTCCACTACTTGTTTCTTTCTTTCTTCTAAATCTAGTTGGAATTGGAAAACGAAGTCTCAGAAAGAGTTAGAATATTCGCGTGGATGACCACAATTACGTTAGTGCCCCAACTTTTGATTTTATTTTCTCTATAGACCTCACTTTAAATCCCTGTTGGTGGTTTTTTTTTTGTTTATGTTTTTTTTGGGGTCGAATCCCCGTTGGTGGTCTGGTGTGCGTCATCTGGCACGTTGAAAAAGTTTGGCGTGACGTGATAAGCCTGAGATTTAGGTTTTAAATAAGTCTGCCTATTGCATTTAGAATAAATTATTATTTGTATAAAATATATGTACGTGTACTTGATTTTGCCTCCAACAATCATCCAAAGGCTAACAAGTTGACACATGTATTTAAAAATAAAAATGAAAACCTAAACAAGAAGTTTGTGTTCTCTTTGGCATTTCTTCCGGATTAAGTTTTCTTCACCTGAATTTTCAAATTAGGTTCAATTTCTGGATTCTTAGATCAATTTCTTTTCTTCACTGAGGGTTTTTTTTTTTTTAATTCTATGACAACATAAGCTTTCAAGTAATAAAGAATAATAAAATAGGGAGACCAACGAATTCACGTTGTTCGGCGGTATGCCTATGTCCACGAGGCATCAATATAAATTCTTTCAACACTCTTTGCTTTCAATTCTCTCCGTCTCTTAGTATACAATTTCCACTTACATTTCAAATTCCAAACAACATTAGCATCTTTTAGGTAAGTCTTATTTCGTCATTTATTTTTGGTTTCTTTGAACACTTTGTTATAGTTAAATGATTGTCATAGAAATAACTTGATACGAGTCAAGCAACCTCTAAGTTCTATCATGTGACTCTGAGTTATGCAGTTTAATGTTCAAGCTGAAAAAATAGGAAAAAGAATGAAGAGAAAAAGTCATTTTTCTTTGCACAAATGGCATACAAGTTTAGGAAATCAAATTTCATGTTTGGATAATTATGAAAACGATATAATTATTATAGGAAAAAATGGAGAAAGCCATATGAGAAAAGTGAAGGGTGAGGAATCTAACCCAGAGGGGAGATGGATAAGTGATACGATGCAAAATATGAGATTTTAATTTAACATTTCTTAAAATGCATAAAGTACACCAATGGTTTGAAAAAGTCAAAATTGGCTTTTTCCTAAGGTTTAAGGAATAAGGAGATTTCTCACACACACACACAACTATGATGTTGTGGGAATTCAAACCTAAGACCTCAGATCTGCAAGTCAAGGCCCTTTTCCACTAGGCTAGACTCTTTTGGTATAGTTTTATTCAATAAAGGGAAGAAAAGAAAGAAAATTTGAAAATAAGAAACACTAGCATTCCAAACTAACCTTAACTCTTAAATTAAATAACCTTAACCTAATGCCAATTTGTATGCTCTAGCAAATATAGATTACAATAAATGTTGCTTCATGGCAAATGGAGTCAGCAGCACGATGAGGAACTTCACACTCCAGACCATCCATATTAATGTATGAGATCCAATTAATTTTGTGACAATGATTTCTATTTAACATGGCAAAAGAAACAAAACAATTATTGATTTAAAGCAGTAAACACTGTTTTGCTAATCCAAAACAGAAGAGAAAAGTGATTGCTAATTACAAGTGTAACCCAGTAGACAGTTGATTAAGGACTTCAACTGACATTTGAATTTAGATAGCTCTCACCTAACAATGACTTTGCCTCCACAACATATTTCCTGACACTTTGAAGCTCTTCCTCCATCTTTTCTGATAACAAACATGAACCAGACCTTGTGTCCAACAACTGCATTGTCTTCGCAGCGGCTAAAGCCCTTGCCGTGCGCAGCTCTTCCAACATTCTTAACTCAATCTGCAATTCTTCCTCCACAATCTTTGACTCGGCCTCCTTCAAAACCAACTCAAACACATGCTGCTGGTACTCAACAACCAGACTTTCAGCTTCAGCCTTCCCATTATCTTTTACTTCCAACAGCATCTCCTTGTCCTGAATTACATTCTGAAGGGCAAGTTCCATCTCTTCCGCAGACTTGATGCCTTTCTGTATCTCCGCCTGAACAGCTAGCATCTCCTTATCTACCTTCCCAGACTTCACGTTCAAATCCTCAAGTTCCCTTCTCATGACTCCAAGTTTTTCTCGAGATGTCTTCATCTCCGCCTGCAGTTTAGTTTTCATTTCTGCAGACTTCAGTAACTCGGTAGCTTTACCTCCCACCAAATGCCAATTTTGTTGTGAGGGGTCTAACTTCTCAACATTATCTATGGCAAATAGAACCTGTTCATTCTCTTGTTTTCGATTTTCTTCCTCCAGTTTTGACTTCAAGCATGCCAGACTGATCTTTAGTTCTGCTTCAGATCCTTGCATTTCCCGCTGAGCTGCAGCTATTTCATCCTTCTGTGCTTGTAAGCAGCCCAATTGCCCTTTCTTTTGTTCCAGATAAGATGATGAAGCAGCTACCCTTGCTCTTGCCCGAGCTTCTCGTTGCTCAAAGTAAACTACAGATGAAGAAAAGCTAGATAGGGAGTATTTGAGAGCTGATAACTTTTTGTCAATTCGAGCGATGTTTTCTTTCACTTTTGAAGTGAGGAGTTCACATGATTCAAAAAGCTGCTGCTTGGCCTGAATTTCAGCTTCCAATGCTTCAATTTCTCCTGAGAGTTTGCCAACCTCTAATATTACTTTCTCAAGGGAACCAAATATGGTAACTGTTTTTGCAGAATCTAAAAGTTGTTCATCTGCTGTTTCCAGTTTCTTTCTGACCAAACTTAGCGCTTCTAAAAGCTTTACTGCAGTGAGATCTGATGTCTCCAGTTCCATGTCAGACTGAGTTCCAGCATCAACCTCATTTCCTGAATTTGCTTCAGTATTAACAGTACATAGACCAGCTCTATCAACCAAAATTCTTGAGCCACCACTTTCGTCAGTATCCGGGTTCACTTCATCAGATGTATGACTGAGCCCACCTCGCACATTTGATCCAGAGAAACCCGATTCCTCCATTGAGACTGCCCCTTGACATAAAGTAGGTTTCTCAAACTGACGGCTTTCTCCTCCATCAGAACCAGGAAGACCATTTTCGCCAATACAATTCTTTTCCTCCAGAGACATAGGAGAAGCACCTCCATCAACTTCAACAAGCTTCTCTGGGGAATCAAATTCTCCCTTCACTGTAACACTTTTCTGACCACCGGAAGCAAGCACTCTTTTAAGTTCATCCCTCTCCTGCATGGCTCCTTCATACAAACCCATTAGTTTTTCATTTTCTTCATGCATTTCCACAAGTTGATTCTCTAAATTCTCAACCACTTTATTCATCTCAGCCTCCTTTTCTTTGGAAAGGTCAATAAAACCACCACCATTACTGTGAGTTTCAGTGCCATCATGAGCACATTCAAATTTATTAATATTTCTGTAAGTGCTGTCTGAAGTGGCCCCTTCATATAACTCAATGAGTTTATTGTTATCTTCAATCAAAACCTTGAGCTTCATACGCAGTCCATCATTCTCTTTGGACAGGATTATTGCTGTCTCATGAGCCTCGGCTTCTCTTTCACTTGCAGCAGCAATGGCATCAACCATTGTTTTCAGCTCCATCTGATCACTAAAACTCATAATTGGCACATCAGCCGACAAAGAAGGAAGCTCAAGTTGATGTGTGTCTTCTTTCATGGCTCTAGAAGATCTTTCTTCTTCAAGTTTTGTCATCAAATCATTGATATTCCTGCAGAGTTGGTAAGTAAAATTAAGATACTTGTTATAAAGTAGAAACCTAAATCTCATTATATCAAATAAAATTAAAAATTAAAAACTAAAAACAATAAGAAATGAAGAGCAAAAATTGTAACAGAACAGAAAAAAATGCACACAATATGAGATCTATACTCCTCAAAAGATGAAGAATAAAAACCCTCGGTAGCCGCAGTCCCCTCCAGTTATAAAATATGACAGGCAAATGAATTTAACCATATATATATATACACCATATTGAACTTCACAGTTCTATTGCGTTGAGATTTTAAAAAATCGAAGATAGCAGTTGAAACCATCGAATGCTTACCTTTCCAAAGCTTCTTTCTCTTCAAGGCAGAGGTCTAGTTTCTTCTGGAGTGTGTCCATTTCGGATTGGTTTTGAATGGCCTGTCATGAGCAAGTTAACATCAAATATGAAAACCACTTCTATCGAGGGAAATAAAGCTCCACTAGACGAAAAACTTTTTACATGTTTTACCTGCATACGGAGAAATTCATTCTCCTCCTTAATTGAAGACTGCCAAGGTGATGCTTGTTCCTGTATCACATAGTGAAAGGGGAAAAAATGAAATGAGAAAAAGCAACAAACATAAAAAAGACAAGCAGATAGGGTATAAACATGGCGTAAACTTGAAATCAAACACTTGTAATAATCAATCACTCAAGCACTTGCAATCTAAAAAATCCGAGAATTGTTGATAACAACCTAGTCCTTAATTTTCCGATAAAAGATAGACCTGAAAATGATGCCTAAGGGCCGTCATATGCAATGACGAAGAAGAGGAATCAAATTTAAAATGCATGCCTGAAGCTCAGAAAACATGATCAAAATAATGAATTTTTTAATTAAAAATAATAATTCACAAGTATATGTGTGGTTTAAATTTGATATGCATGTCTCAAGTTTACAAACCACTTGCAGTTTTAAAGCAACACTCAAGTGTGAGAATTTTCAGTATGGCACAGTTGATGATAAGAGATAAGAAAATTATGAAACAAATAGTGAACCTGCAGCTCACCTGATTAGAGATAAGAAAATTATCATCATTCTGAACTTCCATCGGCACATTCGAATTCGAAAGCTCTGATTCATGCATGAGTTTCCAATCAAGAGCGTCTAATAACTGCGTGTCAGTCACAAGAAATATTCTGATTAGTAGAAATGGAAAAAGGAGTAATGAAAACAATATTGTATTATTCTATTTCTTTACCTTGTTTTGTAACGCCATTATCTGTTCATTCATTATCTCTCGTTCACCTTCCTCATAAAAGGACTTCAACCTGTGGTATAAGATGTCAATAAGCAATAGCAATATTAAATCTCAGATTTCCGGTAAATTTTGGAGAGAAACAAAATATAAATAAAATAAAAACCTATAAATCAGTATAGCGTTTAAATGTGAAAAAAGTTTTTTTGTTTTAAAGAAATGGATGATGGAAATGAATGAGTGTTTCTGAAAGTGGTGGACCCAGGATTTTACCTAAGAGGGGAATACAAAATAAAACACAGCAAACAAGTACAAAATTCTTGACTTTGAATATTAATAACATTGAAGTGAGCAAAAAGTATAAACTGTCTTCACATAATTTACACGAATCTCTGAAAATATATTGTTACAAGGAAAGAGCTTGAACGAACCTTTATATATTTTATACTCTTTAACCAGTGCATGAACTCAAGTAAGCAAAAAGCCAATAAGAAGATAAATTTTGTATTTATGATTTCATCAATTTGTTTTATTAGTATACTATTTTTTTAATAATTGGCCACTCCATGCCATTTGTATTCTTTAATTGAAGTTGGTCACAAACTCATAGTTAGAGACGATGAAAGTGGCGGTGGGTGGGCTTTGAAACTTTGCTTAGCTAGAACACTAGTTAGTCGATATATATGAAGGAAACAGATAATAAGTGAGGGTGACGGCCCCTTGAAAACAGTGTATCATTATTAGTTCCTCAACCGTATGACTTTCACTAGCTGAAAGAATTCTGTTTGTGATAAAAGAGGACTCAACTAGCACAAGAACAAATACATACCTTCTTATTTCCTCTTTTAGCCGCAAATTTTCCATAGCAAACCTCGTTACTTCTTGGTTACGATCAACCTGGGCACGTAGGACCTCAATTTCCTTTAAATGTTCCTCCTTTTCCTTTAGTAAGTGGGTTTCAGCTGAAATCTTTCCACAGGCAACCGCTTCCAACCTTTTTATTCCAGCTTCTCGAAATCGTAGTCTCATCTTCAGGCCTTGTATTTCATCCTCTCTTTGTTTGGCCTAGTTCACAGCAAAGATTTATGTCCAAAAATAATTTTCAAATCATTTAATAACTGAAGAAAATTAAAATTGATTTAAATGTCCAAAACTAAACAAATCTTATAACAGAACGGCATGACCATACAAGCCATATCCAAAATAAGTTTTTGACGTGGAATTTTTTGTCAAATAACCAAGGAAATCTGCAAGACATACTCTGAATGTAGGACTAATCAATCATTAAAAGATAACAAGAAAGACAATATTTGCTACATACCAGCTGCAAAGCTGCCTGGCTTTCAGCAGCCAATGCCTGCAATGCAATGTCTTTGTCCTTTTCCCTCCTGAAAGCCCCAACAAGGGCAACTTCATAGTCTTTTTTCTGAGAGAGCAATAAATTTAATTACTAACCAGAAATTTCAGAACAACATTGATGCAGAATAAATTAGGGCTATTTTCATAGTAGGAGTTGGAGTAGATCATAAATAATTTTGACTCAACAAGTAGGAAAGAATGGTGCACAGCATACCTGAGATGTCCTCTTGCTGGAAGTAAATGGACTAAATGATCCATTAGGTCCATCCCACTTGAAAGATCCTGGAGATCCTGGAAAGCTACCAGCTAATGTATCATTGTCCTGATTTCCAGTTCCTCCATTGACTAGTCCTCGTAAGTGGGATACTTCTTTCTGAAAATAAAATAACGGTACGCATAAGACAGAATATAAGTCACTAGAAAGCTATAAAATGTTCACTGTTTAGACTTAGAAAGTGCTCATCTAGTAGATGACATTAAATCAGTCACAATTACCGTATGAAGCAACAGAAAAAGGGTACCAATTAGTTTGTCTAAGCCGAACCTAAAAAGTGGAATCCCTGGGGTGTATTCTAAAGTAAATTTTTTCATTACCTTATTCAAAATCAGCATTCACTATAAACTCAACAAAAAGTACCTTGGTAGTAAAATAACAAACACGGATAGCAGAAGTCAACATAAGTTCGTAGTAATTAGACCATGGTTCTCAGTAGTTTTATGCTGACTCCTAATAGGTGTTTGGCAAGAAATCTATAATGACTAAATCAGTGCATAATCTTCCCAGAAAGATCTTTTGGTAGAAATGAGGCCAAAGGGTGGGGAAGATTTGAACTCTAGCCTTGGGGTAAATGCTCACCACCATTAAATCTATAAGTCCCGACCTAATCTTCCGAGAAAGATAAAGATACCCAATCTATAAGACAAAAAATACCATGAGTGTGACCACAAACACAGAGAAAATTATGTACCTTGAGTTGTTGAATTTGCACCTTCATGGCAATGACATCTCCAGATGCATCCTCATTCACAATTGCCTGAGAACATATAAATTATATAAGCATTTTCTATCCTACTACTAGAAACAAAGGTATTACCAGAAAAGTTCAAACGTCGAAATCAGCCCTCCAGTGCCATAATAACTCAGTGCATTTTAACTTTTGATAGACTAAAATGAATGCAAGAATAATATAAAAAGAAGACATGTTTTTGGGTCATCTAACTACTTATGTAGTATCATTTTTTTCATCTGACAAAGCAGCAAAACCCATACATTAGAAATGTGCATGCGAAAAAAGAAAGAAAAAACTGGTATACATTGTTCTTAATGAATTTAGCACGCTGTGCAAACTTCAAAGTGCTCAATGTCTCCAACGAACAACTGCAAAAACCCACATAAAATGTTAAAAAGCTACGTAATCAAGCTTGTCATACAATATATAGAAGACAATATGAAAAAGAAAACTAACTATAAACTTTAAAATTTCAGGTATAACAATAGGCACTATACAAAATGAAATTAGAACATAAAACTTGATAGCTTAGAATGCAATGACCTCTAGGCACTGTAAAACATAGTTAGCATAGGAACTGTAATACATATTTGGCATAGATACTATAAACGAAAAGCAGAAGTAGAACATAAAAGGAAGATGCGTAAGAAAGAGAGATTTACTGACCAGCTAGAAGGACTAACATTTGCTATTATAATTGTCTTCGAATTCCCTCCTAGAGAATCCTGAAAAGGACACACTATCAGGATTACACAAGAGATTCAGAATTTCCAAATAATCAAAATTTTGTACTGGAACCACAGAAATTAATAAACTAAAAAAACAGGGAGTGATTCTACGGAATATTAATTCCTGCAAGGGAACACTTTCAGATAGATGTAGAACTACTTCAGGAACTGAAAGGGGGATGATGGGATATAACTTATTAACAAAACTCTTCAAAGCCTCAAACAATGAGGCTTACAAAGTCCAAATTCGTAGCCCACAAAGAAATGAGGTTATCGAACATCTTGCAATAGATAACAATCTCACATCCATGCACTGATTCTTCACTTTACTATATGTAGCACTAATTATATATCATCCACAAATAAGAAGTAACTGCATTTGATAGCATTCCAGATTATATCAAAAACTACCTGAAGCAAAAATGTAAGCTTTGAATCCCGGTATGGAACGTGGAGTGACTTCCCATTGGAAATATTTACCAGATTCATAATCACAAGTCTGCAAATATAAAAATCATTTCAAAAAATGAATGGTTGATTAATCTACCACTTGAACATCAATGAGAAAACAAAATTCCCAGGAAATTTTTTTAACTGAAAAATCTAAAGATAAGGGCTAGAAAAAACATACCCCAACGTTGAAAGAGACTTGTTAATATTAGTAGCTTCCTTCAGACGCTCACCTTCAGCTCCAGAACTCTTCTGCCTGCCATTAACACACAGACAACATCAATTAAACAGAAACTGAATTCACTGACGGCAATGGGAGAAAATAAAGTAATGATAATTATTTTTGGTTTGCATACTAGAAGCAATGCATAGAAATGGGGAGGCTTACTTCCCCTAAGATCCAGTCTTTATCTCTCAAAAAGTGCAAAGTACTGAGTGGGAACTACCCTCTTATAGCATAAATTACGAGAAGCCCCATATTTTACATCATATATCTTCCTTTCCCTTGTTGTACTAAACATATAGAGGCAGGTTGAACACGCCCTTATCTTCCTTCAGTATTCTACGACCCCCTTCCTTGTAAATAATTTAAAATTCACATGCTCTTCTTTACATCACTTTACCTTTCAGATCCTGCTAAGTCAACGAGATTAAGCCGAGCAAATCGGTGGTGAGTTACTCCTTGGCATTCCCTCTGAGAAGAAATGAATTTTTAATTAGAAGTTCAAACTAACCAACCCTAGGAAAGGAAAGAAGAAAAGGCAAGATTGTTCAATTTTTGAATAGAAATGAAATGAGAAAAAAACTCACTTTACTTTCAATGATGCACGTAAATACACTATGAGAGCGACTGCTAGCACGATTCATATTAGTAGCAGCTACCTTTCTATTTGCTGCACCCTGGAACATAATAAAGTGTAGTAAGTAATGCAAATTCCATTTACACTAAAGCAATTATAAAATTCATTCACAGCAGAAAATAAATTGCTACAAAGTCAGCAGTAAATGAAACAAACTATTCTATCAGTCGAAACACAATGTTTGAAAACAGTTCTATACTAATTCAAATGTTTGAAGTTGAAATGATAAAGAGCATATATGAGTAGAGGTCTTATATACTTGAATAAGTTGTTGCATAACATCTCGGGCACTTGTAACTTCAACCTCCTTGAGATTTTCCACATAAACACCTTTCTTTATGTCTTCTCTTATCTGTAATTTTCTCACAATTTTCACAACAAACTCATTAGTTTATTCGAAATGACAACAAGAGATTCAAATTAGTTTTGGTAGGTTTATCTGAGTGACCAGAACTAAAATGAGAAATAGTATAAATAAAACTATCAACAGTAGGTGATCCATACCTGCAAGTTGTTAGATGAAGGGTCCAAAAGGTCTAGAATTTGTTCATTGTATATTTCTAAAAATGAACATTTACATACAAACTTTAATTTTTCATCTCGACCAGCCTCTTTTTCCTGAAACAACACAATCAACAAAGTGTGCATTAGTAGCTTGCAGCAAACATTAAACATAGATAAAAATCTATGTGGAATTCAGATTCAAATTTCAGCTTTGAATAGAACTAAATGGTGGAAAGTGATTCATGTAGGCAACCTTAATACTTGCAATTATGCCTCAATACATGCAGCACACACCTTTTGAATTCTTGAGAACAGATATTCGAAGACTCTAGGTGTCATCCCACAATTGACACTGTGCCTTCGAGTTCCTCCCTCAATATCTCCAAGCATTGTGTGGGTCTTCCCACTTCCAGTCTGCACAGAAACAATCAAGTCAAAAGAAAGCAACCAAAAGAAACTTAATTCATTCAAACATTTGCTTTCCTAGTTTTTGGAGACTCACTTGGCCATATGCAAACATGCAACTGTTGTAACCTATCATGCAATTGTCCACCATCGCCAATCCCGCCACTTTGAACAATTGTTCCTGTACATGAAAAAACTCAAATGAAACCCATGCCAACCAAAAGAAAGAAAAAACAAAGCCACAAAAATGAAACACAGCCAAGTAAGGCAACTGACCTGGCTAACATTCTCATCTGCAACAATGTCAAAAGTGAATCGTGACTCGGGATGTCCAGTCCAAGTAATTGTCTGACAGCTCTCTTGACGAATGCATTTGCCATAGCCTTGCACTGATATTTCAGCGTTACTAAGGGGCCGAATCCGAATGATAACCTGACCATAATTTCAACATAAAACAAAAAATTTGATTCCAACGGCTTTGATTTTAAAAGCAAAAGCTAAAAACAGCACTTCCTAGACACTAATCTGAAAACCTAACCAAGCAGAACAATTAGGAACCTCACAAATACACCACATTCAATATAAATCTGACTCAGACAAAGCAAATTAACACTTTAAGCACAAATGTAGTCTGCCTTTGAAAGCAGTAAAAGTAACTTTGAAAAACTCAGCAGAATCAACGATTCGTTGAAGTACCTGGACGTTGTGGTCTTTCCAGAAGGAGGGATCTTCCCGAAACTCGAAGCTCTGATTGGACGACGCCGTACTGGTGCTGACTTTCCCGTCATCGTCTTCGTCGTCGCTCCAGTCGCGGATGCTCCGAACCGCCGAGACAGCCTCTTTGGCCACCGATTTGGGAAGACCCGGAGTGCTCCGGACCGGGTCCGAGGAGTGGTCATGGAACCCGAACCGGCTCCTGATGGCGCTCGCGGTGTCTGATAAGAAAGGCATTTCGTGTTGGAGCGAAGTAAGTGGTTTTGGTGAGCGAGTGGAGATGGAGATGTTTGTGGAAACCAGGGCAAGCAAGATGACGATGAGATTGGAGAAATGTAGAGGTCGATTTGGGAGTAAAGTGAATTTGAATTTGGGAGAGAATGGGGGGAATAGAAATATGTTATCGGACGGTGGATACTGGTTTGGATTAACGGTTAAGATTACTCCAATTTAAACTATTGGACCGTTTGGGTTTAGGGACCGTTTGGATTCAAATCTTTTGTGCGACCGCTTTTTTTTATTTTAAATTTTTATATTTTATGGGATGTCAACTTTCCCATCCATATTTTCTTTTTAGCTTAGTGAATAACAAGTTTTTTTGTTGTGAGCCATACTCATAATTGAGTTATCCATCATCTATTTTTGGCTAATTCATCGATCCAAAAATTCTCCCAAAACTAATCATTTAAGGATTTTATTGTCATGACTAGTTTGTATTTTGTCATTGTTGTCAAATTAGAACTTTAGTTTGCTATATGCATAGTTGGGTAGAAAGAGATCGAGTATTCTCCAAATTTGTGCCATGTTCTATAATTTATTCTTAGATAGATACGGTGGGTTTGATAGTGGTGTTACTGCATCTGGTGATAGTAGGTGCTACTTCATGCTTAAATTTAGTGATGTAGACTTTGTAGTTGGTTAGTAGAATTTTTGTTCACCGTAATTTTGCCCAATGTCTAAAATATCAGGAGTTACGGAAATATTAGTGGTCCAAAAATATGGAAATTTCGATGGAAATATTGGAAAAATATCGATATCCGTAAAAATTGTATAAAAACCACGGAAATTGTGAGAAAAACTTGGAAATTTTTATTCAAACTTTAGAGGATGTTTATTTAATTGAAATTTTCTATGATTTTATCACAAAAAATTGGAAGGAAATATATTGCATTGTGGGTTTGAGTAATTTAAGTTAATTATATAGCAAGCTGACAAACACTGTGAGTTTAGTAAATATGTAGTAAGTAATGAAAAAAGATTAAACACACTATAATAATTTATTTATGAAAATTTAGTACCACAATATTTGCAAATCGTGTCATGTTTGTTTCCATGTAATGGGTCTCAATGTTCCCAAATAGGCCCGCATCTATTGCCTCCACTAGACATCTTAAAAGTTCCTATATTAATTTGTTTATGAAAATTATGTACTTTATTTTTGTTGCTAAACGATGGTTAAATTTCATTAATATGAATAGAAAGGTTTATAATATTTAAAACATAGTGGTAACGGTTATTTAAGGGAATCTAAATAAAGTTATCAAAAGGAAGAATTAAATAGGAAGTAAAGAAAATGATTATAGGGATTTAAAAGTAGTTAAGTAATAATATGGGATAATAAAACCTAAATAAAGTCATATGAAATTCTATTTCTTTGAAAAAAAAATTGTAGAGAGAATATACATATTACGTGATGTAGCATGTAATCATGAAATAACCAGCAGCGTGGTGGATAAGGTGCTCAAACAAAGTTGGAAATGGCAGGGTCCGAAACCTTGAAAATATCGATATTTTGGTCCATGGTTTTGCCCTATTAAGCACATTATTTTTGTTTCCTTATTATGTGTTTATACAATATCTGGCCAAGCGCTCCCCAAACACTCCCAAGCCAAAGGGAAGGGAGTCCCACATCGACAAAACACAAGAGGAGGGGACTCTCCATTCTTTATAAAAGGAGACCTCTCCCCTTCAAGAAGAGGGAGGGTTGGGCAGGCTACTTGGGCCTCATGGGCTTACCCATGAGCCCATTTACAAGCCCACCGATCATTGGCCTTCAGCCAGATCCTCAGCCTTCGGCCTTCGGCGCCATCAGCCATCGGCCATCAGCCATCGGCCATCAGCCTTCGGCCATCTGCCATCGGCCATCTGCCTTCGGCCATCTGCCTTCGGCCATCTGCCTTCGGCCATCTGCCTTCGGCCATCAGCCTTTGGTATTCTTCCTCTTCTCCTTGGGTCAAACCCTATGTGCATTGTATACAACATTATCGTAATGAGAACATACTTCTCCGTGGACGTAGCCCATTATTCGGGTGAACCACGTACATTTGTCTTCTGTATGCATGTCCATTTATCTACCGAATGCTCTTACATATTGAGGGTCCTCACCTTCAACATCCTCCTCATCTTTAAGTTGGCCTACTTACTATCCATCTAGTTTTAGTGCCAACATTATGCTATGTTGTACACGGATGAAAAGTTTTTAAAAAAACCCCATATATTTTAGAGAGTACGTACAAAGTGAAATGTGCATTTTTTCCTTCACACAAGAAGCAATTTCATCACATCCTCCATTTCATACAAATGAGATTTTCAGTAATGAATGAAAACAAAACACACTTATTTTGGCCACCAAAGTTGCAGTTTTAGCTGGAATTTTCAGTAATGAATCGTTTGAGAATTGGCATCAAGTCTTTTGCAGCTTGGGAGTTAGGATGAATGGTGAAGAAACCATGCTGCTCCCCTTCAAATTCCACATACTCAACCTTCTTTCCCCAATTCTTGAGCCTCTTTGCGTAATCTTCAGCTCGGTCTTTGAGCAGATCACTGCCACCCACAACCATTAGGATTGGATCAAGAGCCACCGGTTCAAGGCTCTGGCTAAATGGCCCAAATGGGTTCACAAGTGGGTGATCTGTGTTCTCTCCAATTGGTATCGATAGCCTCCAAAACCTGCCCAATTTTAAGCAATACACAATTTTTAAAAAAAAATTTATTCATGTGAAATATTTTAGGAGTTCATCACTCGTGTATGCATAAATCTACGAGTGCTGCTATTTGTACCATATTTACCGTCAATTTGGGATAAACACAAAATTAGGGACGAGAGGAGATTAAACAGAATTAGGGGTAAACACAAAAAACAAAAGGTAGAAATTGCAAAAACCTGTCAATGAGCTCCCAATTGAGAAAGGCATCTTTGGGCCCCTCAGCCTCCAACTTACTCAAAACCGTTCCACCGAAAAATGGTGCCAAAAGGAGATACCCCCTAACCCGAACCGACCCCAACTCTGCCGAACCGGGCCCAAGCTGAACCGCCAAGTTATGAGCAATGTTCCCGCCCGCCGAGTCACCCGAAACAAACACGTTTTCAAAATCAGCCACGTAAGTCAACCACGTGTCCGGCTCGTTGGCCTCGGCTTGGGCCCTGAGCCACTCCAAAGCAGCGGCGCTGTCGTGGATCGCTGCCGGGAGGCGGTGCTCGGGAGCAAGGCGATAGTCGGGTGAAACGACAATGCACTGGAGCTAGGAGGCGAGTTGGTAGCAGTAGTTCTGGCAGTTGGGCCAAGCGCGCGAGCCGATGCAGAAGCCTCCGCCGTGGTTGTAGTAGAAGATGGGGAGCTTTTTGGACGATGAGGGAGAGCGTGTCGTTGCTGCTGGCTTGTAGAGGCGGAGTTGGAGGTGATTGATCGGGTCAGAAACGACGTCCTTCCAGGTGACGAAGCCGTTGTCCAAGACGGGGACGTCAAAGCTCGGGTTGGGAGAGCGGACGATGGAGCCGTCGCTGTACACGCGAAGAACGCCGCGACATTCTTCGTAGGGTAAAGTGTTGGGAGCGGTGGTGGAGGTGGACATGCTTGTGTTGTGGTGATGAGGAGGACTTGTGAGGAGAACTATGAGAAATGGAAGAAATAGGGAGGAGGAGGAGGAGGTGGGGGAGAGGAGTTGTTAGGTATTTTTTCCATGTGTTATAAAACTAAAGAGATTGTAGAGAGAATTGAGATATAGAGAAAGCATAGAAGTCTGATATTTTATTGAGACTTTCTTCTGTATATACAAATGAGAATGAAGCCATAGTTTTATAGGCAAACCCTTGGCTTAACAGTTCGGTAAATAGAAGACTCTAGAAAGGTAAATGGAGATTCCCTTCCAACATGTGGGCTCCACCTTATCATTTTACAACACTCTCCCTTAGAGACCACAATGTATTGAATATGCCTCGTTAAAAACCTTGCCAGTAAAACCCAGTGGGACAAAAACTGGTCGAAGGGAAAAAGAGTACATAACCATGTGTAACATAAAAATCTGTGTATATTGATGCGCGTGCGACACTGCCTCGTGAAAACCTTGCCAGGAAAAATCCAGTGGGACAAAAACCTGGATGAAGGAAAAAGAGTACAGTGTGTGAAGGTCTTTATTGACAGCACGCTCCCCCTGATACTTGGCAAAATATCTTTAAGCCATACTGTTGATCATCTTTCTGGATATCATAGTTGACACTGCTTCTGTGAGTCAATCTTGTAATATTGTTGGATGCTCCCCCTGAAGAATATCTCCCCCTGAAATCTTCATGACTAACCTTTTCCAATAAGCGACCATAGAAATTTCCAGAGTCCGCATATCCAACAAAATTTGGGCTATTTGTAAGTTCACTTAAAAAGAATATGCCCGTATATGGTGTTATGCAGAGATAGCATCAAATATGCCTCACATCATCCCAAAGTGGTGGTGATGGAGCTGAGCTCTATCTGGAAAATACAATGTCTAGTCAAGTATATTTCCGGAAAATCATTTAAGTGCCCAACGGATAATCACATAAAATGCTTCAATACTTTCTTAGTATGAGCAAGAATCTCGTTGGCATAATGCTCGATCTTCAGGCCGAGACAAATGTTTCTTGAACTTTTCAGGAGTTTTAACCAAGTATTAACTCTTCAGGAGTTTTGATCAATTATCAACTCTTCAAGAGCTGTAATGTGTTGCAACCATATCGTAATTAGTGTACTCACTGAGTCAATTTATACATATTAGTATCGAGTATAAATTTTGTGCTTCAGGCACACGTCCTTCAGGGACTTGCTTCATGCAATTTCAATTCTTCATGGATTTAAGGGATTATACTTCATGATACATTATATAGCTTTATATCCAGCTATTTGTTTGCTTATACATCTTTAGGTAATCGTTTCTGGCGATATGCTCCGTGCATTTAATAACCCTTAAAGATAATATGTTGATCTCCGTAAATGTGCAATAAGAAGGCACGATTGCATCTGTAAATATGGAGAAACCCAACATTTCTTGTTTCTGCCGGAAACATTGTGCCATACAAAGTGGATATATTCCTTTTTATTCCGAACACCCAAGTATAACTTTCAGTATTAACATCTTTTGGGGTTTGTACTATGGGTTTGTTCTTTCACATTCATTCTCATATGTAATGGAATTGCCTCTTTCCATTTTGGCCAATGATATTGTCGACATTTAATAATAGAACATGGTTCCAATCAACATAGCCCATTGATGATTTGAGTAGCTACTCCAAAACCAAAATTTTCATTCATCAATTCATGATCTCACCATTCTCATGTGCATGCGCATGCATCAATTATAATCATTTCTTTGCTTTTTGGGTACCCAAGCCACTTCAGGGGGCTTTTATTGTCTCTTTCTATACAGACATCTCTTATGACATGAATTATGCGAGAATGTGGATCATAACCTCTAATGGAGCGTTATTTTACAATAGGGCGTGGATAATCTCCATTTGAGGAGTTGAAACATTTAGAACCCATATATCTGTCATGCTACAGGCATGCCACAGATTAATACATACATGTCAATTAATTGTTCTTCTAGGACTTTAAACCATATAATTTTCTATGCATTAGGCGTGCACTATATTAATATTGACATGTTAAAGGATTGTCCTTCCGGGACTTCAATCCATATCATTTGCTACGCAACAGGCGTGCATCATATTGATCACTGCTATACTCATATTCTATTCTTATGGGACTTTAATCTGTGCAGTGTATTATCAATGTATCCAACTTGCAATATGTGAAATTTTCATTAATAATTCATGGATACATATCAGAATGATACAATCCATTCTTTTGGAATGGTCATAATACAAGTCGTTTTTCTGGAACGATCTATAATGCAAGGCATTCTTCTGGAATGGTCCTTTGCACGGCGTTCTTCCGGAAAGGCCTTATCTCCTCATTTGGTTACCTTTAAGGATGTAGTACAAAATATCAAAATAATAGTATAAGCATGAAATAACACAAGTATTTCTTACATCCTTAGGTGAGAGAAACTTTTCTCAAGTATCATTCAAGCTCGTATCTGCTCTGCAAATATAATGTGACGCTTGATGATCTAGTTATATCCTGCAAGAGCAAAAATCACAATTCTTCTATCTTTGTCAAAAATATAACTCTCAGTGTTAGGATCACTACATGGATTCTTTCTTCGGATGTTCATTCTAAGGAAATAGAATCCCAGAGAGTTATAAAAGAAAGAAAAGATACAAAAATTGTGATATTGATTGCAAGGTAAGGTAAGCAATCAAGGAAGGAAGCTGGTGGGAGCAGACAACAAACTCTCATCTCTCCTAGTCTAGGAGAACTTCGAGAGATCAAAGCATGTGGTCGTCTTTACAGTTCCTTGACATCGCCGAAACGTGATCAGGGATAGTCTCGCGTCCTGAATGGATGATCAGAGATAGTCTCGCTTCTCAAGCACATCGAGTGTTCACTGATAGGAAAAACAAGTGGATATTGCATCATTGGATATAGAGAGAATTGAAAACTAGGGGTATTCTGCAAAGAAAATTTCGTTAGTAACATATTTATACACAAATAAAGGGAATAAGTAAATCCGGTGAATTTCAAATTAACCACAGAAATTTGAGAGGTTCTCGGGGTGCTTCTGAAAAGTAGCTCTGTGAAATCCGCAAAGTAAGATCGGCTTTAACGAAAATAATCCTGGAAAACGCCGAAAGTGCCGACAGACATTAATGGAGGCCGCGTGAAGTTTTGGGACCTGGGAAAGAAAAAGAAAATATGGGGATCCGGGGAAAATATTGGGATCCTGGAAACGGTGCCACATTTCCACATATAGATATTGCCTCTGCAATATCTGATTGGAGTAACTGCGTTTCAACTCAATTCCCTTTCATTCTCTGAAAGTTCAGTTTTTCTAAGGCTTTCCTCAAAACCTTCTAAAAATGGCTTCCTCTTCTTCCCGCCCAAATCATTTCGATTTAAATGTTGATCCCAAAACAACCCATGACGCCAAAGTCTGGCGGCCATCCTTTGTATCCCAAAACCGTCATCTCACGGTTAATGATTCTGTGATGATGAATGATTCGACTGCTGTCACAGTAGCTAGGAATTTCCTTATTCCTATGGATGACATGCTGTTATCATGGAGGTCTGAAGAAGAGGCCATTGATGACTCACTGGCTTTTAGCATTCAGAGTGCTGCTTCTGTTTCTAACATGGCTAGTCGTTTGCGTGCTAGAGCAAACGAGATTCAGGAGCTGAACACTGAAAATTCGTCTCTTCAGAGAAAGCTTCATGAGTCTCAACAGGAGGTTGAGAAGCTTAAAGAAGAGAATAATGCCTTGTTGAAACTAGTGAGTTCATACTCCGCTGATACGCTGACAAGGCTTGACATGCTGCAGATTTCCAATGAAAAGATTCTGGAAGACCATGAGAAGCTCATGGCTAGGCTTAAGAGGCGTCGTCCTCTTCCTGCAGAGGCTTTCAGAACATAATGGAATTTTATAGATTTCACAGGGCCTGTTCCTTTCTTGCAGGTGAAGAAAATCTATCTGTTGTATGCTCCTTTTCTGTTATAATAATTGGGCAAATTTTAAAACTTGCACCTGTGGTTTTTACGTCTTTTCAAAATGACGGTTTGGAACCTTGTGCCTTATAGGTTCAAATAACCACAACAAATCTCTCAAATTACATATTTCAATGCATGCGAGTCCGGAACTTCTGGCCCGGGCTAAACACGACTTCAAAATTTATTTCCCCTTTAAAAATGTGCATGAAATATGAATTGAGTAAAAGCCATGATAATGTTGCAATATAGTAGTGAAGAGCATTAACTACTATATACCCAAAACTTCAGGTTCGGGATCTCTCATATATTTGGATCCATGGGCTTCCGGCCCAGATCATATAATATACCAAAATATGTGGGGAGCCTCAATTCATCATTTGAGGTTTATCCTGATGTTACCCATTTCACGGTGTATTCTTAACAACTGGGATTCACAAAACATATTTCTTTCTTGAGGTGTCGATTTTAACATAATCGAATTTTATCAAATTCATCATTTTCTTATACCAAAGAAATATGTGGTGTTCCACAATTTGCAATAATGCATCGAGGGTTGTCCATTTAACTATTGGAACTTTAGGTTCTTAATATTGTCGGATTTTGAACTTCAGGCCAAAATCGCATATCTTCATGGTATGGACATTCAATACTCTTAGATTTTGAACTTCAGGCCAAAATCTCATATTCTCATAGTATGGACATTTTTATAAATTCTTGTACATATTTCGGGACTTCAGGCTCTTACATAATCGTCCATGTTTTGAGGAACTTATGACATTTCATTTAATTGCTCATTTGTGAATTTAAGGAACTGCAGGTTCTCTTTTGTATATAGTGGTGGTTTACCCAAAATGGTTAATATTTATCCATACGTCACTATTCATGTATGCGGTACTATTCGTCAGGTCATGAATACGTATCTATTCATGCGTACAGTACATTTTCTAGTATAGTTACTATTCATGTGTACGGCACTATAGACCAATACGGTACTGTTACATTATCAAGGAACTCCAGGTCCTTATTTACATGTCAAGGATAAAGGATCTTCAGGTCCGATCTCTTATTTACAAATATAGTACCGGAGAGACTGCCAGCTCTCATATCATTATCATCAAGGATCTTCGAGTCCTGATGCAGTTGTATGATAAGGATCAAGGAACTTCTGGTCCTGATCTGTAAACTGTAAAAACTCATCATACTGCACAATTAATTCATAAAATAAATTGCTTGTAAATAAATTGCTAGTAAATAAATTGCTGGTATGGACGATAAACCAGCACCATACTTTAAATAAATGTAAATGTGCGGTAAAATAAATGTGCTTGTATGGGCACTAATTCTACTCCATACTGTTAAATGAAGGCAGTTGTGTGGACGATAAACCCGCGCCACATCTTTAAATAAATACTGTTGTATGAGTAATAAATCTACACCATACAGTAAATAGTATAAATGTGGGGATAAAAACCACCACTAAAAATATAGGAGGTGAAAACCATCCATAATATTATATAGTATACATATGATATAATAGTATATTGTCATAGCCCATTAAAGTTTACGTGGGCCTTATATATGTATTCATGCAAGTAAAAGGAACTAGTGCATGATGAATATCACGCTTGCCTTTTTCCACTTTCCACCTGCCACCAGCACACACATGCACCAATGTTAATATTAAATAGTATAGAATAATAATAAGATAATTGAAAAGATAAAGGAAAGCTCATCCTTTCGGTGTGGTTTCTTCTGATCAGTTTTTCATATCGCAAGCAAAGCCATCAGGCTCTGGTCAAACCAAAGAAGTAAGCCTTCACAGCATGGGTTGCCTCGGCTCTCTTAAAAGCATGGAAAATGAGTGTGGGAAAAAGCTTTGGAAAGCTCCATGGCACAGTGGCTCCATGATCCGGCCACCATGACTCCGGCTAGAGGTCAAGCAGATATAGGCTTCGACCACTGAGTCTCGCTCCGAGGATCTGGCAGGCTCCAGCGGTGGCTATGCAGAGGTCGGATCTGCTGGTGACGGCAGTCGACGTCAGCGATGATCTTGGTACGGAGGGGGAAGGCGGCGGCGTGCAGGAGGTCAGCAGGGTGTTTGTTAAAATTTACATGCCATGAGCTCGAAGAAGTTGCCGATCATGGAAGAGCGACCAGGGCCGCCTCGAAGCCAACTGAGCAGTGGGGTTCGAGAGAGATCGGGTGAGATTGTGAGGTTCTGAGCTTCATGGAAAGTATAGAAAATTGGAGAGCATGTGGTGGGAGGCCGGCCTTGGGGGTAGGCGAGAAGGGCCTTGGCCAGGGGACTCCAATTAAGGGGGCCCCAAATTTTTTTATATAATATTGTCAAACTTTTAAATTTTTTTTTTTAAAAAAAAAAAAGAAGAAAAGTAAGCGATGTAATTGAATGAGGAAGGCTATTCCTCTTCCCGTCCAGAAGCTCTTCGTTTCCTACGCTACACAGCCAGCAAGAGCAACAACCCCTCTCCTAGTTATTTCTTCATGGAACTCTATTTAATCCACCGATCTCTTAATAATTCACCATCATATTTTTCTATGTTTTCCCCATCTCCCTTCAATTCATATCCTTTATTTTCAATTTCTCTCATCCCTCTTTTCTCATATCATATTGTAACCCTAAGTTTCAATCTCACACTAAAAAGCTCACAAATTGTCTTTGAGATTGATGGTGACCAAGAGGGGAGGAGCATGAGAAATTGAAAAGGTAATCAGATTTATAATTTTTTCTTTATATTTGTTTCTACCCAACAAACTATTGTTTCAATTTCCAATAGGAACAAAACACAGAGAGATACGGAGTGGTAATCAGATTTATGAATACTTGATTGAATTGCATGTATCTTCACATTGCAGATGTACATGAATCAGGTGGACGTACGGAGTGGAGTTTCTCAAATTTTAGTTTCAACACAGTTAGCCTGAATAAAGCTCTGCAAGATTGAGGCTTTTTTATATAAGCTTTAACTAGGTTTTATATAAGCTTTAACCAGGTTTATGTCTTAAAAAATATGTATGTTGTTACTTATTGTAGTTTCTTTGTCCAATTGTGCTACCATTTGTTACTTTTCTTATGTTGTATGATTCTTTTTGAAGACCACAAAGAGGATTTTGCTAAACTCATGTGATGAAGCTTGAAGCTAGAAGCCAATCTTAAGGGAAAGGGTTTAGTATTTTGAACAAAAACTTAGTTTTAATGTATCTTGACATGTTCCTATTAAGGGGCCTCATTTAGTTTATCGCCTAGGGCCACCCAAAAGTCAGGGCCGGCCTCGATTGACTTGTTTTGTTGGGTTTGTGTTTTGAAGCTATAGAGAGTGACACAGAAGCTATATTGATACACAGAAAAGCATGAGCAACTCAATCAAACCCAAGAAAGAAAAACAATGAAGCAGAGTGTTTTGATCGAATATCCCAGCTAGTATTTTAGAGATATTCGTGCTGATAACGTGTTATAAAACTAAAGAGATTGTAGAGAGAATTGAGATATAGAGAAAGCATAGAAGTCTGATATTTTATTGAGACTTTCTTCTGTATATACAAATGAGAATAAAGCCATAGTTTTATAGGCAAACCCTTGGCTTAACTGTTCGATAAATAGAAGACTCTAGGAAGGTAAATGGAGATTCCCTTCCAACATGTGGGCTCTACCTTATCATTTTACAACACCATGTTGTTTTTGTTGTTTTGTATGGAAATATGGTGGAGTGGGCCCATGGTGACTGGACAATGCAGTTTTTAGTGGTTTTATTATTTTATTTTTTGTCCAAGCAGTTTGTTTGTAGTGCTTGTCCCATGTTTTTGGTAACAATAATAAACACGGTGGTTGTTATTGTCTTTTTCTCTTTCTTAGACTTAGAAAAATATTCTCAATTAATAATAAAAAATAGAAAATCTACTTAATAATAGAATAACTTACGCCTTAAAAAACACCGTGTGTCAATCAAAGCATCTAGCTCATATTGACATTAAAATAAAAATGGCAACAGTCACTATTATTTGGTGACTAATGTTGGGGTAACCAACATACATTTACTGTTTAGAGTATAACATACTCTAAGCTGCTAGATTTGTTTTCATCCAATAGTTAATAGTGGACGCACTTCGTTTACTTACATGCTCTTAATCATTTGTCCATTAAACCATGAAATTTCCATCCAATGACTTAAGAATATGCTTTATCTCCTCTTAAAGTGCTTGGGCACTCCTCCATGCGTGTAATTAATTAATAATACATGAACAAAAGAATATATGCTATGTTTCATATATACACTCCTCCATATGTATCCAACTAATTTCCACTCAAAATAATTTGGTGCATTCACTTGAATATTAGACTATCTTAATACCCATGTCTACAAATTTCTTTGCGTGTGCGTTTCTTTCAAAGAAAAAGCTGCTTGAAGATAATAATGTCACTTTTTTTTTTCCTTTTTATCTTGTGATAAGACAAGAACAGTAGGCATTTAGATATCAAATATCATATCATCTAGAGTTCATATATCTCAAATAACCTAGTAAAGTAAAGTTATCCTAAAGTAAGCGCATATTGAGGAGAGACATTTGCACAATTAGATCTGCACTTCCAAGAGCCCAAAGTTTCTTATTTTTCAAACTAAGATTAGCCGCTATTAAGAGTGATCTAAACAGAATAAAGATGTCATAAGATTACAAAGTACACTGACACAACTTCCATCTCTCCCAATCTTGAGATGAGCATGCATTACCGAAGCATTTCAGGATGCCCTACAGCTTCCCACAATTATTAAATGAGTTTACGCACAGCCAAAACACAAGCATTTCAGGATGCGTCTATTGCCTCCACTACACATCTTAAAAGTTCCTATATTAATTTGTTTATGAAAATTATGTACTTTTTTTTTTTCTTTCTGCTAAACGATGGTTAAATTTCATTAATAAGAATAGAAAAGTTTATAATATTTAAAACGTAGTAGTAACGGTTATCCAAGGGACCTTTGAATAATTAAATAGGAAGTAAAGAAAATGATTATAGGGATTTAAGTAGTTAAGTCATAATATGGGATAATAAAACCTAAATAAGTCATCTGAAATTCTATTTCTTTGAAAAACATATTGTAACTAGCAGCATGGTGGATAAGGTGCTACGTTGTAGACGGATGAAAAGTTTTTTAAAAAAACCCCATATATTTTAGAGAGTACGTACAAAGTAAAATGTGCATTTTTCCCTTCACACAAGAAGCAATTTCATCACATCCTCCATTTCATACAAATGAGATTTTCAGTAATGAATGAAAACAAAACACACTTATTTTGGCCACCAAAGTTTTTAGTTTTAGCTGCAATTTTCAGTAATGAATCGTTTGAGAATTGGCATCAAGTCTTTTGCAGCTTGGGAATTAGGATGAATGGTGAAGAAACCATGCTGCTCCCCTTCAAATTCCACGTACTCAACCTTCTTTCCCCAATTCTTGAGCCTCTTTGCGTAATCTTCAGCTCGGTCTTTGAGCAGATCACTGCCACCCACAACCACTAGGATCGGATCAAGAGCCACCGGTTCAAGGCTCTGGCTAAATGGTCCAAATGGGTTCACAAGTGGGTGATCTGTGTTCTCTCCAATTGGTATCGATAGCCTCCAAAACCTGCCCAATTTTAAGCAATACACAATTTTTAAAAAAAAATTTATTCATGTGAAATATTTTAGGAGTTCATCACTCGTGTATGCATAAATCTACGAGTGCTGCTATTGGTACCATATTTACCGTCAATTTGGGATAAACACAAAATTAGGGACGAGATGAGATTAAACAGAATTAGGGGTAAACACAAAAAACAAAAGGTAGAAATTGCAAAAACCTGTCAATGAGCTCCCAATTGAGAAAGGCATCTTTGGGCCCCTCAGCCTCCGACTTACTCAAAACCGTTCCACCGAAAAACGGTGCCAAAAGGAGATACCCCCTAACCCGAACCGGCCCCAACTCTGTCGAACCGGGCCCAAGCTGAACCGCCAAGTTATGAGCAATGTTCCCGCCCGCCGAGTCACCTGAAACAAACACGTTTTCAAAATCAGCCACGTCAGTCAACCACGTGTCCGGCTCGTCGGCCTCGGCTTGGGCCCGAAGCCACTCCAAAGCAGTGGCGCCATCGTGGATCGCTGCCGGGAGGCGGTGCTCGGGAGCGAGGCGATAGTCGGGCGAAACGACGACGCACTGGAGCTGGGAGGCGAGCTGGTAGCAGTAGTTCTGGCAGTTGGGCCAAGCGCGCGAGCCGATGCAGAAGCCTCCGCCGTGGATGTAGTAGAAGATGGGGAGCTTTTTGGACGAAGAGGGAGAGCGTGTCGCTGCTGCTGGCTTGTAGAGGCGGAGTTGGAGGTGATTGATCGGGTCAAAAACGACGTCCTTCCAGGCGACGGAGCCGTCGTCCATGACGGGGACTTCAAAGCTCGGGTTGGGAGAGCGGACGATGGAGCCGTCGCTGTATACGCGAAGAACGCCGCGACATTCTTCGTAGGGTAAAGTGTTGGGAGGGATGGTGGTGGTGGAGGTGGACATGCTTGTGTTGTGGTGATAAGGAGGACTTGTGAGGAGAACTGTGAGAAAGGGAAGAAATAGGGAGGAGGAGGAGGAGGTGGGGGAGAGGAGTTGTTGGGTATTTTTTGCATGTTGTTTTTGTTGTTTTTGTTGTTTTTGTTGTTTTGTATGGAAATATGGTGGAGTGGGCCCACGGTGACTGGACAAAGCAGATTTTAGTGGTTTTATTATTTTAATTTTTGTCCAAGCAGTTTGTTTGTAGTGCTTGTCCCATGTTTTTGGTAACAATAATAAACACGGTGGTTGTTATTGTCTTTTTCTCTTCCTTTAGACTTAGAAAAATATTCCCAATTCATAATAAAAAAAATAAAAACTCTACTTAATAATTGAATAACTTACGCCTTAAAAAACGCGTGTGTCAATATAGAAAAGCTAAAGAAGATGATAAAACCAGTAGAGATTTCAGTTCTTGTCAACTGCCAACTCACTCACACCAGATCAGTTCTTGTCAGCTGACTGGTGATGGTTAATCAATTGTAATGTTATAAAAGCTTGTGACTAGTTCGGTTATTCTTCATGAGAAAAGTTAATTCAGTCAATGATTTTTACTCAGTTTCTCTCTAAGCAAACAGTGCTGCGTAAAATATATATATTCTAATCAGAAATGAAAATATTTACATGGAAACAAAATGTAAATTAGAATTTACAATTTTTCATCCTTCACAGTTTTTGAACAAGCACATGAACATTAGAGAATGGGGCTACACTTCAAGGGAAAAAGAAGGATGCATCTGGACCAAAAAAGAATTAAAGCTAGGGAAAATTCATTCAGATTGAAAATAGAGAGAGCAAATTAATATTCTCAAAACACAGTTCATAGCCGTCGAGAATATCCAGAACCTGCGCACTTCTTGCAGAGTACCAATCCTACAAAAATGAAATTCATTTGAGAGAAAAGGAGAGATCCAGCCATACAAAACATATTGAAAAAGTTCACCAAAAACCACAATTTGATTTACTTCTTTCAACCTTTAATGGAATTAAGGTTAAGATTTTAGAGACACGGACTGTGGCCAACTACTAATTTTGGTCCAACACTGATACTGCTCCAACCTAACCACATGTACAGTCCAACACGTGAGGCTTTTCTCCAAAAGACCTCAGTGCTATTAGTAGTGGAACCTTTCATTAATGTTGTATTTTATTTTGTCCTCATGTGGGACTTTGCATTTTTCGACAATAATCATTCCACAGGGATGAATGACGATAGAGTACTGTTCACCAAAATCTTAGATCAGCCATGTTCTTACTCCTTAGATGGTCATAGCTAGGCCTAAGGGTAATAACACACAGGAAAGAAGCATCAGAAACTATTACCGGCACCCTTGCACACCTTGCAATCAATCAAGCCTGTCTCCATCTTCATTTTACCATTGCTGCAGAAGACACATTTTGTACCACCTGACATCACTTATATATTAGGAGAAGATAGACCCCAAGGGTGAAAAAAATTACTGAATGTGGAAATAAAGAAGCATAACAGATGATATATAGAGCAGCATCTTTTACATCCAGTACCAATAAATTTGTTGCAGCATTTTCTGCCACATTTGTGTATCCTACATGTCCCTAGATGCTTGAAAATAATGTGTGGAAGAGAGTAGGGGTCCAATGATGGTTTGGTTAAGTTAACAAGAAATCAATTGGCTCCAATAGTCCCCCAAAACTCTCAACATGGCTGATATGTCTTACACTACATCAAACTTTAATACTTGTGTATAAACTTGAGTTTCCTTTCAGTCGAGCACTCATCCAAACACCTCAATCCCTTGACATTCTGAATTGAAATACTGATACAATAATGATATGATTACTACACGCGCCTCCTATTTAGCAAACATGCTAATGCGTGCACTGAAAAATTTTCTTTCTCCGGACCGTTTATGAGCACAAATCTTACATCAATTTCAGAATTTTTGAATAATCCTAGCATAGATCTCCTTCAAACTATACAGCTGGCTTTTTTCTGGGTTCTTGTATATAATTTATGTTCTAGTGTTTGCACCTTCTGTTCAAATTGGTTGGCATCAGACCCAAAGACCTAATGTTACAATTTTCCCTTCTATGTAGCATGATTAATGCATAAAAAGGGTTGACTACAATGTAAAGGCCTAAAGCCACTGTGGGAAGATTAGTGTACTAAATGGCATTCATGCTATTAGAAGAACAATTTAGAATATATCATGCTTCAATAACTGGGTTATGGATGGATTGCCTATATGTGATTATCAAAAAAGGACATAGAAATGGATTGTAAGAAGGGGGAATAATTCTCCAGCTAGCACAAAATTACCCTCTAGAAAAGGCTGCACATTTTGAGGGCCAACAACTGCCACTGACAGCCAATTTGGCAAGCCCTGGGTTGAACCGAACCAAACCCAGTTTCAAAAACCCTCTTCACAAGTTTTAAAGCCATCACCACCTCTACATGTTGTGGAAACACAGGAAGTCACCTATAATGAATACCAATGACTTGCAACTCTGACAGCAGAGTATCTTGTCATGATAGAGCTCAACCAACCAGTATCAGATAGTTTTGATCACTGATATGCCCAAAAAATGATATGACCATCTGGTCAATCATCATATACAAATTTAAGTTTCTACCCTTTTGTTTCGGAGTTTGTCATTCACCAGAAGTAACCATTTTTCTTTGTTTCTTCATTTGTCTATAATTTTTAACTTTTCGCTTTTGTTAGAGAGCTATATTTATTTAGCCATCAGTATCTCCATATACTTCAATCCAAGGCTTCCAGTTTCCTATTGTCAAAGATGCTCTCTACGGATACTAACTACTGGCACTAGCTAACAAAAAGTAACCATTTCTCATAGAATTCACAAACGATATCAGCTTGCATTACTTGATAAAACTCAATTCTGAAACTACCATAAGAGAGTTAAGCGAAGTTAAAGCACAGAACAAAAGAATATTAGCACTGTCATTATTTTTTCTACATTATATTCTTCCGTTGCTGGCTTGAAATGGAATCAGTATTTCTTAGTTATCTTTCATTTCTTTATAAATAAATAAAAACCAAGAAAAATAGAAACAATCACAAAGCCATTACCATTGCCAGCACATCTCTCACAAGGCACAGGGTCACCCTGCAAAAGATTCAAGAACAATCACAAACCCATCATTCATCAACCTTAACCCAAAAAACACCATACCCACAAGCTCCATTTTTTTTTTAAAGATACCATTTTTCCAAAACACACAAAACCCAGAAAGAAAGCTAGGCCAAGAAGGCAGAACTAGTTGTTACCTTAAGACCGAGAAAGAGAGAGAGAGCAATGGCAGCCAAGACACTTATAGTAGCAAGAAAAGTTTGGGTATCCAAGGGTCTGTCAAAGCCAGCAAATAGTAGAATGGGCTGGACAAAGAGCCTTGTGGGTTGAATTATGACTTCAGGCCTAGCGGCAATTGTGGCAGAGCAGCGGAACAGTAAAGGGATTTCAGGTTTTGATTGGGGTTGATGTGGAAGAGAGTGATTGGCAGTGAGAGACGTTGTTGAAGAAGAAGAAGCGGAAGAAAGAGGATGCAGAGAGTAGCAGGAAAGTGTGGCCATGGATAGAAGTTAAGTGAGTATGTGGAGCTCAGTTTCGTTACTCGTTTTCAGTTTTTTTCTTTTCAACTTTTTTCGCAATCAGCCCAGAGAAAAACTTTCCACCTACAAATAACTCCCAAACTATTGTATTATTTTCATATTCGTACATGAATTATTGATTATTTACTGAGGCATACACAAACTTTAATGAAACCTACACATTGCCCCATCCGACAGCCAAAATGTTAAACAAAATTTGCAGAAATACCACCCAAACTATTATTAGGCGTGTACCCATTTACCATCCAATAAAACAATTGAACTATCTACCACCCAATAATAATTTGAACTATTAGCATCTCCAGTGGAGATGTCAAATTCAAACTGCCTATTTTGAATTTGATGGCTTACATGACTATTTGACATCTTGTACAATCTTATTGCACCAATCAAAACAACAAATGGCAACATCTATTAAAGATTGATAGAAAAAATAAGGATTAACTACACTTTAGTAATTCTAAGTAATTCTGGTTTTTTGGAGGTGAGTTTGGGATTTGTAGGATGTGAAGTGGTGGACAGTGTGATTTATTTGATGTTTTTTTTAATATCTTTTTTCTCTCTTTGATTTACTGGGAAAGTTTACTATTTGGATTTGAAATTCATGAGAATACTGGTAATTTTGTTCTTGAGTTTTTATGAAACTTTTTGGTGGATGAGGACTTCAACCTCACCCTCTGTGGGAACCGAATTAAATCAAAACCCTAGGTCAGATAATTTCTTCCTTTTGAGGATTATTTGACATAATTGGGAATTACTCAACCTAATTGGGAGTTACTCAATTTAATTGGGGGTTATCCAATTAAATTGAGAATTACCTAATTAAGTTGAAAACTGATTTGATTCCTACCACATTTCCCAATTAAATGAGGAGTTACCTAATCAGATTGGGAATTGATTGGATACCTACCACAATTAGGGATTTGATTTAAATCCTAATAAATCAAATCCCTAAATACACTAACCTCACCAATCTCACCAACCTCATCGAGTCCCCCTATAAATACTTGGCTACGCACAAGGATTGAGGTTCGTCAGAATTACTACTAAACCTCTATAGAGATCTTCCCCTCACAAACCCTAGCCACCACCTCTCTTTCTCTCTTTTACATAAGGCTCTGGCCGCCCGGTTTACACCATAAACATATCTCCGTACCCTATTAGCTATTGTTTTCTATACGATTCAATTAAACTAATTTAGGCATTAGAGGGCCTTTGGCCAACACCCCCTGGGTGTGGTCCTCTTATTTGTTCTATTTTGCAGGGAGAAAGAGGCGGCGAAGAAGAAAGGGGAGGAATCTTTCCAATCGAATATTCTCGTGGGGAAATTTACTCCCACAAATTGGTGCTTTCATTGAGAGTGCGAAATAATACTCAAAGCGTGCTCCAAATCCATTTTCCAATCCACCAAAGCCTTCCAAACAATCATGGTTGGAAGCAAACGCCCTAGGAGCAAAACCACTGCAACGGCGCACTCCGGAACGGCCAAAACCTCGCTGCCACCGCGAGGTACAGCTGCTGCCAGCTTTTTGCAGAAGCCTCCCATTGCTGCCAACGCTTCCTAGCAGCTCCCTAGCGAGTTCCAACAGCCCCTGGTGGCTGCCCATGTCACCCAACCACCTCCGGAGGCCTCACAACCTCTCCAAACAACTGTTGTAGCAACTGGACAGCCACTAAACCATGGGGACAGCTCCTTGCAGCCGCAAATCACCCCCGTGAACCACCAAATAGCGGCTGAAATTGCCGCACCACTCGTGGCCGCACCAGGCCATGGCCCCGTGGCCTTCTCCACCTTGCCACTGCAAGGACCAAGCGACGGCGCCATCTTGGAGCAAATTCACTCGCTCCCTCCTCTGTCACCACACTTGACGTATGCACCTGTGTACGCGTCTAATAGAGCCCTAGCCCATACGTCATTGGGCCCGATCCACACCTCTCTTCCCGACCAACGCAGTCAAGCGGGCCTCAACTCACAGGTTGATCAACTCATGTAGAAGGAGGACGACCAAAACAATCTAATTGGCCAACTAGTCAGGCAGATCAACTTGTATCAAGGCCCTGACCTTGGAGCCCATGGCGAGGAGAGAGGGATCCATGAGCATACTGGCGAGCATCTTGAGAAATCCCAGGCTAGTCAGACAGGCACGAACGGGCAGGGGAGAGAATAAGATCGTGCTGACGAGACGCGGACATCTGCAAGCCGTACTCTGCGCCGGTTGACGATCCATTCAAGAATGGGCTCACAGGGGGCACGAGTCCGTGAACGATTGTGTGACGAACGCAACGACCGACGCTCACTAACCCGCTCGAGAACCAACTTGCGGCGACAACTCATGGAGGAATCTTCACAAGTTCAATCCACCAATCTACCTCATGGGTAGGGAAACCAAGGAGGTCAACCTCTTCAAATCGACAAGGAAGTCAACCATCCCCTCCTGAATCACGAGGGTCGCCAATGTGATCAGCAAGCCATGCGCGCGGAGGACGTTGAGAAGCTCGTAAACGACCGACTTCGTAACTTAAAGATTGGCAGAAATTTCGAAGATGCTCTATGCAGGGAGGTGGACCAAGCAAACTCTACGCCTTTCACTGCCAAAATCAAACAGGCTGCTCCCCCAAAGAGATTCTCAACACCTTCATTCACGCATTTCAAAGGGGATTCTAATCCCGATAGCCATCTAAAGCACTTCAAAAGTGTCATGATCTTCTACAATGCCAACGACGCGCTGATGTGCAAGGTGTTTGTAATGACCTTGCTAGGAGCAGCCCAAGACTGGTTTCACACCCAGCCATCCGGGTCGATTAGCAGCTTCAAAGAGCTAGCTTACACCTTCACCAAAGAATACACTTCTTACCGGACGATCAAGAAGAACCCTGACCACATGTTCAACCTGCAAAAGAAGCACGATGAATCCCTCCGAGATTACATCAAGAGGTTCAAAGCAGAAATGGCAAACATTATTGGATGTGATGATCGAATCGCGTCATCGGCCTTCAAGAGAGGCTTGCCAATTGAGTGTGAGCTATATCGCGAGCTAACCATCTCTCCCTGCCAAACATTAGTAGAAGTCTTCATGACAGCAGAGCGCTACGCACTTTGGGACGATGATCGGATCGCCGCAAAGAAGGTTGCCAAGCAAGCCAATCAACCGGTTGAGCAGGCAAGCCAAAGGAACTACAGGATAAATGACAAGGATGGAGGCAAGCGCGGATTACAGCTTCATGGAGGTGCTCCAGCAGCCGAGAGCTATACCAAGTTCACTATCCCGATACACCATATCCTGGCCCAAGTAAAGAACATGCCTTGGTTAAAGAAACCATCCCCTTTGAAGGGAATCCCAGCCAAGAAGGATACCAGTAGGTACTGCGAATTCCATGAAGGGCACGGTCATTACACAAATGACTGCTTTGCTTGGAAAAAAACACCTTGAAGAACTGGTCAGAGATGGCCATTGCACGGAATTCATCGCAAAGGGGGCCTTCCAGCAAATCAAGGATCGTGACGTAGCTGCCAACGAGCCTCCACGAAAAAAGTCATACGGATCAGCACGATCCTAGCCGACTATAAGAACTCGAGCTGACCACTGGGGAGCAGCAGAGAAGGATTAAGCAAGTGACTTTTGTCTCCCAAGCTGTCGCCAGCTACCTAGTCATGGAAAACGATCCTGGCATCATCTTTTAAGAGAAGGAAATTCCAAGACAATGGAATGCCCATCATCTCCGGAGGTACTATCCATGAAGCTCCTCGTCTATCAGCTCGGCTCCAAGCAGGTGGCCAAGCCTCCCTCACCTCCATTGAAGACAAGTTACTTTTGATGTTACCCCTGCAACTCATCTCTTTTGTTCAATAAAGCAATGTAGTCACATAGACATCAATACAAGTTCAAGCTTTTCTCTCTAATGGAGTGTTTACAAATGCAATCGACACATCTCCGGACGTAGGCCAAACGGGCCACACTCATCGACACGTCTCCGGACGTAGGCCAAACTAGCCACTCTGATCGACACGTCTCCGAACGTAGGCCAAACAGGCCACACTGATCGACACGTCTGCGGACGTAGGCCAAACGGGCTGATCGGTGCATATTTATATATCATTTTGTACCCTTCTAACTTATTATTTGATTATGTTTTTGAGTTAAACTTGTGCTTTTAATAAATTTTGTGTTTGTTTCAGTGTAATAAGCTTGAGACTCATTAAATGCATTTTGGAGACAAGTTAGCTCAAAACGGTGTCTGCAGATCAATCAACTTCACGAATTGGATTGTACTTTCTCAGGATGAACCAGATGATGAGCCCTATATCATTGGAGCATTTTACGGTTCATGAACCAGATGAAAGATGCAGAAGTCTAGTTTCTGGAGCATTTTACGGTTCATGATTCCGAGTCTCCTAGAGGAAGTTATGCAAGTTTTGGCAGCTTAAGGTCAAATTCGGCAGCATCTGCGTTACTGGCCAAAAATGACATTTGAAGGTCTTTCCGATTTTTTCTTGAGTTGGGCTGCATATGCTTGGAAAGATAATTCAAAGGGTTTGAAGATCCAGATTTTTCCAGATTTTTTAGGAGGGAAGATCAAGCCCAAAACAAGCCCGCAAGCTGACTGCAATGCATTGTCATGCATGACATAGGCATTCCAGCTATGAAAGTCTAAAGGAGCAAAAACAAGGCATTGTGGGAAACATGTTTGGATAAATCAAGAAGCACTTTTCAGGCTGCTAGTGGGATTAGTTGGTACATGCTGGAGCTATTAAAGAGAAATAATGTGCATGCATGTGAAGCAAAAAGAAAGGAAAGAAAAGAAATGAAGTCAATTCCAGTCTATTTTCGGCAGTAAACTTGCAAGGCCCAAAACGTACACTTGTACTGCTCAGATGGGAATACATTCTTCATAAAAGTTGTTCCAATGGGTGTCTATTATGACATATCCAAATTTGAGCCCCATTGGATACGTATTGAAACCTCAAGCCTTCCTAAACCAAGCCTGATTCAGAAGAATCGTTTTTTCCAACAACCAAAAGAAAACCCACATGGGTTGGCAGCAAAAGGCAGCCACAATTGAACACCTTTGAAATCCCATGTGAAGAAAGCTTGAGGTGCAGCAAAAGAAGTATGGGATGGAATTGATTCCAACCACACTAACATAGACAAGATGAAGTGGGAGTTATGGATTGTATTAAAAGAGGAATGGTGGTGTTGGAATTCATCATGGTGTTTCTCCCTCTTAGCCGTATAAATTGAGAAGTCTTCAAGCTTCATAAAACACCCCCAAATGGGGGAGCTCTCAAACACTTCTCTAGAGCTCCCCTCCCTTCTCTCCCTCAAATTCTCTTAGTTTCTCTTTCTAGTTTTCAATTGTTGTAATGAAATCTTTGTGCTGAAATTCTCCTTAAGTTTTTCTTAGTTCCACTTTACTTTTCATTATTAAATTCTTTTCTTTAGTTTCAAGTTTGATTAGTTTCCAAGTTTCAATTATGGTTTTTGTTCTTATTCATTATGCTTATAAGTTAATATGCTAGTTTGAATGATTGATCACCATTTAGGCTTGCATGTTAGCTATCTTGGTTTGAATTAAGAGTAGACACCATGCTTTAATTCGAATTGAACTATGAATAGGAAGAGTATGTATGGACATTCGACAATAGGGATTAGATACATACTTGGTTGTTTAAAATGTTCTTCTATGCTTAATGGATTCCTAATGATTAGTTTAGGTTAGACAACAGATGATCAAATTAGGGAATTATGAATACAAGGTTAGGACCAAACACCATGGCTTAATCATACTTTAGCTAGAATCAATCCGTTAATCTAATTGAACTTGGGAACTTATCTGCTTGAGTTATTTTCGTTTCTTTCTTTCTTGTTTTTCTGTTTTGTGTAGGAAAACTGAATTGGATTATTCAATCACCAATCCCTGTGGAATCGACCTCGCACTTACATATGCTATACTACCGAACGGCTCGTGCACTTGCGAGTATCACAAGTTGAGGATGCAGCTGAATCCATTTTGGTGCAGCTGAATCGACGCAACACGGGTCACCCTCATCGACACGTCTCCGGACGTAGGCCAAACGGGCCACACTCATCGACATGTCTCCGGACCTAGGCCAAACGGGCCACTCTCATCGACACGTCTCCGGACATAGGCCAAATGGGCCACACTCATCGACACGTCTCCGGACTTAGGCCAAACGGGCCACTCCGACACGTCTCCTGATGTAGGCCAAACGGGCACACTCATCGACACGTCTTCGGACGTAGGCCAAACGGGACACTCTCACCGACACGTCTCTTGACGTAGGCCAAACGGGCCATACTCATCGACACGTCTCCGGATGCAGGCCAAACGGGCCACTCTCACCGACACGTCTCCGGACGTAGGCCAAACGAGCCACTCTCATCGACACGTCTCCGGATGTACGCCAAACGGGCCACTCTCATCGACACGTCTCCGGACATAGGCCAAACGGGCCACACTCATCGACACGTCTCCGGACGTACGCTAAATGGGCCACTCTCATTGACATGTCTCTGGACATAGGCAGAACATACCCGGAGTCCCTCAAGGGGGACCCTAGCACTTATAAATTTCCTAATGGGAATACACAAGAAAGACACTAGCTGGTTACTCAAGCAGTTTGCAAGTCAATATGAAAATTGAAGTTGAAAAAATAACTGAAATTTCCATAGCAAGCTGACCAACCAGCCAAGTTCAACAAAAAGAAGATGGTCAAACAAGACCAATTATTCTAAACAAGAAAACAAACTACAAAAGCTGAAAAAATAAAATAAAGAAGTCTTCATCTACTCTGAGGCGCCGGCAGGAGACCCCTGATCTACAGCTTCACTTGCTTGATCTGTGGTGTCTACCACTATCACATCAGCTGCATCCTCCTCTGCTCCATCCTCTTCAGCTCCTTCCATGTTCACAGCATTAACCTGCTCACTCTACACAGGGAGCAAGTCAGGGCAGAGCGTCTCGATGTCTCCATCTTCAATCGCATAGAAGGGAGTAGTCCCATTTGCGCAGTGCAGGTAACCCAACTTGTACGCATCTATAGTGGCTTCAGACTTGGATTTTTCAGCAGACTTGTGGTAGACACGAAATCTAGCAAAGAGCTTGTCATAGATATGGGAGATGTCATCATTCTTGCGCTCAAGACGAAAGAAAGCATCTTTTCGACTAGCCAAATCAGCAGCAGAAGAGCTGAGCTCGGAATCCTTGTCGGCAAGGGAGCTTTTCAGCTCTGATATCATCGCCCTCAAATCAGACGTCTTCTTCTCATAACGGGACTACTTGGCAGAAAGCTTGTTGGCCAGTTCAACATTCTTCTTCTCTAGCTCGCTGAGCTGAGCAGAAGAGGGGGCAACAGCAGATGAGTTCCGGATAGTCTCAATAGCAAAAACTAATCATTTTTTAAGCAAATAAAGTGTCGCTTCCTTTTGTTTTTCCAAGGAAAGACTCGAGAAGTTGCCAAGATCGCCGGCCTGGCGGATGTGATTAACCAACTCAGCACAAGTGGACGAGATTGACAGAAAGTTTGTCTTGAGCAGATCAGACACGCCTGCATCTCCTGCAGGGTTGGGCTTGTCCACCTTGGGATCAACCGTTGACGTTGCAGAAGAACCCTTCGCCCGGGCAGATGACTCTCTTGCTTTCTTAGCCTTGCCAACCTCACCTTCAAAGGAGTCAATGATGCTGAATCAACTCCACGCTTGACTGCCCTTGACTCAACAGCTGGATCATGAGTAGACCTCCCGCTTCGATCTCCATCATTTGACTGATGCAGACGAATTGAACTTCGAGGAGGAATATCGGCATCTCTTTGACGCTCGGCAAAACTAGATCGGGCACGGGTTGTCTCACGAGGCAGATCATGGTTTCCAAGCTTGTCAGCAAGAGGCTTGAGTAGAACATCCCGAGCACTGCGCATACCACCAACCTTCATGTTATCTGCACCAGCGGGATGTTTAACCCTAGCAGATGACGAGGGAACAGCTCATACTTGAATCTTCTCAGTAGAAGGGAGCTTTGGCTTCTTCCTCAACGGAGACACATCATTTCGCCCACAAAGTTGCAACTCCATTTCTTAAAGACTTGACATCAGCCTTCATTTTTTAGGGAAGTTCGGCAGAACACTTCTCCTGCCCAGCTGGCAGATTATCAGAGTTTGGACCATTCTGCTTCCATCTCTCAACATCATGGGCAGGGGGGCAGACCATCAACTTTCTCCCGATACTTGCCGAGCTAACGAGGCCTGCCGCATGAGGCCAAGCATGCTCCAGCCCAAACCTGCAATAATAGACAGTAGGTATGACGACAACTAGTCGGGCTTCCCCTAGCTGATCCTCGAAGCAAAAAAGAAGAAAAAGAAATAAATGTGCTCGACTTACCTTGGGATGCACTACGACTGCCCTCTTCGACAAGCAGTACAAATTCTCCAAGATCTCTCTCAAGCTAGAAAGTAGAGAAGTTAAGTTTGCGAAGTGAAGAATAGTGAAGAGAAGCCCTGCATTTATACATGTTGGGCATCCTAGGCCAAGAAGGAATCGCAAGCCCATTCCTATTGGGAACCCAACTCCAAGAACATTCAAAAGCCCACTCCAATTGGGAGCCCAAATCCAAGAAGGAAGCCCAATTACAGCTGGACAGCCCAACAGATAATTCACATCTCCTACATGCCACCACACGCCATGTAGAAGCTAGGGGGCATTTGTGGGAACCGAATTAAATCAAAACCCTAGGTCAGATAATTCCTTCCATTTAGGGATTATTTGACCTAATTGGGAATTACTCAACCTAATTGGGAGTTACTCAATTTAATTGGGGGTTATCCAATTAAATTGAGAATTACCTAATTAAGTTGAAAACTGATTTGATTCCTACCACATTTCCCAATTAAATGAGGAGTTACCTAATCAGAATGGGAATTGATTGGATACCTACCACAATTAGGGATTTGATTTAAATCCATAATAAATCAAATCCCTAAATACACCAACCTCACCAATCCCACCAACCTCACCAACCTCACCAACCTCGTCGAGGCCCCTTATAAATACTTGGCTATGCACAAGGATTGAAGTACGTCAGAATTACTACTAAAACTCTATAGAGATCTTCCCCTCACAAACCCTAGCCACCACATCTCTTTCTCTCTTTTACATAAGGCTCCGGCCGCCCGGTTTACACCATAAACATATCTCTGTACCCTATTAACTATTGTTTTCTATACGATTCAATTAAACTAATTTAGGCATCAGAGGGCCTTTGGCCAACACCCCCTGGGTGTGGTCTTCTTATTTGTTCTATTTTGCAGGGAGAAAGAGGCGGTGAAGAAGAAAGAGGAATCTTTCCAATAGAATATTCTCGTGGGGAAATTTGCTCCCACACCCTCAATGTCGGCGATCGATGCCTTCTCGTCGGATCCAACGGTGCGTGAGCTTTTTTTTGTTGTGTTGTTGTCGTTTTGGGAAGCTGTTTGAATGAAATGGAAAGGCGGGTTTTAACAGCCAAGATATGATTCACGAGTGTAGCTAGGAGTTTCTGGGTTTTAGTTGGGGAGCCAGTCGGAGAGAAGGGAGGGTCTATGGAGGTCGACGAAGGGTGGCTAGGGGAGGGAGACTTGCTGGGATTTTTTGTTTTTTGTTTTTTGGTTTTGAAAAAATATATATTTTAAAAAAAATTATTCTTTAATTTTATTTCTGAAATGCCCTTCACGTGGACTAGTTGGAATGGATTGTCAGGGTCTGTGGTGGGTCCCACAGTTGACACATCAACATTTAACATTTGACTTGACGGTCAATCTAACGGACGAGGTGAATTGGTCATATTTGGATATGTTAGGTATGAAATTGATGAAATTGAAATCTCGGGGCCCATTTCGATACTAACCCTAAACCTCCGGGTACTAAACTGTAGTTAATCCAAAAAATAATAATGGAAAAGATGCCTCGGTATGTTCGCGTTAAAATTGCCATCCATGCTCCAGCCTTCTTTTCTATGTCACCATTAAAGGCCCAGTTGGACCTCCAAAAAATCTTCAATTGTAACCGTTTGGCATGTCACTTGTCATTTAACGAGTTGGTTGGAGATGCTCATGTACCCATTTTAAGGCATGTTTGTTCATACTCTCAATTTTAACAATCAAGTATTCCGGATTTGTCAATTTTTTTATTTTCAATGTGGTCCAGACGTAGAATATATTGTTCAAAATAGAAAATGTTTTGGATGGTTTGGGCATGAAGACATTAGTTGTCTGAAAATACCCTTATATTGACTTTGAAACATGTGAAGAGGTGGGGTCTAAGGCTGCTACGTAAGCTATTAACGAGAATTTTGACGAAAAACCTAACGATGGAATTACATTGAATTTTTTTGACAAATTCACGAAAAAATTCCAAAAAATTGTACCAGCCAATCTTGAGATCCATAATACACCAACAAAGATAAGAATAAGGCCTAGGCCAACCCGAGCTAGCGTCTTTTACACCTAATATAATTTCAAGTCACATAAAAGGAGTTAATTTTTATATAGTTTAGACATAAAATTCTAAGCAAAAGCCCTAAGCCCTAAACTCTAAATACAGAGGTTCGTGATACCAAATGATGTAGGAAAATACTTGCCATCTTCCTTGGAAGTAGGAGCTTCTACTTTCCTACCGATAACAGGTTGACATGTGTTTAGAGATTTTTCTTTTGGTGTTTTTGATGAATTATTTTTGCATATGTGTCAAACTATGATTTATAAATAGGAGGAATGCAGTGTCCAATAGGGTATACCTCAGTTGGTTGAGCTCTCTTCGACCTTCACCCATATGGGCAGAGGTTTGAAACCCCAAGTATCTAATGAACATTTGTGTAAAACCCCCTCCCCTAATCGTTTGTACTAATTTTTTTATATTTAATTTTAAAAATGCCCTAATTATTGGAGAGGATACCACAAAAATTGCTTCAGGGAAGGCTCGTTTTTTTACTAATAAATTCACCGACATATAAGTTAAGCGCCTAGTATCTAAACTATTCTTCTATCAATACATCCACATACCTCATATGGCCTATACAGACCAGACGCTGTTCACAGAATTCAGGTCAATACCTATCAAAGTAGTTTTTTTTGGGCCCAGAATACCTATCAAAATACTTATACACAAACACCCAGTGAAATGCAAAACAGAGCATATAGGGCCTCACAAATTTCAATCCTCAAGCAGGCATCATGTGACACATTTCTCCCCTTCAAGTGGTGGTGTAAGCCGCAGCCTTTTTGCAGCGGGTTGCTCTTGAGGCTCAGGCATCCGATCATCATCGAACATCTGCACATCATCACATGAGACTGTCCTGTTGTCTACCATATTAGAATCTTGATACGCTGGTATATCAGGATTTTCTTGGCAGGAAGAAAGTGGAGCTCCATTTTCATTGCCATCATGCACCTTAACACGATCCCAAGAACCTTCATTCTCATTCCCATCATGCACCTTATCACAATCTTGAGAACCTTCATTTTCAGTGCCATTATGAACCTCATCATGGTCTTGAGAACCTCCATTTTCATTGCCATCATGCACCTTATCAGGGTCTCGAGAACCTCCATTTCCATTGCCATCATGCACCTTATCATGGTCTGGAGAACTTCCCTTTCCATTCCCCTCATGCACCTTTTCAGGGTCTTGAGAACCTCCATATCCATTGTTATAATGCACCTTATCATGGTCTTGAGAACCTCCACTTTTATTGCCATCATGCACCTTATCATGGTCTTGAGAACCTTCAATAATGGAAGCATTCGGATTGCCTGGAGCAGAAACAAGGCCATCTGTTAAACATGTGACATTTTCCATAGCTGGATTGTTCACATCCATTTCTTCTTTCTGGCTCAGACCCAAATCTTCCTCCCCAACTGAATGGTTTTCCATGACACCTAAATCTTCAGAACGGTCAGAGGCACAATTTGATGGTTTAGGGGATGAATCAATGTTTCCATTTTCTTCTTGTGCAGATATTCCCAAGTCATAGGAAGTCTCAGCTCCATAAGCTCTTGATGTGTATGGAATGCCACAAGTTTGAGATGTGATTCCAGTTATTTGCTGAAAACCAGAGTCTCCTGTAGGCGAAAAAGCAAAATGCTCTCCATTTTCGGTGTCTTCCTGTTATTTAACAAATACATGAGTGCAAGTACTGCTGTCTCTTCAATGAATCGATGTAAAACATGTATCCATTTATAATATGTATGCTTAGTCTTATACAGTTCTGAGCCCAAAACTGGAAAAAAAAAAAGAAAAAAAGAAAGAAGAAGAAAGACGTACCATCCTGTCTCACAAGTCTATATAAACCTAGGATTTGTAAAGAATGAAACAAATGTTTCTCAAAGCTTTAATTGGTTGAAGGAATAAAAAAAAAAGAAGGGAAGATCAGGGCAATTTAAAGTAAATCTTAGACACAAGATAATACAAAACATATAACATGGCATTGCCAATACTCTCTTTCTCTCTCTCTCTCTCTCTCTCAAACACACATGAGCTTTATAAATCAACACCCAAAATAGCCTTAAAAGCCAACATAAACAATGCTCATGCTTTTCAATCCCAACCATCTCATAATTCAAACGGATTTTGTTCCTTAAAAATAAAAAGAAATAGTGGTACCTCTATTGGTGGTATAGCTCCATTAAGAAGGTAAAAAGATGACTTTTGGTCAAATGATTGATATTGTCCAAATAGTGAGCCAGGGGTGGCTCCTGGCTCAAAAAATTCCCTGAGAACCAAGCCTTCATCACTAACACACTCAGTGCTCCTAAGAGAAGATGTGGATAACAGAGTAATTTCAATCCCCTGGCCTGCTTGAGAATTAGATATATTTTCTTGGCAAGCTATAGCAGGACCACATCTTCCTGAAAATGACTGCACACCAGTTTCATGCTCGTTACATTCCGGAAATTTAGCCTGGTCTTCATCACTGGAAGCTGCTGAAGAGACTTCCCGATAACGATTTTCAAGGAGCTCAAAAATTAACCTCTGGATAAGAGTACGCTTGAGAGAAGCCTCAGAAGGAAGAAACCAATCTGGATTAAGCTGGTAACAGAAGTTGGGGTTATGCATAGCTAAAATTTGAAATATAAAGTGAAATCATTAAATTACAGGAGGATCATATTAGAAAGCCTAACAGTTAAAGAAATTTTGGGAAAAGGGTACATGATTTATAGGCACTGAAAACCATTTAAAGTTCCAGCATTTGTCTCTAAAGTCAGAGTTTGTCCCAACCCAATATCTGTTTATTTCATCGTACGGCATCCGAGCTGATAAAACTTTCAATTGAAGGAAAAGATCATAGGACGAGAGCTTTCAATGTGATGCCCATGTTCAAATAGCACCACCAATGAACAGGAAGAAAGAAGGCAATAACATGGTAGAAATTGAAAACCCACATCCTAACACACGTGTATATATGCACAAGCATTCAAACACTTCACATTACGGACATTCAAGAACTCAAATAGACAATGACTAAGAGCATGTAAATAAACGAAGTGCTTCCTATCAACTGCTGGATGAAAACCAATCCAACAGCTTAGAGTATGAAAGTTCAAGCATGTCATACAATAAGCCGTAAATGACATGTTTCCTATTAATCGTGGATATGTTTGACTTTTCATCCACCGGTTTATAGGAAACATGCATTTACCGTTTAGAGTATAACATGTTTGAATTTTCATACTCTAAGCTGCTAGATTTGTTTTCATTCAACAGTTAATAGGACGCACTTCGTTTACTTACATGCTCTTAATCATTTGTCTATTAAACCATGAAATTTCCATCCAATGACTTTAAGAATATGCTATATTTCCTCTTAAAGTGCTTGGGCACTCCTCCATGCATGTAATTAATTAATAATACATGAACAAAAGAATATATGCTATGTTTCATATATACACTCCTCCATATGTATCCAACTGATCTTCCACTCAAAATGGGCTTCACAAAAATTACCGTCTGAATTTAAATAGACTGCACCAAAAAAAAGTACGCATACAGCCAGGAGGTGCACAGTACAAGTTAAAAATTAAATATGTTAGGGCTGTGTACTAGATGTATAAAATTGACATGCCACATCATTTATACAGTACAAAGTAAAGGGTAAAAGTATTAAAAGAACTACTGAAATTAGGAAAATCTGGAAACAAAGTAGATCACTTACGAAGTTGGAGAACTTGGTTATTTTGAAAGGACTGAAATAAACAGGAGCTTCTACCAGAAACAACTCCAGATAGTGGAGCAAAAACAGGCCACAATCGAATGAATTTTCCTGTTGTGGTAACTGAAAGGAATGTGAACCATTGTCAGAAGTTTTAATATTTTACCATCAGCAAAAATTGAAGCCTTTTTTTTGTTTTTGTTTTTGTTTTACATTTCTTAATCTAAAAGGACAGGAAAATGAGGAAGAAAGTGAAAAAACTTTTCAGAGATCAAATTATCTCCATGTAACTGAACTAAGAGAGAAAACATCTATTGCAGGAATACAAAGACAGCAGCAACATGACAGATGAAGATGCACATGCTAGAAAAGAAAAAAGGGAAGAAAGCGAGGAGCAGTTTTAAGATCACAATTCATAATTAAAAGCACTTATCCGATTCCCTAACTCATTTATAATGATAATCATAAAAAAGACTATTGCATTCATCTAATATCTAATTCTAAACATTTAGAAATAAAGAGGAAGAACATTTTAGCTGTTCGTATTGTTAAAAGAGGATGAAATCACTATACTGCATCTAGAACTTAAAATATATTGACCATAAACACCAAAAAAAGATGGGGAATAACGAAAAATAGTTTGGTGCATTCACTTGAATATTAGACTATCTTAATACCCATGTCTACAAATTTCTTTGCGTGTGTGTTTTTCTCAAAGAAAAAGTTGCTTGAAGATAATAATGACCTTCACAAGAGTCACTATTTTTTTTTCCTTTATCTTGTGATAAGACAAGAACAGTAGGCATTTAGATATCAAATATCATATCATCTAGACTTCATATATCAAATAAACTAGTAAAGTAAAGTTATCCTAAAGTAAGCGCATATTGAGGAGAGACATTTGCACAATTAGATCTGCACTTCCAAGAGCCCAAAATTTCTTATTTTTCAAACTAAGATTAGCTGCTATTAAGTGATCTAAACAGAATAAAGATGTCATAAGCATTACAAAGTACACTGACACAACTTCCATCTCTCCCAATCTTGAGATGAGCATGCATCACCGAAGCATTTCAGGATGCCCTACAGATTCCCACAATTATTAAATGAGTTTACTCACAGCCAAAACACATGAACCATCTTATACATTACTCAACTGAGAATGTCATTCCACATACCTACAAATCTCATATAATTGCCATCATTTTGAACACCAAGGTTTTGTATCACCAAAATATAGCCATATGCTAATAATATCAATCACAAGGCTAATGTATACACAACAGTATCATTTGACTCAAATGTGCCCTATAAAATCACTCTTTCATGTCAAATTTTCAGCTACAGTACCGATCTAAAGCATATTCCTTGGGTAATTTTTTTTTGTTCTGTCTTTAAAAATTTGTTAGAGAAGACTGGAGTAATACCTCAAGTGGGACAAACCGCAGGTTGTGGAACTTTGCTGACATTTCTTCAGATGCCTCCTTTTTCCTTTCTTTCCACTCTTCCCACAAGTAACTATCATTTCAAGATCAAAATTTGGTGTCACAATTAAAAGGTTTAAATTCTGAAGTTGTAAAAAATAATAGATATCCCATTCAACACCCCAGGTACTTGGCATCCTGTTCAAAGATTCTAATCATTTGACAGAAAAACATATTTTTTTAAATCCTGTGTTGTCTCCATAAAAAATTAGAAAATCAAGTCCATTTATTTGACAATTATCCAAGTGACTTTTCCCCCAAATCCACTTCATTGTGCACATCATCAGTGAATTAAAGCTTCATGTCCTAGTACAGAAGAAAGCCACTCAAAATCCGGAAGAGCTGGAAAAATTTGAACAATTTGTCTTTACAGGCCAGATTTCAATTAGTGCAGGAGGCATGCATTGTTTGTTGGACACAAACCACGTTATATAAAACAGTAGCGCCCCCACCCCCTACCAAATTTTAATATAAATCTAAAGAACTGTTAATTAAATAACAATTTAGCACTTTATTAACACTTAATTTCTTCAAAAGAAATTCTTTACTATTCATGAAAATTGAACTCAAAACAACCAAATCAGAGCACCGTGATTGATTGAAGGGATTAATCATATAACCACTGGGCCTGGATGACTTTCTATCACATCTTTTGTTTATACTGAAATAGCCAACGCACACACATATGCACACAAAATTGTCTCAACCAAAAAGGGTCATGCATTTACAAAAGAAATGAGATTATTTTTTCTTCTAATAAGATAAATTTATTCAAGGAAACAAGGGTATGCAAAAGGAACACCATATCTAAAACTCATACATTTACAATCAACTGTAATTGCAATCATTCTGTCAACCAAAGGGAATCTACAATTGAATTGACGCTAAAAAATTTCTTATAGGCAATATTTTGTCCAAGGGATCTTGTAACAAATTTAGTTTTTGTTTCTTCTCTTTTTTTTTTCCCTCTCTTTTCCTTTGGTGTATTGGAAGCATCTAAAACCAAGACCCACCACTCCCCTACCCACTTTTACCTCTTGAACCAAAGCCCACTTGGCCTCTCAGTTCTTAAAAGTCCAACTTAGCATAATAATACAAGAACAATAAAAGGAATATGAAAAGAAGGGACTTCATAACACCTGTTTTTCCAAAAAATAAGAAATAAAAATAAATGCACACTGCCTTCAAAAAAAAAAAAAAAGAACTTCAATAGTATACCTTTGAATTAGATTTTTCAGACCCGTATGACTTCCTTTGATAGAGTCCATATGCAAAATACAAGGTACTTTAAGTGACTTGCCTGATTCGCCGTCTGAACATGACAAAACTACATCAATGATGGGAAAAATCCACAGATATACATTGCACAATCCAACAAAAACTTACCATTAAGTCTAGGCACTTCACCGGGATGACATATGACTATTAGACTCCAGTGTAGACTGATATTAAAAACACACACATTAGCACCCATTAAATTGATCTTATTACAAGAGGCACGAAGTTTGGTCAAAGGATCATACTTGAAGTTTACAGGAATGAAGATGTAATCCTTTTCAAATAAATCCACTTTCCTTGTCCATTTACGAACTCGTTGGAAAGCAGCTCTGCCATCAGAAACACTGGATGGATCTTTGTCCAGGTCAGCCAGCTTCCGGAAGAAGAAACTATTGAAAAAGTGGAACCTATGCTTTTCCTTAGGTTGAATTTGATTCTTCAAATACCTGTCAATTGATTACTTTGTAATGGGAATATTTGAATTTTAAAAGTGGCAGAAATTACAATCACAACAATCACATTAAGATTCTAACTGCTAATAAAGACAATTGAAATTAGCATTAGCATTGTCTTTTAGAAATTAGAAATTATAATCATAAGGTGATATACATTTTTCAATCTCTGTTTCCACTTTCAAGACATTAGTATTTTAATTTATTTAAGCATTCCATTTTTAAAAATTATCACATTCGAATTGTCTTGTCTATTAGCAGTTGAACAACTTTTCAATGCTTTGATCTTCCATTTCAATTATTTTTACTTTAATTTACTTGAAAATTATTATTCATTTGGTTAACTAGGGAATTAAATCTAGCAAGTCAAAAGTTCCTAGATAACAAGGCAAGGGCTTTGTTGAAGACCGTGAGATATTCAGGTGTCGACCAATGTTCTCCTCAATACGGTGAGTAGAGGTAGTTATTAGAGCTGATGCATTCAGTACACTAGTAAATGCATACTTAGGGTATGCTAGGGTCTTTCCTTGCCATTCTTTAATACAATTGATTTACTTAAAAAAACATTATAGAACTAAAAAACCAAAAGCTTGGTGTCACTACTATTAGAAATTATATTAATGTATCTTCAGGGGCCACTTGTAATTGTAAGGACGAAAGTCCATCAAATATTTAGGATTCCGAAATAGGTAGATCTTTAATATAAAGCAAATAAAGTTATGCATGTGAGCTTATCCATGCAAGCTTACTTGATGTAGAAGTCAATAATTGTATCGTTAATAAATGTCTCTGGCTGTAAGAGATCAACATCTCTCTTGCTGATGGAAACAGCATCTGCCTCCCCTTTCGGATATACAACATCTTCAAATGGCTCATCAAAACTGTATAACATCTCAAATTTGTTCAGTAAGTATACATCATAGAGTAACACCTTTAAAGAAAACAGAAAATTGTTCACTAAAGAAAAGCAGTCGTGTTCTCTTTCAAAAATAGAACAACCAAGAGAAGGGACCACAAGCAATTTATTCTTCGGCCATTTGTTCTATGATTAAAGGGAAAAAAAGCACACATCCACATTATATATGAAAATGATTCCTTAATTCTCAAGACAATAATCATTTAAATTTACAAACATATTCAAGAAAGTCATGGTAGTAAAACAAGCCTTATCAAACTATAGATAATGTGATACCCATGCATATACCATAAGAAACAGAGAGTTAAAATCTTCATCCAATCCTCATCAAATAAGAGAAAAAATAAGAGAACAGAAAACATAAGAAACATAAAAGAGTACTGAACTAAAAAAGAGAGATTAAATTTGACAAAAAGCATTATCATTTGTATCTTCATAGTTACACTCAAAAGGAACTAGGAGCACTTTAACTCACTTTGGAAAATGATGCCCCTGCCCAGGTGAATCATCCTCATCTGTTTCCACGCCCATGCTACTTGTACCAAAATGGGGAAAAAGATGAGTTTAAGACTATTTATAGAACTACTGAAGTAAAACGAATTAGACTATGTATGCAGCACACAGAAGAGCTAGTATAAATTTACAAACATGGCAAACAATTTACCTAAGAAAAATAAAATGTGAATCCCAGCAATTTGCCTTGCGTTTGTAAGCTAGATATATGGAAAAAGAGAAAGAGAATATGAAGATACCAACCAAAATCTAACCACACATGTACGGTTGAACCATTCTTTTTTTCCTTTCTTATCAAGAGTACAATTTAACCATTCTAATTTACAAACCACTAACAAAACAGGGATGGTTATCACATGAGCAGTACATCATCCCTGTAAAGACGCAAAAGAACTGGACACTATGCCCGGCACCTGACAGAAACCACACAAAGCAAATGCTTAATAAAAGGTACAAACTAATGTACATGGTGAACATGGTTCTAAAGCAGGAGCCTTTAAGCCAATAATTCCTGTTTACTGAGCTTCTTTCACCATCAGCTCTGAAAATAAAAACGCAACCTAAATGTGGAACGCTATTACTGGGCAGTTCCAAATTGAAGACTGGGCCCCTCTGATGTCCCTCACTGACTCTCTAGACAAAGTACGACAACAATCCCTTTTGCTACTGAACTATATATCCCCTTAAATATGTCATGGTATAATCACCCAAAAGGCCACTTAATCTATTTGATCCTAAAACTGAATCTTCTTAGGGAAATAAAATTATAATCCTGATGAAATGGTATTTCATTTATCTGATAAAAGTGCAGGGGCAGAGCCAGAATTTTAGTTCACAGGGGGCACCCTCAAGTTATCTTCATACTACAAATTTCAAGCTTGCACGACATATACTATAAGATTTAATGTTGTCATAGTAAAACAACTGTAAATTGTTTTTTAACAAAAATAAAAGCAATTATACAAGTAAGAGAAGTTTAATATAGGATAGCCTGGCTAATTCATAGTACATAATGAAGAACAGAAACAATATTCATAAAATGATAGGAACAAGAAATTTTTCAGAAGACAAAAAACAAAAAACTTTGGCTGAACAAGACCTTGAGGGGGGTATGTGACCCCACTGAGCATTACTGATAAAGTGGATACTGGAACCTGGCCATTAATCTTCAATCAGATTACATTGACCATGTCTTGGATATTGTTTTAGATATGCTATCTCCAACTTGTGTATGTTGGTGGATATACCAATAATTTTGTTAATGTGGGTACAGCTAGAGAATTAAAGAAGAAATTTTTTAATTTTTAAAATCTCATAGATTATATAAATGATGCCAAACGTAGTAAGGTGCAGTAATGAAACTTCATCTGAAAGTACGTTATTTTTAAATAATTTCCTAGATTATCTCTCAAATCATAATCAGCATAATAGGCCATTAAATTTACGCAGCTTATTGGCATAAAGCTTAGAACATCAAGAAATATGGTACATAAGAAACACAGGACAATATTATATCAACAAACACAACATAAACAAACTTACTCTTGCAGAAGAACCCATGCATTCAAATATTTTGCACTCAAAGATGCTATCCTTTCCTCTTTCTCAGACCAATAGGGTTCAACAACTGCAATCTTCAACTCCTCAAAGCCTAAGAGAGTTTGGGTAGCAGATCATGTCAGGAAAAAAAAACAAGGAGCCAGACTCAGCTTAAGAGTTTGAAGTCCCAAATAGCTGCTAAAGCATAGCATTAACGAGTTTGGACAAGATTTAAACCTTTTCCGAACTAGAAAGAAGCATATTTTCTCATATGACACATACTACTTGCTAAAAGTAATTTATAGTACTTGGATTACAAATCACTTGTATATCTTATTTATAACATTTAGGTAACAAAAAAGAGTTTCCATATCTGAGCATCCGTAAGGACTATAACATAACATGTATCTAATCTTTTACCAGTGTCTTAGCTACACAGCTTAAACATCATAAATTGAGATGTGAAAATTGACCAAACTTTTGGAGGAGGATCACATTAGCTTCAATAATTGAACAGCAGATTTAACAATCTGCCTATGAAGATGTTGGTAAAATTTTAACAAAGATAAGTCCCAGAAAGTACACATGCATCACCAATCCTACCATGAGAAGGCAAAAAACAAAAAAAAGAACAGAGCTTTTGTACAAGTGCACTGACCAGAAACACCATCCGCAATATCCTCTTGAGGGGCATCCTTTGATATCACACGGAGTTTTATCATCACAAATTCAGCCTGAATGTAGTGTAATAAACTGTACATATTCAATACCAAGTATATATATAAAACGAGGTGACATCCAATAGGAGAGTTTCAGGACTCACTTTTGGAAACCTCTGACACTCAAGAGTAATGAGATCATCAACTCCCCATTCAAAATCAAAGGGTTCAGATGTTTTTGAGCCACTGACTTTGATGCAACTGTCTGAAAACGTTAACCGGGGTTCTGTACAATAACTATCCCGATATACAACATAATCAGGATAAAGAACAACCGTCATTTTTATGTTATCCTGCAAATTGTGCAAGTCACAATTAATTAGCCTTCTAATATTGGATAAAACATCGTATTCAAAACTTTGCACTAGAAAAGAAAGATAGTATTCAACATTTATATACAAGCCAAGTAACTTTGTGCACATCAATAATTTTTTTTATTTTATAGTTTCACTACACTTCTTCAGAGATTAGATTGTCTCCCGTCACAGATAAAAATGTATCTCACTTCCTGATGCAAAATAGCACTTTACCTTTAACTAATTGAGCTTGACAGTCAATAAAGAAAAACTACATAGATCACAAAACTAGGCTCGTGGAAGAAGTGGCTGGGTTCGACGGCGCTTAATTCTCTTTCTCTTCCTTCTTCCTGTTTCTTCCTCTTTTCTGGTTATTCTCGCCCAAATCAAATGAAGACCTAGCTTCTGTCGAGAAGAAGAGACTGGGTCTTTACAGACGGAGTTTTTAATATTAACATTTTGACCCCAAATGTTTTATAATTTTGAAAACGACCAAACATAGTTTCACATATTTTCAAAATTACCCCTTAAAATATCGGGACCGTATACTTGGATGTTTAGTTGTGTGGACCCATTAAAGGGTGCTTTGCCTGGAAAAATGAAGTTAGGTTTCCTAACTTTCCCCAAATTCCCTCCAATTTGCCCCCCTAATTCTCATAGCCACTGCCCTAGTAGACTTCATTTATTTGTCAAAGCTCTTAAATGGGCTTCACCTGGCTCTTTCCTGTTGCTCGTTTTCACTATTTGTCATCATTTGCATCAAAGAAGATAGGTTGGTGCAACGTTGTCATTGTGGCACTGTTGCTCAGCTTCAAACGCAAATTTCTAGCGTGACCAAAGGAAAAGGTAAGCATGTAAGTTCCATATGCATGATTGTGCTGGGCATGAGAATTGAAAATTTTATTTCTTTGTTGGTATGGAGCGAAGAGGTGGAAGATGATGTGGGGTTTTTTCAGAGCTGGCATTCGTGTCGTGTTTGCAATGTTCATGTCGTGTTCTTGTCAAACAGGTTGACATGACACGACTCGTTAAGAAAACGGGTGGAAAATATAAAATACGAACCACGACACGTTACGATTCGCGAATCACACGACATGACCCGTTTCACCTATTAAGAATTAAAAAAACTAAAAACTAAATATAAAATATAAAAACAGAAATATTAAACAATTAAAAAAATCAACCAGTCATAATGCGTGGTCGTCCAGCCCTCATCACCACCGCCCTCTCTTCTCTTCTGCTCCCCAAAATCAACCAGCAAGTAGTTATAATCATAAGGAGCAGCGGATTAATATTAATGGATGTAGTACACCATGAAGAATGGCATCATCAGCCTCCATACTAGTCCGTAAAAGATCCAACCGGAGTCTTGGATCAAGGGTTCGGATCCAAATGCATACAAGTTTGCTCAGTGATTTGCAAGAGGCCATTGTTGGTAACAAGCCTTCTGTGCTCATCTTCCTTGTCATTCCTCTTGCAATTGTGGTTGATTTGTATCACTTCAGAAGAGTAATCACTTTATTATTATCATCTGTTTTTCATCTCGTAGCCAAGGAATCTAGGTGGCAGAGAGAAATAGAGAGAGTAGGGGCAATGGGGGAGAAAGAGACGAAAGAGAAGAAAGAGAAGAAGAGCAAAGAAAATTATAAAAAGAAAGAGATATAAATTTATAAAAATGCCCCAGAACTTAACGGGTTAATGGGTAATCGCGAATTGACACGACACGACCTGTTAGCTTAACGTGTGGGTAACAGGTCAACACGATATCAACATGACACGATAACTTGGACCCGTTACTGAATTTTTTTTGCGAATTCGTGTTGTGTTAACGGGTTGTGTACAATATTGTCAGATCTAGTTTTTTTTATGTGGGTTGATGCTGAAATATGTGAGCATTCGAAGTTATTGATACTTGGTTTGCTTAAAAACCTTGACAAATTAGAAGTTGGAAATTACAAGATTCGAAGGAAGTGTAGAATTTTGTGGGTTGTTGTGAGTCTTTCATGGTTGATGGTGTTTGTCATGAAAATATAATTTAGGTGAAGTATAATGTAATTGTAAGTTTGGTTATACTGGGAGACTTCTGTGTAATTGTATTAAGGTTTTTTAAGGGAGCTGATTTCCCCACTCCCCTTTTCTCCACTTACGCTCCTTTTTAATCAATTTTGTTCTTTCTCTTTCATATTTTATTCTTACCCTACATTAATTTCTTTTTTACTCACTTTTATATCATTTTTTTTATACTTAATTTTCCAACTTACACTTCATTTTCAGTATTAAAGGGGAAAAAAAAACTTAATTTCTTACTCGATTAAAGGAAAAAAAAAAACTGAAAATGGAGTGCAAGTTGGAAAATTAAGTATAAAGAAAAAAAAAACTAATATAAAAGTGAAGTAAAAAGAAGTAAAAAGAAATTAATGTAGAGTAAGGGTAGAATAAGAAAGAGAAATAACAAAATTGATTAAAAAGTATTAAAAAAAAAAAGCAAAAGGGAGTACAAGTGAAGAAAAGGGGAGTGGGAAAATCAGATCCATTTTTTCATACTTATCAACAAGGATTGCAAATTTACAAATGTACAAGCATTCATCACTTTAAGCAAACTGACCAAACTTGCTCAACCAAACTAAACAAACAAAAACAATGTGCTCAAAAGAGGTGTAGAATTGGACCACTTACACACGGGTTGGGAAGATCCACCATCTTTAAGCACAACCATTTTCACACTAATTCACTTTAGAGCCTTAAAGTCCAACACCAACCACCTTTCAAATATTCTAGCACCTTAAAGTCACAAAGTATGCATTAATAGTGAAAGATTTGTGCTTTTGACAGCTACCACAACTCAATCACTCATCTTCTACACACACACACACACACACACAAAATACTACTTGCGCCGAATTCAATAGCTACCCAAATCTCTAGTCGCACAATTTTGTTCGAATTCCCAAATTTGGAACCCTAATGCACACCCTTTCCTTTCAAAAACTGATTTGAAGTCAATGGGTCCTACCAGTGCCACATAGCAATCCACAGTAAGGCAAATTCTTGTAAAATCATGAAATTACAAAATTACCAATGCCACATCACCCAACTCAATGATACTTGGAAGCCAATGGGCCCATCGGTGCCACGTAGCAGTCCACAGTAGGGCCAATTCCTATAAAAATAATGAAAGCACATGGGGCATTTCAACAAATAAACCTTTTTATCTATGTTGCATGGACATAGATACGATGACATGGGGACACAAGGAAATGAAAAATCTCAAAAACCTAGGACACGGGGATATGACAATTTAAAAAATAATAATAATACAATAATACTATATATATATATATATATATTAAAACTTTGATGTTCATACTCCAATTATACAATACCATATATAGTGAAAATCAAGCTTTTCAAGCCTTTCAAATGTAGTTTTTTAATTTTATATAAATTATAATTGAATTAACATATTAGTTGACCCTGCATATGAGTTGACCCATTGATAAGAGCATTTTATTGCATATTTGTTATCCATAAAACTATTCTTTTGCTAGCATTTTATTTGAGTTACTTTGTTATTTTCATTGTTTTTGTAAATTAGAAAATATTAAAAGCTTTATGAATAAATATGCTACTAAGGATTATTTAGAAGCATAAATGGTATTGGGCATCTTTTTTCAATAGTATGGAACCTTCACCAAATTGTGTTTGCCATCTTTCAAATTAGCTGACCATTATTTAATTTGAGCCTTGCTTACATAAGTTTTCTTTTAAAACAAAATGAACAGCAAAAGAAAAACGATTCATAGTGGATTGGGTTCCAATTACATTATACATAAACCTTGCAGACAAGGATGTAGCATTTCCAAGGTGGCAGCCAATGAGCATAAGAACAAGCCTATGAAATGGATACATGAATGGCACCTTGAGCTACATGTGAAGAAGCCACAAGTTGAAAACCAAATGGAGCTTGTGCAAGCAAATATTCACGAATCCTAGGTCAAATAATTAATCCAATCAATTTGGGAATTATTTGATTCTTACCATAATTAAATCAATCTCTAAAAATTGGGGAAGAATAATTCCTTTCCATGTGTGGAATTGTTCTTCCGAAACCCTAGCCTCCGAGGCTCCTATAAATACATGGCTACGCACAAGGTTTGAGGTAATTCTAAACTTATGCATGAAACTCTGTAGAAATCCCCTCTCACAAACCCTAGTCGTCACACACACACACACACACACACACACACACACTCTCTCTCTCTCTCTCTCTCTCTCTCTCTCTCTCTCTCTCTCTCTCACACACACACACACACACACACACAAGGCTCCGGCCACCACACGAGGCTTCAGCCACCCGGTTCTCCCCGAGAGAAATCTCCGTACACTTTGTTAGCTACTGTTTTTCCTACACACTGTCAACCTAACTTAGGCATCGGAGGGCCTTTGGCCAACACCCCCTGAGGGGTGGTCTTTTCACTCTGTGATGTTTTGCAGGGAGAAAGAGAAGCGAAGAGGAAGAAGGGATCTTCAGACGAATATTCCCTAGGGATGAAAATCACTGCCACAAATTGGTGTTTTTATTGAGAACGCGAGTGAATACTCAATGCGTGCCCCGAATCCATTTGCCACACTTTCTTCCAATCAATCATGGTTGATACAAGACTTACGAGGAGTATGTCCCCCGCGATATCGCAATCCACGATGGAAACCTTACTACAACCACAAGGAACCATGGCTGCCAATGCTACACAGTCGCCTCTCTAAGGGTTGCAGTCGCCATCAGCTGCCACAGCCACCAAATCATGCTGCTGGAACTACACAGCCACTTGTTACCGCCCCACCATAAGGCCTCGTGACCTCCACAGCTTCGCAGCCGCAAGGGCTGGCTACTGGAACAACTCCACTACGCCATCACGCCTCAGGAGCATAGCAGCAGCTGCACCACGTAGCTGTCGGATTTGCTGCACAGCCTCACGACTATCTCAAAGCCGTGTCGGTCTTGGAACAAATCCATCCATTCCCCCCCTTTGACGTCACATTTGACATATGCACACTACTCTTCCCGATCCATGCAACCGGCTGACCTTAACTTATGGGTTGATCAGCTCACATAGAGAGTTGACGACCAAAACAATTTGATGGGGCGGCTACTCGGGTAGATCAACTTGGGTCAGGGCCTTGACCTTAGAGGCCAAGGCGAGGAGAGAAGGACCCATGAGTATACTGGTACACAGTTCTAAAGGTCCCAGGCCGGTCGGACAGTGACAAACGGGAAGGGGAGAAAATGAGAAAGTGCTATTTAGCACCCGGGCGAGACGCAGACATCTGCAAGCTACAGTTCGATTTCCATACTCGCTTGGGCCCATAAGGAGCTCGAGTTCGTGAACAGTTGCGTGACGAACACAGCGACCTATACTTACCAACTTGTTCGAGAACTAACTCACGGCGACGAGTCGTAGAGAAACCCTCATAAGCTCAATCTACTAATCTGCCCCATGGGCAGGATAACCAAGAGGATCGACCCTTGTAGGCTGAGGAGGAAGTTAACCATTGGCGTCCGAGGCACTGAAGACGCCGACCCTAGCCACAAGCCCTGCAGGCAAAAGATGTCAAGAGGCTTGTGAATGATCGACTCCAGAGTCTTTAACTTAAAGGAAGCACAGAGGTGGCCCTGCGCAGGGAAGTTGATCAAGTCAACTTCTCACCCTTCACCGACGAGGTGGAGCACGCTACACCTCTGAAGCAGTTCACAACACCGTCCATCACACCTTTCAAGAGGGACTCTGACCCTGAGAGCCATTTGAAGCACTTCAAGAGTGCTATGATCCTGTACAAGGCAGACGACGCCCTGAAGTGTAAGATGTTTGCGACGACTTTGTGAGGAGCAGCTCATAACTGGTTCCACACTTTACCGTCTGCATCGATTGACAGCTTCAAGGAGTTTGCCCTCATTTTCACAAAAGAGTACACCTCCTACTGCTGATCGGTGCATAATTACATATCATTTTGTATCCTTCTAGCTCATGATTTGGTTATGTTTTTGAGTTAAACTTGTGCTTTTAATTTCTTTTGTGTTTGTTTCAGTGTTTTAAGCTTAAGGACTCATTTATTCCATTTTGGAGTCAAGTCTGCTAAAATTGTGTCTGCAAATCAGTCAACTTCACGGGTTGAACTGTACGTGCTCAGGAAGAACCAGTTAATGAACTATATATCATTGAAAATATATGGAAGTCTAATTTCTGTATTTTACGGTTCATGATTCCGAGTCTCCTAGAGGAAGTTATGCAGGTTTTGGCAGCTTAAGGTCAAATTCGGCAGCATCTGCGTTACTGGGCCAAATATCACATTTGAAGGGCTTTCAGATTTTTCCTTGAGCTGGGCTGCATATGCTTGGAAAGATAAGACAAAGAGCTTGAAGATCCATATTTTTCCAAATTTTTCAGAATGGAGAAACAAGCCCAAAACGAGCCCAAAAGAAAACTGCAATGCATTGTCATGCATGACATATGCATGAGGTGTTATTGATTGTGGGGAAGTTAGGTGATGCAGATTCATTACTTATAATTTGAGTGGATTTTTGCAGCAGCCAAAGGAAATAAAAGAAGATGAAGTGGGAGCTGCAACACTAAGCTTAAAGATAAGAAGAATTGTTTTCAATTGTAATTGTGTGTTAGGTGAAGTTAGTGTGTTTAGAGAAGTCAATTGTATAATTCAGATTTTCACTTCCCCTAGGCCTATAAATAGAGAAGTTCTCTAAGTTTGTAAACACACCCCAAGGGGGGGGGGAGCTCTCAAGCACTTCTCTAGAGCTCCTCTTCCTTCCCTTCTCTCCCTCAAATTCTCTTAGTTTCCCTTTGTAGTTCTCAATTATTGTAACAAGATCCTTGTACTAAATTTCAAACACTTTTCCTTTCTCTTCTTCTAAATTCTTCAAACACTTTTTTCTGCCTTCTCTAAGTTCCCAAACACTTCTCCCTTCTCTTTCTCAAACACTTCTCCTTTCTCTTCCAAAATTCTCCAAGTTCTCAAACCCCCTTTGCTTCTTAGTTGTAATTTGTTTTTCTTGTAATGTACATTCTTTCTTAAGTATTCAAGTTTAATTAGTTTCCAAGTTTCAATTATGGTTTTTGTTCTTATTCATTATGCTTATAAGTTAATATGCTAGTTTGAATGATTGATCACCATTAAGGCTTGCATGTTAGCTATCTTGGTTTGAATTAAAAGTAGGCACCATGCTTTAATTCGAATTGAACTATGAATAGGAAGAGAATGTATGGAAATTCAACAATAAGGATTAGATGCATGCTTGGTTGTTTAAAACATTCTTTTACGCTTAATGGATTCCTAATGCTTAGGTTAGACAACAAATAAATCAAATTAGGAATACAAGGTTAGGACCAAACACCATGGCTTAATCATACTTTAGCTAGAATCAATCCATTAATCTAAATTGAACTTAGGAACTCATTTGCTTGAGTTACTTTCTTATTTTCTTTCTTCCTTCTTTCATGTTCTTTGTTTTTTGGTTTTTGTTTTGTGTAGGGAAATTGAATTGGATCATTCAATCACCAATCCCTGTGGAATCGACCTCGCGCTTACAAATGCTATACTACCGAACGGCTCGTGCACTTGCGAGTATCACAAGTTGAGGATGCAGCTGAATCCATTTTGGTGCAGCTAATATCTACGCAACAACTGGACAGTCAAAAAGCAACCGGACCACCTGTTTAATCTACACAAGAAGCCTGAAGAGTCTTTATGAGACTATATCAAGAGATTCAAGGCTGAAAAGGCGAACATCGTAGGATGCGATGATCTAATCGCATCCTTAGCTTTTAAGAAAGGCTTGCTAGCCGAGCATGAACTATACCGTGAGCTGACCACGACGATCGCATCGTCGCAAAAGAAGCACAGTTCGTCCTTGTAAATCAAGCAGATTTGAAGGGAGCAGAACAAATGGAGAAAGAAGCAAATCATGTTCCTAACAGTCGAGCAAATTAGAGAGGAAAGGGAATAACTACTCTCCAATAGAAATCAAAGAGTTAGGACCAAGCCGAGGGAATCCGTATGGAGGTCTATCTTGAAGAAGGATGGAGGCCTAAAGAGGATGTTGAGCTAGTACCCCTTGATCCTGACAAGCTAGAGAGAAAAGCGCAGATTGGCTCGTGCCTAAGCCCGGAAGAGAAAGATTGGGCAAGCCACTTACATCTCCCAAGTCATAACTGGCGATCTAGCCATTGAAGACACTTAGACCTGATTGGGCTTGATTTGTCACATAATGATGCCCTCGCCATCTGCATCCAGATTGAACAACGAGCGAGTTCACATGGACGAGGGTAGTGCTGCCAACATCCTACAACTATTTGTTATCCAGTTGATGGGGTTGGAGCCCAAGACCAACAAGCTTGTGAGGTCGCTCACCAGCTTCAACGGGGCCATGTCGATCACTGTGGGAATGATTGACCTTGACATCCATTCACCCTCGGTAGTCATCGACAAGGTCTCCCCCTACAACGGAATCTTGGGCTGACCATGGATTAGCAAGATTGAACCATCATATCCACTACCCTATTCCTGGGGGTGGAATCAGGCAAATCAATAGTGATCAAGCCATGACCAAGAGATGCACAGCCCAAGGGCTCAAAAAGAGCAAACAGTTGTAGTTCACACCTGTGATGCTGACTGCCGACGAGGCCATTCACGGAACCTGGCAGGGATGTTCAGAGCTTGATGAACCTTGGTTATGTCAGAGCTGAGATTGAGCTAAGACGGAAGTCAGTCAGATACACAACAAAGAATTCTAGAAAGACTATAACAGATTAATGGGGTAAGACTTACCATCACAGTAGGTGAGAGGAACAAGCGAACCGTCACCGACCTCCCCTTCCCATCTGTCGATGACTTCCAGCACTTCCGTATGCCACATATGATCGCCTTGACTCAAACTGTCAAATAGCTTGGCGTTGCAACAAGGAACCTCAAGCCCATTCCAACTGGGAACCCAATTTCAAAAATTTAGCAAGTCAAAAACCTCCTCCACTCAGGAGCCCAAGTCACAGAAGGAAGCCCAGTTGCAGTTAGACATCCCAACATGCTCCATGCAGAAGCTAGGGGGAATCAAATCCCTAATTAAATCAATTTCTCAAAATTGGGGAAGAATAATTCCTTTCCATGTGTGGAATTATTCTTCCGAAAACCCTAGCCTCCGAGGCTCCTATAAATACATAGCTATGCACAAGGTTTGAGGTAATTCTAAACTTATGTATGAAACTCTGTAGAAATCCCCTCTCAAAAACCCTAACCACCACTCTCTCTCTCTTTGTCTTATACAAGACTCCGGCCACCCGGTTCTCCCCAATAGAAATCTCTGTACACTTTGTTAGCTACTGTTTTTCATACACACAATCGACCTAACTTAGGCATCAAAGGGCCTTTGGCCAATACCCCCCGGGTGTGGTCTTTTCACTCCGTGTTATTTTGCAAGGAGAAAAGGAAGCAAAGAGGAAGAAGGGATCTTCAGACGAATATTCTCTAGGGACGAAAATCACTCCCACAAAGCTCCCACGTGAATCTGCAGCAACCAAGACAGAAAAGATACAAGTGGTTTAATTTGAGACTTAGGCGCGAGAAACAAAGGGAATAAAACTACACATATTTCATTAAATGTTAGCTACAAGTTGAATGTGGGAAGAAAGGAAGAAAGCAGCAAACAACTTTGCTGCTATGAGGAATACAAGGATTGAAAGAAGTATGGCAGCAGCAAAAGGAAATCATTCACACATGATGTACAATAGCCAAAAGCAAGAATATGAAGAAAAGATGGTTGTGCCATCTGACTAAAAGAATAATGCAAAGAAATATAAGAATGAGCACCACGTGAAGAAAGCAAAGGGAATGCAGCAGCCAACACATGAAAATGATGAATATGATGATGCTTTAGTCGCTCTTTTTTTTTCTTTCTATAAATAGAAGGCAACGCACGGAAGCCGGGGGTGACAGACGAGAGGAGAATTAGTAAAGACTTTGGGCATCAAATAGAGTTAGAGTTAGAGTTAGAGACCCTGGGGAGCCGAGAGGTAAGAATCCAAGGGCATCTACTATTCTAATTTTCCTTTTTAAGTTTTCAATTGTTGTAATAAAATCCTTTTCCTAGATTTTCCCTTTTGTCTCTCTCTCTTTCTCTCTCCATTCCCCCATGACCACCACCCTCAAGCTCCAACCCCCAAACCCATCCCACAACCACCCTCCACCGCAGGCCCCATGAACCCAAAACCTCAACTCCTCCTTACCCTCTACCCGAGTCAACAACTACAGAAAAAGAAAAGAAAAGAAAAAACTTCCACAAACCCTTTCCCAACAAACCCAGAACCCAAACTCAACAACCACCCAGACCCTCTCCCCCTCCCCTTAATTTCCCTTCATTATTGAGAGACAACCACCCACCACCCTCCTCCCTATCCAACAATCACCGCTCATCCACCAAAAAATATTCTCAAGACACCCAAAAATGCAGCCACACCCAACCTACCCTCCCATATTCCTCCATAACAGAATCCCCACCCCATTACTGTTTTAATTTTTTCTTGATGTTGTAGTTTTGATCTTATTGATGATAATAGTTTACCAAATGAGTTGAAAGAGAGGGGGTGGGCCATCATGGTTGGTATGGTGGTGGGGTGGAAGGGGTGGTAGCTGGTCGCTGATGGGGTAGGAGGGGGCTGGTTAGGTTTTTTTCAATGCTTTTTAATTGATGTTTTGGTAATTGAGAGAGAGGGGATGAAAGAGACAGAGGTAGAGAGCAGAGAGGAGAGGGGGAAAACAGAAGGAGGGAGAGGTCTTTGGGTCTCATGATTTTTTTTTTCTCTTTTTCTTCAATTTTTCTAATTTTGTATTTATTTTAACCCTATTTTTATTTGTTAATTTTGAAAAGTCATATTTACCATAAAATTTGGTTAAATCTAACAGCAAATTAGACGGTGGGACCAATGGATCGAATAATATAGAGTTGATGGACCATTTGAACGAATAATTTAGTTTAGGGACCAAAATGTAAATTAGGTACAAATTTGAGGACCATTTGAGTAAATAATCCTAATTTTTTTTTTTAAACTTTTTAACAGTAAATTAACGAATTGGGCACATTGACTAACTGGGTCCATATCCATAACCAAGAGATTCTAGATGCATCAAAAGAGGACAGGATCTGCTTGCCCCAATTTCCATGTACCATTGTGTCCCTTTATTAAAATTTTGACATTTGTGTAAATAATTGACAGAACTTTAAAACCGTCAAGTTTTATTAAAAATAATAAGGGTTAATGACCGAAATGGTCCCCCAACTATTGCTGCAGTATCAATTTGGTCCACCAACGAAATTTTTCATTTGAACCATCCTTCAACTCTTTATTTGGTATCAAGATGGTCATACCGTCAAAGTCTGTGTATTATTCTGTGAAATCGAGGGACAAAACTGTATTTTTAGGTGAGTACCCTCCTCTAAAACGACCAAGCCAATGTAGGAATGCATTCCCTCCCATTTATGTTAGAAGCTCCACCAAAACCCCCAAATTAGAACCCTAGTTTTACGATGTTGGAGATTTCAACGACCTTAAGTGGCATGAGTCGGTACTACGCTTGTGGGACAAAGATAATTCGTCGGACTTCATGGACAGATTTGAACCCAGGAAGAAGGTTCGATGTTTGTGATAAAATTGGGTAAGTTATTATTGGGGTTGCAAAAGTTATTATTTTCCATTTGTAATTGCTTGGTGAGGTCTGAAATTGGGTAAGATTCGATTTGTAGAATAGCAGAAGAGGTATGCTTTTTTTCGAGTGGGTGGATAATGAAACTTGTCCAAGAAGAAAGAAAGTGGTCCCTGGTTTGCTTAGAAGACTTAGAGCAATGGAGGAGGAAGATAGAGCAAAGGAAGAACAATTGAGATCTGTGGAAGCAAAAAAGAAAGAACTGCAACATAAATTGAAAGAAATGGTTCAAGAAAAAAAGGTTTTGGAATGGGGTCATGGGCAAAGACAATTGATAATGTGGGTTTCCTTGATTTTTTCATGGGGTTTGTTTATAACAATTGTGATGAGTGAGAAATTTTAATTGTTATGGGGTTTCTTTCTTTGAATGTAATGGTGAAGACTTCTTTTTCAATTGTAGAATGAATGTCCATTACCTATGTTCTCAAATTTTCTTGAATTGGGGTTATTTGAATATCTGGGAGAAGCACATAACTTAATATTCCACTGAGTAGAAACAAATTAAAAGCCATTCCATTCTTGACCACACAGAGTTTTTACAAAATGAACATTCATATAAACATTCCAATTACAGAGTTTGAGCAATTCAAAATCAAAACCAGTTAGACAAAGCACTCAAAATTCACCTACCTAGATAAGTACATAACCCAAAATAGACAACCAATTACACAGTTTGAGCCCTTCTAGCTCAAAACCAATTAGACAAAGTACACAAAATTCTCTTGCCCAGAAAAGTACATAACTCAAAATAGACAACCAATTACACAGTTTTAGCCCTTCAAACTCAAAACCAATTACACACTCCAAACTCAGAATCAAAACCAATTACACAAAATCCCCCTGCCCAGAAAAGTACATATCCCAAAATAGACAACATATGACACCCTTAGCAAGAATTTCCCATATTTTCAGGCCATGTTATTATCATGGGAAGTGTTGTCCAGATCTGCTCCTCCATGTCCCCTTCCTCTTGCCACCTAAACAATGTAGTAATGTCAGGTGTGTAATAGTTGAAAAATGGTTAATTAGTCAAATGAGTAAGAATTGAACCCAATGACAAAAACTTACACTTAGCTGTGAAGATGGTAAGCCTATTCCTCTACTTATGCCTCTTCCTAAGCCTCTTCCTTTAATTACACTTAGCTTTGAAGATGGTAAACCTCTTCCTAAGCCAATATGTGAAGATGGTAAGACTCCTTGTCCATTACCTCTTGTCACCTAAAAAATTTATTGATGTTTATTGTTTTCTAATGACTTAAGCAATAAAAAATTGAATGATTAAGAAAATAAAGCTTACGCTTTGTTGTGAATTTTGGTAAACAGTGGCTTGAGCAACATTGCCTCTTCCTCTACTTATGCCTTTGCCTCCTTGTCCATTACCTCTTGCCATCTTAAAAAAATTAATGATGTCAGTTGTCTAATGACTTATGCAATTTAAAACCACAAGAGCAACCAAAGCTTACACTTTGTTGTGAATTTGGGTAAGCAGTAGCTTGAGTAACATTTTCTATTCCTCCATTTATGCCTTTCCCTCTTACTCTGCTAGATCCTGGTTGTGAAGAAGCTTGTACTGGTTATGAAGAAGAACCTTGCTCTATTTGGGTTGAAGGTGCATTAACTTGCAAAAGTATAAGAAAATTATTAATGTAAGTACGCCATAACATATAACTAAACAAGGTGTCTAACAGTTATACATGTTGGTTTTCATTGTTATGTCTGTCACGTGTTGCTTTATTATAGCCTCTTTGACCGCATCTACGACATCTTATTTGAATGAAAACCCTTCTAAGCTTGGCTGGTGAGGCAATATAATTTGGAGGCCTAGGGTTTGGTGGGATGGGGGCTGGTATTTCAACCTCACAAGGCTCCTTTGTCCTAACTCTTTTAGGCATACCCGGTTGTTGCCTAAAAAGTGGAGGTTTAATTGGAGGAAGGCCACATTTACTCCATTGGTCCATTGAAGGGATGGAGAGAATCACTGGTTCATAAGCCTTCATATAAGTCTTGGGCTTGTAACAATCATCCACATAAGCAATTGGATTTTCACATCTTTGAAATATTGTTGAGATTGCATAGGGACATGGTATTCCACATAAATTCCACCTCCTACAAGAGCATGTCTTTGCTCTAAGGTCTATAACAAATTCTCCACCATAAATGTGGCTCACTTGATACAATTTCTCACTAGCCAATCTAGGAATGCATTGTGATGAACCTAGCTTGTTATTCTCAATTATCTTGAAGATCCTAGGCCCAATAGAGTATCTCCAATTCTTACATGCAGACCTCCTACTAGCCATCCTAAGCATCACATACACCCTTAAAATTGTGTTATCTTTTGCATCTAGTATGGCTGAATTGAAACTTTCACATAGATTATTCAAAAAAAGATCACATTTAAAATGTGACTAGAAGTGAGATCTGCTCCAATTTTTTGCAAGTATCTTCTTCAACCACTTCCAAGCTTCCTCATCCTCATTTTTCATCTTCTCCATTTCTGCCTCCCACCAAGGCGCAATTGTAGCTCTTGCTGCAGCCCATAATATATGTTTCAAAGCAAGACCAATATGTGATGCCTTAAAGTTATTGTATAGGTGTCTAACACACATCCTGTGCTCTGCAGTTGGAAGTACTGTCTCAATGGCAAGTACAAGTCCCTTTTGTTTGTCACCAAGGACTACCCAAGCTCTTCCATTTGTAATCCCTAAATCTTCAATAAGTAGATTGAAAAACCAAATCCAAGAGTCTTTACTCTCAATCAACCACAACATAAGCTACTGGAAAATAACCATTGTTCCCATCCACCCCAACAGTCGTAAATATTTGTCTAGGATAAGGCCCTTTCAAATGGCAACCATCAACACCAATAATAGGTCTGCAACCCTCTAAAAATCTCTTCTTATAGGCAGCCAAGAACACATATATCCTCTACAACACTGTCTCACCCTTCACAATCCGAGTTTTAATTGCAACTGTACTACCCTTGTTTGCATTATTCAATTGTTCTGCATATCCCACAAACTAGCATATTGTTCTTTGTAAGTACCTTCAATTAAATCTCTGGCCAGCTTCTTTGACCTATAAACTTGAATTTTTGTAACATTTATTTTGTAATCTTCGAACACATCTTCTTTAAATGATTTCACATCAAACTTCGAGTTTCACTTGAGCTTGTTTGCATATTTGTCACAAAGCCAGTTTGATGTGGTATACTTAAGCTTGTCTACTCTTCCACACTGATGTTCTAGGCTCAAAATTTTTATTGCAAATTTCCCTTCCTCTGTATCAATCTTTGATCCATATACTTGGAAAGAACAGCCTTCCACACATTTTTCCCTACCATGTATAATTGCATTCTCCTTGATAGCTTCTATCAGTAGTTTTTTGTTTGCAAACTTCGTTCCCAATCTAAACTCAGGATTTTTCAAATCCACATCTCTTCCATACTGCTTAAACTTTGGCAATTTTTTCTTTTTTCTACCGTTACCCTCATCTTCAGTTTCACTTTTAGTGTCAAATTCTGATGTGTTAGTACCATCTGATGACACCTCTCCTGGAGCCCCATGAGTAGTCCCATCATTTGCTACATTCTCTCGAACAGTTGGCCTGACCTCTGCCTCATTTTCACTGAACTCATAATCACTGTCTTTAAATTCTGAATCCTCATCTTCATTTGGCAATTCTGCCCCTTCATCATCAATTGTCACATTTGCCCCTAACTCTTGATTTGGTAATTCTACCCCATACATCTTCATTTGCCACTTTTGTCCCAACATTCTCAAAAGTCTCCTCATCTTCAATATAGGCCACCTCTTTCACTTGGGAAAAGTCATAATCTGCCAATTCATCAATGAAAGGCAACGTCACATCTCCATCACAATTCTCTGCATCTGCATCAGAGTCATAGTCTTTATTATCCAAACTAGGCCACTCAACGCTTGACTCCTAACTCCATTACAAATTTCAATCTCACTATAGTATAACACAATAACCTTAGTGGATGGTATGTGACCAACCATTTCAACCACTTTAGCATTTGATGTAAGAAGCTCCAATCCACCCTCAACATCTCTATACCTAATTTCCAAACTTTGCTGAACTTGAGAAATGTCAACATCATACCCAAGACCTCTCCCAATTTTCATTAAATCTAACAATGACAAAATCCTCTACAATATTGTCCAAATAACAGATCTTACCCTTTTTATAAACCCCATTTTCAAACTAGCCCCCATGATGTAATTCTAGAGTGCACATTCCATCAGTAGTTGCAAAATTGAAACAACTATATGTTAATTTAAAGTCATAGTTTTGTTGTTAATGCTAAGAACAACAATTACTGAGTTGGTTGTGAAGCAGACAACCAAGGGACCACAGACATTTAAAAAAACCCCATATTCTGCAGTCAATGTAGCAAAAGTCAAACCCACATACAGGAAAATGATTCATTTACCCTTACGTTAAACATAAAACAACCAAAAATCTGAAAACAAACATAGGAAAAGAAATTTTTTACACATAAAGAAACCACACTTCCAGACAAGGACAACTCATCTATTTGCAAACAAAAACAATATAAAATGCATTACAAAAGCCCTTATCGTATTTAGGAGTCTTTCCACCCGAACATAATTCAAACTCCATTATCAGCAATTAGTGAATTTCCCTAAATCCCCAAATCAAACCCTAACCCAAACTCCCAAATTCGAACTCCAAAATTAACATTGAAATTATACACTAACGTGACCAATTCAATGACTCACACACTATTAGAGCATCGACCAATTTAGCAACTCGCAAAAGAATCCCTTTCAATCCATGGTAATCGCCTAAAATGAGAGAAACATCGACCAAACTATATATATTTTGCTTCTGAAGGATAGAACTTCTCAAAAAGTCGCATATACCCTTCAAAACTCAGTCACGTGGCCATCGCGTGATCAGAAGTGACGGAATCTATCACGGTAGGACCATCTTGATACCAAATAAAGACTTGAAGGATGGTTCAAATGAAAATTTTAGTTAGTGGACCAAAATGATACTGGAGCAATAGTTGGGGGACCATTTCGGTCATTATATAAACATTGTAATAGCTCCCTTCACGTTTAATCTTCTCTTCACATCACATAGATCCAGATTATCTTAAGGAAGAACCACCATATTTCAGAAAATAGATTTGATCGAGCATGTTGCCCATAACTTCTTTCTCCAAAATTATAGTGAAAAGAAAATATTTTGCGATAAAAAGAGAGCTATGCTGAAACAAGAAAATAGGAGAGAGAGAGAGAGAGAGAGAGAGAGAGAGAGAGAGAGAGAGAGAGCGCGCGAAAGAGAGAGAAAGACAGGCTCCAAATTGTCGTCATCGGTGGTGCTAGGTTCGTTAGGTCTCATCTGGGATCGTAGCCATTGATGTTGGAGGCTTGGTTGTGGGCCCAGTTCATGACATCAACGGCGTCGTTGTAGGCTAAGGGGAGAAGGTGCTGGATCTGGGTGGTGGGTATGGGGGAGGTTGGAAGACGGCGTCTATAATAAACTCAAAAATAATACTTGGTTTTATTATTTTTTTGGAAAATCTTATTAAGTCGTGTGACTATATTGGGTGCTTTATGAATTTGGTGTTGGTGTTTTGGTGTTGATGGATTTAGGGGAGAATACCTTGAATCCCTTCTGAGTTTGTCAGGTGGGCATTCTCGTGGCAAATAATGAGGGATAAATTACCCTAGGGAGCAAGACCCAAGAACAGTTAGAGCTCTAGTCTGGCGCTATCTAGTACTCATGACTGGAGTGTAATCATGAGTGAACACTACTTTGGAGGTTTGTAGTGTTATAGATTAGAGGTTCATAGTATTCTCTCTTCTATCTGTCAAATATTTGACGTGTGAAAACTACTTTGAAATAAAAGAGTTTTGGTGTGGTCATAGGTGGTGATCGAAACAGTTCTTTAAATAAAATAAAAAAATTATGGTTTTGATGTTATTGACGATTATGATTACCTTGGTTATACAAGGATTGAGGTATGCTAATGAAAGTGCATGTGTTTGTATATTATGTGTAAATTGACATATTATACTCTGGACGTGGTTTACTCATACAAGCTTTAGAAAGCTTACCGGGTTGTTCTGTGGTGAACCCGGTGCACTATTCGATGGTGTAGGGGAAAATCCTGCAGGTAATAGTGACCATGAGTAAGAGTATTAAGGTGAGGAGCAGGAGGCTCGTTGGTGGTTCCACAGGGTGCAAAGTGTGGTGGAGAGTGTTGGTGAGCTGTGTGAAATGAGTTCTGAGGAGCAGATTATGTAATATGATGATTGTTCATTTTATTATGTAAGTTTGTAATGTAATATTTGACTCAGAAGAGTTGAGTCATTATTGACATTGTGGTTCAGAACAGTGGTATCGTATCAAGAAAGAAACATTTAAATTTCTCGATACTTTTGATGAAGGTTCCGAGCTTCACATCCCGGATTGTTGGTTGTTCTGTTTAAACTAATTGATTAGTTGTTTTTGAAAATTCGGGGTGTGACAGTTTGGTATCAGAGCTCAGTTATGCTTTGATGAAGTGTTAGAGCATAAGGCCAACTCTGACAGTTTGGTGTAAGAGCATATAGTTTGCTCTGAGGAAGTGATAGAGCTTTTGGTCAGCTCTGACAGTTTGTTTACTGCGCAATTGGTTTGCCTTGTTGGAACTTTGGGTCTAGGTGTTAGAGGAATGGGTCCTCTGTTGTTGTTGTGGTTGTATGTTATTTTCAGGCTTGTTTATTTTGAGATAATACTCAAGCATGGAATGAACAGTTCGCTTGTCTTTTGCCAATAGGAGAATGGACCAAGGCAGGGGTCGAGGCAGAGCTAGAGTTAGGGGCGAAGAGCCCGGAGCTGTAGAGCCTACTCCTGAGATTCACGAGGAGTCTGACGAGGAGATTGGGGAAGAAGCTCGTACTGGTGCACAAAATGTGCACAATGTGCAAATGGATGATCGTACAACTGATATATTCGTAAAGTTCTTGCAGGCAAGGGGGCATGGTGTTCCTCAACCACCACCAGTGCCACCCACAGATCCCTTTAGAATGTCCCGATTGATTCGTGACCTCAAGAAACTAGGAGTTAAACCTTTTGAGGGTAAAGTCGATCACATGAAGGCGGATAGGTGGATACGGAATCTTGAGAACTACTTCAAGATTTTGGGTATGACCAGTGTTGAAAAGAGGAGTGCAGCTTCCTTTTACTTACAAGATGAGGCACGAGTGTGGTGGGAGATAGTGGAAAGATCACAGAATGTGGACCAGATGGACTGGGAAGGGTTTTTGGCACTCTTTTACAAGAAGTACTTTCCTGCTACTGTGAAGGAGGAATTACAAGTGGAGTTCCTAAACTTAACACAAAGGTCCCTAACTGTGAGGGAGTATGAGGCACGGTTTGTTGAGTTGTCTCGTTTTGCTGACCCTCTGAGTGAGCTGCAACAAACCCAAAAGTTTCAAAGGGGTTTAAATGTTTATGTCAAAAGATGGTGATTGGTTTCTACCATACAAAATTTGTGGATGTGGTGGGTGCGCAACGTCTATTGAAGCAAACAATAATGAGTTTAAGAAGAGTCTGGATGTCAAGAGAGACGTCAAGGGGAAAGGAAAGGCGCTAGCACAAAGCAGCACTACTGGGAATCAGGGAGCTGTTGGTAAGAAGCAGAGAACTGGGTACCTGATTACGACAAAAAATGATGCACATGCTAAGCAAGCTGGGCCTATTAGATGTTATAACTGCAATGAGGTGGGCCATCTATCAACAAACTGTACCAAACCTAAGGTACATAAATGCTATACTTGTGGTCAGCCAGGACATATTGCTAAGAACTGCAAGAGTGAGAACAAACAGGGACAATAACAAAAACAAGGAAAAGCCAGAGTCTTTGTCGTGGGTCAAACGCAGAGGAACATTGGTGTGGAAGGTACAATAACTCTCTTTCATAATCTTGTGTGAGTTTTGTTTGATACTGGTGCATCACATTCTTTTATCTCTCAATCTGTTGTGAATGCGTTGGGATTAACTCCTAAATTTCTTGGTGTGCCTTTAACTGTTGAGTCACCTTTTGGTAATTCTGTGAAGTTGATTTTGGTATGTGAGTCTTGCCCCATTGTTGATTGGTAATAAGGAGTTCCTTGCTGATTTAATTGTTCTGAATAGTAACATGTATGATATGATACTTGGTGTGGACTGGTTACAGTGTAATCATGCTATAATTGATTGTCATGGTATGTTAGTGTTATTTCATATTCCTGGACAAACAGTGGTTCGGTATAAGTGCATTAAAACTGATGCACTATGAAGGATGGGTTTCTAGCTCTTGTGGAAAGAGTAGAACAAGGTATAGCATTGGAAGATGTTCCTAAGGTATCTTTGTTTCAGGATGTTTTCCAAGATATCTCTGGTTTACCTCCAAGGAGGGTAGTGGAGTTTACTATTGAATTGGTTCCGGGAACATCACCAATATCAAAGGCTCCATATAGAATGGCACCTACTCAGTTGAAAGAACTCAAGCTTCAAATTGATGGCTTAGTGGCACAAGGGTTCATTATACCGAGTACATCACCTTGGGGTGCACCTGTCCTATTTGTGATGAAAAAGGATCACACACTGAGATTATGTGTGGATTACAGAATGTAAACAAGGTAATTATTAAAAATAAGTATCTGTTGCCAATGATTGAAGATTTGTTTGATCAGTTGAATGGGGGCAACTGTGTTCTCAAATATTGATTTGAGGTCAGGATATCACCAAGTTAGGGTGAGGGAGGAAGATATTCCTAAAACAGCATTTTGAACCAGGTATGGACATTATGAGTTTGTTGTCATGCCTTTTGGGTTGACTAATGCACCTGCTGTGTTTATAGATTTGATGAACAAAATATTCAATCCTTACTTGGATGATTTTGTAGTGGTGTTCGTGGTGATATCTTGATCTACTCAAAGAATGATGAAGATCATGATAGGGATCTTGAGATTGTGTTGGAAACATTGAGAAGGAATCAGTTGTATGCCAATTACGAAAAGTGTGATTTTTGGCAGGATAAAGTAAAATTTCTCGGTCATGTGGTTTCCAAGGATGGGGTATCCGTGGATCCTTCTAAAGTGGAAGCAGTTATGGAGTGGAAACAGCCTACTACTGTGACTGAGATTCGCAGTTTCTTGGGTTTGGCTGGTTATTATCAGAGGTTTATTGAGGGTTTCTCAAGTATTGCTGCACCTTTGACCAAGTTGACAAGGAAGGATGTGTTGTTCATTTGGAATGAGGACTGTGAGAAAGCCTTCAATGAACTGAAGAAGAAATTGACTACTGCTCCGGTATTGACAATTCCCTCAAGAGGAGGAGGATTGGTGATTTATAGTGACGCATCTCTTCAGGGTTTGGGATGTGTGTTGATGTAGAACAGTAAAGTGGTTGCATATGCATCTAGACAGTTGAAGGTTCATGAGAGAAACTACCCTACACATGATTTAGAATTAGCTGCAGTGGTGTTTGCATTGAAAGTTTGGAGGCATTATTTGTATGGTGAGAAGTTTGAACTCTTTTTAGACCATAAGAGTTTAAAGTACCTCTTCTCTCAAAAGGAGCTGAACATGAGACAAAGGAGATGGATAAAACTTATAAAGGATTATGATTTCACATTGGAATATCATCCAGGGAAAGCCAATGTTGTTACAGATGCATTGAGTCGCAAGCTTAGAGGAGTAGTCACATCTGTAATGGCACAGGAGTGGAGGATGCTGGAAATTGCATCAGAGGTGGACCTAATACCAACTACGGATGAAGAAAATGTTTTTCTGGGGAGTATGACAGTTCAACCTAGTTTGATTAGCAAGGTGATTCAGGAGCAAGCTCAAGATGTGGGACTGCGAGCTAAAATGGTTGAGTTAACAATTGAACCAACTTTTATAGGTCCTTCTGAGTGGACAATTGGGAATGATGGTGGTTTGAGATACTAAGGGAAGTTGTGTGTGCCTGAATCTGAGAATCTTAAGAGAGATATTTTGGATGAGGCTCATCGTTCTAAGTATACGGTTCATCCAAGAAGTACTAAGATGTACAAGGATCTTAGGAGACGATTCTGGTGGATTGCTATGAAGAAAGAGGTGGGAGAGTATGTGAGTAAGTGTCTAACTTGTCAACAGGTGGAAGTAGAACACCAGCGACCATCAGGGTTGTTGAAACCGTTATCTATCCCTATTTGGAAATGGTAAAACATTGCTATGGATTTCGTAGTGGGATTGCCTAAGACTAAGCAGGGTCATGATGCAATTTGGGTTATTGTGGACCGACTGATGAAATCTGCACATTTTATGCCTATATCTATGAAGTATTCAATGGACACACTGAGTAAGCTCTACATTCGTGAGGTGGTGAAATTGCATGGGATTCCTGTATCCATTGTCTCGGATAGGGATGCTCGTTTCACTTCTAAGTTTTGGAGTAGTTTCCAAAAGGCCATGGGAACTAGATTGGATATGAGTACAGCATTTCACCCTCAAACTGATGGTCAAACTGAACCGGTGAATCAAGTGATGGAGGATATGCTTCGGGCATGTGTCTTGGATTTTAAGGGAAGTTGGGATGAACATTTGACTTTGATAGAATTTGCCTATAACAACAGTTATCACTCTAGTATCGGTATGGCATCGTATGAAGCATTGTATGGAAGGCCATGTAGATCACCTGTTTGTTGGGCTGAGGTAGATGATAATAAAGTATTGGGTACCGATGTAGTTCAAGAGACTACAGAGATGGTTTCTATCATCAGAGATAGAATTTGCACAGCACAGAAGCCATCAGAAGATTTATGCAGATAAGAAACGGCGGAGTGTGGAATTTGAAGTTGGTGACCATGTGTTTTTGAAAGTTTCAACATTGTAAGTTGAATCACATCCCTTCTTCAATCAATTTAATTTTCATCAACATCATTTTGGATGGCATGCATGCTTTGACTTTGATTCTCTGCTTCTTGGTATGGGTCACTCTCATCACTAGTCATCTCATAAGCGTTTCTTGGATTTGTTTCCACTACAAAACTCCAAATTTTATTTTTAGCCCCCTTCACATAAAAAACTTGGGTTGCTTGGCTTGCTAGTACGATTGGCTCTTGAGTATTTAGCTTGCATGTTGTATTAATAGTGATTATTCCATAACGATCTATCTTGTAACCTGTTCCTTTTCGTGTTGTGTCATACCAATCACAATTGAACAATACAACTCTATTTCCTTATGTGTAACGGAGCTCAACAATATCTACTAAGGTTCCATACCAAGGCATATCGTCAATCTGATTCTCCCCCTTAACCATAACTCAACTATTTTGTGTTTTTTTATTCTCGTCACGCTGCAATGTATGAAATCTAAAACCACGAATATAATAACCAGGATAATAAGTTACTCGTCTTTCAGGACCTTGAGCCAAAGAAAGCATTTGCTTACTAACTTTACCATCGTTGTACAGTTCTGTGACCTGCATAGAAAGGAACAAATATTTTTAAATAAACATCTATGACAGTCAATAGTTTTTTCAATACAATATTATCCATTCCCTTTTAGAAATCCAGTTTGAAAATTGAAGCCTATGTGACTCCTCCACATTATCAACACTAGACTAGATTAGAATGTTCTTATGTTCTCTGCATACATAACAAATAATTATATTCAAATTAATACAGTGACATATTAGATCTAAATAAATAGTAACATATTAAATACACAAAGAATTATTGTGTTGAAGATTTCTTACTGGAGAAATGGCAAAGCTTCATCACAATTTTGGAGGACATAATGAGTGGTAGCCTTATGAAGTTCGATGCTCATATCTCTAAGTACACCTTTCCCAAAAGCTCGACTAGGTGTTGAGAAAATAGATAACGGAGATGTATCATATGACGGTTGACCTCCATCGTCGTTTCTATCTCTTTTATTAAACTTAGTTTCAACTCGATGCAAATAGCGAGAGCAAAATATTAAACACTCATTTCCCAAGACACCTTCGGCAATAGACCCTTATGGATGAGCCTTATTACGAACATAAGTCTTTAGCTTATGCAAATACCTAATTACATCATAAATACCGAAATTAGAGAATCATACATCAGCAATTAAACAAACTGCGAATAAAATTAATATCTAAACATTGAGATTACCTTTCCACAGGATACATCCACCTGAATTGTACTGGACCGGCCACCTTTGCCTCCCATGCCAAGTGGCAAGTTAGGTGAATCATGATGTCAAAAAAGGCAGGAGGGAATATTTTTTTCCAACTTGCATAGAGTTATGACAATTTGATTGTCAAGAAGATTCAAGTCATCTTCTCTTAAAACTATAGCACACAATTCCTTGAAAAAGTACGATAATTCAATTAAAGGCCCACTTATAGCTTTGGGTAATAAATCTCACGCCACAAATGGAAGTAATCTCTCTAAGAACACATGACAATCATGAGTTTTCATACCAGAAATATTACGTTCTGAAGCATTCACACATCGAGATAAATTTCCAGAGTACGCATATGGAACTTTCAATTCCATTAACCATTGACATAAAGCTTTGTTATCATCATTTGACAATGTATAATCACCTGGGATAAAATAGAGCTTACCATTATCTCCTTCTTCTGGATGATACCTCTGTCTTATACCCATTTCTTGAAGATCAAGACGAGGATTTAAGAATCTTTTGTTTTACCATCAATGCTCATCATTGTGCCAATCACATTCTCAAATACATTTTTCTCAATGTGCATGACATCTAAATTGTGACGCACCAAAAGTGTTTTCCAGTAAGGCAATGGGAAAAATATCGAATGTTTTTTTCCAATTATGATCTTTTCCAAACCCAAGTATTGTATGCTTTTTCCCATCCTTGCAATGTGTTATTTCTCTTAATTCACTAAGTTCATTTATCACTTCATCACCAGATGGTCTCTTGGGTGCAAGTCTTCTTTCCCTTGTATTATCAAATTGGCTTCGTTGATTGTGCCATACGTGGTCATACGGTAAAAATCGTCTATGACCCAAATAACATGTTTTAGACCCATGAGAACCGACAATGCGAAGTATCATATGCACAATATGGGCATGCCAATTTGCCAGACGTACTCCAACCTGACATGTATGCATATGTTGGATAATCATTGATAGTCCAAAGAAGTGCAGCTCTCATCTGAAAATTTGCTTTGCATATATATCATACGTTTCAACACCAATTTCCCACAATGTTCGCAACTCGTCTATCAACGGCCTCATATATACATCAATGTCATGGCATGGACCCTTGGGTCCAGGAATAAGTAAAGTCATGAGGCTCCTTCATGCTACCCTTTCCTTGTCTCTTCCATCTCGAAAGCTTACATGTAGGACATTGCGTTGCATTTGCATGCTCGTTATAATAAATGATGCAATCATTATTGCATGCATCTATTTTATCATAATGAAGACCTAAATCTGAAATAATTTTCTTTGCACCGTTGGTGGTTGTAGGTAACTTCTCACAAAAAGGAAATGCATTTTTCAACAATGTTAGCAACATACCAAATGCTTTATTGCTCATAGTACTGATACCCTTGATATGCATCAGGTTCACAATAAAAGACAAATTAGAATACGACTCACAACCAGCATACAATGGTTGTTCTGCCTCTTCTAACAATTTGTAAAACTTGTGTGCATCTCCATTTGGATCTTGTGGACAACCTTCTTCTATTAAACCATGCATATCATCGTCTTGTTCCATACTGGCCACATCATGTCCATCATTGTCACTATCACTTTCATCACTTTCATCACTATCCTCATCCTGACCCTAGCCGTGCAAATACCATGTAGTATAAGTCAGTTTAATTCCGTTATAAAGAACATGCTTGTGTACCTCATACCTCAGATGTCTATATCTATTACTACATTTAGAGCAAGGACAAAAGATCTTAGAATCATCCGGCTTAACATGGTTGTATGCATAATTAAGAAAACTTTCAACTCCTGCAAAATAATCTTCTGAAGACCTCCCAGATTGCATCCAAGATTTATCAACATGCATTAAATAAGTTCCAATTAATATTAATAGAACAAATTACCAAAAATTCATATATTAAAACTATATCAAAGACATCAAAATTAAAGCCACATTTATTATTGTATCACTGTACTAGGGAACTGGCATGTAAATAAACACGGAGGCATGTAATTCTCTAAAACATCACCCTTGATATGCATATACTGTATACCAAATTCTTACTTTGTCACAGAAGTGCCAAAATAGAATAGTTCTATTGTAAATTGAAGAAGAAGCCACAGAAATGCTCTGCCCTGCAAGTCAAAAAGGAAGAAGAAAATAAGCCTAAACCCAATTATCACCAAAGCCTAGAAACCAATCAATTCAATACCAATGTAAACTGTTAGGGTAAGCTAAAACTAATATGGGTAATTTTTGGGGTTCGTAGGCCAGATATCAAAGCTAGAGCCGTGTAAGGGTCATAGTAACAGAGTCATTTTATCAAACAGCTGGTGGGTGAGCTTTTTACATGGATTAGATTGGAAGAAATAATATTGCATACTAACAAAATCAGTCATTGAACCATCAAATACTGGACATATATGCTTTATATTAGAAAAGTAGATTGAATTCAAACTTTTACACACACCTGGAAGATCAAAGACTAAGCCACAGAACCATCGAAGACTTCAAATGCAAAATGCTCATAGTTCGTATAGCTTCTAAAGCCTCTGTAACTGCATTGAACTACAGTTTGGGCCATATGGATTTGTACAACATGACCAAAGAAGGGGTAGTTATTTCTATTTTTTTTTTTTTTACACAATGGGTTTGTATAGCATGATGACTAGCTTTGGCTCATAGTTCGTGCCCGTTTGGCATTGCTTATTTGGGGTGATAAGTGATTTTTAAAAAGTTTTGGGAAGCCCAGCATGTTTGGTAAACTGTGAGAAAATCACTTATTGTTAAAAATTGCTGTGAGAGAAAGCTATAAGGGAAAGCAGCTAATGAGGTGCTTTCATTTTTGATTATGCAGGAATCAATTTCGAAGAGGCGCTGGGTTTAATGATTATGCGGTAATCATTTTATGATTATGCAAAAATCAATACCAACAACACTTTTAACAAAAAATTTACCAAACACCAAACTGCTTTATCTCACAGCTGATTCCTCTCACAGCAAATCTGACAGGGATTATTTTCACAGCACAGCAATGCCAAACTGGCCCTTCATATAGCTTCTAAAGCCAAGTTATTTCTATTTTTTTTTAACACATACCAAGTTATTTCCCTATTTCTATTAGTGTACGTTTTATCTTCAAAGTTAAAAAAGAAAAAAAGAAAAAAATAAATATGTTTTATTTTTAATTGATAGCAAAGTTTAAAAACCACACTTCTACTGTAATGAAAGTTATAGTTTACAAAAGTCTCTAACAAAACAAGCTCGAGCTAAAACTGAAAGTGGTAGAATTATAAGGGCCATTCATTTGTCTTTTGCAATGATGTGAAGACATCATCACTTGTCTTTAATGATGCTGTTTTTTGCAATGATAGGAAGACATCTGCTTTTTTCCTTATTCCCTTCATTCCAGATCCACTACCATCTCTCTGCACTTCATTTTTCCTTATTCCCTTAACTACTCCTTTTCTAACTTGGATTGAAGGTCCAAAAAGGCAGTGAGTCAATATGTGTGAAGTACTTTTAAAACAGGGATTATTAATTACTATTAGCTAGTTGGATTCTTAGATACCTGGTCCACTTTGAGAAAGTGGCTTGAAAATGTGCCTTTCACCTTTGAACATAAATAAATTGATTGTTGCCTCCCCCTCCTCCCCCCCAAAACCCAATTAAAATAAAGTAAGGGCATTCAATGGTTAGGTACGATTGTGCTTTCTAATTTAATTATTAATATGGAATTGTATCAATGGGAGGGTAATGGTTTGCCCATCTAATAGATAAATTAAGACCAGCAGAGAGGGAGGGTAATGGTTTGCCCATCTAATAGATAAATTAATGAAACGGAGTATGAGAAAAATAGAGAATAGCACATGGTGAACAATAATGTTAGAAACGGAGTAGTTAAGGGAATAAGGAAAAATGAAGTGCAGAAAGATGGTAGTGGATCTGGGATGAAGGGAATAAGGAAAACAGGAGATGTCTTCCTATCATTGCAAAAAACAGCATCATTAAAGACAAATGATGATGTCTTCTCATCATTACAAAAGACAAATGAATGGCCCTTATAATTCTACCACTTTCAATTTTAGCTCGAGCGTGTTTTGTTAGAGACTTTTGCAAAACTATAACTTTCATTGTGGAACAAACACCTCATCAACCAAGATACTTTGTGGCATCGAATAATTAACCCATACTTTGTGACCTCATAGTATCTTATATCATTATTTTTTCGGTCAGAACAAAAACCCCATATTAACTCGAGCAACCGAGGACAAGAATATGAAAAACACTTCAGCTTTTTGTACTCTTTATGAAAAGTATGTTAAATATGTGTGAGTAGTTAAGATAATAACAAGCAGGGAGCATTCTTTACATTTATTTTAAGAAAATAGTACACAGGCATACCTGGGGCATAATAGTATGAATTTTTTGGGGCACAGCTTCCATAACCTTGTTCACAACTACAACCAAGCAGGTTATTAAACATATTAAACAGGTCATTAAATTTGGGTTTGCATTTCCTGACACAATTAATAAATGGGTCGTGTTTGGGTTGGGGTTTCTTGACACGTTTAAAAGTTTGACACGACACAAACCCGACACGACACGACCCATTGCCAGCTCTAGTTGCAACGTTGGGAATCCATTAAATATGGAGAAGAAAACAAAAATCACTGTTGTAGGTTATAACATTTCTAGTGCATATATCACTATTATAATATGGTCAAGAAGTTTTTTTATTTTCATTAAGGATTCACTATTATAATAGGGTTAAAAAAATGCCCTCGGGTTAATTTAATTTGCACCCTAGATTGCAAAACATTAATGGGGCAAAAAAAAAAAAAACAAAACAAGAAAGAAAAGAAAAAAACAGGATATTACCTCGATAAGTTGAGTTCATGAATAATTTAGCCACCACATTTTCTTTGAATAAATCATTGCATCAACTTTTTTTGTATGGCCAAAGGGTATCATGCTTTTAAAAGAGAAGGAAGTCTTCACGCAGGAGGTTTCGCTAATCTAGCTTTCGCTACACCAGCAATATCATCAAGGAGAAAAGAGAATGAAGTCTTCACCCAAGTCTAGGTTGTAACTCCAGTTTGCCAACTCGTTAGGTATTCTTCTCTTCTTCTTATGTCTTCATCTTTTTCTTTTTCTTCCAATTTCTTATTTGGTAGTGTCTGTTTCTTCTAACAATAACCAAAATGATTTTAATTGTTGGACGTCTAGGAGCAATTCTTAGTGAAGATAAGAATTGCATAATATTGCGATCTATGAAATGTAAAACTTATCCAACTCCATTGACCTTTCTCTTGTTATCAAATGACATGGGTTCTTTTGATTTATGTTTGTTTTTAATTATGACAAATCAAACATGCCATGACACAGGTTCTTTATGTTTGATTTATGTTTCTTTATCAAAGTAAAGTACTATTTTTGGTTTATGTTTGTTTTTAATTATGACATGGGTTCTTTTGTGATTATAAATGGCAGCCATGGCAAAAAAGAAAAATAGAGCATCACATGATCGCGAAATGCAAGAGACAAATCAAACATGTATGAGTTATTTGCGTGTTATTATCAATTAAATTCTTGTTTCTGTTATTTTTTTTAGTTGTATTTCTATTATATGAGTTTTTAATTTTTCAATTATATTTTGTGTTTGTATTTCTCTTACAAATGATAGTCGTGGCAAGAAAGGGAAAGAGTCAAGATAGAGCCTCAGGCACTGCACATCCTCAGTCATCTAGACTCTCCTTAGATCGCCATATTTCCAATGAGTCATTACATGATAACAAAATGCAAGAAACATGTATGATTTATTTTGAATTTTCTTTCCAATTTTTTGCTCTATTATAAATTGTAGCCAGGGCAAGAAAGAGAAAGAATCAGAATAGAGCATCCGACATTACACATCCTCAGTCATCTAGACCTTCCTTAGACCAACATGATGACCTCATTGAGCCATCACATGATAATGAAATGGAAGACATGCATCTTGAAACTGAGCCATCAAATGGAGAAGGTAATTTTTTATACATACATACATATATATATATATATATGAGGTTTAAAATATATAAACACACATCTTTAAAGGATGCTCCCCTAGAAAAGCCACTATTTTTCTTGAAAATTTAATTAAGTGAAAAGCATAGTTAAGACCGATTATATAAATAAATAAATAACGAACAAAGATTCTCTGAAAATTTTGCTTAAGGGATATCTGATCTATCTCATTTACTTACCTTCTAATGGCAGCCACAAATTCTTGTCTTGTCATGTCATTTCCTCCACCTCCTCATACTTACTAATCTGCAACAGGCATGACACATGATATACATTAACATTGCACTTGCTTATTCTTTTCTTTATTTTATTCTTATCACATTTTTCATTGATATCTCATTGATTCGCACTGAAAAATTGGTTGTAGTAGAAGTTCCCCAGTGGCCAACATTTAAAACATTTCCATCAACTCAAATGGATTTATTGTATGATCGCTTTAACGCAACAGGATATACACACACATGCTCAGAAGAAGAGATGAGGGAGGCATTCAAAGAACATATTAAATTGCGATATTCCGATTGGATGTCGTCATTGAGAAATAGCATTTTAAAGAAATACAAGACTACTGATGATAGATACACTCATTGCCCATTAGGGATATCTCAAGATGTTTGGTCTAAACTAGTTAATCATTGGTTGCAGCCTACATGGCATGTAAAAACTCAATTTAAAATAATATTGTTATGACTGGCTAGTGTATGCTTTGATTTATTTATAGATGCCTTATATGGGTTCACTAAGTTGATATTAGGTTATGATTTACTTTTTTCATGCAGGATAAAAGTAAAAGAAACAAGTCTAATAGGGCGAAATCCACAATTGTGCATACGACAGGTTCTGTTCCAATGGAAAAGTACAAAAAAGATGAGGTAAAAATATCCATTTGGTTGTTGCTTTTTATTGACTGTTCCTTTTGTGGTTATTTCCAAATTTGGTCATAACAAACTTCATTGGTTAAATCTTAATAGCTCAATCGAACTGGAAGTGAACCGAGTCCAATTGATTGTTTAAAAAAGTTCTATTTAAGTAAGCCTAAGAATGGAGGAAAAGAAAGTTGGCCAAGTGAAAAGGCTAAAGAACTTTTTGTACATTGCCCCTACTTTGTTTCTCTTTTTTTTTAAAAAAATTCTTTCACATGACATTTTTTTATATCCATGTTTATATTTCTACTATTTCATTGAAGGATAAAATGGAGAATAAAAGGGTTGTTGCAACGGAAGACGAGAATGAAGTAGATGATTGGGATATATACAAGGAGGTTATTGGTGGGCCAAGTCACGGTCGTATCCTTGGCTTGGGTGATGGCTATAGTACAAAAGATGTGTATCCCTCAGATGACCAAGGTTGTAATAAACGTATATGCTTAGAACGTAAAGAAGAGCATGAGAAATTAAAAGAGGAAGTGAAGAACTTGAAAAGTGTGCTGTATGAATTGAAAGATCTAGTTCAAAATATGAGGGAAAACAACTCAAATACTTATGCACGCTCAAGGCAATCCGCTTCAATGGTGAACTCTTTTCTTCTCATTTCAATATTTTGCTCACTGTTAAATATTGTATTTGTTATTTTTATTCTCAAATGATTTATGTCTTATTAATTATTATCTTTTATTCGACAGGACAATGTAGAAAGTTGTTCAGATGCTCACAACGATTTATGTCTTATTAATTATTTGTTATTTTTATTCTCAAACGATTTATGTTTGCGGATTGCTTATATGTTTTAAGGATGATGGGGATTGTTTATGTTTTAACTATTGAGAATAATTTTAATTAAACGCTTAAAATTTTAGTACAATATGGTGTCGTATGATTTTTTTTTATTTTTTATTACCAATTAAATACGGATGATTAGAAAACAATTTTTGGGAAATATTATAATTCAAATTTCTTTTAATTAATTTTTTTTAATAAAATAATTATATTTTTCGACCGCAATTCCCTCTCGATAATGCATATTTCCAACAAACACTTTATCATCGGAAATACTTTCTGACAATAATTGCCTATTTCCGACAACATTCCCTACGATATAATCGGGTCAAAACAATTATATTTCCGACGACTTCGTCGAAAATATTTTTCGACATGATTAATTTATTTGCAACAAACTTTGTGGCGAATAAATGTGGTTGAAAATATATATTTCCGACGTAACTTGCCCATAGGAAATGTTTTATTATACTCTTTTCCGACGAGCTATTATATATTTTCCACAAACTCTTTTGGTCGGTAATAATAATTACGACGAAATCTAGCCCTCACAACTAATGTATCATCCGGATTTGTGAGGCTCCGATCATTGACCAAAAGATGGAATCTCAACACTTTAAACATACCACTGTGCTCAGCACCTCCAGGACTACATTCTGTCTCTAAACCCCTAACTCAAAATCCCCACCACGCGCCGCCACCGCCGGTGGTGGTTCGGGGTACTATTCCGGCAAAGGACCAACCCTAGAATCTTCAGTCAAGACCTATACCAAAATGTTCGTAACATTGAATAGAACAACTTTAATTCTTACCTCAAGGTCCGATTCGAAGTGTAAGTGGCTCAAACCGCCGGTTGAAGTTGTTGACTTCACTAATGACGAACCAACTTGAGGGCGTCATCGTGCCTTCACCGCATCTCCGATGGCCTCGATTCTTCCTGGGTTATGCTCACGAGATAGCGGGCTTTCGATCTGGGTGGGTGGTGTCGATCACCACCACCGTAAACCGCCGTAGAAACCGCCAGAAATCGCCCCTCCGGTGAGCTCTCAAACCTCCGGGCCAAAATGAAGTTTCTGAATTTCAACAGTGCCCCTCTGTAATTTATAAACCAAAAATCTGTCACTGTTTACTTTTGCAATTAAGTCCCGGAAACTTCAAATGAGCATAACTTCTTCGTTTCAACTCCGATTCACGAACCGTCTATGCCTACACGTTCATGAGATCAAGCTCTATTTTCAATCCAAAAATCACAATTTTCTCAATTCAATTTCTTGAACATCCTTTGAAAAATTATAAACTTAATCATAAGGGCATTTTTGTCCCAATTTGAGATTAAACTCACTTAATTTCAATATTTTCACATCAAACCAAATTCATAAAACACCCAGTATAGTCACACGACTTAATAAGATTTTCCACAAAAATAATAAAACCAAGTATTATTTTTGAGGTTATTACAATCTGAAATCCACATCAACAAAAAAAAAAGGATCTACTTTTGCCACATCATCATTTAACAGACCTATTAACGGTTTGACTAATGGCAGGATTTATTTATAGGTTTTTCGTGAGTTCCGGTATCTAGTGCAAAATTTTAAAAGTTGGGTACTAATTTGAAACGACCCCTAAAATTTGGGTACTTTTTATGTAGTTAATCTACATATTAATCATAATGGGATGTAATAGAAGATCTAAAAAGACACTAACTTGAAGCCTAAACTCTCTTAGACAGATTTGACCCCAACCAAAAAAAAAATCTCTTATGCAGATAGCTGTTGTCAGACGACTAGTCACATATACAAATACGACTAATCTTCAACAATAAGCAAGACAATTTCAGAGACATATGAAATGACTCTGGACGCACAACCCACACACATGAGCAACCTAGAGGCCGAAGGATGCGTCAAGCTAGCAATCACCAACTAGCAACAATTACATGAACACTCAATGCAGTTATGCATTTCAACTAACAGATTATGTGCCAGAAATGGAACCAACTGAAGTACTGAAATAAAGTAACACAAAATCACACAATCAATTGGTGACCCGGAAACCTAACAATGGGTGAAAACTGGGGAACCCTCGTTCCGGTCAGGGAGACTGCTTCACTAGATCAAGAATGTGCTCAATACAAGTACCACACGAGATCAATCAAGAGACTCAACTTATCATTCTATAATCTTAATAATATCAAGTTTTACAATGTGACATGTCCAAAAAACAAATGAAAAACCATGTCTATAGCCATTTGTCCCCTAATCACTAAGACTTCTGTTTGCTAAAAACTGAACCAACATTGACGAATCTGCAAGTGTGCTTAGCAAGTTCAACAATGCCTACTATTGGTCCACAATGTTTATCACTCCCTTTGCACAACGAGGGGAAAAATCTAAAAGCGTTTTGGCTTTTAGGTGTAGTTGGGGTTTAATTTTGAGCACATTCGGACTTTAAAAAACTAACATTTATGAAACTATAAGCTAAACTTTGATTATAAACACAATTCAAGCTAAACTTTGGCTATAAACAATTCAAGATGAAAGAACATTTTGGCTGGCAAAAATCCTTACGACAACCCATATTTTCAGTGTATCTTAGAAAACTCAACTTTGAATAGCTAAACAGCGAACCCAAGATATCGCAGCAACATTGGAAACCTGGCCCAGATATTTGCGAGCTTACAAAGGAAGAAATTTTTTTGGTTCATTTTGAGATCTTGCAGAAATTAATATAGTTTGACTTGAGGATCAAGAAATGTATGTATCCAAATGCAGAACATCCGAACAAGACTTTGATAAGAAATAAGGGTATCTATTTACTAGCTATGTATTAAAATGAAATTATCCCTCAATTGCAGCGACTGACGAGGTCTCTTTGACAAAAATCTATAAACGTGTCTGAGAACTGACTAATCAACCATTACACAACCCCATCTCATGTTGCTATCTAAACTGAACAGAAAACAGGAAGCAAACATGGGAAAAATGAGAGTCACCAAACTATACCTGTACTGTATACATTCACTAGTTCAAGAATCTTTCTTTATTTACTGTCAAAGTTACATTGAACTGATGATGAAGGCCATTGCCATGCCCGCCCAAAGAGGAAGCTCTCTATAAATATGTAGTAAAAGCTCAAGAGGGGCTTTGATCAATGGTTGAAGATACACACTGATTTAGGGAAAAGTCCTTCCCAACCACACGCTGGGAGAAGGAAGTATATAGCCAACAAAATCCGGCCACCGAACCTTGTTGAAACCTTTTCAAAAGCTAACCTCACTGGATGCCTATACAGAGTCAATTTTCACCAGTTTCCAGCTTTCACAGCCAGATGATGTGGAGAATTGCCCAATTCATCTCTGGAATGATGAAAACTCATTCATCCAACTATTTTCCTAGTTGTAGATTTTTACTGGCTTTTCAAATGTGTGGCGATTCTGCAAAAAGGTGTAAAATTGGCAAAGTAATGTCAACAGGTAAGCCTATCCAAGAATATATCTGATCAAATATATAACCTAGCAGCTTCGATGTCTTCTTATTATAAAATAAAAATAAACATTAATAAATAAATAAAGTACATAAGGAAGCATGTGTTCCAGATGAATGTGAGCAAGCTGCATGTTTCCTAACATCTCAGCCTAAGAGTACTCACTAAAAGCTAAAATATGTGACAACATAAACTCGAAAAAAAAAAATTCAAATATTCTGGGAAAGAACAAACAAAAATGCTTCATCTTACCTGATTAGCTGCATATGCTCTTTTAGGAGCACTGTCAGAGTGTTCCAGCCCAAGATATTGCTCCCAAGCACCATAAACATCTCTTCTCTATAGGCAGATTAAGAACAACAAAATGAAAATATAATTTGAAATTTGAAACAGAAATACCATAGTAACATATCTCTAGTTTACACACCTGAAACCGACTAGACACAACATCAGAGTCCTGGAGATATTCTGGGCGACCTAGGGAAAGAAACGCAAACTTCCACTGGCAAAAAGGAAAAAATAAATTTAATGTTTCATCAGTACAATGTAACAGTAGGAGGAAAGGTTTAATACAACAATTCCATTTCTTTATTTAAAACCAAATGAGAATGTTCATCTTTCTAACAAAATCAGGAAAGGGAATCATGATAATAAGTACATAGATTATACCTTGGCAAACTCCTCGTCCGCAATCTGTAATTTCTTTTGTACTCGAGCTTTAATTTCAGCCAAAGTCTCACCTTCATGTATGACCAAGAAAAAAGGTTCCCCAAAGTTTTGAATTTGCTGGGGAAGAACAGATAAATTTGAGCATATGAGATTATGAATCTCGTACATTGTTCAGTTTGAAAGGCAAATATCAGGAGGGGGAAAAAAGAATCAGTGAAGCTGTGAAGCGAAAAAGTTAGTCGCAATTACCATTTGGTTCTGAGCTGTGTCTTTAGTGAAATGGTAGACATGAATTACACGATCATTAGGACCAAGATTTTTCTCTTCGTCAGGAACCTATGAAATGAAAAGAAAAACACAACATCAACTACATCAAGCAACACATAAAAAACACAACTAATAACTAGATTCAGACCCCTTCCAGCATACGCATGTGTGTGTGTGTGTGTGTGTGTGTGAGAGAGAGAGAGAGAGAGAGAGAGAGAGAGAGAGAGAGAGAGAGAGGGAGGGAGACCTCTTCGGCCCGTAACGTCCAGTATTGATCATTTATATTCTCAATCTTTTCACTGTGAGGAAAAACCTGCAGATGTGTTACAGCAGGATCAAATAGCAATAACAAAAAATTCCTTTTTGGATTTCTAAGCTTCCTAATTTCCCAAGGGCTACAATGGCAAAAGTGGATAAAAAGGAAACCCCAAGCCTACGTAATCCCTTTCTTCCAACCAGCTGTATTAATTTAACATTAAATTGACAAAAGAACTAGAAAAAAGAAGAAGTTATATCTCACAGAACCATGGTAACATCAAATTAACATATTCATTAACATCAGGTGGCCCACACAAAAAGTGCTAGCTTTTTGTGGGACTCATGCTTGAGAAAACCCACCATTGAATCTCATGTCCTCACCATACTTCTGCTAGATCAATATAAATGTTATAGAACAAAGCTATCTGTACTGCGAAATTCATGAAGATGTACATTTGACAACTGTGAACCCTAAGGGGGACTTCTCAGATATAGAAATCAGGCCAATTAACACTCAGCTCACTTAACAGGGGCATAGAGGACCTTTTTTTTAAGCCTGTGTTAAAAAACTGTACACAAATGAAACCCTTCAATTTTTATGTCTTTCAGATATCAATTTTAGAGATACATTAGTCAGAACAGTTGTTTTCATTGGAAGATGAAGCTCAGACCTTGTAAATCTTGTGATAGAAAACTTCAAGCAACCTAAGTTCTGCATCTGGATGAGACAATTCAACCTGTTCCAAATTGGGTTACACTAGTTACCACAACCATAAAATCAGAGGACTAAACTAAATAAAATAAACGATTAAAGCAAATCATCATGAGCTCAACCATAAAAGTGGGGCAACAATTACATAAAGCCACCACTAATAAATAGGATGTTTCGACTGGTTGGATAGGATGATAGTGAAACTAACAGGTCAAAAATGTCACCTTAGTTTTAAGGTCATTAATTACATCCCCCACAGTGCTCTGTTTTGGCAGTCTTATGGTATGAATAACAACCTGGTGAAAGACACATGTATTAGAACATGGTTAAGATTAACAAAACATAACATTGTAAGATCTGATCAGTGCACTCACTTCTTCCTTAGTAGCATGATGGAATGCGACTTTCAGAGTTTTCAAACCTTGTAATTCAGGCAGAGGGATGTCCAATACTTCGTAGTACAATATATCTGAAGTCTGTCATGGATTGTTGTAAGAAAAATGATCTCCCAAGATTTAAAGAAAATATCACCTAGGGCTGTGAGATCATTACCTGATTGTAGTGGACCAGCATATCAGTCAAGCGTTCAACCCCCCGATACTTAATTGGCTGGGGTTTGGGTTGTTGTGAGTAACAGTTGTGCGATGTAAGCCTAATTTTGGATGGATCATCCAAACCAAGTTGCTGAGCAACTCGTTCCACAACATCATCATAGGTATGGAGTTTCGATCTTAAAATCAATATGGAAAACAAAAGGAGATAAAAACACTTTTAGATTATATAGCCCAGTTAATGATATAGATAAACACCAACAATGATAGAACTTACAATTCTAGGGAGAAATCATCTTCTTTGGGTTTCTCAAGAGATCGGAAGTGAACAACCTGTGACATATCACATCATAAAAACAGCTAAGTCAGGGTTCTTTTAATGAGAGTCTTTATATATTAAAATAACACAGTACTTTATTATTATTAAAAAGCCACAATACTTTTTTTTAATTAAAAGCACAGTACTCACCACCTGAATTCACATAATTGTGCAACAAGAATATGTCACCATTCACCACCAAAAGCATACATAATTAAGATTTAGAATACATTATCTTAAATGGCTAAACGTTAATAATGCTCGAAAGGAATACTTTTTTTTTCCAAAGTTCGGAAGGGGGAAGGGGAAAACTCACAGAAACAGGTACCATGGGGCTTTAAACCCAGGACCACTTGGGAGAACACCAAAGGCCTGGGCTTGAGAGGAATATTTGTGGTTAACTAGATGTTTAGACACAATATTCATGACAGAACATGGTTTGAAGTGGTAATCTACAATTGAAAAAATTTCTAACTGGAATTTAGAAAACAAAAGAGGCAAGGTCTAATAGCATGGCAATTCAATCTTATTATACCCCACGTGCACTGGAGTTACAACTTATATTGGTGGGTACTTATGAAAACACGAGCTCAGTTGAAAAAGAAACACACCAATCATCTAGAAAACAAGCTTGTGTTTCAAAAGCCTTGTTCTAGGAACAGGCCAGGCATGAGATTAAGCTTCAGATAGAGGCTTATAGCTATATTGTTTGTTCTAATATAGCTACAAATAGACCACCAAAAAAGGAATAGAAGTTTCAAAACAAATGTAAAAGTCTCAGGAAGGCTTACTTGACGGTTGTGCACATAGTCCAGAAAAGATGGGACATCTGGATAGCGGAGATGTTCTCCATTTTCAACTGGAGTGGGCTTCTGAAAGCAAACAATGTCTCCATCCTCAAGCTGCATACATAGACAACAAGTTAAAATACTGACAAGAATAGTAAGTTCATGAACACTGATGACATTTAGAAAATACCTGGCAGGCTCGAAATGTGAATTTCTTGTCGATGGGTTCACACATGACATTGGGCTCAAACTTAATTTCCTAAGCATCAGAGCACCAGTAAGAAACCATGGCTTACAACCAAAGCAAGAAAAATCAACAGCTACATACATTATTTAGTAATAACAAAGACCAATAATCAGACAGCTTCGCATCAGACTAATTCAACTCATGGCAAGGGACAAGGTTGGATTTGGGTACTTGTTCAAGATCAAGACCAGCATAAAATAACAAGTCCAGGATACAATACCAGGCCCAACCATGCTTTATAGATTAGACAACGGAATCATATTAACTATGGGATGAGCAGAAACTTCTACACCCAGGCATTGCATGGTTACTAGTGTGAACAGATTAATCCATTTATCAAACCTCTAAATTGTTGGTTTCATCGTTATATGAACATATACAATCTAGTTCTAAACCTCTAATCAAGAAGTTTCCTACAGAAGGACACCAGGAGCTGAGAAAAGGGGTTATTGCATACAAACCTCATAAAGGTCAATCTCTTCCTCAGGGGCATAGCCAGCCATTTCATTCAATTTTGACAATATTTCAGCTGCCTTACCAGTACTCTTCACAAAAAGCCTTCCAACATATCTGACAGTATTAAGAAAATAAGCAAAACAACAACCTTCAAATTCTTCCATAGCTTATTGAGTAAGAGTAACCCAATAAAAAACAAATAAAGTACCGTAGTTCTTCTTTTTCTGGATCATAAAGTTTAAAGAAAAGTAGAATGTCATCCTTTGTCTTGTCAGGTGGAGCGATAGGGCGTAAATCCTTAATAAAAAGCATAAAATTAGATAAGCTACTGCAAAGCACATTCCAGACAAGAACGATGTTCTTTAGTAGTACGACAATATTACCAGCCCAAGCTCTACTTCTAAGAATAACTTTAGTTCTGCATTATGAACCTTGTTTGATACCTCCCTCAACTGTCCAACCTACAATGCAATGAAAAGAAGACTGAGCCATACACATCTTTGTATACAGAGGCACTTGCATAAAGAGCAAAAGTTCGGTCACCAATGCACTTTTCTGGAAAATAAATGATGATGCAGAAAGAAAAAAACCACAGCTCTTGCATTCAAATGCCAAAAAACCTAGGACAATATTTTTTATAGGGAAAATTTTCTATTATGGAAAGAAGTACTAATGGCCATACATGCTCAACACACTAACCACAAGAACCACAAGTAATCAGCTCAGAACACAAAACTAATCAAGACAGATTTAATGGAAAGGAATATCCCTATTGCGACAAAGAGGCCCAAAAAGATGCCAAGAGATATATTCATAAAGAAAACTGTAGTTAACAGGTGTTGAACTACAGAGCAACAATAAGGCATAGAAATATCAACTGTGGAACTATTTCCATTGAAACAATGTGGCCTAAAGATAATATATTATCGGCCCTGCTTCGCAACCAATTAACCAAAAGTAACAAAAGGATGTTCCTTGGCCAAGCGTTGCAAACAATCATACATGGTGTACAAAGATCGATTCTTATACAGCAGCCAATACAATCAGGCATAGCATGTAATACAATTTGAAAGAAGAGCTTCAGTAACTCACAAGTCATAAACATAAAATATAGCTTTCTTTTTCATTTTCAAATGCTCACTCTGTAAAAGCATTAGCTTGTACATGCAAGCATCATCTAGAACATGATAGGCATCAAATAAATATAAAGACCAGTTTCATCTGTCCCACAAAGCCATTATAAAAAAAGAAAGAAAAACTTGAAACAGAGAAGCAGCACAAGATAAGTACAGATTGTGTTTCCTCCACCGGCGTCAATGGACGGTTAGGACGATATGTATGGTTTTGACGCTTTGCCCACAACCAAAATCGCAGAAATTGCACTGGTATACCAATCTCTTTTGCAACCTCCTCCTGGATGAATCATTATGGAAAATAATAAGAAGTGCAGCAAGAAAACAAAATCCATGTTAAATGAAGAAGTGCATCACAACCGAAAAGAAAACAGTAGAACCATGTGTGGAGAAAGTATTATATATACACTAGCATTTGGAGTAGGTATATAGTTATCAATTGTTGCTTATACAAAGCTTCACTGAGCTATAATTTATTGTTGGAGCTGTGCAAATATATACTAAATCACATAAATTTCCAAATGAATTATCACCATATGCCAGATAACTTGAAGTCCACATATAATACTACGCAAAAGGCATAATCCCCTTAAAATGTTTCATTGTATTTTGATACATCTGCCTACAGAACTTTTCACAGAGCTACTAGTCCGTTTCTAAATTTACAGATATTAATGCGCACCACCAAGCTTTCTAAACCCACTTTCCATGTAATGAAAAAAAAACTACCTACAAAAAGGAGGAGGGGGCCTAGCTTGTATTTTCAAATCTGTTAGTTGTAATTTTATAATCTTCTATTCAGATTATAAATTACAACATTGGCTTGACACAGATGCCAAAGTCTCCAACAACTATCCACAGAGAAAAAATGAGTGAAAAACATGAACAATCCTAGTCACAGGACTTTAAACACAACTGAATACCTTAATCTCTGAGCATATAAAAACATGCCAAAATATTAAGAACATGTATACATACCATTCCTTGCATATTAACATATTAAGAACTGTAGCCTTTCTATTTTTAACATATTAACGAATACCTTGCCTAACAAAAGAGGACAGAAACAACAATTAAAGCTAGAACGCATTGAGCAGCGTGGATTCCAACAGGAAAAAGGATCATTGACAGAAAAGAACCTCATTCAAAAACAAGTGCAAGAAGCAAGTTCAAAATTGTACCTTAAATACATTAAAAGGCGTCTGCTTCTGGATACGAAAACTTCTAACTTTGTCATGATCAACAAGATCAAAATAAATATCCTTCCCAATCTGCTCGACAAGGTTCTCATCCCGCGCAACCTAGAGGAATGATATAAGTCACAAGCAAAGAATGTTGCACTATAAATTTACACAAGTTAAGCTTGAAAGCCACTTTTAATAAGAAATGGATTTAACAGCTAAACCTTTATAATAGTATATAGGTGTGCCTCTGCCTTTTCTTTCTTCTTGTGTTCCTTTTCCTCTTGTTCTTTCTTTAACCTCTCCTGAGATAAGTCAATGAATGTATATAGGCCTTATCTCCCATAAGACAGAAATTCTGAAAGAGAATATGCACAAAGAAATATACACATGCAAAAAAAATATGTGTGTATAAATAACTCAGAAATGAATCAAGTTTTTCATGAAAGCAGCTAATGTGCCAAATTGCGTGACACAAACAATCAAAACATCACATTTTATTCCTTTTCTTCTTATTCTTTCTTTAACCTCTCCTGAGACAAGTCAATGAATGTATATAGGCCTTATATCTCCCATAAGACAGAAATTCTGAAAGAGAACATGCACAAAGAAATATACACATGCAAAAAATATGTGTGTATAAATAACTCAGAAATGAACCAAGTTTTTCATGAAAGCAGCTAATGTGCCAAATTGTGTGACACAAACAATCAAAACATCTCATTGTATTTCTAATTCCAAGTTCAAGCAGAACTTTACTTGGATATGGGAATTTGATCACAAATAGAAGGATCCTTGATATCAGCCTTGTTAAGAGGTTCATTTAAGATACCTCGTGAAATGAAGAATCCATGTATCCAATTTCTTACATGAATAATCAAATATCCAACAAATTGGCCTTAAGAACAGGATCTCACCCTTAGATGTTCAGCGATGTCCTGCTCATCCACATTGCAGATTATTTTATCTTTGTCACTTTCACGTATGTACACCAGCATGTATGCATTTGAGTACTTTGTAAATTTGAAAGGAGTGTTATTGAATCCAGGGTTTGTCTGTGGTAACTGTCAAACCATAAGCAAACTATGAAAAATGAATAAAACTTAAAAGTAAAAACCTGGATTCAGTATTGCATGCAGAAATTGGAAAAGCATACCTCTTCCTCACCACCATACTGCTCCTCTAGTGCCCTCTTTATATCTTCTTTTGTGACCCTCTCATCATCGAATTTATACCTGTGTACCACAAATCTTAATGACAAATGAAGTAGAAAGGGGGCTTGATGGAATCCGATATGCATTTCTTAAAATTCAACCATATATTTAGAATATGTTAAGTATACAACTTGGCCAATGCAATTGGCTAGCACAGTAATTAGGTACCTCTTATGACCCAAGGCTTCAGAAACATCTGTACGGCATAGCCATGTACTATGTTACATGTTAGAGCAAATGCTCATGTTCGTGGTACACCAAAAGGGAATGTAGCTGTAGTTGCTACTTATCGAGTAACATGAAATGATGGCCATGTGCTTATTTATATATAGATTGCTAGATACAACTACATCCATATTTTTGGCCAGAAACTTCATAATCCAAAATGATCAAAATTGTGTACATCACTTTCTGACATGCGCCTTTCCAATTCCAGCAGAAAATGAGGGAAAAAGAGAGTTTCAGGAATGAACAAATTATTGTTTCAAAATATTTATGCAACGTATATTGAATTAATAATTGCAAGTCAATAGAGTAACAGTCAATCACAGCTACCATACACTACAAAGAAACATAAGTCATACGTGTCTGAAACAGTGACACTAGGCATTATAATGTGATATCCTTACAACTAAATCACGGCTCCTAAGTGATAAAACAAAAAAGAACTCATCTTCTTTCTTTTTTTTATTACCTTCCTCGCGTATGTATAAGAACAAAACCATTCGATTTCTAATTTTTTTTTAACATTCAAACTTCCTCTCTTTCAAGTTTCAACTGCCAATCATGCAGAATTCATTCGTACATCTACAAGAGACCTATCAAGGTACTAAGGTATTTTTGCCATATATATAGATGATTAAAATTTTATTATAAACATAATATCAATCTATTGAGATCCTACAAAAGCTCACTAAATTATTAGAAATACATTCACAAAGGCAGCAAAAAGAGAAAGTACCTACAACCATAATTTATTGCAATACAATTCTCTTTCTCAAAAGACAAATGAAGACTAGTGTCATATCATAGTGATGCTCAAGAAGATTATGAAATTTAAAACGTATGAGTATATACTTATGCATGTTTGCTCCCCGAGTTTTCTGCTTCAAGCAAAAACAATAGGAAAACCAAACTAGGGTTGATAAAGTAACATCATGAGAATCAGTTATGGGTTTTCCGCACATGCAAAACATGGGAGCACATATGAGGGAACGGATGCCAAGAATCTGAGAACTGATGCATACCACTGATCAGAAAGCGTTGGCCTGATAAAGGCATAATAGTGCCCACCATGCACCCCACCACTGTGTACCAAAACACTGCAAACAACCACCAAATGCATAAGTACGATATAAGACTTAGGGCTCGTTTGGGACCGCTTATCTAAGAAGTACTTCTGCTCATAAGCGCTTCTAACAAAAGCACTTTTATGATAAAAATCTTGAATTTTCATAAAAAATTAAAGTGCTTCGTGGAAAAGCACTTGGGAGTGCTTCTTGAAGAAGCACATAGCAGGTGCTTCTCCAGGAAGTACTTCTATGACCCAGAAGCGCTTCTAAACTTTTCTGCCAAACGCTATCAGAAGCGCTTTTAGTTATCAAAAAGCGCTTTTGGCCCTTCCAGAAGCACTCCCAAACAGGCCCTTAGATGAGCAAAGCAAAGGAATCTATGAATTAAATTAATGACAGAATTTTATGGGAAATATTTTTTTCCCTTGGTCATTTAATACTAGGAAAAAGCATAGTAGTCCTATGTATATGAGAGACATAAATTGCCACAAGTGTGCATCTATTACAAAATAGTACTCATTTGTACAAAACAAAAAATATATATATATCACTAATAGAAAATTATCCAAAATACATAATAGGTGAAAGGGCGGTATCAGATAGAAAGATTATTAAATAAATAAATAAAGGATGTAGACCACATATATAAACTCAAACATATACATCCAAACAACTAAAGGAACACAAACTCTGACTAAAAAAAAGGGAACACAAACAATGTGCAACAAAAATGAAATTAAGCACCCCTATCATCAGATAATAAGTGTCAACCAAAAAATCCTCACAGCAACAATTGTACCAACCTATCAAGAATGCTTGAAGGACAAAAATTTATGCCCGGAAAAAGGAGATGTAGCTAAAATAGCAAAGGGGTTTCTAACAAGGCATGTAGTACTGAATTTAGAATTCTTTCAATAACAAGAGCAACTTGGAATCCTTCCCTAGAGCACAAATCACTAGACCTCAGAACTATGATTACTATGTGAAAGGGAATCACCGCAAAGCTTTCCTAGGTTCTTTTCCTAAACAAAATGGTCTCTGATATATGACAAATAGGAAAAACTCTGAAATATACCTGTGAAGTGTGTAAAGGTTGCGAACACTCCTATCAGCTTCAGGTGATAAATATTTTCCATTCTCTCGATCGAGGTCAAGTTGCAATGGGAACTCATAACGATCATTAATCTACACAATAAGAGCATAAATAAAAACTCTAAGATTTATGTCGAAAAAAGAAACACTCTATCAGTCTTATTTGCTCAAAAGAAAATCAAATCACTCCAATCTCCATCCACAAATCATGAATGGTTCATATAGCAATTTATAAAGGCACTATAATGTGTATCAACTCTATTAACAATAAAAGTTCTGTGAAGAACTAGGAAACCGACCACTAATGGGAAACTAGAGGGACACTCAACTTTTTGTTTAAAAGAAAAAACAATCATTTAGACACAGATGAATTACACCATGCTATATTACTTGTAAATTTATTACTTACAACCATTGAAGAAGAAACCAAACCCAAAAGGGTAAAAGTAATGGAATTTCATGAGTTACAACTCGCACTATGTTATGGGCCCATGGCACCATTGCCTATTCATAACAATAAAAATTCCTTGGGAGCATCCACAAGAGATTTTCCCTGTTAATTACCTAGTGCAGGTGGGACTTGGAGAGAAACTATGTATGATTAGAATTTAGGTGCCTTATGAGGTGGGTATCTCAAGAAGCAACCAAAAAAAAAAAATAGAGTCACCATTGTCTGAATCTGGCATCAATCTAACTGGCTGGCTATTTGATACTTAATAATTAAACTGATAATAGGAATAAATCCCAAATGAACGTTGGCACAAAATAAAGTTTGGGATTCAGAAGTAAAAGTAGTTCATCTGATTTATACTTTGCAGATGAGACTTGTAATACCTTGTCAAATAATTTAAAAAGTTATTAGACCTAGATGCAGTCAAAACTTCTTTTCTGTTTAAACTGAGATTTGGGTATAGTGCAAATTAAAATGAAACATTCATTGAGGAACTATCTTCTTTGCTGGTTATTTTGGAAAGGGTTTTTTGTCAGGTACTACAGAACATTATCTTTCCCAGTCAAGTCTTATTCTAGATTCAGTGTGATAATGGTACAGTTTCAAATTTTAAGCCAACGAGGGAGAAATGCAAAGCTAAGACCATCTTAAGGTAAAGACTCTACCCTGGATTGTGGCTCATGAATACACTCAACAAGTTGAAAGCATGTCCCTATTTTTGGGGTGAAGGGCGAGGCGTTAACACGTGTCATATGGTTCACAGGAGAAGACCAACTTGGTTCTTTTTACCTCACTGGTGCATTATGTGTAGGAGGAAGGGAGATCGTGCTGATCATATTTTTGTGCATAGTTTAGTAATTCTAAGTCTCAGAAGAATTTGTTTTGCAAGATGGGCGAGCTGAATGTTTCCAGGTTGCTGTGTGCTGTTAAGTGAACAACACAAGGCCTTTGGTGGCGGGAAGAAAGCCAAAGTGTCGGTGGTTTTTTTTTCCTTCCAAAAAAAAATTACAAGCCTGGAAACTTTCATAATCTATTCTTACTTATAATCCTAAAGTAAATAAACATACGCAATCAAATGCACTCATTCATGCTAATAATGCACAAATAACAGACATAACGACCTGAAGTAAAATAGTTATTGAAGTTCTAACCTTCACCATTGTGTCCCGCATAAAGTCGTACTCAAATCGTTTCAACTGAAGTTGAAGCACCGGGGGAAAGTCAATAAACAGAACACCTTTCTTAGCATCCTGAAAAATTATGCTCCAAAATGGTCATCAAACAAATATAAATCAATAGAACAATAGGTTTCTTATGACGACCAGAAAAATAACCAGTGAAGGAAATTATCACACTTGTGGCCATCCACCAGACAAAAAACTAATGCAAAATCTTTTACCCACAAGAACTCAGATCTCTTATTTATTATCTACTGTTCCCAGTCATACTCTGGCAACCCATCTAATCTCCTTTCGTCAATCAATGATTCACTAGCAGTGCATATTTAATTAAGATAAATAATGTGATTTAAAGTATAAATGCTCCATAACCTTAAAAAATACAAAATACAAAACCCAACAGCTATAACATAGAGTGAAGATCTTCCAGTGAAAACCGATCAGCTAAAAAGAAAAAGAAGAAGAATCAAACAAAAACCAAGCAATGTTGCAATATGTAAGGGAAACCAACTGGTTAGCAAAGTAGTTTCTTTTGAACACCCTTAATATCGTGTACAACTAGGCTAAATGAAAATCCATTTCTGTCTCTTTGTTCTAAATTATGAAATTGTCTTATACTCTTGCAGCTGATACGAAAATTTCAGTATTTTTTCCTTCTTCTTTTTTTCTCAAAACAACTCATTGTAGTTTCAGGAATTCTAAACGTTTATGAACTTGGATTGTGTCTATATAGACTACAGCCATTCCAGCATTGAGAAAAATAAATTTAACACCTGCCAACCTATCTCTTCCTCTCCCTCAGTCTGAACATCTAATTTTACCACGACTCAATCTTCTTCACCAATGTGATAGACCTGTGAATGCCAAATCCTTGCGACTTTTTTTGTTACTTTCCTTTTTTTAAAAAATTTACTTCTCTTGTTTATTTGAAAATGCCTTATCAAAAGCAATGGTTTGATAAGTTGAAAAGGAACGAGTAAGTCGCCACCTGTTTGTAATTATCCTTTCTTTGTCTACCTTAAGTTTTTTTTATCTGTATACATTTTAAGCCAAGAATCCCTCAAATATTATTTTTGTTTTTTGAAAGGCCCTCTAATATTACATAAAAAGGGGACAAAAAATACAATCACATATTCTATAAGAAAATAGTACAAATGACATTGCAAATTCAGATTTTCCGTTTTGGGATTTGACCCACAAACAACCAAAAATATCAACCTGCAGTATTGATAAACTCAAGGAGCAAAACTCAACGTAGCTGTTCAGAAGCTTAGTCAACAGCAATAAGGTATTAAGCTCAAAGGAACAAATTATCTAAAACTTTCTCAAATCAATTAACAGATAACTCATCTCACTCAATTTCACGCAAAATTATGCCAATTATCTGCACCCCGCAAATCGAATAGAGCACTAACCTGCAATCCATACTGTTCAGCATGATACTTGTTATCACCCTCGAGACGTTCAACTTCTACATACTTATCAAAAGAAGCATATACATCACGACAACCTTTGACATCAAGCTGAAGGTCTGCCAGACACATAGTTGATAATATTAGCATTATCCAAAAGGACCATAAGCATGGAGAATTCGAAACTGAAAAAGTACCATAAAATGATTCCTTTCTTGTTGATTTGTAGTCCACATTGATGCATTCAATGTAGTTCATATGGTGTCCTTCAAACAACTTCTGTATAGTTCCCTCTACAACAGTTCCCTGGTAACAGGTCAAAATTGTAAAACTTTTCAATAAGATTCAAGAGCTTCAACATTGATGAGATTTTCAAATTTGATCAAAATGAATTTGGTTAAAAGATACCTTCATTTTGTCTTCAAGTTTTTCACACAAAACCCTATTGAGTTCTTGCACGTCATGCTGCATAAATGAATCATACGTGTCCCATCCAAAAGACTTCGTCAGCTCTTTTGTTGCCACACTATTGTCACTGTACTGAAGCTTGTAAAATAGACTCTGCAGGGCCAAAGGTATGCTTTGCGATGGCAAATCATTCTCAGTTGTGGGCATATGGTAAACAGCCTGAAATATACAACCCAAGACATTGTTTTCCTCAGAGATCTTTAACCAGATAAGTTAGCATGCTGTAGAACAAAAAATTTCATGCAGCTGCTAACCTTTCTGAAATAAGGAATATGATACAAGGTCTGGAGGAGAGAGTTCATGTAGCAAGTTGCTCCTTGGTTCTTAAGCCCCACATAACCTGTCTCCTTTTTCGAATCATATGTCCAGTAATCTACAACCCTACGAACGAGAACCTCAGCTTCAATTATAAGTATATCATTCACAAGATACCCTCTACTGGGATCGTAAAGTTCACTAAGAGGCATGAAGGATGTGAAACCCCAATCACTTTCTCGCGCATTGAACTGATGCTGCGTGTCTGTATCATGCAAATAGGATTCAGTAAATATCTATAGGCACACTATCAATTAATTTGAAGGTTTTTGTCAGTAACAATACACAAAAGGAAACATCAACCTACAGAAGCGCTAAAATTGCTGTTCTCAGACCAACTCTGATTGATTCAAGCTTAAACCAAAAAGGACAATTGAAATTCTAAATCACATGAGGCTAAATCCCGCTTAAGTAGCACAAGCAAACTAAAAGGTCAAATATAGATAGACATGCCGAACTTCCCAATTGTGCAATGCACTCTTCCCAATGAATTCCTCCATTGGACCAAATTTTTCATTGGGCTCCAAAAGTTACAATCTATCAATGATGCCCTCCTAGCAGATCTACTTTTTTTAATCAACCTAAGGAAACATTCTTTGCTACTTTCTTTAATTCCACATTAGATAAATGCACACCTGATCTCACAGACAGAGAATCACACCAACATCATAGCTTAAGAACTGAAATTATTATTATACTACAAAAGAATCAAAGTTTAATACAAAGTGGAAGATTAGTAGAAAACATATCCAAGGAGGTACCTTTTCGTACTGAATACTTGTTATGAATTTGATTGACGACCCCCAAGCAAAACTGTGCATATCTACTCCACCCATATGGCAAACTTGCTGAATCCGCAACATCCAAATACATAGACAAATGATCTACATTGTTTCCCTTAGGAAAAATAAGCACACGCCTGCCAAAGCAAAGCAAGCAGAACATATCAAAGCAACGCCAAAACAAAGAGGAACATATAGAGCAAAGTGACTGTGTCAAGTGAGAGAGAGAGAGAGAGAGAGAGAGAGTGAAAATACCATTTATAACCACCAACGACAAATATATCTGAATAAAGCTTCTTTGTATTCATCCTAGAAAAATTGTCAATTCTCCACGTGAATCTTGATGATGGAGGATCCTCCACTGGCTGGTTCTCCACATTATTAGCAGTTTCAGGTTGTGCAACAACTAATAATTTGCAAAGGAAACCAAAATAAATAAATATGTTACAACTGTTTCATGCTGCAAGTAGTTGAAAACTTAACATAAAATAAAAGTACTGCAATTACAATACACAACATCAATTTTCCTACAAGAACTTTCTTTCAATTTTGCATGCAAAAGCATGGAAAATAGTCTTAGTGCAGCACAACCACTTGACCCCAGTAATGGAAAATGAGAATTACTTATAACATTTTTTTTATAGCTCCCCATTAGTTGGGGTCCAATATACATAACAACCAATTTCAGTTCACTAATTAATTACCCAAAGTAAGTTTTAAAAATAATGATAAAAAGCTGCAGGGAATGGACATACTGGACGGATCAAAATACCTTCCATGGGTTGGTGATTGTTTTCAGGCAAATCCGAGTGTGGGACGAGCATCTCCTCGTCCTCTGGTTGCTGTAACAAACACACAAGAGTGACAATGAATTCTGAGCCTTTTTTTTGGGGCATACCAAAAGCAAACCCTTATTATTGTTTTCAATAAAACCCTAAATTCCAAACAACAATGGAGAGAATGATAGCCATATTAAAGCAATTTGGATACCAAAGCCCTAGGCAACACCAAATTCCAATTTCAGTTCGAAAAAACCCAATTTAAGCATTGAAATCATACAAATTAAGATAATGAACTAACCACAAATTCGTAATAAAAAACAAAGCTTTATCATCCACAGACATATGCATACACCAAACATATAGATGCATGTTGTATACTTAGAGAGAGAGAGAGAGAGAGAAACATACATCAATAGGGGCGGGGGTCATGACAGTCATGGCTGAACGAGACTGAGGAATGAGATATGAGAATACCTCACAGCGAGGTACTAGAGAGAGAGAGAGTAAAGGAGGTGCAGTAAGAGAAGTGCAAAATGGCGATCACCAGAAGCTGGTGGAGGAGAGAGAGAGAGAGAGAGAGAGAGAAGGGTATGGTTTTTTTACTCTTCTTTTATATGCAGGATGGGCAGTAGAGTACTTTCGCAATGGACATGGTAGACCGTAGACCTGTGCTTATGACAAAGTGACCCAGTGGGACATGGCTTTACTTGCACCCGTTGTACTGCTATGGACCACCACACTGTAATTTACGAAATACATAGATCTGGGCCAATCCAGCCCAAACCCTCTAGGCCAAATTTCAACCTCGACTAAATCCGTAACCGGAAATTTCTGCAGCTTCACTGCTTCAAATGTTTTCTTCCCTATTTTCCAAGTGGTTCTTGGAAAATAAGTTTTTTTACCAAGCATTGTTGAAAGTGTATTTTGTAAGCACGTTAAAATTTTATTAATAATCCAAGTGGTTCTTGGAAAATAAGTTTGTCTACCAAGAATTGTTGAAAGCGTTTTTTGTTTTTTGTAAGCATGTTAAAATTTTATTAATAATCCAAGTGGTTCTTGGAAAATAAGTTTTTCTACCAGGCATTGTTGAAAGCGTTTTTTGTTATCACAAAGTATTTTTAGTCCTTATTGGAAGAGTTAAAAACACTTTCTAACAACCAAAAGTGTTTCTAACAACATTTGTCAGAAAATTTAGAAGTGTGTTCATGGATCATAAAAGTTTTTGTGGAGATGCAAGAGCACTTCTAAATGCTATTTTAGTAAGCACTTGGATTTTTAATAACAATTTTAATGTTCTTCTAATTAATTGAACAAAAGTGTTTCATACAAAAGCAGCCTCAAACGTGCTCAAAAGTAGTCCCAAAAAGGCCCATACTCAAACAATATTTAAGTTTTTAATGTTCTTCTAGTTAGAACATCTCCAATGCTAGAGATGCAAATGGGACATGTGAAGCCACATTTACATCCCATTTGCATCTGTGGCAGATGTAAATGCGGGTTTTGCCCCAATCGGGAATATGTAAATCCAAAATCTCAATTTTGATGTTAGTATACTAATTCACTTCGTGTTAATTTTTGTATGGTGTCAACTTTAGTTTTATTCTTTTTCCAAAAATCTTTACTGTTTACCTTATTCTTATTACAAAATGCTGCATTTCTATGTCTATTCTCATAATTAAAACAAATTAGAATTCTCAATTCTCTACGACGTCTAGGTGATAAAATATTTTCACGAACAAACAAATCATAATGATTTTTATCTATATTTCCAGTCATCTTTTGATGTTTTGTAATGGCTTCATCAAAATTCTTATCAACATGTTTTTTTCTCAACATCTTTGATTAACTTGGTGTTTACTTTTATGAAAAATAGAATTAAAATTTTTAAATTTCTGATAAATTTAATTAAGCAAGCCTTTTGACTGGGAATTGAAATTAGAATATTTTTGGATATTTAGGCATTTTTTGGATTATTCACCATTTGGTGAATATGGCTCATTATTTAAAAAATAAATTGTTGATTTTTGCATCTCATTTGACCTCATCCAATGGATATATAGGTGTTATAATCAGTTAAAACTTCATTTTGATATCTACAGTTTATTTTGGAATTGGACCAAAACTACTTTCTCAAACCAAGAGTTCCAACCATCATCGATAACATGAGTAATTTCTTCAATAATTCCCCATTTCATCATTCAGCTTTCAGACGTTTGTAAATCATATTATATTCACCGATCTCCAATAATCATATTCCATAATTAAATTCATATTCAAGATTTCATAAACATCCAATAGAAACAATGTTACATAGTCAAACAATCTCAAGTACATTAATCAAATAATATCAAGAATATCATCATTTAATAATATAAAATAATAATATAATATTCATGAAATGTAATTAAATCAACCTCTATAAAGGTTCCCATGAACTCCCTACTTGGTCTTCAGGTCAAGCATAAGATACATCTCATCATCTCATCAACACCACAATCAAACACAAGTGTCATGTATAACTCTTGTTCAAGCTACTCTTTCGATTCAAATACTCCACAATCATAATCAACTTTTTGGGTTACTAGCCTCTCCGCACCTGCGAGAGGCTTTTTTTTAAAAAAAATTTAAATTGATTTTAGAATTAAAAAAGATAATGGGTAGTTATGTTTCATAAAAATAAGATTAATTATCTGATTTTTCTTTTTTTTTAATTTTTTTAAATATAAAAAAGTATGAATTTACTATATTATCATCATTTAATTAATAATTTTAATTCTTAATGTTTGGATTAACCAAGGGCATTTTCTGGCATTTTGAATGTTTCACCATTCTCTGCCTTTTGCTTTATATATATAGATTACAAATGACATAACAAAATCCTTCTTTCAGGGCTTTGGTCAAGTGTTGATTTTTATTTATATATTTATGAGTATTTCAAAATACCATTAAAGTTAATAGATATTTAGTCAAATACCCAATCCTAGACATGTATTTATAAAAATACCCAAGCACTATTTAAACATAGAAACATACCCAAAATCAACCCCACAATCAACAATTGTATATTTTTTGGGTGTGTTTATAAATGGGTTTTGAGTGTGTGTAATGATGGGTTTTGGGTATGTTTATAAAGTGTTTTGGGTGTTGGGTATTTTTATAATTTCAGCCCCCATTTTGGGTATTTTAGTGAAACTCCCTATAATTCTCTTACATTGAAACTAAATTTTTTTTAAAAATAAGCGATAGTATATTATTGAAACTAAAATTTTAAATGTTCTATGGTATAAGTTTTTATTGGTCATTCAAATGGGACAAATTAATAATTGATATATTGTTGAAAAGTTTAGATGAAGTTTGAATTCAAAAACTTTAATGTTGCATAAGTTTTTTGTCTAAGCCTTTATATATTTATCTTTACTAGCTTCAAATAATATCAATTTCATTTCCATACTAGTGGACATTTAGAGCTTTTAATTTCCAATACATGTATCACTATAATTCCTTAACGGTTGAAAATTTTAATTACCAAACGTCTCTTTGGTGACAAGCTCTCCCATATAAACCTTTTATTATTGGAGGCTTGGTCCGGGCAACATTTGTGGCCTTGTCCGGGCAACATTTGTGGCCCAGCCAAGATTATTGAGCTGTGCAAATTTTCAATAGCAAATCGGAGAAGAGCTACACAAGGCATAAGTAGATATCCTTAATTATGTATGTTTGGGCTAAATACCATTGAAGGTTTTTAATTGTTCTTGCCCCTCTAATATGTGGTGACTTGGATTATCGATTGCCAAAACTTTGAGTTTCCTACTTACAAATATCCAACTTTTTGCATCACTTTATTGAGTTTTTTTTTTATAGTAAGGACATTGTTCCTTCACCACATGCTTGTGTGGATGCATAAGTAAAATGCCATGTCATGTTTATAATTTATAAAACATAAGACAATTATGCTAAACATAGCCAACAAAATTAACTTACATGTGAGGTTTGACTGAAGACATATGCATGCCCGTACAGTGGCAAAGCCACATAGGCATCGGAAAATCTTCTAGAGAGGCCAGAATTTGCTCCTCTACTCATGCCAAAGGTTTGAATTTATGCTCGTGCGAGAATTGCCTCAAGCCTCAGCTTGTTTAGCAAATTTCATATTTGGCGTACGTGACGGAGTTTAGGTGTTGCAAGGCGCACGTGATCTGCAATTGAAGATGAGGAATAAGTTTTTTGAGCATAAATTAATTTAATTACAAAATATATAATAATTAGTAAAAAAATATTAGATCTGCTCTCACCGCCAGTCGTTGTAAGATATGCTCTCAACTCTCTTTTCTCATTCTTTTCCCTTGGTGCCAAACTATTGGCGTGAAAAACCAAAACTGAGCCGCGCTGAACCGTTCGTTAGGTGGACCAGCGGCCTCGGTTTTTTAAGGTGGTGGTTCGGCGTGAAGGAAACATGCATCTAATGCTTAGGAAATGAAAAAATATAAAGGGAGTTAGACTGTTACAATGTCGGAAAAAATATAAAGGGAGCTATGTTTTAGAATATACACGTCACCTACAACACCAAGACCGTCGTTTCAATGACTATAGACGACTCAGTTTATCAGTCAATCGCCGTGTAAAAATACTGTAACGACATTGGTTAAAAAGAAACGACATGGTTGTCGACTATATAACGTCATCTCTGTAAAAGGACGACGTTTCAACCAGTTTTCACGACGTCCACTTAACCAATGACGACGTTATTAATATCTACTACGTCACCTTTATTTACACAACCGTCGTTATTTATTATCTTTCCACTTCGTTTGTTATATAAAACGTGAAGTGGTAAAACTTTATTAACGGCAGTAAATATGTGAAGAACGAGGTTATAATTCTCTTTTATGACGCTTTTTTCAAACGATGACGTTGTTATTGTGGTACAACGTCGGAAAAAATATAAAGGGAGCTTTTTTTTAGAATATACATGTCACCTACAACACCAAGACCGTCGTTTCAATGACCATAGACGGCTCAGTTTATCAGTCAATCGCCGTATAGAAATACTGTAACGACATTGGTTAAAAATAAACGACGTGGTTGTCGACTATATAACGTCGTCTCTGTAAAAGGACAACATTCAAACCAATTTTCACGTCGTCTACTTAACCAAGGACGACGTTAGTAATATCTACTACGACATCATTATTTCCACAACCGTCGTTATTTAATCATTTTCCACTTCATTTATGATATAAAAAGGGACGTGGTAAATAGTTAACACGATGCTTATTGAGGTTATATCGTCGAGTTTGTCATCTAAGACGTCGTTTTTTGTAATCTTTCTTACGCTAACAAGAACTTTCAAGTTAGATATTTAAACGCAAAAGCCTTTTATGGCTCTAAAAGAAGATGTAGAATATATGTTGATGATCGTAATTATTTTTAATACGCCGGTATGCTGCGATTAGGGTAGTGTTATATTGCTTTAAATGTCGGCTCTTTGGGCATCTCCATCGTGATATTATTAATAACTGTTGCACAATACCGTTGTTGTTCTTCTTTTTTACGTTGCTTTGAATTAAATGAGAAGTCTTGTGAGTTACGCTTTAGACTCGGTAAGTACATTGCGGTCGTTGAATGCTTCCAAAATGTCGTTTTTTAATGTCAAATTTATTAAAACAGACATGTTTTATATCCAAAGTTTTTGGTTTTTACACGACGTATGTTAAAAAACAACGTTTGATATCTTTTAGACGTCTGTTTTCGACATTTTTTAATAGGGCCGTCGTTTTTTGAAACTTGAACCCAGTTTTTTTAGTATTGAAAGTTTTGTGCCCAAAACCTACATAATGAAAGTGAAAAAAATACATTACAATTTATTACAAAATTAATAACATACACGGCCATTTAGGGCATAAGTAATTTCATATATTACAAGCATCATTCAATCCATATATCTTATATCTTCACACCCATCTCGAATATTTTGACTCCTAAACTCACCCACTAGTTCATCAAATGTGTCAACATTTGGCATCCCTCTAGTAAATGGCTCACACTCAATTCTCACATCACCTAAGACATCATCACCAATAACATCATTATATTCTCTATTAGGCATTGATAACACTACCGACCAACCACGATGCATTGGGTCGTCAACAAAAAATACTTGTTTGACTTGAGAAGCCATAACAAATTGGTCATTCCTATATCCAATTTTACTCAAATCTACAAGGGTAAATCCAAGTTCGTCGACTATAAGGCTAGAAGTGTTATTTATCCAATCACACCTAAAGACTGGGATTGTAAACTTTTGGCAGTCAAGGTCCCAAATGTCTTGAATGACACCATAAAAACTCATATTTGAGACAATCGGGTTTTTATCCTTTGCACTAGCAACTTGCATAGTATGTGCAAGTAAATAAACTCCACTATTTTGAACTGCCCGCACATCATCTTGTGCCTTGGTGTTAAATTTAACACCTTTAATAAGATAGCTCTTATATGATGGCACTACCATGCTTGGACCAGCTGCTAGCCACCTCAAATTTTTTGATACGCCATTATTTTCTTTCCAATTAAGTTCACTTTGAACCTGCAAATTAATCATATCTTAATTCAATCTAACATAGAAAGAAGAAAATTAAAAGTCCAATATGTTATTCAATAACATATACCTTAAAGTGTAGCCACTGAATGAAAGTGTTATTGTGCTTATCTTGCAGCCACTTTGTTCTCTTTCTAAATTTTGGATAATTGGTCTTGATGTGGATCATATATTCCCTACATGACATGAAAAATTCAAGCAATACGGTCTCAAACATATAAGATAAACATAATGAATAATTTAAAATGGCTACTTAAAGAATAAAACTCATACTCGATATAAGGTAGGACTTCCTCCGTATTCTCCAAGACATATATATATGCCTGGTTCAACAGGTCCCAATCAACTAAGCTCACTGTGCAACCTGATAATGACTTTGAAAGTTCTATCTTCTGGCATGGTGGCACTCCAACTGTACCAACATCAGATAAATGCTCGGTGCAAAATTCTACAGCTTCTTCAGCTATATACTGTTCAGCAATACAACCTTCAGGATGAGTACGGTTCTGAACATACCCCTTTAGCACTTTTATATATCTTTCAAACAAATACATCCATCTAAAATTAACTGGCCCACATAGACGAACTTCTCTGACAAGATGTACTACTAGATGAACCATGATATCGAAGAATGAAGGGTGAAAGTATTTCTCAAGCAAACACAAAGTAACTACTACATCTTCTTTCAACATATCTAGCTTGGAAACATTTACCGTTTTTGCACATATAGCATTAAAGAAGAAGTACAATCGAGTTATTGCATTCCTTGCAGGCTTCTTTAAAACAGAACGAATTGCCACAAGGAACAATTGTTGCATCAATGTATGACAATCATGTGATTTAAGGTCAAGAAGTCTTAAATCTTGTAAAAATACAAGATTTTTTATATTTGAAGAATAATCGTCAAGGACCTTCATACCATAGAAAGAATTGCAAACCGCTCTCTTCTCTGCTCTTGACAAATTCCAAGGCCCTGGAGGTAAGCGAGTACGTCTTTCTCCATACTCGGGTTGCAAATTAGTCTTGACCCCCATGTTCAATAAATCTAAATGAGCAGCAATCCCATCTTTATTTTTTTACAGGGATCTCCAACAACATACTAATGATACTATCGCAAACATTCTTCTCAATATGCATAACATCGAGGGCATGCCTCACAAGAAGGTATTTCCAATACTCGAGATCAAAGAATTTTAACTTATTCTTCCAACAAACTCTATCACCATCATTTTCACCTCCACCTCCCCTTTTTTTCGAGCCTCATTTATAATTAATACTTTCAACCATTTATAGCACTTCTTCTCCGGTTAATGGCTTTGGAGCGTGTCATATTCAGGTTTTCCATTAAAAGATGCACATTGTCTCCGATATGGATGATATGTTGGTAATCATTTTCTAAGGCCGATGTAACAGATTTTGTGCCATTTTTCAACCTGTGACTAGGTGTATCATCACTGCATATTGGACACAATAGTGAAATTCCTCTCCCTTGGTAATACAAATATTAACAATTAGTTTCATCTTATTTTTTTATAAACTTTAAACATAATTATCTTAGATTATTAAAATATTACATGAATTTTACATATAGGTTCAAAGTTGGTTTGGTTCTTGAGGATTCAACTGATGAAACAAATGTTATGATCATTGGAAGAGCAGCAAAACAATTGTTTGGAATTTCTTGCAATGAATTGGTTATTCAGCAGGGTTATACTGACCAACAAGAGTTTCCGCATACAATTCTACAGACAAGAGGCCAATTTAAAGTTTTCCAACTTCGATTCAGGAGCATAAAAATTGATTTAAACAAAAATAATTTACTTATTCAAGTTGTGTTTGATGAAAAGGTACAACTTCGTGAATCAAGATCAGAAGCAAACTTTACTGAACATCAAAAAAAAAAATATTGCTGCCCAAATGTTACCACCCACTCCCCCACTTATTTCAAAGCAAACACCACATGTATCTCTCGATATCTCATCCAATCCTTCTTCAGTGGAGCCTATTTCAAATTCAAAAAAGAGACAGAGACTTGCAGTGAAGAGAGCTCTTCTCGCCTCTCTTACAAATAAAAAACTGAAAATGTTAGATTTTATATAACAATTAACTCATTCGTATCAATATTTTTACATAAACATTTACTAATACTTTTCTTTTCACTCTGTTTCACATCTCTCTAAGTGATGTTGAAGCTGAAAACAAATCTGAGAAAACTGTGGCAGTTCCAAAACCACCTCTCCTACTCGCATAGCAAAGTTTGTACTATTTCCTTTTCAATTCATTCATCTCACTGACACACGCATTACACACAAAATATTTCATTATTATTTCTTCTGTTTAGTTATTAAACTTATTTCTATCATAATAATTAATGCTTACCATTTTTTGACTTTATGCTAACAGAGTTAAAATCTCTGAAAAAGAGAAAAAAGAGCATTAACCAGTCGAACAACAAATGCAGCAACAGCTAGAGCCCTTTGCCAAAAACATCAAAGAAGAAAAATCCATGTCAACCACCCATTAAAAATATAGATAAACACATGTACAAGTTTTTTTTGAACAATATACAACTTAAGGCTACTCACATTTTGATGTTTTAATAGCTGCTTGATATATTAAAATATGCACAATATTTTAACATAACAAGCAGCATATAAAACATGTTCTTAGTTTATGTTTTGCAACTTAAGCTTGCCAAACTCATGATGCCACTGTTTAGATCTCAATGTATATATAAATAGACCAAACTCATGATGGCATTGTTTGCATCCCCTCAACTTTTTAACGAATTAATGACTTGCTAATGAGTTTCTAAACATCCTGTTGAATCCTTTGATTCCTTACCCAAATTGATTATGCTGCTGTGATGATCTGTTGTAGTTAATATTGTTGTTGTGGGAAAGTAAGCATGCCAATTTCGACAATTTGTAATGATTTTACTGCTGTAATGGGTTGTTAATTTGTTTGAGTGTTTTAACAATTAGGTGCTTGAGAACTCCCAGCGTGGGGAGAGAGTGAGAATGCGTAATTGATTGGAGGGAAAAAGATTATGTCTTTCTCTTTGTGTGTGTACTCCCATTGTGTCTTATTGCATGACAACTATTTGATGAATGAGTAAATTTATCTCTATAGGTCGTCTAATAGAGTTTGATCTATATTGTTTGCTCATAAAATGTGCTTCTATATTGATTAGCTAAATGGAGATGAAGAAATTAGGGTTTGGGTTCTTGTTAGAATACAAAAGAGTGAGGATTTTGAATGCATCAAAATGATTTCTACATCTATAAAGTTCGTGCACCATTTACAGAAAAAACATTTATATTACTTTTGCCTTTATGATTACTTAAGCAGTAATTACACTTTTAATATGAATTTCATAACTGGTATAAAGTATGACAAGTTGTGTTGCCATTTCTTAAAGATTCTATCTAATTTCTGGAAAAAAAATTTGTCTCAATTCTACAATGTGCTAGAAGTGCAGCCTGTGACCATGAAAACCATTGTAACAATCAACAAATTGTTAAATTCCCCTTTTGATTTTTTTGATATTATGAAAGATAACAAACAACATATAAAACATGTTATTAGTCTTTATTTTGTAACATAAACTTGCTACATATTTTCAAAACTTTATACACATTTCAGACGGTTTTAAAACCCGTAGAATCGCGCAGGCACCTATGCTAGTTATATAACTTCACTAATGTCGATAACTTGGTGTACTTACTACAACCAGGATATAAAGGTTGATCTCCATTACCAATCATATTGGCAAACTCATAAGGATCGGATCCAAAATCGCCTAAATCATTATTATCCATCTCTATTTCTTCAGACACAAAACTGTACCTACTATGGTCATCATCTTCTTCCACATTTCTACTAGCATTAGTAGCTGCTTGCCAAGGTTTTCCGTGAAATGTCCAATTCTTATAGCTTCGGTCAACTCCATTAAAGTATAAGTGATCCTTTATAATTTCAATCCCGAACAATCTCAAATTCCCACATTTAACACATGGACAATGGATATGTGTTGTAGTTAGAAGATTTTCTACATAAAATTTCAAAAATGCTTTCACCCCTAACTCATATGCCTTCGATCTTCTATCCGCGTGCATCCATGACTTATCCATCTCCGACACTATACCCTATTATATATAATAAAGTGAAAAAACAAGCAATGACCATCACTATAACAGATTATATTTATTTTAATAACAAGTAATATAATATACAGATAATGGTTTTTATACAACAATGTATGTATTCGACACATACAGACGACGGTTTTGACCTTGGATTATCAGCCTCAAAATTTAGGGCTTTCACATCAAGCGCCCTAGAGCAGCTTGCTTTGTCCGACATTGGATTTTTGGGACTCTGTTCTTGACCTTGGATTTGAAAGAGGTTAGTTGTCAGTTTGAGCATGCTAGGATCAAAATTGTGAAAGAGTTGGCGCAGCTAATTCATCAAATTCTCCATCTCAGCTACCAATTGCTTGGTTCTAGCCTCCATATTCAAAGTCTCTTATCTAAGGATATCTCTTACAGTTTCCTTTAATTGATCAACAAACTTTACCCTCTTTTGTCTAGGTAAATTGAAGTATTGCCTAGTGGAAATCCCAGCCCCTAAACCTCGAACTCTCCCTAGATGCTCGGGACCTAAAGCCATAGTCAACACATCATTACTTCCAAAGACAGTAAGAGTGCCTTCAGAGACTTGTTTTTGCAATTCATCCTAACACAAAGACACATTAAAGTCAACAAAAACATAAAGTTAGTTCCACATGCAAGTCTAATTAAAATTCCAATACACTTTAATACAAATTTAAAATAGAGTGAGTAAATATAGGCTTACAATTAATTTTGCTTTCTCTACAACCTTTGGATCGGGGATGTTACCGTGTTTGTCTTCTCTAGCTTTCTTCCATAAGGTAGATCAATCAATTTCTACCCCGGGCATAGTTTCCTCCAAATCATCCTCCAAACTAGCATATCCTTTTTGAGACAACCAATTATTGTACTCGCATTTCTCCCTCCTCTGTGCTTGTTTAGTATGCACAGACACAAATTGTTTGGATAACCTTGAAGCTACAAAGGCATCCTAGTTTGCTTTCTCTATGAATTTATATAGTTCAGGGGATTGTCTTAAATTCTCCTTGTCATTGATGAATGTAAGGATATTATGCCTCGTTAGTGTAGACTTGAAATCCTTCCATTTATTGCCAGCAGATGATAACACCATTTTCTTGCCCCCTTGATCCACCACATAAGCCATGTCAACGGCTTCCCATATATGCTCTTTTATACTCTTGGGGATTTCAGTCCATTTCTTGTCCACAATTGGGACTCTGGAGTGTGCCAACACATCAATGTAGGACTGCATCTCAGTATGTGCAAGGCCATATGGTTTCCCCATTTTATTGTACTTAATAATTGGCTTGATTTTCTGCAATTTTTTTTTCACAACACGGACATTGTGTTTATACCTCAACTTGACTTTGGCTCCTCAAAAAATGTTGTCGTGCTGCCTGGTTTTGTCTCAGCATATGAAACAAACTTCATCTTCTTCGAGAACTTGGTTTGAGGTTTTGAAACTTTAAGCTCCTTACATTCATTTTTTTCCAAGATAGAATCCTTACTTTGCGCTTGAGAAACCATGGTTATAAAGAAATCAAACCTGCAAGTGAAAATATCCTAAACCCTCACATGACGCTAGGATAAGAACAACTGACGTAATAAAATTTTTCACGGAGGTAGTTAATTACCGTCGTGGTTCATGATTTCAAACTACGTAAATAAGAAGCCACTGTCGTCTTATTTAGTTGAAATACAAGAAACAGAGTAGTGGTCCCAGACACTTTCGTTCTTTGTCTATATATTTTATCAAACTTGGAAAAACGTAAAATTATTTTCGCCAGAAAAAACGTAAAAAGATTTTCGAAAGAAAAATCTATAATGATATGCACATGCAAAACAGGAACAAAGAAAATGAGAAATGCTTACTTTTTGCTTGCAATGAAAGTTTTCTCTTGAAGTTGGGAGTTTCAGTTCAGGGACAAAGATGAAGAGAAGAGGAAGGCGATGAGATTCAGACACAATTCTTTGGGAAGGAAAAATGAGAGAAGTGTGAAATTTTTTCTCGAGTTTAAAATATTGACAAACCGTTTCATAACACGACGCTATTAATAGAAACTGCCCTAGTATTTAGTTTTATACGGCGATATAGATTAAGTTACCGCCCTAGTACAACACTTTACATGACCCCTACTTTTTCGAAAACGCCATGTTTATATGACATCACATGACCATTAGTTCTTCAAAAATGACGTACCCCGTCGTGTTCAGTTTCAAACACAATGACCGTATATTCAATAATATCGACGTTAAAACCCACATTTAGAACGACCTTTTATTTATGGAAACCGACATCTGAAATGCTATTTTAATACGGTGCTTAGTAAAAAATAAGCGCCTCGAAGTTTGATTATTTGATGATGTTGTTGATAATGTGACCGATGTGGTTAGAAAATATGATTGTTTTAAATTGGGGCTTTTCTTTCGTTCTTTCACTTAGGGTTCCAAGTTGAAATAAAATCGCATTCTTCTGGCCTTTGCTCTCTCTCACCTCTCCGGAGGCAATAATTTGGATGTTAACGATGTATGTGTTTTGGTGTATCTCAAAAACACTAAAACACACACATCGTTAACTTTCAAAAAATTGTCTTTCTCAATTCGCTCTCTCTAAAGGTCCTGGTTTGGTTTAGAGGTAAATAGTTTGGATTTTGATTCGTATGTGCCTTTGTGTATCTCAAAGACACAAGGACACATACGTCATCAATATCTAAAATATTGTCTTTCTCATATCGGTCGTTTGATTATGATGAGGAACATAGCTCTCACTGATAATATTTCATATCTCTTGGGATCTCATATGCAATTATCTGTTACGATGGTTTTCTATATAAACCGCCGTCGTTTTTTTCATTCTTGTCATTTTGTTTGTCTACCATCGGAGGCTACCAAAATCCAAATTCTTTTTAAAAACCAAATAAAATTAAGACAACGGCTCACAGATAAGGCAGACGTATAAAAGAAATAAATACAACAGTACTTTTCAATAAATCGACGTCGTAAAGAAATGTTATACGAAGCTATAAGTGAAGAAACTGACCATCGTGGTTTACGAATTTAAATTGTCTTGATATAGTAAAAATACGACGTGGATATTTTTCCATTTAGATGTCGTTATCTACTCTTCTAGTGTCGTGGTTCCCAGAACCCTATACGAAATTATTTTTATAAATTCCGTCGTGATACATATATAATAAAACGTCGATCTTTTTATCTTTACCGTCATGGTACATGGCTCGAATACGACGTTGGTTACTAATATACTTGGATTTTATTAAAGTTATACGACGCTGATTAAGAATAGTTGGTCGTGTTTACTTAGAAGTCAACACGACGGCAGTTTCGGTAAATCATCGTTTTTACTTTCTACGTCGGTGGATTCCTACCTAATGTCGTTGATTTTGAGGTTATAATTTAAGTCAGGAGAAAACATCTTTAATAAGACGACGCTTGTTAAGTTTGATGCGTCGTGTTTTAGATTTACCCTAACAAATCTCTATTTTTTAGGGGTTTAAGTAGATGATCCACGTCATTTTTCTATTACCGTCGTCTTTTCGAAACACAACGATGGTATTTTTTTCTTTTGTCATTTTTTTCTAGTCGTCTTTTGCCCTTTTTGTAGTAGTGATTGAAACTTTTTGGGACATCTACAAACCATGGTTGTCGCTTAGCAGCAAGTCACGGTTATCCAAGCTAAATGAGACGTTGTGAAAGAACCTATTCAAATTGGAATGACCGTGCAATTGAATCCTTTTCTCTCAGGTCTGAGGATTAGGTTGCACTATTGCAACTTATGAGTTCTAGTTTGATATGTGAGTATGACTTCCAACTTATGAGTCCCTATAAGCACATACACACTTATCTTAATGTCTCTACACACAATGACTTGAGACTAGTCATTCTCCCAATTGATAATTCTACAGCAGAGAACGTTTAGGAAATGATGTGGAAGTATGAGAGGTCTCCTTATATCTAATCTCATTGCATAACTCTTATACTATTTCATATTTCAAGGACTTGTTGTTTTACTGTTATGATAATAGACCAAATATCATGGTTGAAAACAACGATATTACCTATTAGTGATGGTGAAATATCCAGAAAGCAACATCACATGTTTGGCTTTAGAGAATATTTATAACACCTTCTTGCTTATCATTTTTTGCTCGACTTGCTTGGGACTTCTCGTGCCATTTGTCGATGCGTTCGTCCATCCTTCTCTCTTCACCATCGGATCCAAGTCCGAAGTCGTGGACCAAGTTAATTTGCTTGAGGAGTCGACCAACTAAGTTGTTTTGGTCCTCGACTCTCTAGGTCAACTTGTGACCCTGTGATTGAGATCTACTTGACTGCTTGGATCGATGGGAGAGAATTGTGTGGAGCCAAGTTGCAGGCGACCTAGGGTTTCGTTAGAGGTGTGCCCAAGAGCCACGAACGTCATGTATGATGGAAAATGAGGGAATAGTTGCACTTGTTCCAAGACGAAGCCATAGTTGGCGGCGACCGGATTGCTATGAAGGGTAGAGGTGACATAGGTGGTGGCGGCCTTGCCTTTCGCCACAACATTACCATGGAGGAGAGTCTCGGACATGACCAAGGCGCTATGAGGTCGATTTTGGGTTTAGGTCGTAAGGTGAAAATGGTCCCCGACTCCGATCGTGGGGCCGTGAGGTGCTATAGTAGTTCCGACCGTGTGGCCTTGAGGTGGAAAGGTTGCCCCGGCCACAGGGTCGTGAGATGGAACAGTGATCTCAGCGGTGGAGGGAGGTGGTTGGCTTGATGCTGCACCATCGTGGTGGCTCGGACCCGTGGCGGATTAGATTGTCCCAACTGCCTTACTCCTTGTGTGTACACTTCTAGCCATGGTTGCTTGGGAAAGCTTTGGATGAATGGTGAAAGGAAGGGTTTCCTTAGGTTTGGATTCGAGATCATCGCTTTGAGTATATCTCGAAACTCTCAATGAAAGCACCAATTTGTTTGTACAAATAATTTTCGGGGAGAATATTTGTGGAAGATCCTTTTTTCTCTCAACTCTCTTGTTCCTCGAACCCTGCTAAATAAATGCGGTCAACGAAGAACACCCGGGGGGGAGGGGTGTTGGCCAAAAGCCCTCCTATGCCTAAGTTAGTCAATTGGTCTCAAGGAGATACAACTTTAACTAAAAGGATGGAGTTTTCCTCTATGTGAGAGGAGGCACTTGCGCCGGGATGGGGGAATGGTGTGAGAAAGAGAGGAGTCTTGCTAGGGATTTTAAAATTACCTCATGTGTAGTGAGATGTCATCTTTATATAGAGCCTCCATCTTTGGTAGGGTTTGTGGAGAATAATTCCCTATTGATTGGGATCATTCTTTTCCTTAAATGAGATGACAGGATAATATCAAGGAGATTTGGTGGAAATCGAATCCTTGAGTTAGGGAGATATTGCTATCTTAAATCAATGATAATTAGCTACAATTATTTGACCTAAGGAATATTCCTCTATCCACATGTCACCTTCTAATTGGTTGCCAAAATTCAGGTTCCCACATTATGTATACTAGCAAAAGAACTATATGTAATTTAATTGAATACATTTCATATTATGAATAACTAGCAAAATAATTAATATACAACAAAATTAATTAAATAAATCAATTAGGCAACATCAGCGAGTTGTTGGGGAAAAGTAAAAGCAACGACTTTATAGTCGTTCCATAAGATAGACGCCAACAACTATTATTCGCGTTGCCATTGTGTTCATGCAACGACTTTTGACATGGGTATAAAGCAACGCCTGCGACAACAATAATTTTTCGTTGCTTATACTTTCAAGTAATGACTTTTGACATTGTGAAACAACATCTAGTTTTTGCCGAATCCATGTTTTTTTTTTGGTAGTGATATCTTTAGAAATATGAAAATGAAAGCATAAAACATTAAAGATGAGCATTTCAGTTGTTGTACCATTCATGCCTATTCTCATTGAATGCCTATTCTCATTGAAGCCGCACAAATGCTTGATGTTGAACCACAATTTAACATTGTAAGTAAGGGGCTAGGTCACACAATGAAGTTTATGTGCCATATCAGTTTTAAAGAAGGCATGTATTCAAAATTTTCAAGCAGTTGGGAAAGACATACTTTGGTTTGACTTATTGAATTGAGCAAGGCTGAATTAAAGTGCTAGATTTCTTGTACTACCTTAAGAAAAGGGTGCATGCAGTGTAGCCGGGTTGGAGGCGGTAACTTGATCATATTTTGGAATTGAGAATTTAGTCTTATGTGTAAACTAGGGTTCATCATATGGCTTGCAACCCGTGTGCCCAAGGAAGCTGCCCCGAGCCCATGATATTAGAGCTTGGCCTGACCCAATTTTTTAAATGGGCAACCCTTGGCCCAAGTGCGACCCATTTGAGATCGACATGGCCAAACCCAACCTGGCCAACTTAGGCCTACCAATATAATAAATATGATTTAAATATATCATTTACAAATATTTAGTCTATAATTGATATGTATTATGTCAGTTAATCTCTTACAAATATTTGGTCTCTATGTATGGTGTTATTTAGATGTTTTTTTTCATTGACACAAATGACATTTTAGGCTTAGTTTGTAATGTTGAAATTTATCTATTGAAAGCCGTCTTTGGTCCAAAAAAGGAAAAAAAAAATGTGTTAGTGGTAGGGCACTCTTGTGGGATACTCTTTTATAGGCAATGATGGAACTAGGCGGTGCCATGAGCTCTATCACTAGGGGTGGGCATGTATGGTTCTCATCCCAAACCGAAATTGGGACTATTCATTCGGTCTGATTCAATTTGCCCACAAGTTAGTTCGGTTTCTGATTTTTTCGTTGTTGGATCGGAATTATTATTTTGAATTTTATTTTATTTCATTATTTTGACAAAACCCAACTAAAAATTTATTTTTTGGGCTTAAAAATTAATAAATGGCCTAATTTCATGCAAATAGAGGTGATTGGGCCTAGAAAAGAGAGGTGATTTGGAGTTGGGCTTGGGGAAGAATTAGTTATGGGCTTAGAAATTTAGCATTTGGACTTAAATATGTTTTTTAAAAAAAATTTAAAAATACAAATTTGGTTCAGTTCGGCCTGATCATGTTTTTGGTCAACTCAACCTAATTTTTGGTCAACTTAGTTTTTTCTCCTTTTTTCGGCCCAATTCGGCTTGATTTTCTGGTTTGAATGCCTACCCCAATTTATCACACTTCATCTTTTGAGAAAAGAAAAAAAAAAGTTAATAATAAACATGTTATTAAAAAATAAGCCTAATATTGCCCAAAGTATAAATTTAGCCCACTTCTACACTTAACTTTAATTTCATGCCACGAGAAAAAATTTTACCCCACCCCGATATGAATACTTGGTTCTGTCCTTATTTATAGGAAGTGGTTATTGATACTCTGTAAGGGAGATATTGCAGTTCTAGATTTATGAAATGGTTTTTTCTCAGTGCTAATAACAATTTCTTTAAATTATTAAAAATAATAAATTCATTGAATTAATTATTTATCTTGCCACAAAACTTACTACACATGGAACCATTCCATTCCATGTGTGGACCGATGAAGATAAAGAAGACACAGTCTCCCCTATAAACTTTGGATTACTTTAACATTCTCCCTCTCTCACACAAAAAAAGAAAACTTTAGTCGGAGACTTGAAGTTCAAAACATTGGATTCCAAATGGGATGAATAGGCACACCAAAAGGTTGGACAAAGCAGCTAAAAAAAAGAAAAAATTAAATATCGCAAAGGCGAGAACCAAAATTTTTCACTCACTATGTGAAATCTTGTCGTCCATCTATATTATAACACATAAATTAATAATATTAGCAGGTGAACAAATCTCTTAAGTTCCAAGCAAGTGACCCACTCGAGACATATGAACTCTTTAACAACCCATTTGGTGTTTTTAATTTTTTCACAAGCTTCTTCCACAATCCACAATAGAGTGAGGCCCCTATGTTTTTCACTCACAGCACAGAACATGAAACACTCCTTCCTTGCCCGAAAAGCACCCGAAGATTCATATTTGAATAAAAAGGTACATCCTAAAGATCAAAAACACATACTCCTCTCATTTTCTTCTTCTCTCTCTCAGTTTTATTCCTTCCCTCCCTCGCCAATTTCCCCTTTCCCTCCTCAGAGTCCTCTGTTCCTCTCTCCCCCCTTCTCCAAAATTCAAAACCCTAATTCTCTCTCTCTCTGTGTCAAAGGGTGCATTGAGAGTTGAGAGTTCTCTTTTCGCTCCACAACCGAAAAAAGGAAAAGAAAAAAAAAAGGAAAAAAACCCCAAACATTGAACAAGAATCTCTCCTAGGGCTTAATCCATTGAAAAGTCAAAACCCCTTTTGCCCAATCCAATACCAAACCAGATGATCTGAAAAAGTTCACATTTTTCTTTTTCACCTAAACCTGTTGACTCTCTTCATTGGTTATACAAACACTACCAATGTCGGATGATATGCTCATACATTTCTCCTCCAACTCCTCAAACCAGTCGGACCAGTCTCTGCCCACCAAGATTGCCAAGCTCGAAGCTCGTATGATCGGCAAGGCTTCCTCTGCCTCTTCCGCCCCTCCTGCTCAGCAGCAGCTTCAACAGCAACACCAGCAGCAGCCGCAGCAGTCTGCTTGGTCCTCCCTCTCCGCTGCTCCGAAATTCGCTACGGTAGACTTGGCCGAGCCATCTACTTCGAGTGATTCCGATGACGATGTAAGCCCTTTCTCTCATTTTATGGCACAATGTGTATAATTCAGTGCATTGGTTGAATGCTTTCCACTTTAATTTCTTAATTATGTTTGATGTTGATGGTAATTGCCAAGTAAACTTTGTTTTCCATATGATTTTAGCTTATTCATTTGATCAAATGGGGATAAGCTTTTGTACATCTCTTTTGTCTACTAAATACTAATTTAATCCACTAAATTGTGGGTGTTGTGCCCGATATAAGTGGTACTTTTTAAAAAAAACATATTGAATAAAGTTTGATGCCTAACCTGTTGATGTCTCTAATCTGAAAGAAAGTCGCTGTTCATGAAATTTTATTTTCTTCATACCATTTATTTAACCATTTACATTTATGAAAGTTCCATTCCCTATTATGGTTGCTTTACCAGGTTGGGGAATGTGTGCCTGTATGACCAGTTTTGATACTTTTGATCTCACAATTTTTTTGTTTAAAAGAAACAAAACTTTATTTAATAAAGTCGAGAAATGTAACTAACAAAACAAGTATTATCTACCAATAAACAAGAAGTCCACATACAAAATGAGAAAATAACAAAATAAGCTATCCCATCCTTTTGAAATCACTCAGTTACATCTCATTCTATTTTGATCTTGGAATTTAGATAACTTTTATTGGCTCTAATTACTTAAATCTCATAAAGTTTACCATTAGGTGTTGGATCTTTCTCATACAACTTATTTCCCGATTCATATTCTTATGACAGAATGGAGGGGAGTTTCTGATACAAGCCAACACTCAGAAGCGCCAGAAACTTCAAGAAGATGGTAATTCAACTGTCCTTGAACATGCTGAGGTAGGCCCTTGTTCAAGTTAAGTTTGGTTTGAAACTTTCAGGATAATACTGTAGCCCACTGATTTTAGTTGCTCATATATATTTTAGTTCTTCGCTTAAATTGATATCAATCTTTTTAAGCACGTCTGAGGCAATGCATTAGAATACTCAATCAAATTTGATATTTTAGACGAAAAAGTTGAGATCATGGTGTTGAATTGTTTACTTATTACTTTCATTGAAAATTCTCCTTCTTTCTATCTTTCTTCTGCATATAATCCGGATTGTGTAAATTAACATAAAAAAGCGTATGCAGGCAGTGGCTGATGGGAGGCAAATGGTTGTGGAAAGCATTGATACCAAGGCAACTTCTGATGTAAATAGAAAAAAGCATGGTCGTGGTAGGGGGCATTCTGTATCAGGTCGGGGTCGTGGATCAAGAGTTAGTGATCAAACAAGATTGCTAACTTCGACAGTTTCACCTCCAAATGGTCAGCTTGAGAATCCATACAATAAGGTATGCTCGTAGGCTTGAGCTGTTTCAGTTTCAATCCTAATCCTTTTATGGTAGCAGTTATCATCTACGCATCATCATATTCTGCATATCTACCATCATTAAGGAGGTATCTCTACTTGTCATATATTATTTGTTATGGTAAGAAATTATCTACTGTATTATCTTGACAAGACTGGTTTTGACCTTTAATGGTCTGAGCCAATATCTGTTGTTTGCTGGATAAAATATTCTCATAATAAATGTTCTGTTTAAGATCATCTTTCTAAGATAATTGAATGTGGATAAGTTATTAAACACGGATGGAGTTAAATTAGGGCCTGCATTTTCTACTTCCAATCGTTTTTTTTCCTAATCGAAATTTTGATTAAGATTTGTGAATGCATTTTATATCACCTAGTGAATGAGGCGAAATTGACTGCCACTCATAATTGCTTGATTAATGACACAAATGTCCTTGTTTATGCTTTTTGTTGAAAATTTTGTTAATATTGTTCAAAATATTCTGTAATCAAGATAAAATGAAGGCTCTATATGCTATGCAAACCTGGGATTTAGAGAATGCCTGTGAGTTTGTCCATCATGTTACACAATGCATCTTATTTTTACTGAACGAAGTGATTAACTACATACCGGTAAAGAAGTTACTGAAAGAATCTGCAAAACGTATGGATATGCAATATTGAGATGATATTTGTGGTGGCAAATCGTGCTTCCACTGCATGAAATAATGCTCAGGTGAAAGGATAAAAACTACACATAACATCTTCCGAGAGCATTTGCTATATTTCCCATTCAGGACTGCCTGCATCCTATCCCATGTGTAGTTGATCTGGTCCCTCTTTCAAGTAGACCACAGTTAGATATTTAGGGGTGTCATTCTATGGCAGAGAATGAGATATTTAGCATCTTTAGGGGTGTCCGCATCAGAACATTATGGGATAATCCAATCGGTTTAATTCAGCTCAGTTGCCTGGGAGTGATGAGCTGATTGCAAGTTTTTTGTCTAATTTTCTGGATTGTACATCATTTATTGATGGAAAACTTGTCTATCTTGTCTTCTTCTTTCTTTTTAGTAATATTTTTTTGTTTCCTATTAAAAAAAGATATGATTTTCTCTGGACAATAGAGATATCTACTTTTAATATTCATTCTTCTTTGGAATGATACAGACAGAAATGGATAATGAGACAATGCAATGAATCATGATATGTATGAGATGATTACAATTTTTATTTGGCCTATACAAAATAATATTTTTAATTTCAAGTTCATATATACTTTATGTATAGACCAAATTGTTAATATTTAAAATACATTTTTTGTTGTTGCTGTATGTAGAACAGAAATATTTATGAATGAACTTTTATTTTACCTAATCATACTTGCAGGATAGTAGGCCTAACGAGCAGCTTCGGAATGACAACAACCGGTCTTCATTAGATGTATGATTTGGTTTCCTTCGTTCATTTTGCAATTATTTTTCACTCTTTATTTGTCACATAATGCTTTTGATATTTCATAGTTTTAATATTGTTTCTTTGTCAAACTAGGAGGAGGTTGCATCTTTACGTGCTACAGTTTCTGCGCTAGAGGAGGACTTGCGTAAATCACGTCAAGAGGCCTCTGATTACCAGAATCTTTGCCGCCAAGTAGAGAAGGTAATAAAGTAACTGCCAATAGTTGTCAAAAGTACAATAGATATGCTAATGTAGTATCATTTGTTTCTTGGGCTTTTGTGTAAAATGAAAAGCCTGTTGTATAAATTCCATTGTTATCTGTGATTCGCAGGAATTGAATGAACTAAAAGATAATGAACAGCAAATGAAGCCTAAGGTGTGCTCTTCTGGAGGATTTATATTCATCAGTATTTCCAATTAACCATTATTACATAAAATATCCTTTTGTTAATATTTATGATCTTTTCCTGATACATTGTTCCATTTTGTACTCTATCATCATACAATGTCAACTTTCATGGAGAAAGCATTGTATATCGATAATAAACCTTTATAATGAGTTGCCCTTTTCTGATGTAATCTCATTACAAATATTTTTAGTAAACTAGTTTGGTTGACCATGTTTGCAGAAATAAGGATATACGATGCCCATTTGCTTGAAGCAATTTTTATTGTGCTACTCACATGTGAATTTCAAATTTCTGGGCTTTATCTTTTCCTCTTTTTGTGGGAACATGGTAGTAGTAAAGTTCTTTCACTCTATTGCATAAACTGAAAGGTAACAGTAGATAATTTTTTAGTAGAGGGCCGTTACTGGAGACAGCGTTGGAGTGGTCATCTGGTTCTCAAATAGCCATTAGTTCAGACTAACAGACTAGTGTGTGCTCACTCACATACACAAATGTCATTTCAGTAGGATACTTGTCCATTAGTTTGGTGTAAGATTTATCATCTTTAAGATTCATTTAGACACGAATGATACAATGCTGTAATTGTTGGAAGCCTTGAGAGCATTACTAACGTCTGTAATGATTATGAGCTGGTGGATTCATTTTTCTGTATACAAGCAGTGGGGCAGAAATGATTGCACTCTGTGAATTTTATGTTTATCATCTATATGTTGGCAAATTGTTGTGACAGATAAAAGTTTTGGTTTCCACTTATGCAGAGAACAAAAGTAATCTCTGATCTGCTGATATCTGTTTCAAAAGCAGAAAGGCAGGAAGCAAGGTTGAAAGTACGACAGGACTCTTTGAGGCTTGGAAATGTGGGTGTAATCAGGTAATGCATACGTTTCTTTTAGCTTCTATACTTAGTGCTTCAAAAGGGTTTTAGTGATTGGGGGATTTCCTCATCTCTGGGTTAAAAAATTTCATTGGATCCTCTCATCCTAATCATTCCATTTTTCTTTAAAAATATTATACAAATCATTTTCTCTGTTCATTGCAGAGCTGGAACTGTCATATCTGAGACATGGGAAGATGGGCAGGCCTTGAAAGATCTCAATGCTCATCTTGTATGTTCTTATAATAAATTTCTATTTTAAACTTTGTTTTGTCATGCCAGCTTATTATTTTTATGTCTAGTCACAGTGAATATTTCTACTTTGAAAGGGTTCGTTGAATAAACCAGAACCAGGACTCGTTAGAATTTTCCCCAGCAACTTACTCTAGGATTCCGGACTACATATAGCTCTACAATATATTAGGTTCTTAGCACACTTAATTACAGAATCTTTTTCCTATTGAAAAAAATTTGAAAGCCTTGTTTAGATGTCAGTTTCATCGCACATTTTGTGCGCATCTTGGGCTTTCAGATATCAGTTATGTACTTGGTGTAGCATTTCTGTACATGTACTATGTTCACTGTATTGGAAGTTTCTCTAAAACTCATTATCCGGAGACTTCAGTTTCTTTCTCTCAGTAACTATATTATATAATGCAATTCACAATTTTCCACCTGAATCGTTGAAGGTGGGTAAGCATTTTAAAAAAGGCATTGTAGTCTCAAACAATGTAATCATAGTCTCCCAGGTTTTTCTTATACTGTTTTTGAGTGTATCTATAGAGCTTCCATGCCAAAAAGAGAGGACCACACTTTCTTTTATCGCTACAAATACTGTCTTTTAATTGATTAATGATCTTTGCACTTGTTTCTAGATCCGTTTTAAGATAAACACATGGCATTTATTAACGTGGGTATTTTAATTTTCTAGAGACAATTATTAGAAACTAAGGAGGCTGTTGAGCGGCTGCGGAAGTCATTGAAGAAAAGGCAAAGTGGTAATGTTATTATGCATTGACTGATCTTATTACATTTCCTTTTTCAGTTACTTTTGGTTTATACAATGATCCATGAATTTTATTATTTTGTGTCTGTGGAGTTACTCTGTGTGTGTGTGTGTGTGTTGATTTCTGTTTGTCTTGTTTTGCTTAGGGCAATTGTTTTGTCCTGGTATGAAAAATATATCTATCAAAGTTTAATATCTTTAGTGGTCATTCTCTGAGTCCTATAAAGTCGCTATACATGTTGAAATATATATATATATAGGGTAAATTACTCAAATGGTCCTCAAACTTATACCCGATTTACATTTTGGGCCCTCAATTAAATTATTCGTTCAAATGGTCCATCAACTCTATATTAATCGCTCCATTGATCCTACCGTTAAATTATGTTAATGTTGCCGTCAAATGTAAGGGCAAAACCGTCCATAACCGTCCTATGTTCCCCAAATAGGTGGTAAAGTGGTGATACATAGGTGATACAGTGGTGATAAAGGGGTGATACATAGGTCAAAAGTCTTATTTACCCCCACAAATGTAGCATGTGCTGCTCAAATGACTAAATTTAACAGAAAATGTAACGGTAAGACCAAAGCGCCGATTAATTAAGAGTTGGTGGACCATTTGAATGAATAATTTAGTTTAGGGACCAAAATGTAAATCGGGTACAAATTTGAGGACCATTTGAGTAATTTACCCTATATATATATATATATATATCTCTCTCTCTCTCTCTCTCTCTCTCTCCACGCACACACACACACACAAAAGAAAAAAGACTTATCATCCTATTTTCCTTTAAAATATGAATCTCAAACTTGCATCAATTTGTAGTCTTTGTGAAGTGTAGTCATTTTCCACTTTTTAAATTTTGACTTTCATTTCCTAAAGACAAGGGAGATGGAGTTGATGCTGAAACTGGAGTCCAAGAAGAATTTCTAGTCCAGGATGAGATCTATAAATCCCGTCTAGCCAGCATCAAACGAGTAAGTTTTCTAGTTTGTCTAATTTAGTTTTTTCCATCTTTTTATTTTTATTGGGAAGTCCTTGTTTTCTCATTTGTTTGTCTCTCAACTTATGGACTTCTATAGGAGGAGGAAGTTCTCCTGCGTGAAAGAGACCGCTACGAACTGGAGAAAGGAAGGCTTATACGTGAAATGAAACGCATACGAGATGAGGATGGTTCCCGTTTTAACAATTTTCAGATTCTCAACCACAGATTTGCGCTCTTAAATCTTCTCGGCAAAGGGGGATTCAGTGAAGTTTACAAGGTCGGAACTTTGTGAAATGTCGTTTAATAATTATAAACATTTCAACCAATTTTAAGTAAAGGTCTAGACAATTCATTTGCCAATGTTGGCAATTGTAAAGAAATACCTTTTTGCAGTGATTTGAAGTAAGAACTTTCCAGCAGGCATTTGACTTGGTAGAGCATAGATACGTTGCATGTAAACTTCATGGTTTAAATGCTCAGTGGAGTGAAGAGAAGAAGCAGAGTTACATACGGCATGCAATCCGGGAGTACAATATTCACAAGACCTTGGTGCATCATCACATTGTCCGGCTTTGGGACATTTTTGAGATTGATCAGAATACATTCTGCACTGTATTAGAGTATTGCAGTGGTAAACTTTACTCTCACCATTTTGTCCTTTGAATGATATTAGTTACTTTATTCTAAGAGGAAGATATTAAAAATTAGCAATAGAATAGAATTCTCGTCTCATTCTTTCTTCATTTTCTTTTTGGTTTTATTGATATTTCCTTTTCTACCCTCAGGGAAAGATCTTGATGCTGTCCTGAAAGCAACACCTGTGTTGCCTGAGAGGGAAGCTAGGATCATCATCTTTCAGATATTTCAAGGTCTTATATACTTGAACAAAAGAACGCAGAAGATTATACATTATGATTTGAAGCCTGGAAATGTTCTATTCGATGAACTTGGGGTTGCAAAAGTGACTGATTTTGGTCTTAGCAAGATAGTGGAGAATGATGTTGGATCCCAGGGTATGGAACTTACATCCCAGGGTGCTGGAACTTATTGGTAAGTGATGCAAATAAGCTTATGCACATGTGCAGGATTACATTTTCTTTTAGAGGAAAAAAGTTCAGCTTCCCTTAGGCATTTGAGACGTCCTTACGTTTGAACTTATATTTATGTGATTCTGTTGATTTTAAATCATCGATGTGCATCCTGCTTATTTTAGTCGTGCCATTTAATATATAAAGTTCAGGTGAAAACTACTTTTACCTCTACAATCTTTGAAGTTTTTGTGCGTGATAGCTGTCATGCTAGTTTAGTTGGGAAGAACGATTGGAAAGCATAATTCAGTTGACTTTTAAGTTTTGTTCTGTATTCCAGTGGTTTTCCTGTGTCTTCTTCTCCTTGACATTTGACTACATTTGGTTTGAATAGCAGCATATTTGATAATTCCTTTGTTATTTGCAGGTATTTACCTCCTGAATGCTTCGAGCTCAGCAAGACACCTCTTATATCATCAAAGGTCGGTGACTCTTGTAAATGTATATCTCCTTGTGATAGCAGGGCAGCATATATATGCAGCAAATAGGCCAAATGCATTTCTACTGCATTTCTGTTGATGATAACTTTTCTTTTTTGGCTCACTATTGCTCTAGAGCACGTAAGTGGAGTCTTTTACTAGACTTTTGATATGATTGCTGTCCCTAGAGTCCTCTTACTTGAAAAGAAAGCTTCTTAGAAAACCAAACTGTTTCACTTTCACCTTTATTCTTCTCAACTTGGGTACCAACATTTTTTGACATGGTCACTCTTGGAAAGCAGGTTGATGTTTGGTCAGCAGGTATTCTAGTATACCAAATGCTATTTGGCAGACGCCCTTTTGGGCATGATCAAACCCAGGAACGAATACTACGGGAGGACACAATTATTAAAGCACGAAAAGTTGAATTTCCTTCTAGACCTGCCATCTCAAATGAGGCAAAGGTGAGTTATGCCTATAGTTCATGCAGCATGTTTAATTTTTCTTGCTTGGAAATAGTTGGTTCTTTGGAAAGAATGTATGATAGCATTTGAACTCAAGCTCGTTAGGTGCAATAGAAGTGCTAGTGTCATTTAGTTGCCATTAAACTATATACTATAATAGTGTTCACGGCTTTCCCTATTCATTGATGGACATTTGAGGAGAATTCTGAGCAGCTTGTGATACCATTTCGCATATTTCTGTTCGCAGGATTTTATTCGACGCTGTCTAACATATAATCAAGCAGAGAGGCCAGATGTTTTAGCAATTGCTCAAGATCCATTTCTCACTTACTCTAAGAAGTAAATAGGAAGACCCAAGAGCTAGCTCCCACAAAATTTTGCTTGTTTTCCTGCAATACCCACAATGAATTTTGTACAGCTTGTAAAGGTTTGTTACTCATTGTAGCTGTGGTGTACTCCCCTCTTCGGGTCTTCAGGTCTTGTATTTTGACCTCATGCTTGGGTAGGGTGCAGGAAAAAAGTGTGTAATTTTGGCTGCTCGCCTATTAACTTTTTTTTCTTCTTTTTGTTCTTTCGGCATGGTTATGTGTCTGATTTATCCTTTTTCCATCATGTATTGGCACTTTACTTTTTGAAAAAAAAATAGCGAAAAGAATAGAGTTTACATGGAAAGGACTTTGAAGCTTCGTTAACTCTTCTACAGATAGATTCTGGGGAGAAATATTTTGTTTTCCCCAAGAATCAGTTGCTCCTTGATCCCAAAACGATTTATGGATAAATTGAATCCCATTGTTATGAAGCATCTATATTCAATAAGGAATAGTGTGGATTTCTTTGGCAAGCTTAAATCAAAGCGAAGGTGATATGTTTTTTTTATTTTTTTATTTTAATGGCAGTCAGTTTAAGGGTCTGTTTGCCCATCAAGTCTGCCTTGTTTGTGGGTAAGGTTTCTTATTGAAATAAGAGAAGAGAGGGTACAAAGTTGCCAGCAAGGTCTAAAATATTGGTGGTATCGGTAATATCGGAAGTCCAAAAACACGGAAATGTCGATGGAAATATCGGGATATTATTAGTATCGGAAAAAATTGAATAAAAACCACGGAAATTGTAAGAAAAACTAGGAAATTTTTATTGAAACTTTGCAGGATGTTTATTTAGTCAATTATTTATTAGTTTATTACAAAAAATTGGAAGGAAATGTATTGCATGATGGATTTAACTGATTTAAGTTGATTATATAGCGAGCTGGCAAACACTGTAAGTGTAGAAAATATGTAGTAATTAATGAAAGAAGATTAAACACACCATAATCATTTATATATAATGAATTACTACAATATTTTACACTTTATACATTGCATGGTAAGATACATGAGTGACTTAGTACCACATAGAGTTTTTATGATCAAAATTTTCACTATCTTCATCATATCTATGTGTAGAGTAAGTATATTGTGAAGAGTAGTCATCAAATGATAAATCCCCAAAATAGTTTTGCATGTAATTGTTAACATGCCACCCATAAGGAATGAGATTGGTTGACGTTGTCCATAAGCAAAATCATTTGAAGATTGAGTCTCGGATTCTTTCCATGAGTCGCTTGATTCCATCCCAACAGGAATGGGATATGAAGGGTAGGGAAATGGTTGGTTATGAGTATAACCATAGTTACTACTCATCTCATGTGAAAATTTGTTTCTTGCAAAAAGAATTCAAAACAAAACCATGTATATATATAAATATTTTAGCATATTTTCACAAAAACATAAGTGATATGGTGGTTAAGGTGTTGAAGGAGTAAAATGGTTTTTACAAAAACCATGTATATAAATATTTTTGGTTTTGTATCGCGATATTATCGATAATATCGCGATATATTGCCCAAATCATTTATAAAAATGTTGATATTATCGTCCCCGATATTATCGGGATAATATCGATAAAAATATCGATATATTGACGATAACACCATGATTTGTTGCGAAAATATCGGCCCCCTAAAAATCCGATATTATCGGGATAATATCGGAAATAATATCGACATTTAATACCTTGGTTGCCAGAATAAATGAAAATCAAGAGAAGATTTTTACCAACGTGCATTTTTCATTATGCCTTTTTTTTTTTTTTTTTTTTTTTTTTGGGTCAGATCCATTATGTTATGCTTGTTTGTTTGCGTGGGTTTGCTTTTTTACCCCTCAAGTGTTATTATGTCTTGGTCATGTAGATTTACATGTGGTTGAATAGTAGTAGTATATATACACAGAGAGAGAGAGAGAGAGAGAGAGAGAGAGAGAGAGCCACATAAATATTATCCCCATAATATCAAATATTAGTCAAAGAGACCATAATGGCATTATCCTTGTCTTCCACAACTGCAATTACATGCTCCAAGCTCCATGACAATTCAAGCCATCAATTCAACCCCTCAAACACCTACAAACGAAGTTCAAATGCAGTGAACGTCAAATGTGCATCGACAGAGCCGCCACCGGCAGCAGGGGCCGGATCGGCGGGGAGGAAATCCAAGCTTGAGATAGGCTCTCCTATCATCGTAGTTGAGGCTCCAAGAATGATAAAAACCGCGGCATCGGTTCCATGCCTCAGGGTCAACTCTGGCTTGGTCAAACCCGGTGATGTTGGAAGGTACACTTTCCCAATCCCTTGTTTTAATAGTTTGCATTAATATTGTTAAGTACGACTAATTTTGTGTGACTTGGTTTGTTTGGTGGTGCAGAATTGTGTCAAGAAAGCCTAAGGATGTGTGGGCAGTACGGCTTTCAATTGGCACTTATCTCATTGATGGCAAATACTTCAAGCCCTTAGAGTTAGAGCTTGACTCATAGATGTTGTTGTATTTTTACTTACTCATTTCATAGTGCCACAAATCTCTGTTTTAATTCCTTTTCCATAATGTTAAAGAAAACCATCTGAGACGACTCCTAGTAAGCCAAAAAAGAAGAAGGAATATTTCCTATTCTTGTATCTCCTAAATGTTCTTCACTATCTCGTGCCTTTACCAGTTATATTTGATAACTTTGCAAGAGAGAGTGTATACCAGTCTTATTTAATACAAGTTGTTTGCCCTTGAAATAAATAGTACTCAATCATCAATAATATTTCATAAACACTCACAAATCAACAAAAATGGTCTGATTACAAGAGTCTATATTCCAGCAATTCTCCTAGCCCAATACGTGATCAAATTGAGAATATTATATGAAAAAATTATCTACCTAACGAATTATGGGTAAAGAAACAATACCTAAATAATAAATTAATGGGTTTAGGGGCAAAAAATAATAATATAATATATTGTATACAAACATATAAGCATATGGATGCGACTAACAGAGGGAAAGAATAGAAAAAATATTCATTAACAGAGGGAAAGTAAAAAGTAACGACTAACCTGGAGGAAGATGACAAGATGGGAAACCAAAGTAGAGTTCTTTGAAGAAAACAGATGTCTACGTGCTGCTAGGGTTTAGGAGAGGCTTTGTTTCTATCTTCTCAGCTTCCCAATACAATATAAAGTCTTGTGTAAATTATCAAGACTTTTGGTAGTAAGAATTAGCTTTAAAAGTATTGAAAAGTCATTTATTTAACAAAGTTTTTAAAAGTCATTAACATTTTGGGTACCTCAAAACTTTTAAATACTCTTTAAAACTCCCAATTGAATACAACTAAACTTTCGAAGACTATTTAAAAGTCACAATTGAATACCTCCATACTTTTAAACTCATAAAAGTCATTAAAAGTTAGAATTGAATACACCCCCCTTATTCAAGTCCGAAAGTGTCATGCAACCCAAATGACCGGGTTGGTTAGAAAAGCCCAAATAGTTTATGAGGCTTAAGGGAACCCAACATACTATGAGACTAGGCACATCATGTCATGTGGGGTTCACATGAACATATGGAAAATAAATACATTTAATAGGCTTAATTGTTCTAGTGCCTCCTGGAAATATACCATGCGGTTTCACCTGAATATATGGGAAAGAAATATATTTAATAAGTTTAATTGGTGCATCCTTAATTGTTCTAGCGTCTACATGAATTTAAAGTGACCCCCGCTTTGCTCCTTTGATCAATATTTTGTGTGAAGTTCGTCAAATAATCCGTTAAAAACGCAGACCTGTCACGAATTTGATATAATTTTTTCCTCTACCCTCTCTCCATCCTTCCCAACCCCTCCCTAGACACACCCCCTCTCCCCAACGGGAACGGATCCGCTATCCCCAATTTGGTGTCCCTTTCGTTTCCCTTCTCTAATTATTCTACGCATGTCTTATAACTTAACAGAAAATTAACTTTGTTAACTTGTTTTATTTTATCATTAAAAAAAATCCATAAAAAAAATATAAAAAATCCCAGAGACAAAAGTGCAGTGAACTTAAAAACCAATGCATCACAAAATGGAAGAGATATGAGACATGAGGAATCACAATCCCTAAGAAGAAGACATCTGAATCACAAAATGAAAACAACTCATCTTGTACGTAACACAAATACTAGAACGATGAAGAGACTCTTTGATTTACGAGAAAACAAAGGGAAGATACGTGAGTGTTGAAATCAATTTGGAGGATTGAGCAAAAAAAGAAAAAACCAAGAAATTGATTTGGAGGAGATAAACTCACTCCTATTCAACCTCTCTGTTCACAAAATCAAATGAAATTGAAACCCAAAGAAAAAAATCGACCAAAACCCAAAACAAATAACAAGCCAGAACTAAAGGGACACTCCAAGAACAAAATGAAACAAAACCGAGAAGGAATCAACAGTTCAAAAGAACAGAAGCAAACTCCAAAACCCAAAGATAACTCCCAAAATAGTAGAAAACAAATAGAAAATTTGGACATCTTTAACAACAAGAAGCTCTCCACAACCAAGATTCATGCCCACGTAGAAACAGCCAAAGGCACCTCACGATCAACTCGCACTTGCTCCTGTTGAAATTTGGATTGGCAAGAGAGCTCGTGGAAAGGGAGAGAGAGAGAGAGAGAGAGAGAGAGAGAGTGAGAGAGAGAGAGCTAAGAAGAGAAAATCAGAAATTGGAAATATTCTCAGATGTGATCTACAGTACCTTTTGTAGAGATCACACCCTTTTGTATATATTCTCATTCTCTCATTACATCAGTCGATTAATTCAATTACAAGAGCCAATGTGGATATGACACATGGCAACGCAAGGCCTAAGAGCCGTTGGAAAAATAACCAACTGCTTTACACCTTACACTTGGCATATTAGCTCAAGTCACTCAACTTAACATATTGCTTAAAGAAACTAAGAGAGAAACAGACTTAGTAAATTACTAACTAACCAGAAATTAGCTAGTCAATTTACACTTCAACACTCCCTTCTAAATTGCTAGCTGATTTCACACCAAGTAGGTTCTTCAAATAACTGAACCTGTCCTTGGGAAGTGCCTTGGTGAAAATATCAGCAATCTATTCTTCACCTTTGCAGTAGACCAGATCAACTGCTCCTTCTTGAATTGCATCTCTGATGAAATGAAACTTCCTTCAAATATGCTTGCTTCTTTGATGAAATATAGGATTATTAGCCATTGCTATGGCTGAAGTGTTGTCACAAAATACAGTAGTTTCAGCAGCTTGTTCTTCTCCAAAGTCTTCAAGAGCAAATCTGAGCCAAATGGCCTGTGATGTTGCCTCTGCTGCACTCACATATTCTGCCTCTGCTGTGGAAAGAGCCACACTATGCTGCTTAACTGAAGCCCATGAGAAAGCTCCACTTCCAAATGAAAAAGCATAACCTGAAGTGCTTTTCATATCTTCCTCAGATCCACTCCAGTCACTGTCACAATATCCAATCAATAAAGCAGATTTTCCAGTTACATACTCAATTCCAAAATCAATGGTTCCCTGAATGTATCTTAGAACCCTTTTAGTAGCTCCATAGTGGTTCTTAGAAGGGTTGTGCATGTATCTTGCAAGCAAACTAGCAGGAAACATGATGTCAGGTCTGGTTGCAGTTAGATATAGAAGACTTCCAACAATTTTCCTGTATAAGCCTTCATCTGCAGCCTCACTTCCATCCTCTCTTTGCAACTTATTAGTAGCAACTAAAGGAGTGCTCACTGATTTGCAGTCTTTGAGCCCAAATTCATCCAAGAGAGTGAGAGCATACTTCTTTTGATGGATAAAGATGCTCCCTTCAGTTTGAGTTACTCCCATTCCAAGAAAGTGATGGAGTAGCTAAATCTGACATTTCATACTTGCACATCATCTCTCTTTTGAACTCTTTCATCATATTTGCACTACTCCCTATGTAGACTATGTCATCTACATAGATAGACACAGTCAAGGTACCAACTCCTTCTTTCTTCCTCACATATAAAGTTGCTTCACTTGAGCTTCTATGAAAGCCACAATGAATGAGATAGGTATCAATCTCACTATACCAGGCCCTTGGTGCTTGTTTCAGACCATAAAGAGCCTTTCTTAGTCTATACACTTTATCTTCAGCTTCTTTAACCACAAAGCCATCCGGTTGATCAACATAAACTTCCTCTTTGAGAATACCATTCAAGAAAGCTGATTTGACATCCAATTGCCACAGATTCCAGCCTTTCTGTGCAGCTAGTGCAATAAGAGTCCTAATAGTATCCAACCTTGCCACAGGAGCAAAGGTTTCATTGTAGTCAACTCCTGGTTTTTGTGTGTAACCTTTGGCTACAAGTCTGGCTTTGTGTTTTTGAATGGAACCATCAAGGTTCAGCTTGGTTTTGTAGACCCACTTTACTCCCACAATCGGTTTGCTGCTCGGTTTGTCAACCAATTCCCAAGTGGAATTCTTTTCTATCATTGATATCTCTTTAGTCATAGCCTTTTTCCAAGCTTCATCTTTGACAGCTTCACTGAAACTTTCAGGTTCAATGATGCTCATCTTGCATTGAGCATACACGTCATTCAAACTCTTCCATTTCCTTGGAGTGTGATCATAGATTTCAAGGTTTGAGGCAGTAGAATCATGTAAAACTGATTCTTGGACAGTTTGCAAATCTGTACTTGAGAGTGACTGCTGTAAGTCACACGGTTCTGAAACCAAGTGATGCAGAATGCATATTATTAGTTTTCCTAATTTTACTTGGATTAGTTTTCCTATTATTAGTTCCTAATTCTACTTGGATTAGTTTTCCTATTATTAGTTTTCCTAATTCTTAAAGATTCCTTCATAGGAAAGGATTTCTTATTAGTTAATTTGCTTTCCTATTTCTTAAAGTTTACTTTTCCTTTTCCTAGACTAAAAAGGGTTTTGCCTCTATAAATAGAGTTGTTTGTAATCTTTTAAGGCAGACTTGATTAATGATAAATTTCCTTACTTTAAACTCTCTGATTTCTTCCCTTTCCCTTCGTCTCTTCGATCTCTAATTCTTCTCCTCGATCCCTTATTTCTTCTTTGTTCTAATACTCAAGTATTTACTCTAAATCTATGGGCTGTTCTACATCAATTGGCATCAGAGCCTGCCCTCACTTTCGTTTTGTGCTTGCTCTTTACCATGGCCCCCCAAACCGTGGCTAGCCTTGCGGAACAATGTCATGCATTCCAAGACAAGGTTTCTGACGACATCGCTGGCATAGAAACCCAGCTCTCCAAGTTCAGCACTGACCTCAAAGAACATCGTGCAACGACGGACCTCGCCATCGCCAAACTCCATAGACTCTGTTTAGTTGCTTATCAACAACTTTCGGACTAGACCCGCTGAACCTTCTACCTCAGCGGTTTTCTCGAGCTCGTCTACGCCACTGCCGACAAGTGGCCTTCTGCCCAATCCACCGATGGATCAAAAACTTAAGACCGTACCATATGGCATGTCGCATGGCTCAACTGGGTCTATGCCACAGCCCCATTATACCCAACACACAACGGGCCCTCCTCCAGTGAGATCTCAAGTTCCTAACCTGCCACTCGTTCCACATGATCAGTACACTCATCCCCCTCGTCCTTTTGACAACAATGTCATCTGCCACATCAAGCCTACCGCTCCTACTTTTGATGGCCGTGGGGATCCTACGATGTTTCTTGATTGGGTTCAGGCCATGGAAGACTATTTCGCCTGGTACGACTTGACGAATGCTCATAAACTTCGCATTGGTAAGATGACGCTACAGGGAGCCGCTAGACAATATTGGAATTCTGTGGAGGAGCAACTATACCAATTTGGACAGCCACCTGTGACTCTTTGGGATGAGATGAAATTAAAGCTTCGTGAACAATATCTTCCCACCTTTTATCGCCAGCAATTGTATGAACAATTATGGACCCTTTCGCAAGGAAGTTTGATCGTTACTGAATTCCACGCTCGTTTTATCGAACACAAGATACGTGCGGGAATTCATGAAGAACCCGACATCACTATGTCTCGCTTTCTCCATGGTCTTCGTGATGATATCAAACGTGAAGTCCGGCGGTTCCGTCCACATACTTTGGAAGATGCATATTGCCACGCATTGGAAGCTGAAACTTTTTTGCGTCCACAACGTAGATATACAGGGCATTCTGGGCACTCTTCCACTCCTACTCCAAACCGTAGTACTCCTAACTCTAAATATGGCGTTGCCGGTCCACCTGCTCCTACGATACCCGCAACAGAAAAAGGACCAGCCCCATCCACGGCTGCTCACATCGAATGCTATCGCTGCCACGCTAAGGGCCACATCTCCTCCCGTTGTCCCCACAGAACTTTAACCCTTGGCTCCCTCGATGAGGACTCTTGTGTGGACGAGTATGTGGAGCCCCTTGAACCTATTTATGATCCAGAACTTGATAATTGTTGTGAGGAGGAGGCGTTTCACCAATTGAGTGTTATGCGTTGTATTTATTCCGCACCTACATCTCCACCTCTTGATTCATGGAAGCGCACAAGTATCTTTCAAACCTATGTCCCTTGCGGTACCAATAGATGCCAACTAGTTATTGATGGGGGAAGTACGCTGAATGTTATCTCTAAAACTGCTGTCGACCGCCTTCACCTTCAGGCCGAGCCACACCCCTATCCTTTTCATGTTGGCTGGGTAGATAAAACCAGGTTACCTGTTACCGAAAGATGCCTTGTTCCTCTTCAATTGGGTCCCTATCACGAGCAACTTTATTGTGATATCCTACCCATGAGTGTCGCACATGTGCTACTAGGCCAGCCTTGGCTTTATGACCGTAATGTGAAAAGTTGCGGCAGAGAGAACACCTATACTTTTCAACATGAGGGAAAGAACATCACGCTAAAGCCTTCCAATCCGGCCATCAAACCAACTAAGGATGGTCAGCCAACACTGTCAATGAAAGAGAAGGCTTCGGAGCATCGATTGAGTATTTTATCACCTGTAGACTTTGCATACGAACTGCAAGACACTGGTGTGGTCTTTGCTCTCTTGCTTAAACCGGCATCTGATTGCACCCCCACTCCACTTGCCGAACCCATACAACATCTGCTCACTGAATTCTCTGATGTCATACTTGATGATTTACCAGATGATTTACCTCCAGCGAGAGAGATTCAGCATGCCATTGACCTTGTTCCTGGTTCGCGGATTCCTAATCTTCCCCATTATCGTATGAACCCACCTGAGCGAGCAGAGTTGAATAGACAAATTCAGGGGTTGCTGGCTAAGGGCTTTATTCGTCATAGTTTAAGTCCTTGTGCTATTCCAGTTCTCCTTACCCCCAAAAAGGATGGCTCTTGGCGAATGTGTGTATATAGTCGCGCCGTCAATAAAATTACAGTTAAGTATCGTTTCCCCATACTGCGACTTGAGGATATGTTGGATGATTTGGCTGGTTCCCAATGGTTTTCTAAGATAGATCTTCGCAGTGGCTACCATCAAATCCGCATTCGTGAAGGAGATGAGTGGAAAACCGCGTTTAAAACCCCTGATGGCTTATATGAGTGGCTTGTTATGCCCTTTGGCATGTCCAATGCACCTAGCATGTTCATGAGGGTGATGACTCATGTGTTATGACCTTATATTAGTAAATTTTTGGTAGTTTATTTTGATGACATACTTATATACAGTCGCTCTTGGGAGGAACATCTTCAACATCTTAGGACAATATTCCTTACTTTGCGAAAGGAAAAACTGTATGCCAACTTAAAAAAATGTTCGTTTCTTCAACCGCAATTTCTATTCTTGGGGTTCAATATTTCTACGGCTGGGGTTAGCACAGATCCCGCCAAGGTGGAGGCTATTACTGGTTGGCCAACACCCACGACTATGACAGAGACATGTAGCTTTCATGGTCTCGCCTCTTTTTATCGACGATTTATTCCAGGGTTCAGTACTATTATGGCACCAATAACTGATTGTATGAAACAAGGTGCTTTTCTTTGGACCCCTGCGGCTGCCAAGGCCTTTACAATTTTAAAGCAGCAGATGACCCAAGCACCTATTCTTCAACATCATGATTTGACTAAAGTGTTTGAAATTGCATGTGACGCTTTCGGAGTTGGGATTCGTGGTGTGCTTAGCCAAGAAGGACATTCCGTGGCATACTTTAGTGAGAAACTTAATGAAGCAAAGCAGCGTTACTCTACTTATGATAAGGAGTTTTATGCTGTGGTACAAGCACTTCGGTATTGGCAATATTACCTACTGCCAAATGAATTTGTGTTGTATTCAGATCATCAAGCTTTGAAATATCTCCACTCTCAACGCACCATTAGCAGTCGACATGTTAAGTGGTCTGAATATCTCCAGATCTTTACATTCGTTTTACGACTCCGTCCATGCATTGACAATAAGGCAGCCGATGCCCTTAGTCGCGTGGCTACTATTTTTCACACAATGACAGTTCAGGTAACCGGGTTTGATCGCATTAAGACTGAGTATTCATCTTGTCCGGATTTTGGAATTATTTTTCAATAAGTTTCCAATGGTAACCGTCGCGAGTATGTGGACTTTATTACGAGGGATGAGTTCTTATTTCGAGGAACACAATTATGTATTCCCCGTACTTCTCTCCGTGAATTCCTTGTTTGTGAACTACATGGTGGCAGCCTCGCAGGACATTTTGGAAAAGATAAGACTATTGCTTTGGTGGAAGATCGTTTCTATTGGCCGTCGTTAAAACATGATGTTGCTCATCTCATCTCCCAATGCCGCACATGCCAGCTAGCTAAAGCTCGCAAACGTAACACAGGTTTATATACCCCTTTGCCGATACCTCATGCCCCATGGAAGGATCTTAGTATGGATTTCGTGCTTGGTTTACCTAAGACTAGTCGCGGCTACGACTCTATCTTTGTCGTAGTTGATCGGTTTTCTAAAATGGCGCATTTTCTCCCTTGTGCCAAAAATACTGATGCTTCTTATGTGGCCAAGTTATTTTTTAAGGAAGTAGTCCGTTTACATGGCCTCCCCGTCTCCATTGTTTCTGATTGTGACGTCAAATTTGTTAGTTATTTTTGGAAAACTTTGTGGAAGCTTTTCGGTACTACTTTGAAGTTTTCTTCTGCTTTCCATCCCCAAACAGATGGTCAAACTGAGGTAGTTAATCGTAGTCTTGGTGATTTACTCCGCTGTTTAGTTGGGGATAAACTTGGTAATTGGGATCTCTTGTTGCTTGTGGCTGAGTTTGCTTATAACAACTCAGTTAATCGAAGTACCGGTAAGAGTCCTTTTGAGGTTATTCATGGGTTTTCTCCCCGATCACCTGTTGATTTAGTTGCTCTTCATGTGGCTCCCCGCGCATCAGATTCTGCTACGTCGTTTGCTGAACATATTAGGCAACTGCATGATGACGTCCGTAGGTAGATATCCATGCACACCGACACTTATAAACTGGCAGCCAATGCTCATCATCATCAACAGGATTTTCAGGAAGGGGAATTTGTTATGGTGTGTATTTGTCCTGAGCGTTTTCCTAAGCAATCTTTTAAGAAGCTTCATGCTCGTTCGATGGGTCCTTATCGTATCATTAGGAAGCTTGGGTCCAATGCTTACTTGATTGAGTTGCCCGCAGATATACATATAAGTCCCATTTTCAATGTTTCTGATTTATCTCCTTATCGAGGAACCTTTTCTCCACCTATTTCTATGGATGTTGCTCAAGGTTCCACTCCTCCTATGGTACCGCGTATTCCTTCTACTAGTTCTGCCCCTACAGACCAGATTGAGGACGTCTTGGATCATGAAGTTGTGGCCTCATCTACTGGAGGCTCTACCCGTTATTTGGTTCGTTGAGTTGGAAGGCCTGCTACTGAGGATACTTGGATTACAGAAGCTGAATTTCGCCAGTTGGATTCCACTCTTCTGCACAGTTATCAGGATGCTCTTCATGATCTCGATTTGGCTGCATCCCGTCCTCCCATCATCCATACTTACAAACGTCGTCGTCATCCTTAATCTTGGTTTACTCGCCGGTGTCGAGTTCTTTTTCGGTGGGGGAGAATGATGCAGAATGCATATTATTAGTTTTCCTAATTCTACTTGGATTAGTTTTCCTATTATTAGTTCCTAATTCTACTTGGATTAGTTTTCCTATTATTAGTTTTCCTAATTCTTAAAGATTCCTTCATAGGAAAGGATTTCTTATTAGTTAATTTGCTTTCCTATTTCTTAAAGTTTACTTTTCCTTTTCCTAGACTAAAAAGGGTTTTGCCTCTATAAATAGAGTTATTTGTAATCATTTAAGGCAGACTTGATTAATGATAAATTTCCTTACTTTAAACTCTCTGATTTCTTCCCTTTCCCTTCGTCTCTTCGATCTCTAATTCTTCTCCTCGATCCCTTATTTCTTCTCTGTTCTAATACTCAAGTATTTACTCTAAATCTACGGGCTGTTCTACATCACCAAGTCAGATGTTTGTGAGCTTAATTCATCAGTCCAGGGCACAGAGATATGCACTGCCTCATTTGTTTCCCAATTCCACATTGCTCCCTCATCAAAAATGACACTTCTAGACAACTCAACCTTTTGAGTTCTCAAGTTGAGTACTCTATACCCTTTTTCACGACTGCCATATCCCACAAATATTCCTTTCTCACCAGTTTCCTCTAGTTTGTGCCTCTATTGTGCTAGCTAATTGGCATCCATCGATAATTGGAATTGAATGGTTTTGTCATTAGCATATCATCCATGCCAAATTCTAAGATGATTCCAGCCTATGATTCTAACCTAAAAACTGTATAAAGCTCAAGTTTAAAAGTACTTTCAAATACATTTAAAAAAAAATTGTAGATCGATACATAGAAAATGATATCCAATCGACGTGAAATTAGTATGTCTAACAAGTACAAGAAGAATTTGCAATCCAACAGTGAGTTTGAAACAACATTGATTCCAGAGAGAAGTTATCGAAGGATGTCAAATAGCTAGTTTTAATCAAGGCGTATTTTAAATTTGCAACATAATCCTCAAATTTGCAGACAAAAAAGCGGAGTCATCAAGTAGAAAATTCTCACCGCTACTGTCTGACGATGTTATGCACTGTTATACTCCCCCTTTCCAGGCCACCATTGCTGAAATGGGAATTCCCTATGAAAGAAAGGCACATTAGAGCAACTCCACCCATTTGCCCTTTGCCATGGCAAGGGGGGAGCTAGGGCAGCCATTATTCATGTGAATAGTAGTTGCCCTTGCAAATAGTATTTTGTGTTTCCACCCGTTGCCATGGCTAAGGGCAATTACTATTCATTTTTTTGTTTTTTTCACAAATTTTTTTACCTCAATAATTAATTTGGATAATATTTTCGGATAATATTTTGTTTTTAAATCCTAAAGAATTAACTTTGAGAATATTTCGGATAAGATTTCTTTTAATTATATTTTGTTTGATGTATTGAATGTGTTGAAAATTTTGTGTAGAAAATGAAAAATAATGGAAGGAGAAGAAATTATAAGAGGATTTTGTGTTGAAAATGAAGAAGAATGGTAGGTATTTATAGAAAAACAGTTCATAACTTTTTGGTGAATTTTTAAATAATTATTCGAATTTTTTTCACATTTTTTTGTAGATTTTTTTCAATTTTTTTTGTTGCTGGCGTCATCAATGACGTCAGCAAACTGGGGTTGGAACTAAGGCAGATCTTGCTTGAGGGCTAGCCTGGGTTTGTGGGCCACATTTCTTGCCAGGGCAAGCCCTTGCCGCTGGAAACAAGATTTTGGCCCAAACCCCCCCCAGACAGAGGCTTGGGCGCACCGCTGGAGTCGCTCTTATAGGCTGCAATGCTGACAGTTCAATCATTAAATTTGCAAACAAGACAAGATAATACAAAGAATAAAAGTCAATTATCAAAGGCACATCCTTCTTCTTTACGAACAAAACAGGCGCATCCCACGGAGAGAAACTGGGTCGGATAAAACCCTTGTCCATCAACTCTTGCAGCTGACTCTTCAATTCCCTTAATTCAGATGGTGCCATTCTATATGGCGCCTGAGAAATAGGGTTTGTTCCTGGAACGAGCTCAATAGTGAACTCAATATCCCGGTGAGGAGGTAATCTCGGAAGATCTTTTGGGAACACATCCGGAAATTCCCCTACCACCGGAATATCCTCCAACCGCAATCCATTATCCCGTGTGTCAATTACGTGAGCAAGCATCCTGAACACCCCTTAGTCAAACAATTTCATTTGAAAAACAATTATGATAGTTCAAGTTATGCGTATATATATATATAGAAGAAATAAATATCTTTACTTCCCAGCAACTTTATTCAAAAGACGGGCATTCTTTCCACTGAATTTATTTTAAAAGTGGCTATCTCCAAATGATAAGAATTAACAAAATTAACAACTACTGAAATTGGGATAAATAGTGATAATACATAGCTTCATAACAACATCATGTCCCCCTTCCCAACAGGGAAAAAAAATCAAGTTGAGATGGTAAAACTCAATTTTTTATGAGATGACCACTCTTGAAAGTTTCTTTTATGAAATACTATTTGACATCTTCACAACAAAATAAATTACAAACCTCCACTAGTCAGCAAAATGGAAGGCATAAAGAAAAATATTTTCAACAGAAATTGTTATCCACCAACCTGCATCAAATCCTGCAGAGACTATAAATAAGTCAGGATTAAATTCCTTGGCAACAAGAACCAAAATATGGTCCCAAACTGCAAAATAGTCTGCAACCCCACACCGACCATTTTCCCAGGGCACATTTAATGTTGTATCAACTCCTGGTCCGTCTCCAATCATAGTATATGTTTGTACCTAATCAGTCACGGCCAGGAACTGGCCGAGGAAGCTCTTTTTCTCGGCCCTGGTACTTACTCGTGGAACTAAAACGCGGCGTTTCGCCAAGATACTTGGCCTTCCTAAAGACAGAAGAAGAGTGGCTAAGGCACGAACATCTCGGCCTTTATCGTAGGCCGAGACCGAGGCCGAATAGAATTACGGCCAAAGATATTAAAATCAGATCGTCAAGTGGCAGCAGGGTCCCACGCTTCATTTAATGAAGTAGTGCCTCTGTTTATTGCAGCAAATCTACTGGCCAAGAATAGGCATTTAATGCATGAGGAAAGGTGGGAAGTGACTGAAGTCAGGTTTTGACGACAGAAAGCAGAGTGATTAGACGCAGACATTCTCACAAGAATTCTTGCAGCTTGAGAGATTGGGTGACTAACTATCAGAATAATAAATGCGTCCCCACGGCCAGTTGCGCAGAAACCAAAATTAGGGCGGCGGCCGAGATTCACCGGGATTCATGGGGTCACACCACCATGCTTCACGATCCCAAATGTCGATTGGACTACCCACTTGCTCTGATCAGGCTCCACCATGCAGATTTCAAGCCTCGATTACTCCTCCAGGAACTCTTCCTATAAATACAAGGCTCAAGCTACATTCAAAGGGTTCAAACACCAAACCAAAGCCTCCCACGGAGCAACTTATATTTTCCTGTAATGCACTTTCAATATCTTTACTTGCTTTCCTAGGAGTAGTGTTAGTTTGTAAGGAAAATCCATTCATCAATATATCATACGACCATTGACTTTCAAGGCGCCGGAGCACCACCTCTGTTATTCGCTCATTCACCCCATATATCATACGACCGCCGCTCACTGAGCAGCGCGCCGGAGCACCGCCCTAAAACCACCATCAACACCACCACTAAACGGCCTTGTAGCTCAGGCCATGAACCTGCCGGCCGAGATTAGTTCCTCTCTCGGCCACAATCGTTTGATTAAAAGTCAAGTCCAAACAGGCGCACTATTTCACCACTTCCATCCAAACCACACCTCGACGCACGGTAGACCGTGCTGGCACGCCCGCGCACAAACGCACCCCATCCAAAAGCAGGAAGCCGCGTGTCCACGCATATCCCCTCGGCCCGGAACTCCAGGCCGTGAGATTTGCGCGGCAGACAGTATAGAAACCATTATCAGCAGCTGGATAAAAGCTTCCCAACTCATGCCTGAAAAAAGCACAGTTCCATACGGTCCTCATAACTAAGAACTTTGATCTTACTTAACCAAACAAGTTACAAGCTAAAAGCTCCAATGAGAAAAACATTTGAAAGAATGCAGAAAGTTAGAGATTCTTATGTCACAGAACCCTTGAAAAGGGTAAAAAGACTCTTGATAGCAAATTCAAATTCGCGAAAACAACAAAGGAATGTCATGCAGCACATCTTAACAACACAACATGAAGATATCTAACTTAAAATTTGTGTACGTTACGAATAAGCTTAAATGATCAAGCAAAAGAACGAGTATCAGTTTAAATTATAGCATACCTATGAACAGAGAAGAACAAAACTCGAGGGTCCTTCCAGAACATCTTTTGAGTATCATAACTCAAAAGACTGATAATCCACTAGGATTGTGGATCCAATTCAACCTTCACGTCTTCGACTGACTGATAACTGATAGAATGGCTTAACCATGTTTCTGAGTTGCCAGCTTCCCCCATCTGTTAACTATACGGACTATGAAATGAACGCCAAAAGGCTATATGAAAATTTTAAGGAGCACTTGTAAAGTCAAATATAATTAAAATGGAGTTAATTTGTAATAGAAGTCAGGTTGATACACGAACCAATTTCTAAATGCAAAGGAACCAACTTACCAGGTCGTGGAAAAATCAACTCAACCCAATAACAAGGATAAGATATAATCACAAACGCAGCTCGCTACTAGTGAATGTGAATTAACTAAACAAATTCATAAAGGATTGATATTTAAAGATTAACATTATTTATAATAATGTCTGATCAATCACACCACCAGTTTAGATCGAGAGACAAACGAGTCTCTCAGTCCACTACAGCCAGATTTTGATACTGTGGGCCACAGATGGCTGCTTCCATGACATGGTGCGGGCCAACTTCCCCATCTTTATCCAAGAAGGACTTGAACAAATTACTGGAGAAGCCACCGAGCGTGGCCACCCCTGGTCGCCTACGACAAGGCACGGGCACCCTGTCGTAGTGGTCTAGCTGCCAAAACACAATCTGTGGCACTGCATCACCGTACCCTTTCTCCTTAAAATTGCTTTGTATTGCCTCATAATCCGACTCCCAGCAACTACCACCAGCCCAATCAAAGTTTTCGTGAGGGGTGAGCACAAATACCTTCTTGACCATCTGATCCGGCCTCAAATTTCCATCCACAGCCACTTGGAGAATCATATCAAACACTTTGCGAAAATCAATTTCCCTGCCGCAGACCATCCTCCCCACAGAGGCGCACTTGGACATGAGAGCATCATTGTCAATGTCATCCCCCAAATTATGCAGCTCAGGCTCTGGACTGAAATTGATCACCTTTCCTTTCCATGGCTCTTCACCCAGTTGAGACACCAGCACAGCCAAAGCCACAGACACATTCTTGAAGAGTCCACTCGAGACGTTACACGCAACCAAGCAGTTGCTGAACTTGCCCTGCTTTAAGTAGACCTCCTCCACCATTGCCTTCCACTGAAGCTCAGCCGCTTGTCCGACATCCCCATCATTCGCATAGCCTATGATCTCATGTGGAAGCAGAGCCTCGGCCTCAAGCTCAATCTTGGAGGCTTTCAAGTCCTCCAAATACTTTTTAATTGGGCAGCCCCTTCCTTGAGAGCCCTCAGAAATCAAGAACTCTGCCAAGGGCACCAGCACCTCCTTACTCAGCCGATCTCGGACTCTGTCCGCGTAGTGTGCCTCCTGAAGCCCTTGGGATTCTATCGGAAAAACCTTCCTCGCAATGCTTTCACACAGCAGCGTGGCACGGTCGAGGGAGGAGCCGACGGGAGGGCAAAAGAAGGCAGCTGAGCTTAGTATCTCCTCCTGCTGCTTCTCCAAGTTTTGAATATCTTCCCTCAAGTAGTCCGCGAATATATCCGAAACCCGGTCGTGTAGGAACCGATAATCCGTGTCGCCGTTGGCCATGGCGATGGTATTATTTTTGTCTTTCTTACTGAGGCGGTAGAGAATCTCGACGAGGTCATCCATAGTCCCGACAGACTCGGAAAACTCGGAGACGATAGTGTCGGCGTTGCAGGCTAAAGTCTTGGGGTGGTTGTGATGGAGCCAAAGCGCCGCCCTGTAAAAAGCTTGTAAATAGGATTTTCCGAGATCATAATCGTCTCGGAGGTTGCAGATGAGCTTGAGGGTGGTAAGGGAGTCGTGGGACCAGGCCAGCGGCAGCAGTTGGTCGATATATTTGTAGGGGGCTCGGGTGTTTGGTAAGACGCGAAAATAGAGATCAAGGCAGGGGTTGCCCAGTGTTTTTGTTCTCTTGGAAACACTGCGGCGGAGAGCGGATGATTGGGGAGGAGGAGGAGGAGCAACATCAGTTGTATAAGAAGCCACTAGTCTTCTTGTATTTTTTTGCTGGAACGCTAGTCTTGTTGTTGTCAACTGCGAAACTATAGTTTTGTCTGCTTTCACATCTGACAGGATTTCCGCTGGTTTCACCAGCATCATGCTCTTCATCATCATCATCATAGCGTAGCTGTCTCCTCTCCTATACAAACAAGATAACATATACAAACCCTATTCCTCTGACCCGTATTAAATAATGAGGGGAAGGCTGCTGGGCTGGCCTGAGCTGGGCCCTATTGGTATCCAATTCAAATTTAAGGGACGTTGATGGCATGGGCAAATTGATGCAGAGAGTAACCGTAATGTCCTCAGGCTTTGACCAACAAAAATAAATACTTAGGTGACCCCTTGGCTGGCTGGTGTGCGAGCCCAAGGCGCACGGCGCACATCAGGTGACGAAAGCCCTAACGAGTATGTTCATTTATGAAAATCATCAAGTCCGGGACCGCAACTATACTTCTAGCGGTGCGGCTCGTGCGCGGCCACTAAACTAGACGTATGTATTGCATTTTTTTGTCGAACTTTTTTACAATTATGTATATACTTACAATATTTATTAATTGTTGGAAAAAGAGATATCAATGACTTTTTCCAAAGTACATTAGATATAGAATGGCTTGACTTTTGTTTGGATTAAAAAAATTGAAACTTACATAATAAAATCATTGCATGAGCAAGTCCCGACTACATGAATAACTTTGAGTGAGAGGTAATTTATTTAATTAAAATCTTGATACGTAGTAGTTAAAACATACAAGTTGGGCATAAAAGTATTGGAATCTTACACCACACGTAGAGAATTCATATATAATTAAAATTATGGCATCAACTATGTTAAATACATCTATGGACAAGCAAATAGATCTCATACATCAAATTTGGTCCTTGACTGTTTGTTATGTACAAGATTTTGTTGTGCACACGCTATATTTAGGTCACTGGGAGGAGGCTCTATAATAGATTGTTTTTGCTGAGTATCTAGTCTACTGTGGTTATGTCTTAAAAGTTGGTGATGTTATGCTGAAGAAACATGCAGAAGCTGGAGTAGCAATTAGTGATTACCGCTTCCTGAAACCTGAATTCGACTCAAAGCATCACCAAGAACAATAGCGACATCTCATTTGATGCTGAGGAACTCCTACAAACTGGGACAAGATGTAAAGAGGTGTGATTGTTGTATCCTTGTATTTTTTGGTCTATTTCAAAGATGGCTTGTTTGGAACAAAAGAGAGAAGAGGTGAGCAAGCCTAGCATACCTGACGTGGTCTATTTCAATTTTTTTATTGAATTAGAAGAAAAGCAGTTAAAGCGGTTATTTGAAGTACATACCTGACCTGAGTTTGATTTGAGAGTTAAGAGTGAAATATCCAAAAGCAATAGAATACTTTGTTTGTCTCTATGTGTGAGAGAGAGAGAGAGAGAGAGAGAGAGAGAGAGAGAGCTCATATCATATGATGATGACTTCATCATTTATCCGGAAGCTAGGAATGTGAGATATCCTGGCCCAATGATCTTGTCCCGTCTTATTCTGATACCTTTTCTCCAGGCCAGAACATTTGTAGATTCTCAGCTCATTTGATGGTTATAAAATGGTCTGATTTTGGTCTGTGTATAGGTGAGCAAGCAAATTTATCATATTAAGTTAAAATGTAATACGATTCCCATCAATATTTTCTCCAGGCCAGAACACTTAATTAAGTTTATCATATTACATATTTTAAAGTTTATCAAATAGAATTAACGATTCCCATCAATATTTTATTTCGTTTTAACTTTTGGCTTGGTTCTGTTTATTCTCTGCAGAACATGTTTTCTTTTTTTGCTATTTTTGGTAGCTTGTTTTCTGCAGAATATGTGATTGTTTTTGCAGAATGTATTTGTTTTTTCCTCTGACTTCTTTCTGTCTTTGGCTTGCCCTGTGTGCATTAGTTTTATTCTTTTGGTGGGCCTCTATTGTTTTTGTTCTTCTTTTAGATTAATTACTATGGTTGTTATTTACCATGGTAGCAGTAGCTTGAAAGTTTTGTTCTTCTGTCATATAATTTCCTTTGGCTGTTGCATACATCTACATCTTTAAAAATATATCAGCTCCTTCTTTGATAATATACTTTGGTTCATATTCGGCAGGCACGCAACAGATGCCAGAGTTTGCTATTGAGCTATTAAGGGCTCATGACAGGACCCGCCCTGATTAGGGTCGGGGTGGTACAGCTCTAAGGGGAACAAGGGATCGGAATGTTGATATGCCGAAAGACGAACTGCATAGTTACTGGTGTCATATGACTGACCCTTGCTTCAATTCGAGGATACGGATTTACTTTGACTTGTAATAATCCTCATTATAATTCAATAACATGCTTAGCTTAAGCCTTGTTACAATTGTTTACATCAAGAAAATTACCTTCTTTTGGAATTGTCTTTTTCTCTAAGGTTGTAATTCTTTTCAGGTGTGACCAAAACATGGACAGAAGAATAACTAAGAAAGATATTAAGCAGGTAACTGCGTCACACTCTCATGAAAAGCACTCTTTTACCTGAATGACTGTAAATAACTTCACCATTTCAGGTCTAAAAACTTGCATTATTACATAGATAGCATTAATTTTGTGCTCATGGTTACTGGTTTCCCTTGGAATTTGGGCACTTCTGCACGACATTATACTAAGTGCTTCTACAAATAAGTTATCATTGACCCACCATGAGAAAGCAAAAGACTATGCTGCTTTAGTCATGGAACTGCTTGACACTGAAAACCAGGGCTATATTCAATCATGACCCTCTTTGAGAAATAAAGGGCATCTAACTCTGCAGATTGTAACATGTTAAATCATGTTCAAGAACATTTTCTTGACTTTCTAATGTTTGCCATTAACTTGCAGCTAAATCAATTTAAGACTCTCAACAAAACGAGCTTATCAAAAGGCTCCTTTTCAACAAATCACTTGTCAATCAGACATAGTCCATATCACAGTTTCGACCTATGTGAAGAGCCAACTGCAGTTTTATTTCGATCATATTGGCGACGTGCATGGATAGTTTTGTTGTGGTTGATCATATGTATTGCACTATTCACTTGGAAATTTATACAATATCGCCATAGAGCAGCTTTTCAAGTAATGGGGTACTGCCTGTCCACTGCTAAAGGTGCTGCTGAAACCCTGAAATGTTTGTCGTAATACAATTACATGGCTTCGCAAGAACCGTTCGATCAACTCAATTTATTCCATTGAATGACACCATTAACTTCCACAAGGTAGTTTGACTGATAGCTAGCTTAGCTCTAGTGGTAGAACACTTGCTCCACACTCATAACGACCACCTCAAAACAAATATTTCAAGCTTTTAGTTTTTTGGAGCCACCTTGCTTGTGACTTGCCAAGAATTAGTGATTCAGATAGTTTAACCTTCCGGCAAACAATAGCTGCCAGATTCGGGTACCATCAACCATCATACTTTGAAATATTGGCCACAAAGGAGAGGTGGCAACATGGATTATTATGGTAGTACTAATGATGATAGCATTTTCACTTGCAACAAAATGGCCACGCTGCCAACCACCTTCTCTACCAAGGTCTGTTCGGAATGCAACAGGCTATATTACCTTTTGGTACTCACACCACTTGTTCATTGTTGTATATGTATTGCTCATTCTTCACTCTATGTTCCTCTTCCTTACAGACAATGCAACTGAAAAAACAATAAGCCTTTAAACTGAACTTCATTTTGTCCTCATATATTTGGAATTTTACCTTTATATAGAGTTTTAATGTTAAGAATTTGCTTAAGCAGACATGGATGTATATTGCCATTCCAGTTCTGTTATATACCGGAGAACGAGTATTTCGAGCCATACGATCAGGATTTTATGAGGTGGAAATTTTCAAGGTAATAGGCCAATACTACCATTAACCTTGTTAATCTGAAGTTAGTACTCTGAAAATTCATCAATCTACAATTGTTGCAATGGCAGTTAGTTGGGAATTAAATTCAACCCTTTGTTTACTTCTTTTTTTGTTACAATCGTGCAGGCAAGTATTTATCCAGGAAAAGTTTTGTCCCTCCAATTTAATAACCAGAAGGGTTTAAGTACCTGAGTGGCATGAACATATTCATTCAATGCCCTCAAATTTCACTATTTGAATGGTACATTTAAACTATAGCATTTATCTGTTCTAGAGTCCTGCATGTAATGAACTAAAATTTACTTTGATGCCTATGGATTTTGAATTCTGTTTCTTTCGCTTCTTTGTTCGTTGACTCACGCACCCGTTTTCCTTAACTTCTAGACCAGAAGACGACTACCTAAGTGTGCATATTAGAACTGCTGGAGACTGGAGTTATCAAATATACAGTCTTTTTCAAGAGGTAAAAATTGGGAAAATTGAATAGAAAGAGTTAATCAAAATTTGGAAAGAGCTTATGAATTACAGGGATTTTTCTTTTTGAACTTTTACGGGCAACATTATCTGGAGTTAAGGGCTATCCCAAAGTACACATTGATGGGCCCTATGGTGCTGCCTCTCAAGACAATGTCAAGTATGACATTGTTGTTCTAATTGGTCCAGGCATAGGTTTTACACTTTTCATTAACATCCTTAAAGATGTTGTCAATGGTGCTCAAAAATCACATTGTGATCATGTAAGATTTTCTTGGCTTGGTTAATTTGTTATACTTTGTGTTTCATTTGAGACAACTAACAAATCCTTCTGATGGGTGATGGGGGTATATTTAAAATAGACTGGTTGCAGAGAATGCAGCTTAAGAAAGGCTCCACTAAAAGTCTATCTTTATTGGGTTACAAGAGAACAGAGCTCCTTTGACTGGTTTAGAGACATCATGAAGGAAATATCAAACTCAAACCAAAAGCAGGTACAAGCTAAAGGTTATTAACTTTAATAATAAATTTTTATGCAAACCGTTTGTATTGCGTTCTCATTGCTTTTGGTGATCATCATCCTTCAGTCTATCGTAGAGATGCACAATTTCTTAAATTGTGTGTATCAAGAGGGCGATGCACGCTCAGTTCTAGTAAGCGCTATACAGGCATTGCATCATGCCAAAAATGGTATAGACTTTGTCTCCCGGACTCCGGTAAGTACTACACTACAATGCCTAATCACAATGCTTTCGCCTGCAGGCTTAAACGTCTATCATACAACCCTCTCTTTCTATCTCTCTTGTGGTGGTAAGAGTGTTCCAACCAAATGGAATGGTTTACCTGGGAAATCATTTCTGTCTTTGCTGATATACACATAAACAAAAGCTGGAAAAAAAAAAAAAAGAAAAAAAAAAGAGAGAAAAGTATTTGGTTGTTAAATATTGATAATATATCTGATGGAATTTTCAGGTACGTACGCATTTTGCCCGACCAAACTGGATCAGCATCTTCTCAAAATTGGCACGTAGGCATAGAGAAGCATGGATTGGTAAGATGCAAATAAATTCTCAGCATAAAAGATTTGTACATTATAACTTTGTAGCCGTGTAAGTAGGGCAACAGCCATATCAAAAGGAAAAAGACGCTAGCATAATTGAAAATTTTGGGTTTCTTGGACAGGGGTTTTCTAATGTGGTCCATCAGCCGTAGCAAAAGAGTTGGAGAAAATGTGTACCAAATTTTCCACCAAGACCTCTATAAGATTTGTATTTCACAAGGAGAATTATTAGGATTAATTAGACGGTTTTATTTTATTTTAAAAAAAATATCAAAGGATTAGATTTTGTGTTGAAATGTCAATCTTTGTTGAACCAAATCCACCGATTGGAAGGTCATAAGATTATAACCGCCCCACAAGGTTGAATGTATATATGGTACTTTGGCTGTCAAAACAAGCCCTTTCTTGGGCAACCAAATGGTAAAGAGGTACTAATCCTAGGTCTCGATCAAGACCCTAATCGTAAACCCCACAAACCCTAAGTTGAGTACGACAGATAGCATAAAAATCTCATTTGAGAAACATTACACACATTTGAGAAATATTACACACATGGCTCCATGAAAATGTAACTGTTACAATTAGGCACCTCGATGACACGGTTGGATATAACCTTGATCTTTCATATCAACCAATATATAAAGAATCTATGACAGTTTCTTCATCATGTACGGACATGAACATGAATTCATGGAACCAAACATGACAACTTGACCCAGCGATTATAGAAAGACATTATTTTCATATATAAACAATGGCATCGTTGAAGAGAAAGCTGATGCCCAATAATCCCGAAGCTCTATCAGGTGCATAATGAACTGATACAATTTATACAATCCTCAATCATTTCAGATGAATTTCTCAAGTGCTTAACTTAATATAGAAAAAGGAATCCCAGAACCATCAATTTAAACCATCATTGATATAATTTCTGAGTTCCCAGAATTCGACCCTGGAGTAATTATTAGAAATAACAAATGCCTCTCAAAGGCAATATCTTAAACTTCAAAAACACAATTTTATTTCGTCACCATCAGATAAACTAGCCCTCCAGTGCTGATGCTCCTGATATAATCTCAATCAATTCTGTGGTGATCGATGCTTGACGAGTTCTATAAAAAATAATCACATAAACAACAAAGATCAGTCATTCATAGTGGAAAAGAATATTAAAATAAACCAACAAATAAATAATAGACAATTTCTATACTAAACAGTTAAGACCAGACAAGGTACTTTTCCTGAAATGTGCACTAAATTACCCTAATTGGATATTTGAGTGTGTTTAGGGGTAGGGGAAGAGGAGGCCTGTTATAAGTGAGTGTCAGGCGATCAAGCATCTCTCCAGCATTTCTGCTTGAACTATCCAAGGCAGACATCCTTGCTCCTTGCTCACTGCAAGCATTCTCCAACACAGCATTGAACATGACCTGACCAAAATATGAAATTTTTTTGTATGAATGGAGGGCAACAAAATACATTCAGTAATAGATTTTGAATCGCAGAAGAAAAGGTTCCTACGCAAATTTAATGGGCACCTCTTCCTTATAGTGTGCTGGGAGAACTGCTGCCACTAATGGATTGTGAAAAGAGATTCTTACTCCAGAAACTTAATGCATTTTTAGAAGAATTTACAGAACTACAGAAGTATTACAACATGACATTTATAGGATACAATTATATCCCTAAAGAGTTAATTCCCAGTTGCTGCAGTGTTTTTGTGGACCCAAAGTAATAGTTTCCAGGAGATCAAAAATAAGGAAAGGGTGACTGATACGGAGCACTGGCCAGTCACACTGGCATTGCAACTCACACACACACACACACACACACGGATTGCCAGTCAGACGGATTGCCACTGTGGAATACATACGCACCCAAATACCACCACAAACACAGAGGCATTGCCCCTGAGGAACACACACAAAGCATCAGCTCCTAAGGCAAAACCAAAATCAGAAAATTAAGCAAATAGCAAGATGGATGCTTAACTTTTAATATGTCAAATGTTTAATTTCAAAATCACACTGAAGTCCTTTCATGATGTAGGACACAATAATACTTACTGACTGTAAACAGTTGAATAGGGTTCTCTTCAGCACTGCTGTTCGGCAAATAAAAAAATCAGGTAACTTGATGACTAAGAACTTGTTCAAAAGTGTCAAGTTTAAGACATGCCTAAATGAAAGCACTTTGACGTTATGTGTCCCATTAGGTCAGTGTTTTCATCAATAGTTCACCCTACAACTATGCAAGTGTTGAACACAACTATGGATTCAATCCCAACTGCTGCATGACATACGAAATATGAGGTCTCTAACTTCAAAGGAAAGACTTACACAAGAAAACTGGAACTCTGCCAGATTCTGGAGTATCTCTGACTTTGTTTCACCACCCTCAATCTCATAGGAATCTAGCTCGCCAAGCCTTCCACCAGACTCAGACTCTCTCTCCACAATTTACGTAAACATTGTATCAAATACCCATTACATCACAACAAGAATAGGAGGGATAAGGTGTTCATTTATTGAACTGAAGCATTTTTATTGCCTCCGGAGATAATACGGTAGACACTGTTGGCAGAAATGCGATGACTGATTGAAACTTGTTGAAGACAATCTCAAAGCATCAAACTCAACATTTTTAAAATGTCGTCAGCTAGGACAGATACCTGAAATAACAAAAAGTACACAGAAAATGATGGAAAGAACTTGTACATTTGATCATTGATATAATATATAACTGCCACATTAATAACTTAGTTAATATAAACCTAACAAAAGAACCCATCAAAGAGAATTAATACTTTAATGCACATCGACCAAGTTAAAGAAATGTGTTCTCTCAGCAATTTAAAGTATCAACGGCAAATAAAATCAAAATTTGGTTACCAGTTATGATTTTGAGGTCAAAAATAAAAATCAGTGCATTGAACTCTGGCAATTTAAGACTAATTTAAACTAACATATAAAAGTCATTAAAAATAAAAACCAAAGATTGACATGATAACAGATTATTACTGGATACCCTATGACTGTAAATGTCACCGAAGAAGCGTAATTAAGAAATGATAATATAAATAAGATAAAATAAAATAAAAACCACTACGTTGCTAATGTCCCACATAGGTTGGGTGTGTGTGTGTGTGTGGTTCTTTAGTGAGGATCTTATATGGCTCTGAAAGTCTCAAGTAATCTTTCCTGAGTGACGCATTTGATTAAGAATCAATCCTCTCCCTCCCCCCACCCCCAACCCAAAAATAAAGGATTTGAACATACTTATAATAATAAAGCCTTGAATAGCAAACACCGGAGAAGGTGCACAATCACAATGTGAATTATTTTTCTCTATGGTATGGTGGCAAGGAACACGACATACTAACCTGGGTGTAGTTCAAAGAATTCTTCGGCAGCTCAGTTAGGCACAGCTCAATGTCCTTCTTTGAGCCACGTATCAATTGAACCTTTGCTTTTTCCCCCAAAATGACATACTTTGTCTCTTTGTCGGGACCTACGACAGTTTCAAAGAAAACAAAGATTAATGTGCACAGAATATGAATATAAACTTAGCAGACATCAGACTAACAACCAGCTTTCGAGCTTCCAAGAAATACCAGAATTCAATTTATTTAAGGCGTTGCTTATCTTGACTGAAGTAGAGTTAATCCCACCACATAAACCTTTGTCTGAAGAGAATGTAACAATAACATCCTTCTTAACTTGGACGCCTGGCATGGAAACATAAAAATACACAATGAGGGAAACTTAAGAAAATATCAATATCTAACCTCTTTATCAAAATAAGGGAAAACAAAGAGTGAAATACAGCTTCTTAAAGCACACACATTATAAATAAAAAGAGCAGAGTAATTTTCAGTTTCCAGTTGAGCTAGGACTTGGCAAGAGTAACAGTCAATCCATTAAGCTGGTCAAAGATAAAGAACATGTGGAACAGCCACATCTAAAAGAATGAACATCAATAGAGAGGAGGTATAGTGAGAATGAATTAATAATGGAGTTTAAACTTTTACAGGATATAGAGGACAAAATTGAAATGCCATGACCAAGTCAAATACAAGTGAGATTTGACTTGAAGAATAATACTCAAAAAGTACATGAGCCAAATAACCCCTAATACTTGAACAGCAAAGATTATGCCGATATACATACTGGGAGTGTCACCAAGAAGTGCTGTGAAAGGCTGCCACAGGCCACGAGAATTTTCAGCTTTAGCTTGAATTGCTCGTAGCTTTGAGGCTGCAACCATTTTCATTGCCTTTGTAATTTTCTGGATATTCTTCACACTCTTCATCCGGTTTCTAACTCAATGCACAAAGTATTACAACTGCATTACCATTTGCTACAGATGTTTCACCAAAAAGCAGAAAAAACCACGAGCATTTCATAAAAGAGGGAAAAATAATAACTAATCCATGACAATTGTTCTTACCCACTTGAGTTGAAATTGAGCGGACTCCCAAAGGGGCCTGCTCCCTGCCAACCAAACCAAATAATTTAGTTGTTTCAATGCTGAAAAGGAAAACAATGGCAAGCAATAAAAAATGATTTTAAAAAAACAAGAGCTGCGAGCTCAGGTACTTTAAGACTGTACTTTAAGACCAGCACTGTACTTTAAGACTTCTGACTGCTTATTTGTTGTTAAATATGTCCCACCATTCTCCGTAGAGTAGTGATGAGCCAACTAATACAAAGTATTAGTTTCATTTCCAAGCTTAGCATATTGAGCAATGTAAAACTATATTTGATTTTCAGTGTTTATTGCGCATTAAGGTATTGTGTCATTTCATTCAAGTTTCATTTCCAAAAACACAAATGCACCAAACACATCCTCTCCTGCATGTCTCTTGCTAATCTAAATGATAACGCTTTGGAACACGACTATCCTAACAGAGAAAAACATATATATTTTTAAACTACCTATTACACTCCATTGACTGTAACTTCCTTGTTTTAACTTCGAATTAAGCTCATCGCCTGTCTACGGACTTGTATCGACGAGCTACGAGCTCTATGCAAATGTGCTATTCAATTCCCCAAATTCCTTTTTGAACAAAAGGTCACTACTACAAAAATGGAAAAAGACGACCAGAAAAAGACGACGGCATAACATAAAACCGTCGTTGTATTTAAATCGACGACGGTATAAAACAAAACCGTCGTTGATAAGTGATTTACTGTTCAATATTTTTAAAAGACGACGCGTACAAATAAAAAACCGTCGTTTTTAAAAAATGATTTCTTCAGTGTTAAAATCTGACCAAAAAACAACGACAGCAGGTATGAATACACTGACGTAGAAAATAAAGACGACAGTACACCAAAAAACCTGCCGTGTTAACTCCTAACTAAACACGACCAACTGTTCTTAATCCACGTCGTATAATATAGTGGAATCAACGTCTGTATACTACGACGGTGCATTCTCTTTAAACCGCCGACTTATTATTTTGGAGTATACTACGACGGTATCTACAACACTAGTGTCGTTTTTATTTACCACGTCTTAAGTTCAAATTACCGTCGTATTTTTTCAATTTATACGTCTGCCCTCTCTTTAAACCGCCGTCTTATGTTTATAGCTTTTTAAAATTAATTAATTTTTCTTTTATTTTGGTAATATCTTTCTTAACACAAAACAAAATTTAATTCTCAATCCTCAACAACATTTTCATCTTAAAATGCAAATCTCTTCGTGTTAAATATTTACACAATATATGAACACAAATTTGGCAAATATATGTTCAACTGTTTCTTCCTCTCATATGCAAGCTGGGCCCTCTCCTTCCTCTTGTTCTCAAGCTCCTGCACAGCCTCGATTCCTGAAAATCAAAATCAAAATCAACAAAGTGTGAACCCTCACTCCTCGATTCCTGGTTACATTGTAGTCCCCTTTTCCACAAAATCAAGATCAACTTCAAAACTCCTGTGTAGCAAGGTGGAACCAGCCTTAGAACCTGTCGTGGGTTGTGCCTTTGGGGTGAAGCTGGGAGTGGGCTTGAGGTTCAGAATGAATAGACACCACCTACTCATTCTGAACCTCAAGCCCACTCCCAGCTACAGCCACCACCTGAGTCCGTCTCTGCGAGCATCAGGAACACCCATGCGGGTTCTCAAGCTGGTTTCACCCTTGCTACACAGGAGGATGTAGCAAACCCATGCTTGGTCTTGTGAGGAATCATTCTGCAAACGGATTTGCTTTCAGAAAGACAATTTCTTGTGAGGAATCATTCTGCAACCCTAATTGAAAACTGAGAGTTAAAAAACGCGTAAAAAAATCCTATTTAAACAAAATGGAGTAAATATCAACGTCAGTTCTAATATACATAGCGACGTCATATTTGACAAATCAACGTCAGTTTAGATATAACTACATCGGAAATCCAAAAGTCATTTCGCGCGTATTAAAAAGATAACTACATCGGAAATCCAAAAGTCATTTGGCGAGTATTAAAAAAGGAAACAGAACCAAAATAACCACGTCGGTTTATTAAAATAAACAGTCGTTGAATTTATACGTACAACGTCAGTTTAGAGAAATAAAGCGCCGTCATAACCACGTCGGAAATCCAAAAGTCATTTGGCGCGTATTAATAAGAGAACGACGTCGTTTTCAGAACCGCAAAGTAACCACGTCAGTTTATTAAAACACACAGTCGTTGAAATTACAATTACAACGTCAGTTTAGAGAAAAAAAGCGCCGTCATAACCACATCGGAATTCCAAAAGTCTTTCGGCTGTTGTGATAACCACGTCATTTATGAATTATCTACCGTCGTTATAACTAAATAATACGGCGGTTTGTTAATAACAACGTCGTTGTATTGAACTCTGGGAAAATATATAAACTTTTCGTCACCTGACCTAATATTTTACGGTTTTCACTTCCCGATAAAGTATCTTAGTTTCCCTCTCATTTCCCAAATCACCATTTTCGTTACCTGACCTAGCATCATCGTCTGAATCATCGTCTTCATCGTCCAAATCACCATTTTGGTCTTCGTCTTCGTCGGAAGGAAACATTTCTTTGCACGCCGGTGTTATTCCAGGTTTTTTCTCACTCTCTTCCCTTTTTTAACTTTTCATTTGCATGCCGTAGTTGTCTGGAAACAAGATTTTGTCAAATTGAAGAAATCTTTCACAAGTTTTGATTAAATACATAAGTAGATACTCTCACGACGCCAAGAGACGACAGTTCTGTCTTGTTTTCGACGATGGAATGGACAGACCACGACGGCCGTAATGCAAACTGCACGACGGTGGCTAAAAACCGTCATGGTGTGACAATTAATACGTCGGAAACAAGATAAAACCGTCGTCTAGTGTGAGAAGAGCACTCGTTTTTAAACCACGTCGGTTATTGTTAATAACCGACGTAGTTTATTAACATTTACGTCATGGAATATAAAAAACCGTCGTCTTATTTTAATTCATGATCTAAGAGATCTTTTAATAGGACGTCACTTTTTTAGTGTTACCGTCGTTGTTTTGTATTATTACGTCGTGTATTTTTAATAACCGACGTTGTTTTTCTGGCAGATTAATCAAAAATGGTTTCGAAATCTCAAAAGAAGGAAGCTGAAGCGTCAAAGGCCACAGCAGGTTCAATGGCACAAGGGGATGAACCCAAAACAGGTTCAGTGGAACTTGAAAAATCAACTCAAAGCAAACCCTCGAAGAGGATGAGATATTCCTCAACCTCAGAGAAAGACTCGAGCACAGCCACATTTGTTGAGGAGCCAAAATCTGGCCGCGGTATCAGCACAATGAGCCGTGTTGTGAAGAGGAAAATTGAGAAGGTTAAGCCTGTGGTTGAGTTCAATAAAGATGGCAAACCACATGGCGAGGCTGCTGTTGAGATGCAGTCTTATATTGGTGTTTTGGCACGCACCAGAGTCCCTCTTGTGGACAAGAAATGGAAACAATTACCCAAGGACGTGAAGGAGCAGATTTGGGAAGCTGTTCAAATGTCCTATGTTATTGGGGATAGTTACAAGAACTTGGTCTTGCAGTCTGCCGCCAAAAAATGGAAGGATTTCAAGTATAACATAACTAAGCAATATATCCTTCCATTCGCACATGACAAGGAGAAATTAAAAGAAATCCCATTGCTTTATAAGTTCATAGATAAATCGCAATGGGATGCCTTCGTAGCTTCAAGGTTAACCCCAGATTTTGAAGCTAAGCATGCTGAGCAGAAGGAGAGGAGGGAGAAATTGGAGTACAACCATAGGTTGTCTAGAAAAGGGTATGTTGGTTTGACGGACCAATTGGTAGAAACCATGCCCGAAGGTCAAGAAATCGATCGAGCTGTTCTGTGGAAGAAAGCAAGAGAAGATAAATCAGGAAACATCCCTGATCCAAAGGCTGCAGAGAAGGCAAAACTAATCGTAAGTCTCACTAACTCTGTTCTAAATTTGAAAAACAGAGTGTTTTATTTTGGTATAGACGTCGTTTATATTTACATAAGCGACGTTATAAAGTGAACACCACGACGGGCTTAATTTACGGACGTTTAAAAGTGAATAGGACGTCGGTTTTTGAATAAAGTAGACGTCTAGATATAATTAATACGACGGATTAAATTATTCTATGAACTGCATTTTTGTTTTAAGTTTACTCACGCACACACTCTCCCTCTCTCTGTCTATTTCACTGAATTTTGTGGTGCACAATTTCTGGAAAAGAATGCATATTTCAATCGAGTTTTTTCACTTCTTCATTAAAACTTACGACGGTTTTATCTTATCTAGACGTTAGAATGATTATACAACGACGGTAATTTTGTGCAGCCGTATGGAATTGTACATCTACGTCTGTTTGTTTAATAATACGTCGTCTTACTTTGAATACTACGACGGTTTTTTATTTATGTGTTAATCTGTTTTATTTTGAATATACGACGTATTTTTATATACCGACGTTGTAAAGTATAAACAACGACGGTATTTATATACAGACGTTTTAAATTAATACCACGTCTGTCATTTAATAAAAACCGTCGTTGTTTATAATTTACAACGTCGGTATATGTATCTGTCATACACCCTGCTCAGGTTCTAACAATCTCTCTTTCTCTCTTTTAGGATGATTTGCAAAAGCAAGTCTCCGAAGGCACTCTGACTGTCTCCGGGAGCAATGATATCTTGACTCTGGCTTTGGGAACCCCGGAGCATGGTGGGAGAGTCAGAGGAGCTGGTGCTGGCGTTACCCCAACTCAGTTCTTCAATTTGCCGAAGCAGCAGAGAGTGAAATTTGGTGACAAATTGAAGGAAAGTGTGAGGGAGGCAGTCAGAGAAGAGACCTTGAGGATTGAGGCGAAGTCAAGGGAAACTATAATGGAAGCAGTCAGAGCAGAGAGGGAGACTTTGTTGGCATATATCCGTCAACTAGTTCCTAATTTTGATCCCAGCCAGATGCTCCAAACCCCAATTTCTCCAAGGACTCCAATTCCTCCAATTGTTTTACCCCCTCAAGATCAAAGCCCAAAAAATCCAATGTCTGATAGGGCAAGCTGCTCTGGGGCGACTAATATCAGACCCCTAGCTTTGGAATTAGAAGATCCGAAGCCTGAAGCTGATACTGCTGCAAAAGAGAAAGAGGACACGGTAAAATCTCTGCTATTTTATATTTCTGCTTTTTAAATTTTAAAAAGACGTCGCTCCTTTTAATAGCCGACGTTAAAATTTAAAATAACGACGGTAAATACGTCTGTTTCTTACAAGACACGTCGTGTTTCGTTATATACCACGACGCTTTTATAAACCGTCGTCCATTTCATGATTTCATTAACTGTATTTATATTAGACGACCTTTCTATAGAATAGTGACGTTATAAATTAATACAACGTCAGTATTAACTATAAACCGTCGTTTATATTATATACCACGTCTGTTTTTTTTGTTTAGTTAGAGTCGTTTATTTTAGTTCACACACAAACTAACTTATATTTCTTTATTAATTTCTTTAAACAGGATCTCTCAAAGCTAGATATGCCACCTCCTCTTTTAGCCTTATGCCAACATTTCCAGACCAAGTTGTTGCCTAATGGTAACGAGGCTCTAACAATTCACATTCCCAAGGAAGTGTTTGGCATTGAGCATGATACCTTCCTCTTCACTGAGGATGTTTTGCAGTTTGGTTCAATGGTTGAGATAGGAACCACAGTGATATCAGTATACATGAGGTAATTCTCCCTAATCCCATTTTGTTTGACATTTTCCTTTCTTTTAAATTAAAATCTCATTTAATTGACTTTCATATTTAGGTTCCTATTTGACTATTTAAAAATGGCAAATATGGTAAACCTTGTTGGCCTCGTGGACCCTGGGCTAGTGAGCTCTGGAGCTGGATCAATATCAGAGCGAATAAAAAACCTGTCAAACCGCCTTAATACAGCAGATGGGAATCAATTTTTCTTGGTCCCTTATAATCCAGGGTTAGTACCATTTAAAGTATTTTCCTGAGCTTCTAATATTTTTCTTTCTAATATGAATCATTATGTGCAGGGGTCATTGGGTGATGGTAATTGTGAGACCATTAACAGAGACTGCCTATTACATGAATTCACTGCCAAAACGCATGGTTGACGACGAAATGAAAAATATAGTGAATACGTAAGTTGATTTCTTCTGATTTATGATTTTTCCTATAAAGTATTTAAATAAACGACGGTTGTTACTAATACCGACGTTATTATAAAATATAACGACGGGAAGATATTACTAACTACCACGTCGTTTTAATTTAACTACCACGTCGTTTTAATTTCAATACCACGTCGTTTTAATTTAAATACCACGTCGTTTTTACTCTTACCGACGTTATAACGTTACACAACGACGGTTAGGTTTTACCGCCGTTTTAAACAAAATATAACGTCTTGATTTAAAAAACTCCGTCGTTTTGACTGATTTACCACGACGGTTACTATTTGTATTTAAATTTTTTGTTTTGTCATTAACACCCTTTGTTTTCTTGTAACAGGTCAATTAAAATGTTTAACATTCATATAAACAAAAATTCACGTAAACAGCAGGCCATTTGGAAAAATCTACACGGCACTCCTGAACAACCAACAAGTGTAGAGTGTGGCTATTACGTGATGCGATTCATGAGAGATATAATTCATGATCCTGACCTAAATTTCGAGAAGAAGGTAAAACGCAACATTTTAGATATACTTTCTTTATTTTACTACGTCATATTTTTTTTTAACCGTCGTTTGTATTCTTTTAACACGTCGGTTTTTTGGTTTATATTGCAGTTTGACAAGAAAAAAGATAAACTTCAGTATACACAAAAGGATATTGACGAAGTTAGGCATGAATGGGCAGAATTTGTGAACAAGCTATTACCGAAGGATAATTGATGTAGATAAATATTTATGAACAATGTTTAATTTAGGTTATTTAAAAAGTACATAAATATTTTGTTGTAATCAAGAGAACAAAAATCAACAAAATTAAATTTTGTTTTAAAATTTGTTTAGTTCCAAAACACCGACGTCTGATTCTAATTGACACGTCTCATACGTGTACAAAATGGTCGTCTTGCAGTAAATGGAAATATAACATCGACGGTAATTCTTAAAAACGACGTGTAATAGTCAAAACAACGACGGTGTATAATTAATTCATCCTCTATAAATGAATTTGTACTCATATACTACGTCCGTTAGTATAAACTTACCGACGTGTTAATAATATACAAAGGCGGATATTTCTAAATACCCGCCTTTATATAAATAAAAAACGTCAGTTATATACAACAAAATGACGTGTAATAGACATAACAACGACGGTATATAATTAATTCATCCTGCATAAAAGAATATGAATTCATATACTACGTCGGTTAGTATAACCTTATCGACGTCGTAATGTTTTACAAAGGCGGATATTCTTAAGTATTCGCCTTTATATATGTAAACAACGTCCGTTATATACACTAAAATGACGTTTAATATTAATAACAACGACGGTTTATAATTAATTCATCCTTTATAAATGAATTTGTATTCATATACTACGTCGGTTAGTATACCTTAACGACGTTGTAATACTATACAAAGGCGGATATTATTAAATATCCGCCTTTATATATTTAAACAACGTTCGTTACATACACTAAAATGACGTTTAATATTATAACAACGACGGTTTATAATTAATTCATCCTGTGTATATTCTTAAATATAGTTTCAACGTCGGTGTTTTATGTTTAAAGTCGTTGTAAAGGGATACAACGTCGGCTAAGTCATTTTTAATTTAATTGTTATTGACTTTTATATTTTATTTAAATCCATATTAAATTCATAACTATATCCAAAAATTATACTGAAAACTACCAAGCATTGGAATATTGTCTCTATCCTAAAGCTTTAAAAAATATAATTTTGGAAATATTTTTTAATTGTATTTAATTACTAATATTAATTTTTCTATACAAAATAAAATCCGAAAAATATACCGGCAAATTCTATGCACTGATTGGGACAATATCTTGCCCCTTAAGGCCTGAAAAATGTAATTTTAGTTTTCAAAGTTCAAATGATAACAAAATTCAAACAAATTTTGAGACAAAGCATTGTACTCCTTATACTTTACATAACATAAACCTAAGGTTTATGTTATCCATTGGTGACCATAAATTCAAAATTATGAAATCCATATTTTAGCCTACTATTGTAGAAGGCAATGTTGTAAGGAATCCATAGCAATTTTCGGTTCATTTTTCTCGTACTTGTGTATTTTTTTAAAATTATTTTAAAATTTAGGGTTTAGGGTTTAGGGTTTAGGGTTTAGGGTTTAGGGTTTAGGGTTTAGGGTTTAGGGTTTTTTGAAACGACGCCGGTTTTCTCCCGCTGTTTTTGGTCAACTAAATTAACAAAGACTAATTGAATTCGGTTGACGACGTCAGTTATAAACTAGCGACGTCTTTAGTGTTTACAACGTCGTAACTTTATTATAACCGCCGTTGTAAGTAATTATTAGACGTCATTATAAGTGTTGACCGTCGTGGTTGAAAAACGCGGTACTTAAATTTTTTTGACCGCGACTTAAAATTTTCAGAATTTCCCTTTAACCCTCAAATAGTTCATTCTCTCTCTTCAACATAAATTTGTCTGAAAGTTTTCGTTCTCCAAGCTCTCTCTCAATATCCATGTAAGTACAACTCTAGTCCCTTTAATCTTAATTCTCTCAGCTCTGTCTCAAGCTTTTGTTCTATTCTCTCAGCTCTCTCTCAAAGCATTGGGTACGTAGATTCTCCAAGATCTCTCTCAAAGCATTTGGTACGTAGATTTTCCAAGATCTCTCATTGGGTACGTAGATTCTCCAAGCTCTCTCTCAAAGCATTGGGTACGTAGATTCTCCAAGCTCTCTCTGAAGCAGTTGTTAAATTCTCGCAGCTCTCTCTCAATATCCATGTAAGTACAACCCTAATCTCTTCTTAAATCCATAAATGTTTTCGTTGGTAGCTATATTAGGGTTTTGGTGTTTGCAATCTTGTAATAATTGCTCTCTGTTTGGGTTCTTTTATGTTTGTTTGGCCATGGGTTCTTGGAAAAGGAATGGGGATGGGAGATTTAAGCTGTTTTTTTTTTAACTACGACGACGGTTGAAGGATCAAACCGTCGTCCAAAAGTTTATTATACGTCGGTTGTTCATTCACTCCCGTCGTATGCGTTTTAAGCCGCAACTGGTAGCCTAAAGACGACTGTTTCTCCATTAAACGTCGTCTTTAGGCTACCAGAACACCGTTCAAATTTCTGGGTTTGGGTATCTTAATGACGACGGTGACTATAGATGCCGTCGTCGGAATGTATATTAAACGACGATTATTTTTATAAACCGTCGTCTTTTCCATGTTTTATATTTAATTTTCATTTTGTTCTCTGCTATTTGAATGAGGTAGTGTTTCATTGCTGGTCTTTCCACTTTAATATATATATATTTATATGAATTTGATAGAGTGTGAGATGGATAAGTCATGGATGCATGCGGATAGAAGATCGAAGGCATATGAGTTAGGGGTGGAAGGATTTTTGAATTTTGCGTTACAAAATCTTGGAAATACAACTGAGATTCGTTGTCCATGTGTTAAATGTGGGAATATTCGATTGTTTGGGGTTGGAATTATAAGGGAACACTTATACTTTAATGGAATTGACCAAAGCTATAAGATTTGGAGATGGCACGGAGAACCTTGGGAATGGACTACCAATGCTAGTAGAAATGTGGAAGAAGATGAGCAAAGTAGGTTTAGTTATGTTTCTGAAGAATTAGGGATGGATGATAATGATTTTGCCAATATTGGATCTGATCCTTATGAGTTTGCCAATATTGGATCTGATCCTTATGAGTTTGCCAATGTGATTGGGGATGGTGATGAACCCTTATACCCTGGTTGCAGTAAGTACACGAAGTTGTCGGCTTTGGTGAAGTTATATAATTTGAAAGCAAAACATGGGATGAGTGATGTTTGCTTTACAGAATTATTGATACTTCAAGGAGAATTTCTTCCAGAAGGAAATACACTACCTTCCTCTATGTACGAGGCAAAAAAGACTTTGTCTGCTTTAGGGATGAGTTATGAGAAAATCCACGCATGTTCCAATGACTGCATTTTGTATCGGAAGGAGTATGAGAATGCAACTAATTGTCCTACTTGTGGTATCTCAAGGTGGAAGGAAACCAAGGATGGGTTCTTGAAAGAGGGTGTGGCAGCGAAGGTGGTGTGGTATTTTCCTCCAATTCCAAGGTTTAAAAGGATGTTTCAATCACATAAGACAGCTAAGAGTTTGACTTGGCATGCTGCAAGAAAATCAGTTGACGGTTATATGTCTCATCCAGCGGATTCCCCGTCTTGGAAACTTGTTGATGAAAAATGGCCCGACTTTGGTAATGAGCCAAGAAACTTGAGATTGGCTCTCTCATCTGATGGATTCAATCCCCACAGTTCTTTAAGTAGCAGATACAGTTGTTGGCCAGTTATGTTAGTTACATATAATCTCCCACCATGGCTATGCATGAAGCGGAAGTTCATGATGTTGACTATACTCATTTCCGGTCCTAAACAGCCCGGAAATGATATAGACGTCTACTTAGAGCCTTTGATTGATGATTTGAAATCTCTGTGGGATGGGATTAGAGGAGTATATGATGCCCACATAGGAGAATACTTTACACTCAGAGCTGCATTACTGTGGACAATTAATGATTTTCCCGCTTATGGAAACTTATCTGGTTGTGTTGTTAAAGGATATAAAGCTTGTCCAATATGCGGCGATGATACACCTAGTCACAGGTTGAAAAATGGCCACAAAATTTGTTACATTGGGCATAGAAAGTGGTTACCAATCAATCATCCATATAGGAGGCAACGTGCAGCTTTTAATGGGAAACCTGAATATGGCATGCCCCCTGAGCCATTAACAGGAGAAGAAGTGCTGCATATGGTTGAAGATATTAATTACATATGGGGCTCGAAAATTGGGGGAAGTGTTGGTGAGAATGATGGTGATAGAGTTTGTTGGAAGAAGAAATCAAAATTCTTTGATCTCGAGTATTGGAAATACCTCCCTGTGAGGCATGCCTTAGATGTTATGCACATTGAGAAGAATGTTTGCGATAGTATCATTGGTACATTGCTAGAGATCCCTGGAAAAAATAAAGATGGGATTGCTGCTCGGTTAGACTTATTGAACATGGGGGTAAAAATTGATTTGCAACCCGAGTATGGAGAAAGACGTACTCGCTTGCCTCCAGGGCCTTGGAATTTGTCAAGAGCAGAGAAGAGAGCGGTTTGCAATTCTTTTTATGGTATGAAGGTTCCTGAAGGTTATTCTTCAAATATAAAAAATCTTGTATCTTTAAAAGATTCAAGACTTCTTGGCCTTAAATCTCATGATTGTCATACCTTGATGCAACAATTGCTCCCTGTGGCAATTCGTTCTGTTTTGGAGAAGCCTGCAAGGTATGCAATAACTCGATTGTGCTTCTTCTTCAATGCTTTATGTGCAAAGACGGTAGATGTTTCCAAGCTAGATAAGTTGGAAGAAGATGTAGTAGTTACTTTATGTTTGCTTGAGAAGTACTTTCCCCCTTCATTCTTTGATATCATGGTTCATCTAGTAGTACATCTTGTCAGAGAAGTTCGTCTATGTGGGCCAGTATATTTTAGATGGATGTATCCGTTTGAAAGATATATGAAAGTGCTAAAGGGGTATGTTCAGAATCGTACTCGTCCCGAAGGTTGCATTGCTGAGCGGTATATAGCTGAAGAAGCTGTAGAGTTTTGTACCGAGCATTTATCTGATGTTAGTACAGTTGGAGTGCCTTCAAGCCAGAATATGGGAGTTTCAAAGCCATTATCAGGTTGCACAGTGGGCTTAGTTGATATGGACTTGTTGAACCAGGCACATCTATATGTCTTGGAGAATACGGAGGAAGTCCTACCTTATATCGAGTACGTATGAGTTTAATTTTTCATATATATGTAGCCATGTTAAATATTATTACTCCTTATATTTATCTTATATATAAGGGACCGTAATGCGTGTTTTTTTCGTGTCAATTGTAGGGAACATATGATCCACATCAAGACCACTTATCCGAAATTTAGAAAGAGAACAAAGTGGCTACAAGATAAGCACAATAGCACTTTCATTCAATGGCTACGTGTTAAGGTATATATGTTATTGAATGACATATTCAACTTATTATTTTAATTTTCTTTCTTTCTATATATATGTTAGATTGAATTAATATATATGTTTAATTTGTAGGTTCAAAGTGAATTTAATGGGGAAGATTATAATGGCATATCAGAAAATTTGAGATGGTTAGCAGCTGGTCCAAGCATGGTAGTGCCATCATATAGGAGCTATCTTATTAATGGTGTCAAATTTAGCACCAAGGCACAAGATGATGTTCGAACTGTCCAAAATAGTGGAGTTTATTTACTTGCACATACTATGCAAGTTGCTAGTGCCAAGGATAAAAACCCTATTGTCTCCAATATGGGTTTTTATGGGGTTATTCAAGAAATTTGGGATCTTGACTACCAAAAGTTTAGAATCCCAGTCTTGAGGTGTGATTGGATAGATAACACTTCGGGCCTTGTAGTCGACGAACTTGGATTTACCCTTGTAGATCTGAGTAAAATTGGACATAGGAATGACCAATTTGTTATGGCTTCTCAAGTCAAACAAGTATTTTATGTTGACGACCCAATGCATCGTGGTTGGTCGGTAGTGTTATCAATGCCTAATAGAGAATATAATGATGTTATTGGTGATGATGTGCTAGGTGATATTAGAATTGAGTGTGAGCCATTTTCTAGAGGGATACCAAATGTTGACACATTTGATGACCTAGTGGGTGAGTTTGGGAGTGAGAACATTAGAGATGGGTGTGAAGATATATGGATTGATTGATTGTTGTAATGTATGACATTAGTTATGCAGTTAATTGTATGACATTAATTCATAGCTCTGTATATCATTTTAATTCCGATCACATTTTCATTCTGCAAGCTTTGGGCACAACGAATCAAAAATTAAAAAATAATCGGTTAAAGCTGAAAATACGACGGTCAAGTTACCAATATCGCAAAACGAGACGTCTTAAAAACAACCAACGTCGGGTTTTCACAAACGACGTGGAAAGACAACGCAAAAATGCAATAAATACCGCCATTTTAAAAAGCAAACACGTCGGGTAATTATAATTCATTTCAACCGTCGTCTATTATAGTCGAAAGGTCTCTTTTTTATGCGTTAATTTTCCAAATAGACGTCGGTTTTAGTTTTTTTGTGACGTGTACTATATTAACCACGTCGTTGTTTTTGTGTTCAAGCCGTCAAAATCATTTTCAACGTCTGTGGTGATATAAAGGGTCGTGGTTATTGTTGTTTTTACGTCTGTTCAAGTAAATATATGCCATGTTATATGTTTAAGACGTCAGTTTTTTCATTTAGTGAACGTAGTATTTATTAACCACGGCGGTTTCTAAGTTTGATACGTCGGTTTTATTTAATTTAGGGACGTTGATAAAACTATTTACGTCGGTTTTATAGTTGTTTTTGACATTTAAAATTATTTAAACGTCTGTGTTTTAATACAACCGTCGTCTATTATTGTCGAAAGGTCTCTTTTTTATGCGTTTATGTACCAAATCAACGTCGGTTTTAGTTCTTTTATGACGTGTACTATATTAACCACGTCGTTTTTTTTGTGTTCAAGCCGTCAAAATCATTTTTAACGTCTGTGGTGATATAACGGGTCGTGGTTATTGTTGTTTTTACGTCTGTTCAAGTAAATATATGCCATGTTATATGTTTAAGACGTCAGTTTTTTCATTTAGTGAACGTAGTATTTATTAACCACGGCGGTTTCTAAGTTTGATACGTCGGTTTTATTTAATTTAGGGACGTTGATAAAACTATTTACGTCGGTTTTATAGTTGTTTTTGACATTTAAAATTATTTAAACGTCTGTGTTTTAATACAACCGTCGTCTATTATTGTCGAAAGGTCTCTTTTTTATGCGTTTATGTACCAAATCAACGTCGGTTTTAGTTCTTTTATGACGTGTACTATATTAACCACGTCGTTTTTTTTGTGTTCAAGCCGTCAAAATCATTTTTAACGTCTGTGGTGATATAAAGGGTCGTGGTTATTGTTGTTTTTACGTCTGTTCAAGTAAATATATGCCATGTTATATGTTTAAGACGTCAGTTTTTTCATTTAGTGAACGTAGTATTTATTAACCACGGCGGTTTCTAAGTTTGATACGTCGGTTTTATTTAATTTAGGGACGTTGATAAAACTATTTACGTCGGTTTTATAGTTGTTTTTGACATTTAAAATTATTTAAACGTCTGTGTTTTAATACAACCGTCGTCTATTATTGTCGAAAGGTCTCTTTTTTATGCGTTTATGTACCAAATCAACGTCGGTTTTAGTTCTTTTATGACGTGTACTATATTAACCACGTCGTTTTTTTTGTGTTCAAGCCGTCAAAATCGTTTTTAACGTCTGTGGTGATATAAAGGGTCGTGGTTATTGTTGTTTTTTACGTCTGTTCAAGTAAATATATGCCATGTTATATGTTTAAGACGTCAGTTTTTTCATTTAGTGAACGTAGTATTTATTAACCACGGCGGTTTCTAAGTTTGATACGTCGGTTTTATTTAATTTAGGGACGTTGATAAAACTATTTACGTCGGTTTTATAGTTGTTTTTGACATTTAACATTATTCCAACGTCTGTGTTTTACTAAAACCGTCGTGTATTATAGTCGAAAGGTCTCTTTTTTTAGCTTTTATGTATGAAATCTACGTCGGTTTTAGTATTTTACTGACGTGTACTATATTAACTACGTCGGTTATTTGCCGTCGTTATTTCATGTATGAAAAGACGGCGGTCGATTTCTCGTCGGTTGAAAACTTTGATACACGACGGTGGATTACCGTCGTCTATTTCGTTTTTTGTAGTAGTGGGTGACTAAAGTACCCTTGCCCCAAGGGCAAAAAATAAAATTTCACAATTAAATAATTAATTGAACTACTTAATTGGATAGGGGTGTTACAAGGTGAAGCAAAGTTCCTTCGCTGCCTCATATCTGCCAACGCTCGACCTTCTGCTTGCGACCAATGCTTGTCCTTCAGGCTAACAAGATTCCAAATTCTGAAAATAAAGGTAACAGACGAGATTTGTTTAGGACAGGCAGTCGCATAGAGGGCAATATAAATTTGTTCTTGTTTTCTTCCCCTTCAAGTCTATTATTTTTAATTTTTTTTTCCTAGTTTAACTATGTCTAGCTAAAGTTGAAGAGGAAATCCACTGATTGATTAATTTTCTAGTGTTTATTTATTAATTGACAATACTTTGAATGTTTATGATTCTTACTTCACATGATTAATGAAAATTTTATTATTTTCACAATTAACATCATGTCTTGGTAGTTAGGAATATAATTTCATTGATCTGTGCTTGGTATTATAGTTCTTGATTCTAAATTCCTTTGATTCCTTTTTGTTTCAATTGTTATTGGATTCATGAGATGCTTAGGCTTTTAATTTAAATTTCTTTGATCTTTTGTCTTTTAGTAAAGTTGGATTCATAGGATGCTTATGATTTATATTTTAGAAGTGAAGAAGAGTTTATTTTAGAATTATTTTCATATGTGCTTATTGTTAAGTATTGAGAAAGTAGTAGACTGGTTTCTAGACTGGTACTCTTAATAGGTAATTAGTAAATAATTACTAGAAAATTATGAAGTTAGTGGTGGTGGAATATGAGTCCTTAGTATTTTCTTAGGGTTAACTGGTGATTTGTCCCCTGAACTTGTATCTAACTTTCAATTCACCCCATATCTTTTTTTTTTTTTAATTATAGAAAATTAAGGATATGAACTCTTTTTTTTCCGCCAATTTCCCCTTTGCCATCTAAATCATCAAACATTTCATTCAATTTTCTATTAAATCATGAAAAATAAATTAATTTTTATAGAAAAAATTAAAGAAAAAGGAACAAAACAAAAAAAAAAAAAACCCTATCCTACCCACAGACCCGCTCCCCTTACTTGACTACCCCTTCCCCACCTGAACTTACCCCAAGACTAATTCGCAACCCATCCCCCCTCCCCACTATCGCTGCCTCCCCTTTCGCAACACACCCCCAGACCCACGACCACCCCTTTACGCATTGCTGCCTCCTTCTCCCTCTCAATAGCTCACCCTCCCATAGCAACCACCCCACAACCATCACACACACACTCTCTCTCTTCCCCCAAACCCCAAATCCATCCTCGACACCCACGAAATCACTCACCTCGCCACAACCCCTTTGCCCATGGTGCGGTTTTTGATCAAATAGATCTGGCTTTTTTGGTGTGTTCAAATATGTGCATATGGGTTTTTTGTTCAAATATATGGTGGTGGTTTTGGTGTTGTTGTATGAGATGTGTTTGATTTTTGGGAAGAAGGGGGTTGGTTTGAGGCTTATAGGAAGTGAGGTTGGTAAACAGAAATTCAGAGGCTAATAGGAAGTAGGGTTGGTCTGAGGATGACATTCTCTCTACTCTCTGTTTTTTTTATAGTAAAAACTTTATTTCTATCATTATTGATTATTATTTCAAATTTCAAATTATTTTATTTTATTTTAACATGAAAATGACCAATTTGCCCTCATATTTAACGGCAAATTAGATGAAATGTTGAGAATTTAGACGGTAAGGGGGAAATCAGCAAAAAAGAAGAAGTTCATATCCTTAATTTTTTTTTAAAAAAGGATAAGGGGTAAATCGAAAGCTAGGTACAAGTTCAGGGAGCAAATCACCAGTTAACCCTATTTTCTTATAATGTTTAACCCATTAGTTTTATTTGCTTATTTAGTTTTTGCATGCTTAGTTTAATTTTCCCAATTAAAATTAATCTTTGTTTAACTAGGTTAGAATTAAATTAATTTGGGATCAATTAGTGTAGATTGACTTCGTGCTTATAAACTTGTACTTCAATAAATTTATACGCTTGCGAGTATATTTTAAAACACATCACCTAGTCCATATTCGAGAGAGATTTGAAGAGAGAGAGAGGGTGAGATTTGAGGGGAGAGAGAGAGCTAGATTAGAACGGGGGTGGCGCCAGGACCGAATTGTTGGGTCTTCATTGTTTTCTTGTAAGTTATTTTATTTTATTATTATTTTGGTATAATATTAATATATTTATGTATATTTAATTTGGATTTTAAATTATTAATAACTTAAATTACTAAAATTCTCATGCCACATGAGCAACTTAACGGTTTTATTGAAGAAATTAATGAAATGAGTTACGTGAGACACAAAGTATACGAGATAAAGTGAGTCAGTTAAAAGTTAAGGGGAAAAAGTGAGACAATAAGCATGGCACATCAATAAATAAGCTTTAAAAAAAAGAAAAAAAAAAATGCTCTCTTCACCAAAAAAAACGAAAAGAGTAAAAAAAGCGCCAGAGCCCAACGAAAATGTCATTTTCGATTTTCCTACTTTCCAACGAAAATTACTCCCAAAAATTTTCCATTTCATTTTTGCCGCCTTTCACTTGCCGTCGATCTGTGCTACAAGTCACCGGTGAGCGCACGCTGGTTAACCTGCGCACCCCGCCTCGGGCAAAATACTTGCGGTCATCCTCTGCTTCACTTCACGCTACTCTACAACTCTCTGTGAAGCTCATGAATTGAATTGGCAGCTTTGACTGGTAAGTCCAGTCGCTCTTTCTTCTCCAATTTTTGCCTTAAATGCAGAAGCAATATAGTTTGAAACCCTAGAACTAACTCTGAGCTTTTATTATGTTTTTGTTTTTCGTTATTGAAGCTAATCTAATTTCATAGAGTGCATATACAGTTAGGGGATAGCTAGGGTTCGAGTTCAAAGAGAACTCATTTGTCTCTTCTCCCTCCCTATTTCCACTCGAAGACAAAATTTGATATGCTTAGAGGTTCGACCCAAGATGTTTGTGCTTTAGCCCTATTGAAATGCTCTTGTTGTTTTGAGCATACGAGCTAGCTCATTTCTGTCTTCTCGTGGATCTGAATTTTTTGAGCAAAATTATTTGGGACAGTGGCAAACTACTTCCACTGAGCATTGTTTGGCCTTTTTGGGTTTGAAATGATGATTCCTAATTTTGAAGCAATTGCTTCTAGATTGCGGTACAAGTACTTCAACAATGCTAATTATGAAGCCTCTAACTTAGGCTTTGTAATTGGGATAGCAGTTTTAAGTGAATGTGTGTTTGTGCGTGGGTTTGTCTGTCTTTTGAATGCAATAGCATCCCTATTGATTCTAGTTTCCAGTAATGATTGCTTTAGGTTCATTAATATTCTGGTCCGTGGCCAGAGGGGATTCCTGGCAACCAAATGCCCTTATTAGTATATGGCAGTCTCTGATAGCTTTTGTTTTACAGTTTCTCACAGAGGTTGGTGAGCTGGTCATTTCAACATGTATATAAAGCAGGTGAGTTTTGGTCATGGGTGGAGTGCTTTTACCTTGCTTTTAGAGCTTTATCTAATATTTTATTGATATTTGGGTCTCTGGAATTAGGTTATAATTGAAGGATTTAAGAGCTACAGAGAACAAGTTGCTACTGAGGCCTTCAGCCCAAAAGTTAATTGTGTTGGTACTGATTTCTTTCCTTGCAATTGCTTCTGATGGTTTTTATTTTGAAATTCTACTAGTAGTGTTCTCTTCGTTTGCGAAATTTGTATGTTAAAAAAGCTTATCATATTCTCTTTTTATATAGATTGTTGGAATATTCTTTGTAAGATGGATAGCACAATGCAATTAAAATGGTTTAAAGTATCGAATTACAAGTCAATGAATTACAAGTCAATGATTTGCCATATTTCCATTTGTTTGGTTAGTATAGTGATGGACATTATACGAAGATGTGCTTAAGTATCTTATCTTGGTTCTTAAATTGTGTGATGTTAAACAATGGGTGTAAGTTGGACTATCTTGTTTGACATCTTATTACTTCTACGTCACTTTTTGGTTTGAATGGCTCAATTGCATAATAGAAGGTACCTCTCTCCTTCATTCAACCATTTCCATTCTCTGTTTGAAGTCTTCTTTTACACATTATTTATTTGGTTTTATTTCAAACAGTAACCTTATTTTGTCATGTATTATGGGTTTTATTTAACTTATGAAATAAAGCAATATCAAATCAGAGGTTCAGTTCTCCTTACCGGGAGTCTTGTGAGGTGTGTGGGCAAATGCTATTTGTATAGAGAGATCATACTGCAAATTTTAATTTGTATAGTTCATTCATTTTTTTTCCTTTCCATTTCTTCTTCTAAAAGTATGTCTATATGTACTGGAGATTTTCTTCACTGAAATAAAGTCAATGATATTTCTGTATCTGACTTTGCTTCTTTTGTAACGGTGTGCTCTATTATGTTCGCTAATAAAATTCCATATATATTTCAACGATGTTTACTGCAGTTGGTGCCAATGGGTCGGGAAAGACGAATTTCTTCCATGGTAAGTAGCAAGTGCTGAATGATTGTTGCAGTTGTTTTATCCTTTGGTTGGTAGTTTTGTCTGGAGTTGTTAACATTTGTTCATTGACATTTTGTTGGATTTGAAACATGTTCTTTTTGTAGCAATTCGGTTTGTACTAAGTGACCTTTTCCAAAACCTTAGGAGCGAGGATAGGCATGCTCTACTCCATGTATGTCTCTCTAAATGCTTTTTTTTTTTTCCAGTTCCCAAGCTATTGTGTTCAATCATTTGCTTAATGAACAAATTTTGTTGCAATATGTGCCATGATTGAACAGGAAGGGGCAGGTCACCAAGTATTATCTGCGTTTGTGGAGATTGTCTTTGATAATGCTGACAATCGAATCCCGGTAATATTTTTTGATCATATCTTTAAAATCTGTTTCTGTAACTTATTTTTCCCTTGTAATAAAATTATGTTTCATACCAAATACTTTTGTTTTTCGCTTGTGGTAGGGTTTCCCCCCTTTGCTTTTTTTTTTTCCTCGCAACATTTCATGAGCTTGATGTTTATTTCCTGAGAAGAATTGCAGTTTCCTCTCACCCCCACCCCTCCTTCTCCCTCTTCCTTCCCCACATCCTCTCTCCCTCTTGCCCTCTACATGTATGCGTTTGTCTTTTGCCTTGTGGAAATAGGCACTTTACAGAGAGATGCTACCTTCTAGTGTGGCTTATGGTCATTCAACCCAAATTACATCACTTTCGGAGTTAGTTATGAGTCTTATGACATATTTTTTTGTGTGGGAGTAGATGTGCTTCTGTGATGCCAAATCATGTTTTTCTTCCCCTTGTTGCATGGGTTGTCTAGATGCTCATGATAGGAACTGACCATAATGTGCTTGCACTTGAAACAAATGTTTCTTCTTAAAATATAAATCATGTTTTCACGTTTTCCAAAAGATTTTGGAGCGACAAAGTGACTAGGGTTTACTCTCCGGTCTCTGCTAAGTGGATTTAGTCTTGGTTGATGCTATTATGTGGACAAAGCCTTGATTTTATCAAGGTTTAGGAATGTAAGGGATACTATGTCTCTATCTTTGAGAAAGATTTTTCCAAGATATTAAATCTTATATGTAATAGTTTAGCATACTTGTGTAAGGAACGAAAACCTCGGTTTGCTTTCATTAGTCTAATCTAATCATGCTTATTACTTTCTTTTCTATCGGTGAATTGGGGAAAGATTGCACCAGTTAGTTGAGGTAAAAAGGCAAGAAAGAAGAATGTAGTCCTAGGTCTAGGTGGATTCAGTGCCCGGTTTTCTTTCTATATTTTCTTTTGGCATGTTCGTGACTTGTCTGAACAACCCCGTGCCCTAGGCAAGGTTTTTTGGAAAAGGATATATAGAATTTTGTTTAACTGCTTGATTTTTCTTTTTAGCTGTATGTCAAATTAGGGCTGTTAATTTTTGGTTTAACTTTTGGTATTGGAAGTTAAAATACATAGCAATCTATGGATTAGCGATATATGACTCATGTTGAAAGTGAAGTAATGCCAAAACAAGTAGTGGTATTTCTTGGGAAAACGTGTCATGATGTACAGGCAAAATGAAATCGATCCCAGACAACTGTAGGTCCTCACCCTTAAAGCCGTGACAAGTCCTCCATTGTCCTTCCAACCAAACGACCAAAACGCTAACATCTTAAAGTTGTGACAACATTTATTTTTTAATATTATTTTCTATTTCAGTTATTTTATTGGGTGCTTTGGTCTCTACAGAATTTTGGGAAACTGTCTTTTGCAACTTTTTCTAATTGGAGGGCTTCCGTTTTTTATGAAGCTCCTATTTAAGTAATAACATTTTGTTTCTGTGGAAAAGGAAAACAAAAGGTGAGGATGAAGTTTGTTTGTGACAGCATTTAATACATAGACCATGTGTGTTCTGTCACCTTTGTGACTATCTGGAATATTTGGCCATTTTTTTTAAATTTTGGGGAGGAAATGATTTTATTTTCTTAGTGGGTCCTATTATAACATCATTGTACCTGGGGGAGGAAGGGATTTAAGCAGGGGGCCTTGTAAACCTAAAATTATGGAGGACCAATGTGAGGTTCGATTTAGGTGGTTGATGTAAAAGTATGGCTTTGAATAGTGCATGCCTAATTTTTTTGTTTGTTTTTTTCTGTTTCTTCTTGTTACTGTGTTACTGTTTCTCTCGTAGCGTAGTGATGTGTTGGTTCCATGTTTAGTTTTGTTTTAGCAGTGGAGTCCTTGTTCACTATTTTTGTGTCTTTGTTATATTTAATGAAAGTTTGGTTTCCCAAAAAAAGGTGGTGGCCATGTAATTAAACCACTTGTTTGGCTTATTTGTCCACACTCAAGGGGGAGTGTTAAGAATATTAAATTCCCACATCGGGCATTCTAAGCATTGCATCTCAATCTTTAAATTGATGAGCCTCTCCATAGTTTCCAATTGGTTTTAGGTCCAACTTTAACGGTTTTCAAATGACCTCTGTTTCTGTTGCTGTTTTATGTGTGTCCTAGTACACACACACACACACACACACACACACACACACACACAAGTAAGGATCTTGCATGTTTGCTTGTATTGACTATCGTTTTTTTGCACAGTTCCAGCTTACTTCTCCACGTATTTAACACCAATTGAGACATTTGGATTACTTTCTTATATGGGTTATACTTATTTTCACTTTTGCAACACTTCTTGGTAGGTTGATAAGGAGGAAGTGCGTTTGCGAAGAACCATTGGTTTGAAGAAGGATGAGTATTTCTTGGATGGAAAACACATCACGTGAGTGTATATATTTATGCGAAAATACTGAATCTGCTGTCTATTACGCGTTTTGATTAATTAACCCTTTTCTATGGTTTCTGTTATGGAATATAACCCTCATTTCAGGAAAACCGAGGTTATGAATTTGCTGGAAAGTGCTGGGTTCTCTCGCTCCAATCCTTATTATGTTGTGCAGCAAGGAAAGGTACAATTTTTCTAGTTGTTTGGACATCATTGTTATTACCTCGGAAAAAAAAAACTTCATTGCTATTGTTTTAGTAATGGCATGCTTGAGGATTGACTTTTTTGTTGTTTTTTTTGTTTTGACTTTTTGTGGACGGTTTCATAGATAGCATCATTGACACTGATGAAAGACTCTGAACGGCTGGATTTACTGAAGGAAATTGGTGGCACTCGGGTGTATGAGGAGAGACGTCGAGAAAGTTTGAAAATTATGCAGGAAACTGGCAAGTCCTTAAAGGATTGGTTGTTTATGTTTATTATACATGTTTTCTTACAACTTTTTTACTTTGGTAATCAGGAAACAAAAGAAGGCAGATAATTCAAGTTGTTCAGTACTTGGACGAGAGATTAAAGGAATTGGATGAAGAGAAAGAGGAACTGAGAAAGTATCAGCAACTTGACAAGCAGCGAAAATCTTTGGAATACACTATTTATGACAAGGAACTTCAGGATGCTCGCCAAAAACTGGCAGAGGTTAGTCAATGTTAGACGCTAGGCCGTGTAAAAGATTTGCATCACTTTTGTTTAAATTGCACTCGATAAGCGTTTTTTTCTTTTGTTTATTGTTGTAAACTCTGTTTGTGGATCATAATTGGGTAGCATATGGAATTGAATGTGATTTCATGCATTGATAGTAGAAAAAAAGAAAAAGGTGATCAAGGCTCTCACTCTTTTTTGTGCTTGTTTCTTGTTATTGTTGTATGGGGAGATAAATGCACGTTATGAGATCTGTGTACAAAGAAAGATTGGAAGGACTATAGTTTACATAGTGGAATGAGTGTATGTTTATAAGTTGTAATGTGGATGAAAATATATATGATCAAACGTTAGTATGTTTACCATCCTCTTCTTTGTAAAAAAAATAAAGATGGTACTCTTCAAGTTGTGGTAAACATACAAGTATTTATTTTCTGATTGTCCACAACTATTACATTCACTCGCACCCTTTGTGCAGTTTTATTCGTCTAAACAAATTTATGCATTTTGCAACTGCGGATATGTTTGATGTCCAGAGCTTGTCTGAATCATAAGTGGTTATCTCTGTGGTGTTTGTGCTTCTCAATGACAATTCTCACTCTACATCTTTTAGAGTTGGGCAATGGTGTTTTGATAGTTATTCTGCTTAGGAAGTTTGAATAATAAATAAAAAAGGGAAAAAAGCTCCAGTTTTATGGTAATAAAGTAATTTGAATGAAAGTGCCTCAATATAAATTGTACATATATATCTTGGGTCCAAAATTTCTCTGTGTGCTAAGACGCATGCACAACGCTGACCTTTATGCCTAAACCTATATACATTTCGCCTTGATTCAGGTAGAAGATGCTCGAAACAAGGTTTCTGAAACGTCAACGAAGATGTATAATAGCGTGCTGGATGCCCATGAAAAGTCCAAGGACTTGGACAAGATTATGAAGGATCTGACTAAAGAGCTTCAAGCTTTATCTAAAGAGAAAGAAGCAATAGAAAAACAAAGAACAGAAGCAATAAAGAAGCATACAGAGCTTGAGCTTGATGTGAAAGATTTGCAGGAGAAGATATCTGGAAACTTTGGAGCCAAAGTAATATTCAAATTATGTCCTCTGCAGAGGGGTGTTTTCTTCTTCTTATTTTCGTGCCCATTTTATTTTTTTTTGTTTCCAGTGATATGACGGACATGAATGCTGCATTTACATGTTTGCAGGGAGATGCTGTGAGACAGTTGCAGACTCTGCAGAAAGAAATTCAGGATTCAATGGATGAACTTGAGAAAATGAATCCTCTGTATGAGGATCAAGTCATGAAGGAAAAGGAGATCACAAAAGGGTATGTATATGGTATATTAGATACTAGGAAAATCAACATAGCAGTGCGTTATTGTTCTGTTTCATCCCACTTCAATAGTTCTCGAAAAATATTCATGAGTAGGTTGTTCAAAAAAGTTCATTTGTTCATCTAGTCTTTCTACTCTGGAGTAGTTAGTCTAGTGGAAAATTTTAAACTATAAAGGCGATTAGCAGTTGGGAATGTATTTCTTAGGAATAAGGCTGTTTTAGGTTACTGGTGGTGGGGATTTCCTGTCAAGCAGGATTTATTGTGGTACTTTGTTATTCAAAAGTAAGGTTGGTTTGCAGTATAGTGGGTCTGATTCTAGGATTGTCAGTGAGATTTGTTTTGTAGTCCTTGGAAATTCATTTCTCAGGATTTCCTTCTTCTAGGGCAAGAATCTAAGGTTAGTATCGATCAATAAATTGGAACAACTTCGTAAGTATATTTTCGATGTATTAAATTTCAAATTAATGTTGGAATTGGTAAAACTCTTTCGATCAAATCAAAAGTAGAGTGTATTACGTATCCGATTGGACCGACACTGCGATTAGTCGGGCCAAAGACCTAGATGCCATGCATTTTTAGATAAATTGTAAAGCAAGTCTGTCCAAATACTGGAATATGTTCGGACCATAGGAGTCGTCTTTGGTGGAGGTGCTAGAATATTATCTCACAATTGGTTCTTTTGGCATATAGAATAATGGAACGCGAGAAGCAGCTTAGCATACTTTATCAAAAACAAGGTCGTGCAACTCAGTTTTCAAGTAAAGCCGCTCGTGACAAATGGCTCCAAAAGGAAATTGATGATCTCCAGCGAGTTCTTTCTTCAAATTTGGCCCAGGTATGCTGGCTTCTTTTTTAAGTATATAATGCACCTTAAATGTCACATCAGGGGTGTAGTTCGAGTACTCCATCTGGCGCTTTAGTATGTCTTGGCTAATTCCAACTACTAGAAATAGAACTGTATGCATTCTATTCCTAGCTATTGTTAAAATTCCTCTCAGATGATTCTGGATTAAAAACACTTTCCAGCTGAGAATTTCTTTTTTAAATTGTTCAGATTTTTTTTAGATTCTTATATATAAGGATTTAATTAATATCCTCTTTTCTTGGATTCGAATGTTTCACTTTGAATTGACCGTCATTTCTCAAAACTTTTTTGGTTGCCTACCCCAGAACCACTATTCTCTTGAGAATATGAGCCCATATCCCATTTAACCAAATGCTCCTTGCTCTGTTCACCAAAACCTTCCCACAAAAAGCCCTTATTATCCAATTTCTTAGCACCTTTGCTGGGAATCCGAAAAGAGAAAGGTACTTGGCACATTGCTTAAGACTGATTACATCAAAGCCAACCTTCTCAAGACAGAAACACTGTTGTCTAACGTTTCAACCTCTTCTCAATTTTGACCACAACTAGATCCTGGAAATTAACTGCATGTGGATTACCACCTAGTGGAAGGCAAAATGTTTCATAGGCCAGCTAACTACCATAGCGGTTTGGCAGTTGTGTTTTAGACTTTTAGTTAATCTTTTCCGATTTGTTTTTGTGTTTCTTAGGGTTCTGTGATGTTGTTTGTGTGGTTTGATGGTTGCCTGGGAGTTTTCTTGTATCATTTGTTGTTCTGCTTTGTTTAGACTGCTTTGTTTCGGTATTTAGCCTCGTGGCTTCTGGTTCACTTTGCTGATTTGGAATGTGACTTGACATTCCTACTTCCACATCTTATGTCCTTGTGCTTAAGTTTCTAGTTGCTTTGCTTTATTTGCAGCATTTATAAACTATTCTAAATTGCATACTGTATTATTTTTACGTAATTTGTACTTCATTTATTTCTCACTCTTATATGTTCCAGGAGCAAAAACTTCAGGATGAAATTAAACGGCTTAATGCTGAGTTGAGCGAGCGGGATGCCTACATTGAGTCTCGAAGAAGAGAGATCGCTACTATTGAATCTCTCATCTCTCAGTCACATGCAGGGTTCAATCATCATAAGTCACAGAGGGACAAGTTGCAGGATGAGCGCAAGTATGAGTCTTTTGTACTTAATATTTTAGATGAATTTATCATAGTCATGCCAATATGATTGTTTTTCTTTGCTTCTTGTCTTAGGTCCCTGTGGAGGAATGAAACTGAACTTTCTGCTGAAATTGAGAAGCTGAGAACAGAAGTTGAGAAGGCCGAAAAGAGCCTGGATCATGCGACTCCTGGTGTGAGTAATTGCTTTCTTGACCTTTTGTAACTTCCGGTGTGCTAAACATGGTTGTCTTGTTGATATATGAGCCCAAGTGACAGTAATTGTGAAAGTGTGTCTTTTGATATGCATGTCATGGATGGTATGTCCTGCATAACTTTTCTATATTTGTTTATGTGCTCTGTTTGCTGACGAACAGTATGATGTTGATGGCTTTTGGCAAATTTTTATTGTGGCTCCCTTCTGAGTTCTAAGTTGTAACGAGAGAGTGCAAGTAACTACTTATAAAGTCGTAAGGAAGAAAGGGGGGTGCAGATGTTGATTTAAATGTAATGCGGTTTTGAAGAAATGGGAGAAGTGAGTTAAGCATAGCATAGATTTTCAATGTATACTGTAAATTAATTTCATGTGTATGAAAGTTAAAAGAATTAAACGAGTCAAAGCGCCAATAGATGTTTAAACATAAACCCTCTCCATATCTTTTTTTAGTTTTCCTTAAGGGATGGGGGCAAAGGTGTTGAATAAAATGAGTCAAAGAGGCAGTATAGTTCCTAAGCTAAGGGGCAACATGCCTTTACATTGAGAAATTCCCACATCATCCACTGTGCTAGACATGATTTATTCCAAGAGCAAACAAAATTCTATTAATGAAAAGGAAATTACAATGTGTGTTTAGAGTGAAGTCTATAATGATGTGAAGAATGTCATTCTTCCCCGTTTACCTCCTCCTCATTATCTTAATTACAGCTTGAGACTATTGAAGTGGTGTTCTGTTGGACAAGAATGCATAAAATAATGAATAATATTAACAAGTAGAAAACATCACATCCAGGCCAAATATGGGATTAATTGGAAAAGTAAATATATATTTACTCTGATTTACGAAAAACTATTTTGGTTCCTGGATGAGTTGCGAACATAATACATAGTCTAATTATTAGAGCATCAATATTCCTACCTGACCCTTCATTATAGTTAAATTTGGGATATGATGCAGAACTGTTTCTGAACCTCATGGGTCCATGAGATTTAGTGATCTTCAGGCTAAAGTTTATTTTGTGTGAAAGTGCAGAAAATAATCTAAGTTATTTTTCTATGTTAAACACTGCCAAAAGAATGTTGATTATTTTCTGCTTTATGATTCAACTTGTTTTGTTCATTGTGTTGTGATTGTGTATTACATCATGATTATATCTTTTTATTGGTGCATCTTGAAATTATGAGAGCTTCTTCTTATCTCTTTTCACTGTATAAATAGTTGGATGAAGTACTATATCTAACATTTCACTTTTCCCTTCTGCCGTCGTGTGTAATACTTTCAGGATGTCAGGAGAGGGCTAAATTCTGTTCGTAAGATTTGCAGAGAGTATAAAATTCCTGGGGTATTTGGTCCAATTATTGAGTTGCTTGATTGCGATGAAAAGTTTTTTACTGCTGTTGAAGTAACTGCTGGGAACAGGTGCTCAAAGTTTCATAAGCGTTCTATCCCCATTCTCTTAGCTGTTGCCATATTACTGAATGGTGTTATGATCTGTTAGCTATTGCCTTCCTTGTTGCCCTTCAGTTGTTCTCTTATTGATTTCTGTTCTTTCTGAACAGCTTGTTTCATGTTGTGGTTGAAAATGATGAAATATCAACACAGATAATTAGGCACCTTAATTCATTGAAGGGTGGACGAGTTACGTTTATCCCCCTAAATAGGGTGAAGGCTCCACGGGTAATTTATCCACAGAATTCAGATGTGGTTCCTCTGTTAAAGAAGTTAAAGTTTGCTCCAAACTATAACCCAGCATTTGCCCAGGTTAGCTTCGACCTAAATTATCTTGTAAAATCATTGGTTAGTGTTGTGTCCATGTCTGATTGGTGATATCATTTTGTTTGTTGAGATGTGTGTTTGTTAGAAGTCATGTGGTTAAATCCTTGGTTGTAGAACCACTAATTTTGCAATTTCTGCTTCAAGGATGGATCTTTGTTGTTTATTATGTTTTTCCTCTATTGCAATCTGTTTTTTAATTCGGGGGTAACTTATATCTTTAATCAAGTAAAACAGTTGTGCTACTCAACAAAAGGGGGCCAAAAGGAACCCCAGTATACATTTTTAAATGTAGTGTATCTATGAACTCTAAGTAACTACCTCTGCTACCTATATTTCTAACACTGAACCATTAAAAAAGACGACTAAAAGCGTAATTATTTAACCGCGTAACAGTACTGGTGCATTTGGGTGGAGAAAATAAAGTTGGGATTTAGACATATGAAATGACTTATGTTTATTGACTTGTTTGGGTTCATGTACAAGGAAAGTCAGATATTCAATGTGGAACCTAGATATTTAACTGCAAAACAATTAGTGGTAATTGCTCTTGTTTTTATGCTTGCTACATTGAACCTAGTTTTTTGGAATGTGGTCTCACTTTTGGTGAATCAGTATCATGCTTTACATAGATAAAAGGTTTAAAGTTGGATTTGAATACCTTCTGAAGTTGGTTCACCTTAAGATTATGCGTTCTTTACTAGGCATGATGGCTTACTATATTTCTGTTTCTATGTTACAATTAGTGGTAATACTTCTAACAATGTTAAGAATGACCTTTCATCATAATATGTTCTTATCTCTCTTAGGTATTTGCAAGAACAGTTGTTTGTCGAGATCTGGATGTGGCAACAAGGGTTGCTCGTACCGATGGTCTAGACTGCATTACTTTGGAAGGTTTAAGATAGAGCTACAGATTCTCTCTGCATTATCTGTTGCACAATATTGTAATTATTAGTTCTAAATCTTGACAAGTCACCACTTATTCTCTAACAGGTGATCAAGTCAGCAAGAAGGGTGGTATGACAGGAGGGTTTTATGACCATAGACGTTCAAAATTGAAGTTTATGTGTACAATCATACAGAACACAAAATCTATCAACGTGAAGGAAGAAGAACTGGAGAAAGTTAGATTTATGCTTCAAGATATCCTTTTGAAAAATGATTTAATATGTATGCACAGCAGTAAATTTTTCCATTCAAGCCTTCTAATTTACTTCTCATTTCTTTCTTAGTAATCTAATCTTTATGTTTCATACAAAAAGAAGTCCTTGTTTTTACTAAATTTACCTCACAGATAGACCAGAAAATTACAGATCTCGTAACTGAACAGCAGAAAATTGATGCTAAGCGGGCCCATGACAAATCAGAACTAGAACAGCTTAAGCAGGATATTGCCAATGCTGATAAGCAGAAAATTTTGATTTCTAAAGCTCTTGGGAATAAGGTAATTTTGATATTTGAGATGACATCACCTGCGGTGCCTAGGGGAGCTTATATTCTTCACTCTTGATTGTAGGAAAAATCACTTGCTGATGTGCGGAGTCAAATTGATCAGCTTAGAGCCAGTATGGCCATGAAGAGGGCTGAAATGGGCACAGATCTCATTGATCATTTAACTCCAGTGGAGAAGGATCTTCTCTCAAGGTTAAACCCTGAAATAGCAGATCTAAAAGAGAAGCTTATTTCATGCAAGACAGATCGTATTGAGGTTAGTCAAATATAGTTAATTGATTTTTATAGTATTCCATTGTATCTGTGTTCTGATCTGAATATTTTATTCTACTCTCTTCGTGTGCATCTCATAGACCGAGTCAAGAAAGGCAGAGCTCGAGACTAATTTAACCACAAACCTCAAGAGGCGTAAGCAAGAACTGGAGGCCATAATCTCTACCATGGAGACTGACAATTTGCATGGTGAAGCTGAAATTAAGAGTCAGGAACTGAATGATGCTAGATTGTTGGTTGAAGATTTAACAGAGCAGCTCAGAAGTGAGGACGTTGATCTGCTGTTTTTGAATTTCCAGTTTTGAAGTTTTAAGTTTTGCCCCTGTTTTTTTAATACAGTTTTGTTCATCAGGAGTTTCCGAAAGCATAGATGGCCAGTCAAAGCAACTCAGGAGAATTAAAGATGAAAAGACTAAGTTAAAGGTAAAAGTGATTCTATTGTTAGATTCTAAATGCATGTTGCTGCTGCTAAGACGATCACTTGTGAATGCAGAATTTGGAAGACAACTATGAGAGGACTCTTCAGGATGAAGCCAAAGAGCTGGAGCAACTTTTGAGTAAAAGAAATATGTTTCTTGCTAAACAAGAGGAATACTCAAAGAAAATCAGGGAATTGGGCCCATTGTCTTCAGATGCTTTTGAAACGTATTGCTTCTGTCCATACTTTGAATTATTTTACCTAATAATTAATATTAATATTTTATGCACACACGATCTGGAATTTGTTCAGGTCTCCAAATTATCATAAATCTATTTGGGCATTTTGTAGTTTTGTTATTTGTTGATACCATTTGCACCCTTAAGATTTTTTACCACTTCTGCCAAGATTTGAACCTAAAAAACTCTTTCCACCCCACCTGTTACTTGAGCCAGAACCGTTATGTTTGGATCCTTTGGGCTATTAATTTGTAACTCAACCTCTATTATGAAAGTTCATCATTGATGCATGCTGTTGACTAGGTTTTATTTTTTTTCTTCTTACGTCAAGATGTAACACAGTCGGGTAGGTTGGTATTTATTTGTTCTCTTCTACTGGAAATGGTAGGTATAAGCGAAGGAGTATCAAAGAATTGCATAAAATGCTGCACAGATGCAATGAGCAGCTGCAACAATTTAGTCATGTCAACAAGAAAGCACTTGATCAGTATGTAAATTTTACAGAACAACGAGAAGAACTCCAGAAAAGGCAAGCTGAGCTGGATGCGGGTGATGAGGTATCAAGCTGTGAGATCTGTTGTATTGAGTTGGTGTTTTCATTAAATGGTTGGCTAAGATTTGGTTATTTTGACTTGACTTTTTCGAATTTTGCAGAAAATTGGAGAACTTATACAGGTTTTGGATCAAAGGAAGGATGAATCAATTGAACGTACTTTTAAAGGTGTTGCTAGGCACTTTCGAGAAGTTTTCTCAGAACTTGTGCAAGGTGGCCATGGTTACCTTGTTATGATGAAGAAAAAGGTTTATTGTTGGACTGGATCTCTTTAGTTTTTCTTCTTTATAGTTAATCTTAAGATGTGTGGACTTAGCTTGATGCTTAGTGTTTATTGGTTCAGTATCTGCTGAAGGAATATATTATTAATTTAACTGTTAGTTGAGTGGCCTGAGATGTTTGACACTCAGACCCATCTAAGTGTTCTTTTAGAAAATTGTTTTTTGTTTTCCCATAACAAGAACATAATAAACATTTCCCATTCTATTAATTTTCATCAAAAGAGGAGAGGCATAACTAGATTGAGTATCTAGGTATCGTCTTCTTGAAAGTTCTTTATTTTAAAAGCGTAGATAAGATTCATATGATTTTACTTGAATATGTGTATTGTATCCACAGGATGGTCACCATGGTGATGATGATCAGGATGAGGATGGACCACGTGAAGCGGATTTAGAGGGAAGAGTTGAGAAATATATTGGTGTAAAAGTGAAGGCATGTATTTTCTGCAGTTTCCTTTGCTAAAAACTAATGCCTCCACCATTGTTTGTCCCAGCTATTCAGATTTGAGGGTTTAGATGTGCCCTCGGTATAAAATGGGGTAAAAGATCTCCCCGAGGTATCCAAAAAACAAAAATTAGAAGAAAAAAAAAGAAAGAAAAGAATGGGCAAGTAGAATTTGTAATTTAATAATTTATAAGTGGGATTTAAGGGTCTACATGTGCCCTTGGGGATAAGTGGGGTAAAATATCTCCCCTAGTTATTAAATATAAAAAAAAGAAGTGGCAAGCAAAACTTATAGCTGAATTATTGATAATTTACTTAGAAAAATGATGTGCTCCTTGTGTGAGACTGCGAGTTCAACCCAGCCTTACAATACTGTTAAATTTTACAAAATAGATGTCATGATGTTTTCAGTTCAAGGTTGTAAATGCTTTTTGAATTGCCTTTTTTTGGGTCCTTGTGGCAGGTTTCTTTTACCGGACAAGGGGAAACTCAGTCGATGAAGCAGTTGTCTGGGGGTCAGAAAACTGTTGTTGCGCTAACGCTTATCTTTGCCATCCAGCGATGTGATCCTGCTCCCTTTTATCTTTTTGATGAAATAGATGCAGCACTGGATCCTCAATACCGAACAGCTGTTGGAAGTATCCTTTATGTCGGTTTCTTGTTCTTTGTTGTGTTTTGTTGCTTTCTCGCAATATTAAATTGTTTTTCACTGTCATTCAAGTATAATATATGCCACAGAAGCATTCATATGCCATCCAAGAAGTGTCTCCATGTTGGTCCAATGTGTGTCTCCATTTGTAGTTGTAATTGTCAACCTCCTTTCCAATGATTAATCTGCATAAATGGTTATTGCTTTATGGGTAACAAGTTTGTCTATTTGCTTGCATGTGTCTTCATAATTATGATTTATTCGTGAGGGTTGTATGAAAAAGAAAATATATGACTTCTATGTAATTTTGATTGGATATTTGGTGTATGAGTTCTAGATGACAGGATTAATTAGAAATACAGTTTCTGTTAACTGTCAGCACCTTTTGACCGTCTTCTGTGGGTGTTTATTCATTTGCATATGACAATATTTGGCTTTTTCCATGTTCAGAATGCTAATTTTTTCGATGCAGGTAATGGGTGCCTTCTTTACATATCTTTTTTATATTTTTATGTTGGAAAGTTTACCGCCATAGGAGTTCCTTAATTACCTGTTGATAGATATGATCCGGCGCCTGGCAGACATGGCAAATACTCAATTTATAACCACAACATTCCGGCCAGAGCTTGTGAAAGTTTCTGACAAAATATATGGTGTTGAACATAAAAACAGGGTGAGCCGTGTCAACGTTGTCTCGAAGGAAGATGCATTGGACTTCATCGAGCATGACCAGTCTCACAATGCAGAGTAAAGGTTAGGACAAGTTTTGCATGTACATTTCATTGGTATTTCAAGAAGTTGATTAGGTTATTTTGGGTACATGCTACAATTCCTGAGTTTTAAAAACAAAAACATAGACAAAAAAATAAGCCCTTGAGTTCTTTTGTAATTGTTTGCACTTAGTAAAGTAGGCTTACAGCTGGTCTGTCATTTTATTCTTATATGACCTGTTTCAGGATCTGATTTATTTTTTTGGGTCCGTCCAGCAAGGCTCGATAAAGAATGATGGATCAATTTGCATTTTGTTAAATTTACTCACTCATAGCGGAGTCAGATCTTGTACAAAGTAGGTTTTGCTTCTGTAGATGCTGAACCAGTAGTGTTATCCATTTCCCGTTTGTTGTATAAGATTGCATTACTCTTAAAGTATGAACCATGGGCACAAAATACTTGTAAATGGAATGCCACTTTGAACCCGAGAAATTGGATTCTGTTGTTGGTACATATTATATAATCTTAAGGAAATTCAGGTTTACATTATGTTTTCTGATTTTGTTTGCATTCTCCTTGAAAGCGTTACAAGATGTTTCAACAATCCTAGTTGGTAATATGTGTTTGGACACTATTTATTTTTGTCCCTGCTTCTAGCACAATGAACTCATATGAAACGTTCAATTACAGATGTACGTTGCTGCACAAAATAAATCATGCAAATTCATTTGAGCACGTTTGTGCAAACATATATATATATGTATATATAAGTGAATGAAGATTAATAAAAATTGTTCTCTGATTAATTTTGACCTAGTTGGTAAATGATCAAGTGAAACAAAAAGTTTGAATCTCTGATAAAAAAAGAAAGTAGTAGTCCTGATTATTCAGGAATTTAATCGAATAATATATTGTAATCTCATATTTCCTGCTACTCTCCAAGATAATTCCGACTTTTATTGACAACGAGGCGAAGAAATAGATTCATCATTCTACTCCAATTGATTTCTAAAGGAGGGAAAAGAGGGTTAGAGTTAGCAGAGGGGGAAAATGAAGGGTATGTATGTAATCTTTGCAGCTTATGAGCTCCATGCTCATCATGCTCATGACGAGATGTACCACTAGCTCCAACCAGCCCCCGACATTCTTCCAGGAAGATGGCAAGCTCCATTAAAATCTAGTATCTAGTTTGTAGTAGAGTGCTCTAGGAGGTGCCCTAGTTAGTAGCTGGTGCCACCCTACTGCTTGAGTTAAGAATTAAGTTGATCACAAGGCCAATATATGGCCAAACCCTGTACCACTGCAAACCGAAGTTACCGTCGGGCCATAGGCTCTCAATCTGATTCCCTAAACATTAGTGACTTTAGTAAGCTTTCATTCCTTGGGAACCATCATGATTCTCATTTTGATTCCAGAAGGTTTGTATGAGCAATTTGATGGAAATGTCTGATTCTGATTCTTTCTTTTAAATTATTTCCAACTCTCTTTTCTTGACTTTCCTCCGTTGGGGTTTTTTTAAGGCAACATTTTAACGAGGCCACATTTTTGCATCCTTTTCATTACTATTTGTATTTGGTTTCTGTTGAATGAAGTTCTTTCCTTTTGATTGAAAAAAAAAAAAAAAACCAAGACACATTGGAGTCATGGGAATTGAAAGACCTGAGTGCAAAAACTCCAGATATGCAAATAAGCAATAACAAAGTAAAACCAAAAAAAACAAAAAACGAAAGGAATTTCCAAAATTGTATGGCTGAACCATTCTGCTAATCACCACCAGCTTATTGGCATAAAATGAATTCAAGGAGAAGATAAGAAAGAGAGAGGATATAATAACACTACTAATTCGCCTGACTTGGCTTTACGCCATTATTAACCGGCCGCGTTGTAAGTCCAAAACCAAAGGGAAAGAGGGGATCATAATTTTTTTCACCAAAATGTTAGATTTCTTTAGTTATATAATCTTGATCTTTCACACAAACATGTAATACGTATAAGGACATGGAAAACGTACCTGGAGCCATCTTCCTTGAGTACACAGCTTCTGAATTCATCCTATCCGTTGCGCAGCAATCCTAGCAATTTATCAGGGACGGCTCAAGAACTTCTGCTCTCTCTTAGAATCTGTTTCAGCTCTCTCTTTATGATGAGAATAGGTTTTGAGAACGTGTCTGATGAGAGCAGGGCCTTAAGCTTATATAGGGCTAGGTCAAGTCGTCTCTACTCATCACCGAGGGCCGACTTGACTAATCTTCCAAGCCCACTTAATCGGTTCACGCAAAAAAAGGAAAACAAAATAGGACTCCTCAATAGGCCTTAAAACATTTCCTTATTTCACAAGGTTTTGGGCCTCAAGGTACAACTTAATTTAAACCCTTATCAAACCTGATGTGACTTAGTATCTAGTGCATTGATCTAAATAGGAAAACATAACACAAAATTCATAGGGAGCTGATCTACTCTCCTGAACCAAGTCCTAGGAAGCTTTCCAGTGAATCCATAATCACCATACAGAACATCAGCCACTCCTTGGCCTTCAGTTCCAGGCAACCATGCAGCCACAAGAGCATCCATTGACGAAAGGTAGGGCTCAATCACAACTGGACGGCCGGATACTACAATAACAGCACGTTTGACCGCGCCACATACGTTGGTGATAATGCGTGGACCTGGTTCTGCAATTGTCAAATTTACGCTGTTCCCTTTTGTCTCAACATAAGGAAGCTCACCAACAGCAACTACAGCGTAATCAAACTTGTTTGCCTTGACCAAATTTGGGTCAGGATTTAAACTGAAGACAATTTATGTGGTCTCGTTAATTGCACTTGCCATGGCACCTAGGATGGTGGATCCTGTTTCAAAAACAAGATCATGAGGTTTTTTTAAAACTCTAGTATTTGAGAACTTTATTTACACTCCGAAAAAGTCACTGTGCAATCCTTCTGTATTACACAAATGAGAGAGTGAACCATGAACAGAATTTAGAGACAAAGAGCAGATATACCAACAGTGTGGTTGTTAAAGAGAATACCACCACAGCTCATTCCGTAAAATCAGTTGTTCTCCCCAAATCAGCACTGACAGAATCATCATCACCAGATCAGCGGCCTATTGGCTAAGAATTGATGTGCAAATATGAGATTAATGCTACTTACCTTGTATTTCTTAGTTTCTGTAAATAGACTTGAGAAAGTCTACATCCTGTACACAATATATACGGCTGTAATACAGAGATCAAAATCAACTTGGTCAATTCAATTGCTCTACTCTTCTGCATCTCATCTTCCTTCTTCCTTCTTGAGTTTGTTCTTTTCTTTCATGGTATCAGAGCTCTTCGAAGCCAAAGCTCAAGAATATCGATCCTACCAAATCAAATGGCCAATACACCCAAATCTGGAGAATCAAGCAATATTGATATGGCAAAGCTGATTTCTGAAATGTCAAAACTTGCCTCACCTTCACTCTCACCCCTTCCCTTGCCCACCTCATTCAACATCTCATCTCTGTTCCCAATTCCTATGGACAGAACCAACTACCTGAGTTGGAAATCCCAATTTGAAGATATTTTGGAAATGCATGGCCTTGCAGATGTCATAAAAAAAACCACAGATCCATCGAAAGTGCAGGAAGATGGTTCTGTGCATCCTGAATTAGCCAGGGATAAACTGGTCCTGAGTTGGATCAAGGCGACTTCCTCTCCTTCCATCAAGACTCTTCTCATCCCGTGTACCACCGCTCATCAAGCTTGGAACCTGCTGGGCAAGCGTCTCTCACCCCTTGCAAGCACCCATGTGCGGATCCTTCGAGACCAAATCCGCACCCTCAGAAAGGATAACAACACAACGGTGACTGATTACCTCAACCATGCCAAATCACTCCTTGACTCCCTCACACAAGCTGGTGCAACGATGGATGATGATGAATTTGTCAATTATGTATTGGATGGCCTTGGGCTTGAATACAAAGAGTTAGCCACCACACTTCACTTGCATCCATATATTGGTTTCGACCAATTTTATGACCTTGCTTTACGAGAAGAACATTTACAGAAACGCATGTCACTTACCGTAGCTTCGGGTGTTGCTATGGCTGCTGATCGAACGCCCAACGAACACAATCCATATTTGCACTCTGCTCCTCGCAATCACAATCCACATCACAGTTCTGGGAGAGGACGTGGACGTGGCAGACATTGGAATCCAGGGCACAGTGGGCGAGGACAAGGGCGAACAGATCAGTGGGGATCGAACCCAGGCAATTGGCCTCAAGAACGCAACTCTCAACCTTCAGATCAGTGGGGATCGCACCAAGGCAATTGGCCTCAAGACCGCACCTCTCAATCTCGCGAACATCAGCCTGCACTAGGAGCCTCCTCTCACGCGACCTTGACTGATGGGCGCCCACCGCTTCTTCCAACTCCATCTGCCAATCCTCCAAATACCCAGCGACCTGAAGTTATTTGTTTTAGATGTGATAGGCCCGGCCACATAGCCCGGTTCTGTCCGGACAGTAGGCCTCATGCCTACATGGCAGAAAATATAGCAAACCAGTCTCCTACTACTGATGTGGCAAATCTCAATTGGTGTCTTGACTCTGGCGCCACCCATCACATGACAGCCAATACAGCCTCTCTACCCCATGCCCAGCCTTACACAGGTACTGATACGATTATTGTTGGCAATGGAAATCAGTTAGCAATAACCCATATTGGCAATACTAAATTGAACGGACTGCATCAGTCTTTAAATCTTAATGAAGTATTGTGTGTGCCTGCGATTCAAAAGAATTTGATATCTATTCGTCGTTTCTGTCGTGATAATAATTGTCTCTTTGAGTTGGATGCTAATGGTTTTCATGTAAAGGACAACAAGACGGGGACAGTACTCCTTACTGGCAATAGTTCTGATGGCCTTTATCACATTCAGGCGGCCCCCCCCATTTCTCAACAGTTTGCATTCTATGGAGAGCGTACAACCCAGGATGTGTGGCATGCACGACTTGCACACCCATCTCATTTAGTTCTTACTACCTTGTTGCATAAGTACCATTTACCCATCGATGGTACAATTATATCAAATAAAAATTGTCATATTTGCCCATTGGGAAAATCTTGTCGTTTGCCTTTTGAATACAGAAAACTTCATGCTCTATCTCCTTTGGCACTTTTACATCTTGATTTGTGAGGTCCTGCACCTATTTCCTCAAATTTTGGCTATCGCTATTATTTGTCCATTGTTGATGATAACACTCGATTCACTTGGTTATACCCTTTGGCTAAGAAATCAGATGTTCTTTCTACATTTATTACATTCAAGAAAATGGTGGAAAATCGGTTTAATTCCACAATCAAGCAGCTGCAGATTGATGGTGGTGGTGAATTTACCAGCAAATTATTTCTCACATTTTTACGTAATCATGGCATCTCACATCAGATCTCTTGTCCATACACTCCCCAACAAAATGGAGTGGTTGAAAGGAAACATCGACATATTGTTGCAATGGGCCTCTGCTTGTTGGCCCAATCCCGATTACCTCCTAGCTTTTGGGTTGAAGCCTTCTCCACTGCAGTGTTTCTGATCAACCGCCTACCAACACCTCAGCTTCATAACATGTCTCCTTATGAGAAGCTCATTCACCGTTCACCGGATTATAAATTTCTCAAAAGTTTTGGATGTGCTTGCTTTCCTCACATGGTGCCGTACAACAAACATAAGTTATCATTTAAATCTCTTCCATGCGTGTTTCTTGGGTATGATGATCATTATAAGGGTTATCGCTGTCTTGATCCTTTTGCAGGTCGTATCTATATATCTCGGAATGTGACCTTTGATGAGACAACGTTTCCATACAAGCAGCTCCACATTACATCTCCATTACACTCAAATGGGCTTCAGTCCATCTCTCCTGCCGACCAGCCCATACCTGATGGCTCCCCTGATCTCATGACCAGCCCATTTCCAGATGCTACCCCACTAATTTCCACCACAGGCCCATCACTTCCACATACCACAGGCCCGTCACTTCCCAATACCAACACAGACCCAGTTTTTTCTCCTAACTTTCCAAGCCCCATCAGCTCTTCTTCCTCATTCGAAACCCCACATCAGTCCTCTCCCGCATCTTCATCACCACAGGCCACGCCCCTAGCCACTCCCTCCACGGCCCGTGACCACCCCATCCCCTTGCCACCATCTCCCGCCACCCCATCCCCAAATTCCAATGAAGCCCAATCGTTACCATCCGATGACATCCTCTCACCCCCTACCTCGCCTCCTCCTTCCTCCCATATCGATCCCTCTATTTTCCCCAATTCCCCTGATACCCCAAATCCTCCCAAAAACTTCAAAAGTCTCCACTCAATCATCCCATTTGGCCCAGAGACAAAGCCTCTCTACTCTCCGACCAGCCCTCATCCCTTACCCCATGCTCTGTCTGCTGAAATTTCTGATCCCCTGTTCACTGAACCCACAAGCTTCACCGAAGCCTCCAAACACAGCCACTGGCGAGATGCAATGAACGATGAATACTCTGCACTCATGAAGAACCATACCTGGTCTCTCGTTCCTGCAACCTCACGCATGAATATTGTGGGGTGCAAGTGGGTCTTCAAAGTCAAACGGACGACAGATGGGTTGATTGACCGCTATAAGGCTCGGCTTGTTGCTAAGGGATTCAATCAGAAAGAAGGCTTTGATTATGATGAAACATTTAGTCCGGTGGTCAAACCTGCTACCATTCGCACTATTTTATCTCTGGCAGTTTCCTATAATTGGTCACTTCAACAATTGGATGTTCGAAATGCCTTCTTGAATGGGTTCTTGCAAGAAGAAGTATACATGAAACAACCCCCTGGTTTTCATGATCCCTCACGGCCCCAGTTTGTTTGTCGGCTTCACAAGGCTCTCTATGGCCTTAAGCAAGCACCTCGGGCTTGGTTTCAGCGTCTCAGTACCTTTCTCCTTGCCCAGCACTTTGTCCACAGTCACTCTGATGCCTCGCTATTTATTCACCGCTCATCTTCTTGCACGATGTATGTTCTCGTATATGTGGACGATATTATTATTACTGGCTCTCAACCACACAGTGTCCACGCATTCATTGATCAGCTATGTTCCACCTTTGACACTCGGCGCCTGGGTGAGCTCAATTTCTTCCTTGGCATGGAAATTAATCGGTTTCCTGACTATTTATTTCTTTCTCAGACACAGTATGCAGCTGATTTATTGAAACGTTTTCACTTCTCTGAGTGCAAACCGTGTGCCACACCATTGCCCTCTGACACTCGGCTTTCTTGCATGGATGGTGATCCCTTACCTGATCCGTCCACCTATCGGAGTATGGTGGGTGGCCTCCAGTATCTTACATTGTCCAGACCTGATATTGCCTTTGCTGTCAACCAGGCGTGCCAGTTTATGCACAACCCTCGCACGTCTCATCTTCAGAGTGTTAAGCGTATTTTTCGATACCTCAAAGGTACAATTGATCAAGGCCTTATCTTTCATCAGTCCAATGATTTTTCCTTACGAAGTTTTTCTGATGCTGATTGGGCTGGTTCCGTCGATGATCGACGGTCTACCACTGGTGCTTGTATTTTCTTTGGTCCTAACCTCCTCACTTGGACTGCCAAGAAACAGTCTACTGTTTCTCGCTCTAGTACTGAAGCCGAATATAGAGCTCTTGCTCATACTGCCGCTGAAATCCGATGGTTTGGTTACTTGTTTCGTGAACTTGGCGTTCCCCTTCACACTGCCCCCTGTGTCTATGTTGACAATGTTTCTGCCCTCCATATGGCTGCCAACCCTATTTTCCATGCTCGCACTCGACATATCGAGATTGACTATCACTTTGTACGTGAATTAGTTGCTCGGAAAGCTCTTCGTACTGCCTATGTTCCCTCCTCACATCAGCTTGCTGACATCTTTACTAAAGGCCTCAGTCGTGATCAGTTTTCTCTCCTTAAGTCCAAGCTTAATCTCCGCGTTGCTCCGTTACGCTTGAGGGAGGGTAAAGAGAATACCACCACAGCTCATTCCGTAAAATCAGTTGTTCTCCCCAAATCAGCACTGACAGAATCATCATCACCAGATCAGCGGCCTATTGGCTAAGAATTGATGTGCAAATATGAGATTAATGCTACTTACCTTGTATTGCTTAGTTTCTGTAAATAGACTTGAGAAAGTCTACATCCTGTACACAATATATACGGCTGTAATACAGAGATCAGAATCAACTTGGTCAATTCAATTGCTCTACTCTTCTGCATCTCATCTTCCTTCTTCCTTCTTGAGTTTGTTCTTTTCTTTCAGTTGTTGCCTCTAGCTCCCTTCCAAGTAAGACTCCAACCCCCACATTGATAGCCCAAATTGTTGGCATGAGTTCCAGCAACTAAAATCCTGTTGGCCTTTTTAGGGAGTGGCAGCAATGGTGCAGTTGCTGTTTTGCCATTCTTCAAAAGGACAAGTGACTTCCTTACAGCTTCCCTTCCCAAATCTCTGTGCTCGTAGATTTGATCATGAACAACATTCATTTTAGGACCTCAATAAAATTATGTTATTGGTTTCATTTTTCTAACTCAAGCACAAAATTCTTTTTAGAAGCTCCAGTGTGAGTGATCAAAACCTGGCATCCAAGCCGGGGGAATATATTCATAACTAGACATGGTTTTTTCAAACAGACCCATCATGAACTTGACTGACAGAATTCTCCTAACTGCATCATCGATATGACTCATGGGGATACGTTTGTTGTTCACATGTTCGGTTAGAAACTTGACGAAGTCTATATAATTGTAGGGAAGCATGATCTGTAAAACATTAGAATGCAGTTCCAGTATCAGAAGAGTGCTCTCTTTTTTATTAGTTTTTTTGTTTTTCGCATTGATAAGATAGCCACTGACCATGTCTAGACCAGCTTGAATACTAAGAAGGACTGAGTTAGAATAATTTGTAAAGGGGGGATTGCTTATTTTGTCAACACCCAGCCAGTCAGAGATGACAATGCCCTGAAAATTAAGAACACCAGCATGGTAGTTAGTGCTTCATTCGTGTCAATTTATCGAATCTCATTCTATAGGAGTCTCACAACAATTTGAACTGAAGAGTGTTCTTGGCAAGTTTAGATAAATGAAACTTTGCCACATCATTTTGGTAATCAAAATTCGATGCATAAATTTGTTAACCATAGTTCTCTTTGACTTTTAATGAACTTTGCCGTTGCTTTGTACCTTAAACTTAAGGGTGTCCTTGAGATATTTGGTGACGAGGTCATAGTTAGCGTGCATCTTCACTCCGTTCCAGCTGGAGTAGGACACCATGACAGTGGCTACACCCTTGGCTATGGCTTCGGGATAACCAGGCATGTGAATGTTCAACAATCCTTGCCAATCAATGACAGTGTCATTCTCATTGATGCCCTTGGTAGTGCCGCCATCACCCACATTGTGTTTTGCAGAGCCCGCTACCTTATCCCTACATATATTTCATAAAGAAAAACTTTACGGAGAGGAGAAAGGTAAGAATGAGCAGTTGCAGCACCAATTCTCTTCACTAGTTCTTGATCCCTGAAATTGTCATATACAATTCGAAACAACATTACTAGCACAAGCGCTGAGGGAGGATGGGAAAATGAGCTAGGATTTACATATAGGTAAGGATTCAATTCTTTCCAACATACCAAAAGTAAAGAACAGTAAGCAGATCAGAAACTAATGTTTTTTAGATAGTTATGTTAATGTTAGAATTTAGTAGGTGTGATGTGTGATGCTCTGATACCACTGTTGGATTGTAGGGAAAACAAAGTGATTTTATTATATTTGGAGGAGAATAGTACATAGGTGAGTGTAGGATAATTGGCCTCCTTAGCATATTGGCTTATTGGCCACCACACTTGATTTAGATTAATAGTTTGGGCTATTTGGCCCTACACTTAGATTGGTGTGCTTATTGGCTCTTCAACATAGCTTTAATTTTGGGTAGCTCTTGGCTCCCTAATGGTTTGGGAGTTCTCTTGTTACACTCCACATTAAATTGTGGTTGCATGCCTATCTATGGGCATCTTTGCCTACATCACCAAGTATGTGGCTTTTACTAGAAACTTCTATATTTTACTATATTTATTTTTGTGGCTATTGTTTAGCCATCATGCAACATGATGTTCTTGTTCTAGAAAGTTCTTCAAACTTCAATTGCTTTTGTTCCACCTCCTTATTCTTTTCTCCACAACTCTAGATTCTTCCAGGGTTTGCATGTGGCTTTCTCTCGATAATTCTCCAATAGTTTAGACTCATCTCAAAGCTTCTAGATTCATCTTAAGTTGATTTTTGTTTATAGCTTCATAATTTATTTTTCTGGACATTTTAACCTAAAAAAATTCTAATTTCACTTAAAATTTGATTTTAGAGGATTATTTAATAAATGGGTAGGTATTTATAGAATTTGGAATGAGTTTTAAAGTTGAATCTCATGTAGATTAATAAATAATATAATTTTGACTATTGGATTTAATTTGGGTCATTGGATATAATTTTTTTTTCCGTTAAAATCAGTCTTGGACAATCTGGGCTGTTAGATTAAGCTTACATTTAAAAAACAAATTACAAAAGCATATTAAATGTAGCCGTTGGATCTCAACGGCTATATGAATTAAACACAACATGCGGCCAACATTTAAAGGAAGAGGCAGACTTCTCCTGCGAACGGGCCCCACTCAATTTGCACCAGCACGTGGGCTGTTTTGAGGCTTGCTTTTGGGTAGAGTTTGGGCCCACAAAAATTATAAGTCCAGGCAATACTTGGGGTGGAATTCCACCCAATATTTGAGATTTCTCAAATTTCCACCTCCCAAAATACATGGGTTGGAGAAGTTTTTTAGACTCAAAACCTATAATTTGGGTTTCCACCCATTGGGTTGGAGATGGCCTAAAGACTGTAACGGCCATTTCCTAAGCCCATGCCTATTGTGAAGCAAGTTTATTCATTATTTACAAAGGCCTAGCAGTCTTCCAAGGTAATTGCATGCTTGCAAACGGGGTCTAGCTTAGCAAAAAAGTGTGTCTGAAAAATCATCGTCCCCCTTATTACTTTAGCTATCGATTGTATTCAAAAATTAAAACCAACAAAAATATAATCACATACTCACATGAGCAAACCCATTGTAGCACTATATAGTTATTGCCCTATCTTTCATGATTGATTTTCCTCCCATGTATAATATATAGGTGTCTTTATTCATCTGTTTAATTAATTAGGCATTGAAAGTTGGAATTTTTTATGTTACTTTTGTTTGGTTCAACAAAAATTTAAGTTGATCAGTTCATATTCATTGTTGGTGAATTATTTTGGCTGGTGATATAATGAAGGGAACTAATAACATGTAGGTAGGTGTGCCGGATTAGTTTGGCTGGTGAAGTAGGTGGTGAAGTAACTAAGGGAAGTAATAGCCAACAAACAAATAAAACAGAAAAAGAATAGCCAAAATATCTTTGTGACAGCTCATGTCCCTCACTTCCCTTCTTCACTCTCGTCGTCTCATGTGCCCTCACTCATCATATACCTTTTCTTCATATATATAGTCTTTCTTCTCCTCCTGTGCAGCCTCTCTTGATCTTACCGAATACCCGAAAGGCAGAGAGAAGACACTTCCAACCAATGTCAATGGTATGATCTTACCGAATAACTATTCTTTTTTATTTATTTATAACAGTCATGGACAAATATATCCAATAACTCCCTCCAATTAATTTTCAGGTTGTCATAACTTTCTTCAAGTATAGGAACTCTTAAATATGCAACTGGGTTGTTGGTTGCTTTTTGGCATGGGTGGTGTGGGAAAGGTATATATCTCCTTCTTTTTCACTGCCTCCATTGTAGCTAGTCTTCTTAAGCTGCCTCCATTGTAGCTGGCAATTTCTGTTTATAAATTATCAAAGTTGGATAAATAAATCAAACATATATTTTAGTAACATCATTTTACACCCCGAAGGTTTGGGGATATTTTTGAAATGGGCCACGGAGTTTCCATTTTGTCAATTTACGCCCTAACGTTTTAAAATTCGACCAATTTACACATTCCGCCATTTGGTTTTCTATTAATTGATGACGTGGCAAACGTGGATCCCCTTTCTCTCTCTCCTCTCTCACATGATAAATTTTTTCTTTAAATGAAAAAAAAACTCTCTCCACCTCTTTCTCTCTCATCCCCTCTCTCTCAACACTCAACTACCAAAAAATCAATAAAGTTCTTTAATTTTTTTTATAAAAAAATTTGTTCTTCTATCTCTGTACAAGACAACGGACCACCTCCCTATCCCCCATATCCTCACAGTCCATCACCGGCCATACACCCACCCCCATCCGACCCATCACCCCCTCTACTCACTTCTCCTTCATCCCTCATCCTTCATCCCGACCGAACCCCCTATCCCTACCCATTTTTCCCTCATCCCTCATCCTGACCAAACCCCCCTTTCTCCCGCAACCCCCTTCTTCCAATCTCCTTCTCCCTCATCCTGACCAAACCCCCCGTTCTCTCAACCCCTTCTCCCCATCCCCTTCCCCCTCATCCCGCCCATTTTCTCCCTCATCTCGACCAAAACACCCACTTCTCCCTCATCCTGACCAAACACTCTTCTCCCTTCTCCTTCATCCCAACCAAAACCAGGTTTCCAAAAATTTGCAGACGACTCGAAAATCCCACCCTCCAACTTCCTCTACATTGGCACAGTCGAGCTGAGCTGTACTTCGACAATGATGCAGCAGAACAAGAACAAAAGATAATTTCAAGCAAACTTAACTCCGTTGATTCTAAGAATACCCGGAATTAAAACTCTAATCTGTTAATTATGAGAATACCCAGGAAAAGAGTAAAGAGATGAGAGAAAAATCTCAATCTTCATTCAATAACAAACATCAACTGTCCCTTTCTTACAATTTCATGCATTATTTATAGGTGCCTCTCAATCAAGATGAGATAACTCCTCATAACTCTCCTAAACCTTTCCTATCCCAACTTCCCTCCTAATGATAACTTCACATTAAACCTCCCTATAACTCACAAAGATGAAAAGACTCTCCATAACTTTATTCATGAACCTAGATAACTCCCACATACAAAGAGACACTTATTTAGTATAGGTTATTAAGACTTTCCTCATGCATGAACGTGATCTCAATGGTCCATGTATGTAATTGCTAAACTTGTTGCATCAGACAACTAGCAGCAAAGCCGTGAGAAATAGCCGATTGTCAGAATGGCCGAGGATGATTTTGAAGGTTGAGAATGGGCTGTGGCGGATGGGGTTTATGTGTTGTGCTGGGTCTATTCCAAACAACATATCATATTGCTTCCACCTTATCTTTGTGCATTTGGCTTACAACATGCTCGTGGGAAAAATTCCTCCACAAATTGGCTCCTTATCAAAGCTTCAAATACTTGTTGTACAAGTTAACGATTTAACAGGGGAGATCCCTCCTTCCTCTTACATCTCTCGAGGTACTTGCTTACAATAACTTGGTGGGAAGCATCCCTCCTTCGCTTGGTCAATTGAAAAAACAAACATTTTTGTCATTGGGCTTAAATAAGTTATCTGGTACCTTCCCTTCCTCCATCTATAACCTCTCTGCTCTTTTTACTTTATCCATAATACAAAACCAAATTCAGGGGGACTCTTCCTTCAGACTTAGGTAAAACTCTTCCTAACCTCCAAGTCTTTAACATTGCCAATAATCAATTTACCGGATCCATTCCCCTCTCCATATCCAATGCCACATGTTTATTAAAATTTGAAGTTCAAAGTAACAAACTATCCGAACAGGTGCAGGATTTTCGAAAGGCTCATGACCCTATTCCGTACAACATATCATATTGCTCCAACCTCATCTCCATGGATTTCGGTTTCAATGGGTTGGTGGGTAAAATTCCATCTGAATTTGGCTCTTTGTCGAAGCTTCGAAGATTTATAATAGAAGCTAATAATTTAACAGGAGAGATCCCTCCTTCCTTGGGAAGCTAATAATTTAACAGGAGAGATCCCTCCTTCCTTGGGAAACCTTTCGTCTCTCGAGGCACTTGCTGCATTTCGAAATAACTTGGTGGGAAGCATCCCTACTTCTCTAGGCCAATTGAAAAACTTAACATTTTTGTCATTGGGCTCAAACAACTTATCTGCTACCATTCCTCCATCCATCTATAACCTCTCTGCTCTTGGTACATTTAGCGTAGGAATTAACAAAATTTAAGGGAGGCTTCCATCAGACTTAGGAAAAACTCTTCCTAATCTCCAAATCTTTTGCATTGGTGACAACCAATTTTTTGGATCCTTGCCTCTCTCACTATCAAATGCCACAAGTCTACGGGTACTTGAAATTCCATTTAACAACCTAACGGGACAGGTGCAGGATTTCTGAAAGCTTCATGACCTAAAGATGTTCAACATTCAACGGAATCATCTTGGAAGCGGTACAGATGGTGACTTGAATTTCGTTTCGGACTTGACCAATGCCACAGAGTTAAAACTGTTGCTGGTGGGTGAAAACAATTTTGGAGGGACGTTGCCCACATCAATATCCAATCTTTCAACCAAGCTTGAAAAGTTTTGGTTTTTCAGAAACCAACTACATGGAAGTATCCCAACAGAATTAGGGAATTTGATCAACTTGGATTCGTTGTTAATGGAGGAAAATAGCTTTATAGGTAACATTCCCACTGAAATTCAGAAGATGTCAAGCCCTGTGGAATTAGATATTTCTATGAATGCATTATCAGGAAGCATTCCGTACTCTTTAGGAAATTTAACCAAGTTATACAAACTCTTCTTAGAAGGAAATAATCTTGAAGGCGTCATCCCTTCAAGCTTGGGGAATTGCCAGCGGTTGATATTATTGGATTTATCTAATAATAAACTTAGTGGCGCAATACCTCAACAAGTTATCGGCCTCCCGTCCTTATCACTGCTTTTGAACTTGTCGACGAACAACTTTACAGGTTATCCGGAGAACTTGTACTGGACGTTTCTAATAACATGTTGGGAAGTTGAAGAGTCTAGGTGTACTGGACGTTTCTAATAACATGTTATCCGGAGAACTTCCTCGTAGCCTTGGTTCATGTGAGAGTTTAGAAGTTTTGCACTTGCAAGGCAACTTCTTCAAGGGGCCTATTCCCTCATCTATGATTGGGTTGAAAGCCATTGAAGAATTAGACCTTTCTCGCAACAATTTGTTGGGTGAAATTCCAAAATTCTTAGGGGACTTTGTCTTCTTGAATAAACTAGACTTATCATTCAATGAATTTTGGGGAGCGGTACCAACTGGAGGAGGTGCTTTTAAAAATGCAAGTGCGATTTCAATTACTGGCAACACCAAGCTCTGTGGAGGTATTGCTGATCTCCAACTGCCCAAGTGCAAGTCCCAAAAAGGGGGATCATCTCGTAGCTCGAAATTAATAATCCCGTTAGTACTTCTGGAGTTGCTCTTCTTGTAATAGTTATGGTGATGTCCTATTTCTTCCTCTGTTCGTCAAGAAGGAAAAGGAAAGAGATTCCGTTGAGCACATTGTTGAACAATTTTTTGCAAGTGTCATATGCTACTCTCCTAAGAGCTATTGACGAGTTCTCTTCGGCTAATTTGATTGGTGCGGGCAGTTTTGGGTCTGTGTACAAAGGAATTCTTGATGATAATGATAAACATCAACTTGTTGCTGTGAAGGTGTTCAACTTGTTACGCCATGGAGGATCAAAGAGTTTCATGGCCGAATGTGAGGCTTTAAGAAACATCAAGCATCCAAAGAGTTTCCGCGACCGGTCGTTTTTACACAGAATCGAAGTCTGGAGGAATCGCAGGCAGCGACTGGTCGCAAGGTATCCGCAACCGGTCGTAAGGTATCCGAGACTGGTCACAAGGTTTCCGCGACCGATCGCACGTAGTGCTGTGCTGATTGTTTCCTATGTGTTTTCAACTACTTTTTCAGTGGCTATCTCTTTCCACAAGATTGCAGGGGCTTAATGGCTCACTTCTGAGTTAAAAGAAGGTTGACTACCTGCTGGATAGTTGGGAGAGCACTTGTTGCTAATTGGTTGACTTGCTTCAAAGTATTCACTCTCCATTTTCTGGTTTAAGTGGGAGGTGGCTGAGTGGGATTTTATTACCTACTTGATCTGACCTTTAGTCTAAGTGGGTGACTAAAGAAGGAACGTGGAGGACAAGATGATGCCTTATCTTATGTCCATTGGTCTGTGTAGGTAATGGGGAATGAAGCAAGATATCATAAGAAGAGAAAGCAAGTTGAATATATGTAGTGGCAGAAGCTGGAAACTGAAGTTCGAGTTTCCTAAGTGAGTCCAGAAAAACCAAGGGGAGAGCAAGAGAGTTCTCTAAGTGTATCAAGGTGTTGAGCAAGGGTGTGAGAGAAACAGATTGTGAGGGTAGTGTTCTAAGGGGGTTTCCTTTGTAAACCAAAGTTGTAACCTATCTTCATTAGTGAAATTTCTCAAGGTGATCACCAAGAGGATGCAGGCAAATTGCTGAACCTCTATAAACACTTGTGTCATTTGTGCTTGGTTAATTTTCTGTGTGTGTGTGTAAGACTCATTCATCATTGAGTTCTTTGTCCAAAGTCCATCAACAACAAGATCTTTAGGGGAAGTGAGTTAGTATTAATTCACAACAAGTGGTATCAGAGCTGTGTTGGTAGCTGGAGCTAGTTCTTCTCTTGGAGTGCTAGTGTGTTGAAGATGGCAAGTGACCTAGAAGCTAAGAGTGGTAGCAGTTCACAGCATCTGAAGCAACCACAGGCAGCAAGCATGAAGGTGGAGTTAAAGCCTTTCACAGACAAGGAGAACTTCACTCTTTGGCAACGAAGGATGAAGTCAGCTCTTACTCAACAACAGCTCCATGTTGTGTTGGTTGGCAAGGAAAAGAAGCCAACGGGCATGACAGATGATGAGTGGGGAGTATTTGACGAGTTAGCCAGAGGAGCCATCGAAAACTATCTCTCCGATGAGGTGCTCATCAACGTGATAAAGGATACAGCGAAGCAAACATGGGAGAAGCTCGAAGAGATGTTTGCACGGAAGTCGCTGTCCAACAAACTCTTCCTCAAGGAAGAACTCCTGAATCTTAAGATGGAGGAGGGAGGAAATCTAATGGAACATTTAAGTAGTTTCAATAGATGTGTTGCTGACTTGCAAAGAATGGATGTTAATTATTGTCCGGAGGATAAGGCTCTTATGTTATTGACATCCTTACCTCCGTCCTATAAACACTTTCGAACCACTCTTATGTTTGGGAAGGTTACTCTTGATTTTGAGCCGGTGGTGCAAGACATCATGACACACCATAGGATGACTCAACGTTCGGGAGAAAACTCTCAAGGTGAAGGTCTAGTTGCAAAGACCGGAGAGAGAGGCGTGAAGGCAAGAAAGGCAACAGAGGAAGGTCCAAATCCAAGGCAAAGGAAGGTTGTTTCGAGTGTGGGTCAAAGGAGCACTGGAAAAGAAATTGCCCCATATGGAAGGAGAAGAAGAACAAAGGGAAGCATGCAGCAAACACAGCTGAGGATGTCATAGAAAGTGATGGTGAGCTTTTGTGTGTTAATAGCAATGTTAAAACAAATGCATTGGCTAATTCTTCAAGGTGTTCCTCTTCCGATTGGATTTTGGATTCCGGGTGCTCATATCATATGTGCTCAAACAAGGAGTGGTTTGACATGTATGAGAAAGAAGATAGCAGTGAAGTGATGATGGGGGATGGCTCAATGTGTAGAGTCAAAGGCACCGGTACAATCAAGGTGAAGATGCATGACGGGGTTGTTAGGACGCTTGGAATGGTAAGACACATTCCAAAGTTGCGTAAGAATCTCATTTCCCTTGAAACTCTTGATAAGAATGGTTATTCATTTAAAGCAAATGGAGGGAAACTCATAATCTCAAAAGGTTCACTTGTGATTATGAAGGGAGAAATTCAACCTAACTGTCTATATAGGTTGTGTGGTACAACAATCACAGGTGAAGCAGCTGTATCTACAAGCAAGGACTCGGAAGATGAAACTCAGCTTTGGCATTTGAGGCTAGGGCATATGAGTGAGAGGGGCATGCAGGAACTACACAACAGAAAGTTGTTGAAAGGTGTTCAAAGTTGCAAGCTGGAGTTCTGCAGATTTTGTACCATGGGAAAGCAATCAAAAATCGCTTTCAAGCAGCGAAACAAAGAGGAAGAAAGCACAGGTGTGCTAGATTATATTCACACAGATGTATGGGGGCCATCACCGGTTAAATCGAAGGGTGGAGCTCGCTATTTCGTGACTTTCTTGGATGATTTTTCCAGGAAGGTTTGGGTCTACTTCATGAAGGAGAAATCTGAGGTCTTCACCAAATTCAAAGAGTGGAAGGCAAAAGTAGAGAACCTAACTGGAAGAAAGATCAAGATCCTAAAGAGTGACAATGGTGGTGAATATAAGGACAGCAAGTTCCTTGAGTTTTGCAGAAGTGAAGGCATTAAAAGGCACTTTACCGTAAAGAAGACACCCCAACAAAATGGAGCTGCGGAGAGGATGAACCGAACTCTCATGGAGCGTGAGAGATGTATGAGGATTCATGCAGGGTTGCCTGAATCTTTTTGGGCAAAGACAGTTAACCACGCTGCCTATTTGGTTAACCGATCGCCTTCAAGAAATCTTGAGTTCAAATGTGCAGAGGAGGTATGGTCTAATAAGTCAATTGATTATTCAAATCTTAAGGTGTTTGGGTGCAGTGCATATGCACTTATTCCTAGTGATGAAAGATCCAAGTTGAAGCCAAAGTCTCTTGAATGTATTTTCATCGGATTTGAGAGCGGTGTGAAGGGCTACAAGCTGTGGGATCCAGTGAACCACAAGAAGATACTCAGTAGAGATGTTGTGTTTGATGAGAAGACCATACCTATGAACAAAGTCAAGAATTCAGAGGCAAAGGAGGATGTTGTTGAGAAAGAACCATTGAAGTTCCACTCAAGAAGGTGTCAAGAAAGACTTCTCAGAAACAGCCAACTGAAGACGTTCAGGAGGAGGTGGAGTCTGACATTGAAAAGGAAGAAGCTGGGCAACATCAACAACAAACTCAAGAAGAAGAAGAGGCTCAAGAACAGGTGGAGCCATCATCTATAGCTCGGTCCAGGCCCAAGAGAACCATCAAACCACCTCAAAGGTTTGGATGGGAAAAGGATGCAGTTCACTATGCCCTAAATGCTAGTGAAGAAGAACCAACCACGTTCCAAGAAGCTGTTGAGAACAAGGAATGGGAAAGTTGGATGGAAGCTATGATGCAAGAGAAGAAATCTCTACACCAAAACTCAGTTTGGGAGTTAGTTCCTAAACCCAAAGGTCGCAAGGTTATTGGTTGCAAATGGGTGTTTAGGAAGAAAGAAGAAATGCATGAGAAGGGTGCCACCTTATTTAAAGCTCGGTTGGTGGCCAAAGGATTCTTGCAAAAAGAGGGAGTTGATTATGATGAAATCTTCTCTCCGGTGGTGAAACATACTTCTATACGACTACTACTCTCCATAGTAGCACAAGAGAACATGGAGGTGGAGCAAATGGATGTGAAGACTGCTTTCCTCCATGGGGAATTGGAGGAAGACATCTATATGAGCCAACCTCAAGGGTTCATTGAAGCAGGGAAGGAAAATCTGGTTTGCAGGTTGAAGAAGTCTTTATATGGGCTGAAGCAATCTCCAAGACAGTGGAACAAGTGCTTCGATTCTTACATGATGAAGATTGGGTATAGAAGATGTGAATCTGATTGCTGTGTATACACTCATGCATTTAAGGATGGTAATATCATCCTTCTACTTCTGTATCTTGATGACATGCTAATTGCATGTAAAGACATGTCAAAAATCCAGAATTTGAAGACATTGCTTGGAAGGGAGTTTCACATGAAGGATCTTGGTGCTGCACAAAAGATCCTAGGAATGGAGATAAGGAGAGACAGAAATGCAGGCAAGCTATGGCTGTCACAAAGTAAGTACATTTCCAAGGTACTTGAAAAATTTAATATGATGGATTGCAAGTCGGTGTCTACTCCTTTGGCGGAGCATTTTAAGTTAAGTGCGAAGGAATGTCCTTCTACGGATGTGGAGAAGGAAGAAATGAGTAAGGTTCCATATGCAAGCTTGGTAGGGTGTCTCATGTATGCAATGGTTTGCACACGCCCCGACTTAGCCCAAGCCGTAAGTGTGGTGTCAAGGTATATGGCAAATCCTGGAAGACAACATTGGACAGCAGCAAAATGGATTCTCAGGTACTTGAAGGGCACCAAAAGGCTTGGGATATTGTTTGAAAGACAACAAGGAAAGGCATGTGTGTCGGGGTATGTAGATTCTGATTATGCTGGAGATCTAGACAAGAGGAGATCCACCACAGTATATGTCTTCACTTGTGGTGGAGGACCGATTAGTTGGAGAGCAGTGTTACAATCGGTTAGTGCCTTGTCTACTACAGAAGCGGAGTATATGGCTCTAACGGAAGCTTCAAAAGAAGCAGTATGGCTGAAGAGATTGGCAAAGGAATTCGGAATAGCTCAAGACTTGGTGGTGATTCAAAGTGACAGTCAAAGTGCTATATGCTTAGTGAAGAATCAAGTGTTCCATGGAAGGTCCAAACACATTGATGTGAGATACCACCGAATAAGGGATTGGGTGAATGATGGAGACATCACGATAATGAAGGTTCATACGAAGGAGAACGCTTCAGATTGTCTAACAAAGCCAGTCACAACAGCAAAGTTCAAGCATTGTTTGAGCTTGCTCAATCTTGTTCCATGCTAAAGATTGAGGTGGAGTTCTTGAGAGTTATCGGGACGATTCTCAAGACATTACAGATGTCCTGGAAGGCAATGATGTCCACAAGGAGTTTTAGGCTTGCCAAGGTGGAGATTGTTGGAAAATTGGCTCGCATAAAGGATACTAAGTTTTGGACCAGCGACCGGTCGCAAGGTATCCGCGACTGGTCGTTTTTACACAGAATCGAAGTCTGGAGGAATTGCAGGCAGCGACCGGTCGCAAGGTATCCGCGACCGGTCGCAAGGTATCCGAGACCGGTCGAAAGGTATCCGCGACCGGTCACAAGGTTTCCGCGATCGGTCGCACGCAGTGCTGTGCTGATTGTTTCCTACGTGTTTTCAACTACTTTTTCGGTGGCTATCGCTTTCCACAAGATTGCAGGGGCTTAATGGCTCACTTCTGAGTTAAAAGAAGGTTGACTACCTGCTGGATAGTTGGGAGAGCACTTGTTGCTAATTGGTTGACTTGCTTCAAAGTATTCACTCTCCATTTTCTGGTTTAAGTGGGAGGTGGCTGAGTGGGATTTTATTACCTACTTGATCTGACCTTTAGTCTAAGTGGGTGACTAAAGAAGGAACGTGGAGGACAAGATGATGCCTTATCTTATGTCCATTGGTCTGTGTAGGTAATGGGGAATGAAGCAAGATATCATAAGAAGAGAAAGCAAGTTGAATATATGTAGTGGCAGAAGTTGGAAACTGAAGTTTGAGTTTCCTAAGTGAGTCCAGAAAAACCAAGGGGAGAGCAAGAGAGTTCTCTAAGTGTATCAAGGTGTTGAGCAAGGGTGTGAGAGAAACAGATTGTGAGGGTAGTGTTCTAAGGGGGTTTCCTTTGTAAACCAAAGTTGTAACCTATCTTCATTAGTGAAATTTCTCAAGGTGATCACCAAGAGGATGCAGGCAAATTGCTGAACCTCTATAAACACTTGTGTCATTTGTGCTTGGTTAATTTTCTGTGTGTGTGTGTAAGACTCATCCATCATTGAGTTCTTTGTCCAAAGTCCATCAACAACAAGATCTTTAAGGGCAGTGAGTTAGTATTAATTCACAATAGCGTGTTCAAGTGTTGACTTTCATGGAGGTGAGGCTTGTCGCCTGCAAGCGTATGTCGGGGACATAACACTCGAAAAATGCTCCATTGAGTTCGTGCTTCGAGGAGCAGCTTGTCTGCAATGGAGGTAAGGCTGGTCGCCTGCATGTGTATGTTTGTGGGACATAATGCTCGAAAAAATACTTCATTGAAAAGCTTGCTCTTGTATTGATGTCGGTGTGACTACATCGCTTTATAGATAACATCGAAAGCAGTTTGTCTTCAATGGAAGTAAGGGAGGCCTGTCGCCTGCTAGGAGCCCAGCTGGTGAGCGAAGGGCTTCATGGATAGTATCTCCGAAGGTGGTGTGCATTCCATTGTCTTGGAATTTCCTTTCCTTCTAGAGTGTCGAGGGTGTAACTTCCTCTGCCCCCAGGTCGGCTGATCACGTAGGGGCCTTCCCAGTTGGGCTTCATCTTCTTTGACCCTTGCCTTGGTGCTGTGATGAAACTCTTTCTGAGCACAAGGTCCCCAGGTTGAAACTGTCTGATCTTGGCCTTCTTATTGTAGTAGGACGTCAGCTGCTGCTGGTAGGCTGCTACTCGAACAATGGCCTTTTCCCTTTTCCCATTCTCCTTCAAGCAGATCAAGGTTGACTTTCATCTGCTTGCAGTTTTGGTCAAGACTGCCCACCTCAATGCTCATGGAAGGGACTGTGATGTGTGGGGGGATGATTGCTTCTGTCCCATAGGCTAGAGAAAATGGTGTCTCGCCGGTTGATCTCCTTTTGGTTGTGCGATAAGCCCACAGGACTCCTGGTAACTCGTCGACCCATTTTCCTTTTGCGCCTTCCAGTTTTTTCTTCAAGTAGTCTAGCACGATCTTGTTGGATGCTTATGCTTGGCCATTGCCTTGCGGGGTTGACAAGTGCTGTTTGATGCCATACTTCACAAGGAATGCAGTGATCTGCCTGCCCACGAACTGTGTACCATTGTCGGTGACTATCGACTGCGGGCATCCGAACCGGCAGATGATGTTCTTCCAGATAAATCGTTCGACATCAGTTTCCTTGGTAGAGGATAAAGCCTTGGCCTCGATCCATTTGGTGAAGTAAACCGTGGCGACGATCATCATCTCCTTGTTGGCAGGTGCTGTCGGCATAGGTCCCACCAAGTCGATGGCCCATGGCATGAAAGGCCATGGACTGTTCTGCGGATGGTATTCCTCAGCTGGCAAGCTAGGGATCGGCTTATATCGTTGGCACCGATCACATCTTTGAGCATACGCCGTGGAGTCTTGGCGCATGGTAGGCCAGAAGTAGCCTATGCTGAGAGCCTTCTGGGCAAGTGATCTGCCCCTAGCGTGATTTCCACATTCGCCGTCGTGTATTTTGCAAAGAACCTCGAGCGTCTGCGGATACTTGATGCAAGTAAGGTGAGGGCCGGAGTATCATTTGCGAACAAGCATGTCACCTTTCATGTAGTACCTCGCAGCCTTCTGTTTGATTTTCCGAGCCTCAGACTTGTCCTTGGGTAAGTTTTCGTTAACCAGGTAGTCAATGATGGGGTCTTGCCAGCTAGGATCCTCGTCGATCTGCATCAAGTTTGGCTGTTCTGCCTCTTCTATGCTTGGCTGGTCAAGGTGCTCGACCGGGATAGAGTGTCTGAACTGGGTATCAAGCGCTGATCCTAAGCTCGCTAGTGCGTCTGCTTGCGCGTTCTCTGCTCGAGGCACTTGTTGGATGGTGAAGGTAGGAAACGCCTTCAACAGCTCCTGGACTTTGTCAAGGTATAAGATCATCCTTAAGTGCTTCGCCATGTATTCTCCTGAGGCTTGATTTGTGATCAGCTGGGAATTTGAGTAGATGGCTAGCTTCTTGATTGACAGCTCCTTTGCCAAGCGCAAGCCAGTGAGCAATGCCTCGTATTCTACCTCGTTGTTTGAGGCTGGGAAGCCAAGCGTGATAGCTTGCTCCAACAGGGTTTCATCCGGAGTGATGATGACGACGCTTGCTCCAGCTCCTTTTTGGTTCGACGCTCCGTCTACGCGCAACTGCCACATGTCTCTGGGTTGGTTAGGTTCATCGGAGGTCTTGTCTGCTCTCGAACTTTCCTTGACCTCAAAGGAAAGTCGGTCATGACGATGACTCGATGAACTTGGTAGTAGGGTCGCAGCTTTCTCGCGGAAACTACAAGGGCCAAAATGAGCTTCTCCAATTTTGGGTAGCGAGTCTCTGCATCGAGAAGGGCTTTTGACGTGTAGAATACCGGATGTTGGGCCCCCAGTTCTTCTCAGATGAGAGCTGAGCTGACGGCTGAGTTGGACACTGCCAGGTATACGAACAAGTCTTCACCAAGAACTGGCTTCGAGAGCAGGGGAGGTGAAGTGAGGTAAGTCTTTAGATTCTGGAAAGCTTCTTCGCACTCCTCGTCCCATTTATCTCTTTGCCCCTTCTTTAAATCCTTGAAGAATGGTCTGTACTTGTCGGTGGATCTCGAGAGGAATCGGTTGAGGGCCGCTGCTCTGCCCGTCAGACTTTGTATTTCCTTTACTGTTGAAGGTTACTTCATCTTGAGAATGGCCTTGATTTGGCATGGGTGCGTCTCGATACCTCGTTGAGTTACTAGGTATCCCAGGAATCGGCCGGACGATACACCGAACGTGCACTTACTTGGATTCAACTTCATGCGATACTGGCGGAGCAAGCTGAACGCCTCAGTGAGGTTCTTAATGTGGTCTGCTCGCTTAGGGGCTTTGACCAGCATGTCATCCACGTAGACTTCCATGGTTTTGCCGATCTTCTTCTTGAAAATTTTATTCACGAGCCTTTGGTAGGTTGCTCCAGCGTTCTTCAGCCCAAAAGGCATGACCTTGTAGCAGTAGGTCCCTCTCTCTATGATGAAAGAAGTCTTCGCCTTGTCATCCTCGTACATTAGGATTTGATTATAGCCCGAGTAGGCGTCCATGAAGCTGAGCAGCTGATTGCCGAAAGTTGAATCCACGAGCTGGTCGATTCTCGGCAATGGGAAGTTGTCTTTAGGGCAAGCTTTGTTGAGGTTGGTGTAATCGACACAAACTCTCCATTTGCCCTTTTCTTGTTTCGCCACCAGTACAACGTTGGCCAGCCATTCTGAGTAGGAGACCTCTTCAATGAAGCCGGCAGCTAGAAGCTTATCGATCTCGGCTTCGATGATCGCAACTCGCTCGGGAGCGAAGTTGCGTCTCTTCTGCACCACAGGTTTGCTGGCAGGGTTGACATGGAGTCGGTGGCAGATGATGTTTGGGTCAATGCCAGGCATGTCAGATGGCGACCATGCGAACATGTCTTTGTTCTTTTGGAGGAAGGTGGTCAACTCCACCTTCTCGTCTAGGCTTAGGCGCGAGCCGATTCGCGCTTTTTTGTCTGGCTGGTCAGGATTGAGGGGTACTAACTCAACGTCTTCCCTCGTCTCGATCCTTCTCGTCTGGATTCTGGCGCGAGCCGATCTGTGCTTCTTTGTCTGGCGGGCCAGGATCAGGGGGTACTAACTCAATGTCATCCTCAGGCTTCCAACCCTTTTCCGGGGAGTCTTCCGGGCGGATTCCCTCGCCTTGATCCTGGCTCCTTAATTCCCGTTCAGGCTTGCTTGTCTGCTGGGAGTGTTTCCTACCCTGTCAGTAGCCTGCATTACTGGTGTGAACTGCAGCAGTTTGCTCTTCTTGAGCCCTTGGGCTGTGCATCTCCTTGCCATGGCTTGGTCACTGTTGATATGCCCGATACCGCCTCCAGGGATGGGGTAGCGGATCTTCTGGTGTAGAGCAGATGTGATGGCTTCGATCTTACTGATCCATGGTCGGCCCAAGATCCCGTTGTAGGGAGAGATCTCGTTGATGACCATGAAGGTTTGCGAGCAGACCATTGGGGGTGAGTGGACGTCTAGGTCAATTGTCCCAACAGTGATTGACGTGGCCCTATTGAAGCCGGTGAGTGATCTGGCAAGTTTGCTGATCTTGGGTTCCAACCCCATCTGTTGGATAACAAATAGTTGCAGGATGTTGGCTGCGCTGCCCTCGTCCACGTGAACTCGCTCGATCACAGCTTGTTCAATTTGGATGCAGATTACTAGGGCGTCATTGTGAGGCAGATCAAGCCCGATCAAGTCCTTCTTCTGAAAGCCGATGATGGGTGTATCTGCAATGACTGGTATGCCGTTGTGACTTGGGAGACATAAGTCGCCTGCGCGATCTTTCTCTTGCGCTCCTTGGTGGTCAGCCTGGACTCTTGGGAGTCAGCTAGAATGGTGTTGATCCGTATGACCTTTTGGGGAGGTTCCTTGGCAGTCGCATCACGATCCTAGATCTGCTGGATGGCCTTCTTTGCGACGAATTCTGTGCAATGGCCATCTCTGACCAGCTTCTCAAGGTGCCTTTTCCAGGAGTTGCAGTTGTTTGTGTAATGATCGTGCTCCCCGTGGAATGCACAGTATTTATTAGTGTCCCTCATAGAGGGATCTCCCCTCATAGGTGGTGGTCTTCTCACCCACGGCTTGTTCTTCACTTGTGCCAGGATCTGGTGGATCGGGATAGTGAACTCAGTGAAGGTTCCTGTTTCTGAGCCTCCCTCTTGGGGTCGCGATCTGTGCTTGTCTCCGGCTTTGGGCTCGAACTTGTTGCTCTTTTGGCTCGCCTGCCTTGTCGGGTGATCAGCTTGCTTGCTGGCCTTCTTCGCCGCAATACGATCATCGTCCCAAAGTGCATAGTGCTCTGCCGTCGCGAAGACCTCTGCCAAGGTTTGGCTTGGAGTTATGGCCAACTCACGGTATAGCTCGTGTTTGGTTGGCAAGCCTTTTTTGAAAGCTGAGGATGCAACTTGGTCATTGCATCCTATGATGTTCGCCTTCTCAGCCTTGAATCATCTGAGGTAGTCTCGAAGAGACTCGTCTGGTTTCTTGCGCAGGTTGAACAAGTGGTCTGCATGCTTTCTCACCGTCTTGAACAAGGTGTACTCCTTTGTGATGATGAGGGCGAACTCCTTGAAGTTGCCTATCGATGCGGACGGTAGAGTGTGGAACCAGTCTTGAGCTGCTCCTCGCAGAGTCATCGCGAACACTTTGCACATCAGGGCGTCGTCTGCCTTGTATAGGATCATGGCATTCTTAAAGTGCCTCAAATGGCTCTCAGGGTCGGAGTCTCCCTTGAACGGAGTGATGGATGGCGTTGTGAACCGCTTCGGCGGTGCAGCTCGTTCCACCTCATCTGTAAAGGGTGAGCAGTCGACTCGAGCAATTTCCTTGAGCAGGGCCTCATCTGTGCTTCCTTTAAGTTGGAGACTTCGGAGTCGGTCATTCACTAACTTCTCGACATCCTCTGCCCGCAGGGCTAGTGGTTCGGGTCGATGTCTTCGGTGTCTCGAGCGCCGCTAGTTAACTTCCTCCTCGGTTCTCAAGGGTCGATCCCCTTGGTTGTTCTGCCCGTGGGGCAGATTAGGAGATTGAGCTTGTGAGGAGTCCTCTACGGCTTGCTGCCGTGTGTTGGTCCTCGAGTGGGCTGGTGAGCGTCGATCGTTGCGCTCGTCACGCGATTGCTCTCGCACTCGAGCTCCTTGTGAGCCTAGCCTAGATTGGTTACTTCCTTGTGGGCCCAAGCGGGCATGGACATTGGATTGTGGGCCCAGCCTTTCGCGTACATTGGTCCTTGGACCTAACCTCGAACGGATCGTCGACCGGCTCAGAGTACGACTTGCAGATGTCTGTGTCTCGCCAGCACGATCTCGTTCTCTCCCCTGCCCGCTTGCCCTTGCCTGACCAGCTTGGGACCTCTCGAACTGCTCGCCGACATGCTCATGTGTCCTCCTCTCCTTGTAACGGGGTCCAAGGTTAGGGCCTTGGTTCAAGTTGATCTGCCTGAGTAGCTGGCCAATCAGGTTGTTTTGATCGTCGACTCTTTGTGTGAGCTGATCAACCCGTGAGTTAAGGTCCACCTGACCAGAGTTGTGCATTGAGCCCAATGGCATATGGGCTAGGGCTCCATTAGACGCGTACACAGGTGCATACGTCAAGTGTGGTGGCAGAGGAGGGAGAGGATGGATCTGCTCCAAGACTGGGGAGGCGTCAAAGTAGCCGTAGGGCTGTGCAGCAAATTCGGCAGTTGAGTGGTATGGCTACTGATGTGTTCCGACAGCAGGAGGGCGCGGCAGAGCAACTCCGGCCGTTGGCGCTTGTGGTTGCAAGGTCGTTGGCGCTTCTGCAATTCCAGCAGCTGTCTGCGGCGGCTGTTCTGCAATTCCAGCAGCTGTCTGCGGCGGCTGCTCTGCAATTCCGGCAGTTGGAGGTGGCTGCGAAGCGCTAGGAAGCGGACGCAAGGCGTTGGCAGCCACGATTCCGTGAGGTTGCAGAGAGGCTTCGACCACGAAACCATGAGACGGGCCCGTCGTGGTGGTGTTACTCTTCGAACGTCTTGTATCGACCATGGTTGATTGGAAAAAGTTGTGGAAAATGAATTTGGAGCATGCTTTGAGTATAATTTCGCACTCTCAATGAAAGCACCAATTTGTGGGAGCAAATTTCCTCCCACGGGAATATTCGCCTAAAGATTCCTTCGTCTTCTTCGCACCTCTCTCTCCCTGCAAAACAGATCGGAGTAAAAGGACCACACCCGGGGGGTGTTGGCCAAAGGCCCTCCGATGCCTAAGTTAGGTTGGGTATTTTCAAGGAAAACCGGGTGGCCAGAGCCGTGTGTGGTGGCCGGAGCCTTGTGTGAGGGAGAGAAAGAATATGGTGGCTAGAGTTTGTGAAGGATAATTTCTGCAAAGTTTCAGTAGGAATTCAGACGTACCTTAACCCTTGTGTGTAGCTAGGTATTTATAGGGGCCTCGGAGGCTAGGGTTTCAGAGGAATAATTCCGTAGATGGAAAGGAATTATTCCTCCCCGATTAGGTGAGATTTGATTAATTAGGGATTTGATTTATTTGATTTAAATCAAATCCCTAATTGGGATAGGAATCAAATCAATCCCAATTTTAATTAGGTAACTCCCAATTTAATTGGGTAACCCCCAATTAAATTGAGTAACTCCCAATTAGGTCAAATAATCCCCAAATGGAAGGAATTATTTGACCTAGGGTGATTTAATTCGGTTCCCACAATATCCACATGTTATCAGATCTGTAAACATGTATTTGTATTTTCATAAAGTCCATGGTGTAGAATTCTTATACTTATGACTTATGAGAAGAAAACAAATTGTATAACACAATTGTTTTCGTTTAAAAACAGTCCACTGAATTGAATTCAAGCAAACCAACGTATGATTGATGCCAGAAGAAATCAACCACTGGCCTTCATCAACAAGTCGGTCCAAATTAATATTTGTACATTATTGAATTTTGCTTAGGTTTATTTCTTCCACCACACGTTGGTGGAAATGTATATGAGTGAATAGTTGTTAAATTTTGTATTGTTGCTGGGGCTGTTTCCACTCAGCTTCCTTCCTACCTCTCAGCCATATGCTTTCAAGAGATTGTAGCCTCTGAAAACTTTCTTCTACTGTTTTGAAATGGTCTTGGTCCTTGGAGTTTACTAGCATTAATTTGTGTAATTGTTATTTTCGAAGCAAGTCAACAGGGGTTGTCCATATCTTGGACTAATTAATTAATCATTCCTCCAGAAATTGGGCATTTGCGTAGATTGCACGTTTTACGCTTAGATAATAACTCAATATAACTAGTGATCACGATAAACTGTAGTAATAGAATTTGGGGTTGTGTAATACAACACATCTAGAAAAGATTGCTGATAATAATAACAATTCTGAAATTTATCAACTAATTTTTGGTATAGTGGTAAGTAGTTGTCTCCACTTCGATGAAGAATAATATCTTAATTTGACTCGGATAAATAAGAGGAATCTAACTTTGTTATATGGATGAATTATCACGCGTAAAATAGCTTTATAAAAATGTATCACATTGTTTGCCAACAAAGTCATGGGGTGATTCCGACCAAAAAAAAGTCATGGCGTGATTGGCAACAAAGTCATTGTTTGCCAACAATACAATGACAGCGTCTGCATGATGCATGGCTAATTCTTTGCAAGTGACTAATGGAAGCAAGTCAAAGTTTTGTGTATTTGGCAAGCAAGTCAACCGTGGCTGATCGTGATGACTGGGACTTGGTTAAGCGCATTACTCAATCTTTCACAAAATGCCCACAACTACTATTCAACATAATATGATCTTTCACAAAAATAGCAACACTAAACATAACTTTTTAGTTTATTACCTAAACATTCTTTTAAAAACCTCAACCAAATATGTTGGTCCAACTTGCTTTTAAACACCCTTAAATCCATCATTTTCAATCCAAATTTACTTCATAAAATACCCACACTCATTCTATAGCATAATATTATTTTTTACTATTTATGAAAAATAAACTTAAAGTTTCGGGTTATTACAGTTTAGGTCAGATCCACCGGTTCCAAATTTTTTACCCTTGGAGAACATTGTCATCCCTACTCCTAGTTTGTTTTCTTAAATGAACTTTTGAGGGCACTGAATATGTGATCGCCCTAATAAAACTGAAAATCAGGATATATATTTAGAGAGAGGTTTATTAATTATATTTTGATCAGATTTTAGAATTGGAATTGCATGTTTTGCTGAATCCCCAACAGATCGCTTGAAGAATATAAACGATGTTGTGTCTGAGCTGCAGTCCATTAGGAAATCCCAAAGGTGAATAACCCTCCGTTTGGATGAGAGAAAATAACTCGAAATTTAGCTAAAATTAGGAAATTTAAGAGGAGAAATTGACAATTCTCTTGTTTGGCAACTTAAGAATGGAATTTATTAAATGACGCATGGAAAAAACCGTGGAAATTGAGGCATCAAATTCCCGAGTTTAATTTCCACTAAAATAAACGTCATTTCATAATTTTCATGATGCCATTTACAAAATTCGACATACATAAATCCAAACACTGATATTTTCAATTGCTAGAAATTGAAATTATATGATTATACTTTTATTTGATTTAATGTACACTATTAGCATGGTTTATATGATTTAATGCATAGTTTTATTTTAGTTAAAAAAAAATTAGCTAGCCCACCGGTCAAAAAATTCCTGGTTCCGCCCTTGCAACTACTATTCAACATAATATGATCTTTCACAAAAATAACAACACTAAACATAACTTTTTAGTTTATTTCCTAAACATTCTTTTAAAAACCTCAACCAAATATGTAAGGGCATTTTGGTCCAACTTGCTTTTAAACACCCTTAAATAAATCATTTTCTATCCAAATTTACTTCATAAAATACCCACACTCATTCTACAGCATAATATTATTTTTTATCATTTATGAAAAATAAACTTAAAGTTTCGGTTATTACAGTTCAGGTCAGATCTACCGGTTCCAAATTTTTTACCCTTGGAGAACATTGTCATCCCTACTCCTAGTTTGTTTTCTGAAATGAACTTTTGAGGGCACTGGATATGTCATTGCCCTAATAAAACTGAAAATCAGGACATATATTTAGAGAGCGGTTTATTAAATATTATATTTTGATTGGTTTTTAGAATTGGAATTGCATGTTCTACTAAATCCCCAACAGATCGCTTGAAGAATATAAACTATGTTGTGTCTGAGCTGCAGTCCATTAGGAAATCCCAAAGGCGAATAACCCTCCGTTTGAATGAGGAAAAATAACTCGGAATTTAGCTAAAAGTTAGGAATTTAAGAGGAGAAATTGACAATTCCCTTGTTTGGCAACTTAAGAGTGGAATTTATTAAATGACCAGAGGAAAAAATCCTGGAAATTGGGGCATCAAATTCCCAAGTTTAATTTCCACCAAAATAGGCATCATTTCATAATTTTAATGGTACCATTTACAAAATTCGACATACATAAATCCAAACACTGATATCTTCAATTGCTAGAAATTGAAATGATGGAAATCTAAATTCCGTCATTTTAAAATTCTATGTAATTTTTAATTACTTCATCAAACAGAGGGTAACTGTTTTAATGGAGTGAAAGAGAAAAGCTGCCTCGTGAATACGAGCCATCGGATTCCAATGATATAGACTTGCTGATTTATAACCAACGGTTGAGAATGCCAGTTGAAATGTGGGAAATGCATAACAATAAACTTGGGGCAAATGCATAATATATAGGAAAGGAAAAAGATACATTGACAAAAGTGTGTGTTATTTACATTTTAATAAACTATTGTTTGCGAGTTTTGAGATTTATTTACAAGAATTTTAGTTTAAATACCAACATTTTACTTTATGTACAACCAAACAATTCCTAGCTCCTCCCTCCTTTGCAGGCATCGTTTCCGGTCAGCCTCCAGCTGCCACTGTCGACTAATTGCGACAATTTCTAGTCGGTACCCTTCCAACCACCATCATCTTAAGGGAGAAAAATCACATATTGTGTGGCATTGGTTGGGATTTGAAATCACATAAGAGATTGTGGCCTCAAAAAACTTTTTTCTAATGGTTTGGAATGGTTTTGGTCCTTCGAGTTTCTAGCATTTGTGTAATTATATTGTAACAACACTAGATGCGGCAACAATTAATATTTTTTATACAAGCAATATTGGAGAAGGGGGAATCGAACTTAGGACTTCGGATGCACGGTAATAATATTTGAGCAAATGAAGTCTATATTGGAAAAAGCAAGTCAACAGAGGTTGTTCATAACTTGTTGGACTAATTATTTATTGGGAGCTTTAGTAATACACCCAAAATAGGAGCTGAAATTATAAAAAAACTCTACATGATATTCAATTTAGAAACATACCCAAAAATCATTTATTACATATGAAATGAGTGTTGAAGTTACTATAAATTACATCTCTGCCATTGATTAACTTAAAACAAGCCCAATACAAAAAAAGCCCAAAACAAGCCTAGCAAGCCAGAAGTATAGTGTTAATACCATGTCATAGGAATACATTGTTAATACCATATCATAGAAGTACATTCTTAATACCATTCCATAAAAGCACACTGTTAATACCATTTCATAGAAGTACACTGTTAATACCATTCCATAGAAATACACTATTAATTCTATTTCATAGAAGTACATTGTTTATACTATATCATAGAACTATCTTGTTATTACTATGTCATAGAACTATCTTGTTATTACTATGTCATAGAACCATCTTCAGTCCTTTCCAAAGGCATAAACTTTCCCAGCATCACTGATCAACATTGTCTTGCCAGCCCCAGATACTAGTAATAACAAGATACCTCTTCAGCGAAAAAAAAAAGTACATTGTTAATACTACGTCATAGAAGTACATTGTTAATATTATGTCATAGAACCATCTTCCTAGTAAAAATCACATTCTGCATATCATAAACTTCAAGTGAATGGTATGGAGTTGTACACTTTTATCCTACTTATTATGCAAATAAAATGATGTAGTTGTTAACTTCCAAATAATCCTCATGATACTGATGGCTTTCCAATTCGAGCACGCCAAATAATCCTCGTGCGATTATTCCCTTTTCATTCTCCATTTTTTTCAAGCCAGCACCTGTAAATTAACATGCACACTTTAAAACCTCCAAAACAAAAAATGATAACCTTCAATGCGCTTACTAGAACTAAAACATTGAACAGGAACATTGCACAACATTCCACATGATCTGTTATCATTCAAGAATTTATATACAAGACCAAATCATATGTGTGCCACATTAAAAAGAAAATAAATTTAACTGTAACAAAAACAGAAAATAGGTGAGCCCATAGAAAGATTAATGCATTACCTGTTCCACACCTTACGAATTGCGTCTCTATTGTTTTTGCGACCAAAGGTTGTAAAAATTCCAGTCACCACTAGTGGCCTTCTCTTATAATCAGTTCCATTAATCTCTATGGAGCGCATTGAAGTAAAACCCTCCTGTCTAGCTGCAGCCAACTCCATCTCAAGAGCTGATAATTTCTTATGTTGTTCCCTAGCAACCGAAAGCCCACATCAGAACCATAGATTCATATGTAAACTAAGAATCATAAATAAAAAAACTCCATCAGAAATCTTCAATTAAACCAGATAACAAATGACTACATCTTACCTGCAGGCTATGATTTTCAATGTATCATCCACTGATATGACAGATCGCCCCTAAAAAATCACACAAAAAACAGTTACCAGTGGTAAACTCAATTAGTCCTGAGTAATTCAACTATCTATACAAGTATACACAAAGCAATGTCAACAGCTATTCCAACCAAAAGATCAGCAACTTACAACTCAAACTCAGCCCAGAAATCCTTTCCCCTTTTCTGAACTTTTGCAAATGTTGCACAACAAGAATCTATGACTATCTGCATTACAAAAGAGTCGAGGAAGAGAAATTTCCTCAGTATTCAACAAGATCAACAACAATCAAATGTAATGGTCCAACTTGAAGGTAAGGTATATTTAACGGAATTCATAGGACTATCACCAATGCAAACAATGACCCACAAACTCAATTACTGATATTTACAGTGAAAAATGCAGAGCAACAATTCTTTCACGAGCACTAATGATTTACAGTCCCTTGACTTGAAACACAAATTACTCAAAAACATTATTTACCAAAAAGGAAAATCACAAAAATAAACCTCTGTCCCAACTTTAAAAAGAAAGGAAGGATCAGCCAGCATATGATTTCGTAGCATAGAGCAGTACTTCATCAAAAAGCCCAGTGGCCAAATTGACCCCTGAAATTCAAATATATATGTATATATATAAATTAGAAACCCAATAAGCAACTTAGCAAAAACCATATATCTGAAGATTTTTCAATAGAAATGGAGACCAACAAACAAACCCTAATTGGACAATACTAGAAAAAACCATAAATATGGAGCTCAAACCTGATTAAACTTTGAAAGCTAATCAACAACATCATTTCCAACAAGTGCCTCTCCAACAAACAAGACAAGATCTGGATTGTTAAGATTGACTAGCTTTGACAGTGCCCTCATTAACGGTTCATTATCCTGAAAGGCATAATACAATATATTTTCACATTAAAAAAATATATATACAGCAGCAAAAACAGGCTAGATAACTTATAAGTCTCAACCCGCTGAAAAAGGAATTTTAACAAGTAAACAACATTATTATCCTTTTGTAATAGCAAAAGCAGTGGTAAGACTAAAACAAAAATTGCTAACAAACAGTAGCTTGGCATGTACATCATACAAACAGTAAATGTTTATGTAGATGCTCAACCATTCTGCTAAGAACTAGAAACACAGTACCAGCATTACAAATCATATTAGAACTAACACAAATAAGCAAGCAAGTAATTTTGAAATTTTTTTTAATCAATTTATTTATCGCAATTTGTAAACGAAATGCAAAACTAAGGGAAAAAACCATAGACATATTCAAATTAATCACAAAATCGCAAAGAAACTACTCAATGAGCTTTGAATTTCAGTTGACCTTGAAATGGTCTCTTCGTTCTTCTTAAGCTCATCCTTGTGAGCCTTCTCTCAGATCTGGTGCAGCATGTGGCCATGAGCGTCTGGATAAAATTATAGCTAAGAAGCTGTGGGCATTCTGCTCGTGAATCAGACGAAAGCCTGAGAAAATGACGTCGTTGAGGATTGAAAATTCGAAATGGAGAAGAGAAATTGAAAGTGAAAGAAGCAACGAGGAAGACGACGAACCTAAGTCTTGGAAGAAGAACCGATAAGAGTGTTGCCTAGAGCATCGAAAGGATTGGCGGAAGAAGATGAGCCTGGCACTACTACATTTTATAGTTTGCGCGACGCAGGCAAAATGGTCGCGCAAAGAACAAACAGGTCGCACAAACAACAGCGTGACAGATATATCGTCGCGCAAAACCAATCGTGCAATAATCATCAAGAATGACTTTGCGCTACAGAATTTGTATTTATCGTCGCGCATAGTCCTTCGTTGCAGCAACAGTTCAGGGACGACATATTCTTCGTCGCGCTAAATATTTGCGCGACGAAAAAGCAGGCATTGCAAGAACATAGTGCGACGACATGTCTTCGTCGCGCTAACTATTTGCGCGACAAACTGGTCGTCATTGCAACAACATTGTGCGACGATTAATCTTCGTCGCGCAAATATGAAGGGATCGTTTCTCAAATACTTGCGCGACGAGAATATATTTGTCGCACGTTGTTTAGGGGGACAAAAAGTTTGGTCGCGCAAAGATAAAATATATTGTTTTAAAATTTAGTTTTTGTTTGTACCTAATCGATCACGGCCAGGGACTGGCCGAGGGAGCTCATTTTCTCGGCCCTGGTACTTACTCGTGGAACTAAAACGCGGCGTTTCGCCGAGATACTTGGCCTTCCTGAAGACAGAAGAAAAGTTGCTAAGGCACGATCATCTCGACCTCGATTATAGGCCGAGGCCGAGGCCAAACAAAATTACGGCCAAAGATATTAAAGTCAGATCATCAAGTGGCAGCAGGGTCCCACGCTTCATTTAATGAGGTAGTGCCTCTGTTTATTGCAGCAAACCCACTGGCCAAGAATAGGCATTTAATGCACGAGGGAAGGTGGGAAGTGACTGAAGTCAGGATTTGGCGACAGAAAACAGAGTGATTAGACGCAGACATTCTCACAAGAATTCTTGCAGCTTGAGAGATTGGGTGACTAACTATCAGAACAATAAATGCGTCCCCACGGCCAGTTGCGTAGAAACCACGATTAGGGCGGCGGCCGAAATTCACCGGGATTCATGGGGTCACACCACCATGCTTCACGATCCCAAATGTCGATTGGACTGCCCACTTGCTCTGATCAGGCTCCACCATGCAGATTTCAAGCCTCGATTACTCCTCCAGGAACTCTTCCTATAAATACAAGGCTCAAGCTACATTCAAAGGGTTCAAACACCAAACCAAAGCCTCCCACGGAGCAACTTATATTTTCCTGTAATGCACTTTCAATATCTTTACTTGCTTTCCTAGGAGTAGTGTTAGTTTGTAAGGAAAATCCATTCATCAATATATCATACGACCCTTGTTTTCAAGGCGCCGGAGCACCATCTCTGTTATTCGCTCATTCACCCCATATATCATACGACCGCCGCTCACTGAGCAGCGCGCCGGAGCACCGCCCTAAAACCACCATCAACACCACCACTAAACGGCCTTGTAGCTCAGGCCGTGAACCTGCCAGCCGAGATTAGTTCCTCTCTCGGCCACAATCGTTTGATTAAAAGTCAAGTCCAAACAGGCGCACCATTTCACCACTTCCATCCAAACCACACCTCGACGCACGGTAGACCGTGCTGGCACGCCCGCGCACAAACGCACCGCACCCAAAAGCAGGAAGCCGCGTGTCCACGCATATCCCCTCGGCCCGGAACTCCAGGCCGTGAGATTTGCGCGGCAGACAGTTTTATGGTTTTTTATTTTGTAAAAAGTGATTTTGCGCGACGAGTATGTTTTTCGTCGCGCAAAAATGAGTAATTAATTTTTATTTTATTTTATTGTGAAAAAAATAATTTTGGTTTTTTTTATTTTATAATTCAATCAAATTACAAAAAAAAAATGTAATGAAGAGAAATTATTTTTTGTAACATTATATAAATGTATAATACAAGAGAAATGTTTAAAATGTAATTAAGAAAGTAAAAAATTAATTAAACAATGTAGCTAAATCTACTTCGTCGTTTGGCAAATGCGGCTCGGAGGTTTGGACATTGTGGACAAGGGCAGAGGTTTGGTGGCCATGCTCGGGTTGGATGGGCTCAGAGGTGGAGGAAACAAAAGGCGGTACGGGAATGCCGGACTGGGAGAGAGACTGTAGAAACTGATCCATCTGGGACATCCGGGCTTCAAGCTGGGCCATCTGGGACATCCAAGCTTCAAGCTGGTCCATATGGGCCACCCGGGCTTCAAGCTGGTCCACCTGGGCCACTCGGGCTTCAAGCTGGTCCATATTGGCCATCCGGGCTTCAAGCTGGGCCAACTTTGCTGTCATAGCACTGTTTGACTGGGATGATGAACGAGGTCTAGGTTCTCGCCGCCGGGCATTCCCCATCCCTCGACAGTATGTCCCTGGGCGCCTCCCGAGAATCTGATCCAAGGTTTCCGTCAAGATCTGAAACCCCGCATCCTGTGGAGGAGCCACGGACTCGAGCGGCATATCGGGAGGAAGCTGGGAGGCGGACTCCTGAAGAACCAACTGGCTCTTCTCCATCATGGTCGTCTGTTTAACATAACATAAAATATTAATTAAAACATTCATATAATAACCATGAAACTTGAACGCGTAAGATAATAATTAAAATTAAAGACTACTTACATGAAGGGACTCCGCCAACTCATTCCCAGGTCGAACATAAACGTCGCCAAAGACGTCAATCTCTGCGAATTTGGACCCCCCCTAAATTGAACAAGAGAAGAAAAATGTTAGTACGAAAAAAACAAATTAATATTAATGACATATTAAAAATTAAATAAAAACGACTTTATTATTACCCGCCGCCGCGCCTCCATCCTAAGGAGAAGGGCCTGGAACCTGAATGGTGGAGAAGAGTCTTCTTCTCCCTATTGCCCTTATTTGCTTTGGCCATCTTATGTTATACAAAAAATAAAACGTATTATTTGAAATTCAAATGAAATATAAAATAATTAAATAAACATTAGTAAGAAACGTGTAATAATTTTCAACTTAGTATAAAAAAATATCACATAATCGGCCTCCTGAAAATGACCGCAGAGCCACTGCCAACTATCCTCCCGCCCCTCAAGCTCCTTCGGGCAACCCTCCTGAAGTGCGACCTGCGGATCATCAAATGCCTGAAAATGGTGGTGCAGGTCGCTCTTCCACTGCTTGTACCTCTCAGCAAAGAGTCTGTTGATGTACACCAACAACTTGTCGTTGAGGTTCTATAAATTGTAGTTCACCTACAATAAAGTAATTACAATTAAAAGGTAGGATACATACCGACAGCTGTCCGCGCACCTCCATCTGCACCTCGTCAGGCATGGCCTTCCAAGACTTCCATTTCATCGGACATTGGGTCCGAACGACTGAACCAACATCGTGGGCCAATGAGCTATGTTGGTCCGCCGTTGGGGCAGCCCGATGACGCTCGTCGTATCCGATGTTGATACGAGTGTTGCTCACCCGAGTGACCTTCGCCGTGTTCAACTGGCGACAAGGTCCCCGGGTGTTCTTCTTGGCTGCAAAGAAATATAAAATTAACGTTAAATAACAAATCGTACTAAAATCTTGGTACGAAACATCTGTAGTTGAAGGAAATCTTTACCTGCTCCGCTCGAAGTGGTGTCGGTCGTGCTGGGAGGGCGATGACGCTGCCTGGCGCTAATAGGTTACGCCACTGATGACTCTGATGACACCGGTGCATGGGAGACGTTAGGAAAAACTGGCATGTCGGGAAACTGTGCTGCAGCAGGGGCAGGTGACGTCGTACTCGGGGGAGGCAAACTATGTGAAGGCATCACCGTCTTACGACTTCTGCTGATAAGGTTTGACATCTTGCAATAAAAACAAGCATCCAAAGTTAAAAAAAAATAGTTACTGTAATACAACAATCTTACTAATTTTCTAACATTTATTTCATTTCATTTAAAATAAGGCCAACGTCTAATAACAAATAAAACAAATAGAACAAATAAAATATAACTAAAATATAAAACATTCTTCATTAATTAACTAACATAAAAAATAATCCAATTTACCAAAATATAAACTAAGCTAACAAACATAAAAATAAATCAAATTTACCAAGATATAAACTAAGCATATGTTAACAATATTAAATAATTAATTAAAGCATATGTTGGCGTACGCTTTGCGATTTCGGAGTATCCGGGACTCCGATCCACAATCCGTCGAATCCTATACGATCCTAGACATACAAGGTACATCATACGTGAGTTTGAGTTTGATCCAATGGTCCGAACATATCAAACCGTTAAATCGTACAATAGGCGAAATCCATTCGAGGCTCAAACAGTATCCAAATTGGAATCCGAACATACCTACGCGCTCATGACAACTAGGGGATCGCATTGGGACACAATGTGGTATTGCTATAGTGCCCATGCGCCGCCACACGAGCCGGCAGCGCATGGATGTGAAAAAGCGATAACGATCGCCGGAAAAATTTCAAAATCAAGGGCCAATCTTCCTACCCTAGGTTTAGGACATCGATTAGAGGCACTTTTGTTCTCGGACATAGGCCAAAAAATGGCCGGAAGTGGCCGGAATTTCATCACGAAATCCGGCCAAAATCTGGGTAAAACAATTCCACAACGTACGCTACGAATTTAACAAATCCTACCCAACCATCAGCTAGAGAATGAAAAATAAGGGGAAAAGCATACCTCACTCGCCAGATTTGGAGGCTAGAGGAGGGAGAACGATGCCGGAGAAATTCCGGATAAATTTCGGCCGGTTTTCGAAAACAAGCGTGACGGAGATGGTTGGGAAAGGGGTGGATTCGCTGGCGGTGGAGGCCCGGTTGTTCTTTAAGGTGGAAAGTTGAGGTCGTGGCCGGAGGACAGAGAGAGAGAGAGAGAGAATCGAGAGAGAGAGAGAGAGGCGGCGCGAAATAACCAGAAGGATCTGACACTGTCGAGTTATTTGCCGTCTTTTGCGCGACGAATTGAAGAACCCCATCGCACAAAGTAGTAAATACACAAAACGATTCGTTTTTGTATAAAATTTTTGCGAACTTGCGCGACGAAAAATTTTAACTGTCGCATAATGTGAAAATATTGGGATTTGCGCGATGAAACAAACAAAGAATCGTCGCGCAAAGACGTTACACAAGCGGCAATTGAACCGCCAAAAATTTCACGAACTTGCGCGACGTTGGAAACACTTGTGCGTCGCGTAAAAACCATACCCTAAACCCTAAACCCTGAACCCTGAACACCAAAACCCTGGAGCATTAGCACATTGCGCGACGAAATCATATTGTTTCCGTCGCATATAGATATGTTGCGCGACGTTATCTTTTTTGTTTGTCGCATGATGTTTTATAAAATATGGCAAAGTTAGTGAATAAATTCTTTTACGAAATCATATTCATGATGTTTTATGAAAAAAGTTCGACGGTTATAAAGGAAAAATCACGATTTAACGGTCAATTTTACTCCGATTTCGATGATTTTTTATGGATACACTCCTTCACCCTATATGAATCTAATGACAGTATTTGACCTTCATTTCAAACTATTTACACTAGTGGATAGCACAAAATCTTATGTTATACTTAACGAAGTTATATATAAATTCTTAATAATTAGTGACTATATTGTTTGGATGACATACGCATTCTACAAAACTTTTTTCATCGATCCAACCGTCAAACTTGTTTGTTTCTACTTAGAGATCGTATACGCTGAAAATCGGAAAAAAAACGTATAGAGATCAGGTAACGGAACAAAAGTTTTCAACGGTTATAAAGGAAAAATCACGATTTAACGGTCAATTTTACTTCGATTTCGATGATTTTTTACGGATATACTCCTTCACCCTATATGAATCCAATGACAGAATTTGATCTTCATTTCAAACTATTTATACTAGTGAATACTCCGATTAATTTCTTAGGTGTTATGTATAGAAATATTAAAAACAAAATTAAATTGGTTGAGGCGACGAAGCAAAGTCCTTCGTCTCTATAGAGTTTGCACGACACATAGTTTTCGTCGCCCAAAGTTATTCAAAAAATTATAAATAATTATGTTTATATTTATTTGCTAAACACTTTGCGCGACGACGATAAACTTATTCGTCGCGCAAGGGTAGATTTAAAATGTAATTATTTGACAAGCAAATGAAATTGGTTACAATTTTTTCTATTATTTGACAATTTTTGCCGATTTTTTGGGAGGGAAAGCTTGCGCGACGAATGATACCGTCGTGCAAACATTCTATAACCGACGAACCTGTCATTTTTCGTCGCGCAAACAATCAAATTGCGACGCACATGATGTTGTCGTCGCGCAAGGTGCATTTTTAAACTATTTCAGGACACTTGCAGATTTTTAGGAAATCTATCCTTGCGAGACGAATTATGTTGTCGCGCAAACACTCCTATAGCGACGTCTGGACTTTGTTCATCGCGCTAAATTTATTTCCATTTTGTCAAACTATTTGTAAAGATGTGTGTTATATGTATTTTTATTTTAGTATGCACAACACTTAAGAATTGAAACGGTATATATAATTATTTGGTTGGTTTAAATTTATTATTTTTGAGTTTTCATTGGGCCGATTATTGGGCTTTCATCTTCTATTGCAAAGACATAAAAAAAAAAATTTTAAAAAATTTAAGGGTCACTTTCATATTGATATTAAATTCTTTCCGAAACCTCCCATTCGAATGAATTCGTAAATACAAATATAGCTCAATTTATTTAACAATGTCTCATTTCTCCACATATATAAGATTTGGATATAACAAGTACATTTCATTTATTTACACTAACCCTATTAAATTACAAATAAATTACATTATTCATCAGATGAACTATTTTCATCTTCGTTATCGATTGTATCATCACTTTCCGTCTCCCAATCCTCATCCTCTTCCTCCTCCTCCTCCTCCTCCATAAGTACATCATCGTCGTTGTTCGGGCCCATGGTTGGATCGTATCGCGGAAGATCACCGAGGTCAATTGTAATTGACTGAATCGGTATTTCTCTTGAAGACACTCCGTCAAGCTGAAACGGTTCTTGTACAACATTTGTATCTAGAAGTGTATGTGCATCATTTTCCATGGAAGAGTCTAAACGTTGGTCAACGACGTCGACGTCGTTGTCAGATGGGTATAGTTCTGGTATAGCATACACGTTCTTCTGATCCATATGCTGAACAACTTTCCAACCGGTCCCAGCTTTAGGGTCATTTAGATACACAATTTGTTTTTCCATGTTTGCCAAAATGTAAGGGTCGTCATCATACCAAGTTCTGTTAATGTTCACAGATAGTAATCCATGATCAATTTTAACACTTCCCTGCCTATTTGGGTTCGTATCAAACCATCGACACTTAAACATGATCACTTGGTATCGGTCTTTGTAAAGCAATTGCACGACAGTTGTGAGTTTGCCATAGAAATCAATGTCCGTACTTTCGCCTCCACCTAGAACATGGACACCGCTGTTTTTCGTACACAACTTGTCATCTCGTGCATTCCCTACAAACTTGACGCCGTTAACATGGCAACCCGAGAACAATTCTGCGCGGAGTGGGCCGAATGCCAAGTTATATAACTCTTCACTGTAAGTGGGGGAATTCTCTGATTTCAACTTATTCACCTAATATTATAAAAAAAACATTCACATGTTAGTTTGGGAAAATGTAATACTACAATATATATGTCAATTACAAAACACTTATAACTTACATATTCCAAAAACCATTGTGGAAACAATTCACGGTGTTTCTTGGAATACAAATGTGATGGATGTTCTCGCTTCATCATCTCTTCATGCTCATCTAAGTATGCCAATATCTCATCACAATTGTTCAATGCCAATATCTCATCACAATTGTTCAATACGAATCAATGAGCTACCTCCATGTCATTTCTGGAAAACGACTCTCCTCGTACAAGATCTCCAAAGGGTCGTGCGCTTTGGGCAAAAACAGAAAGTTGCTCATTTCTCGCACCTCCGTCATTATTGCGCTGAGGTCGATTGAAAGCCGTGTCCACATCCTTTAAATACATTCCACAGAAAGTAAGCACCTCATATTGAACCCAAGCCTCTACAATTGATCCTTCGGGCTTCGCTCTGTTGCGTACGCTTTTTTTTAGCTCTCCGAGGAGCCTGCCAAAATAAAACGAAAAGATGCAAATTAGCAAGTAGGAAGCATGAGATAATGATGCATACACAAATGATGATGATTATATACCTTTTCATTGGATACATCCAGCGATAGTTGACTGGACCAGCAAGCAATGCCTCTTCTGGCAAGTGAACCATCACGTGAATCATACTTGTGAAGAAAGCTGGAGGGAATATCATCTCAAACTTGCAAAGGACTTGGACAATGTCATGGCGCAACTGATCAATGTCTGTCTTTCGCAACGTTTTTGCCATCAATTGGGCAAAAAATCTGGACAACAATATGATTGGCTTCACTACATCTTCCGACAATATGTGCCGAATCCCCACAGGAAGTAGGCGTTGCATAAACACATGGCAGTCGTGGCTCTTTAGTCCAGTAAATTTACCCCTGTCAACATTCATGCAACGTGTGATATTAGAAGCATACCCGTCAGGAAACTTTACAGACGATACGAACTGTAGAAACTCTTTGTTGTCATTCGGTTTCATGGAAAAAAAATGCAAGATCCCTTATAGCTTTATCATTGCCCTTTTTCAACCATAAACCCCTTTGTATGCCCATTCTTTCCAAATCAAGACGAGCTTTTATCGTGTCTTTTGTCTTGCCCTTGATATCTAGAATCGTTCCCATCAATGTGTCAAACACATTTTTCTCAACATGCATAACGTCGAGATTGTGCCTCAATTTTAGTTTCAACCAATATGGGAGCTCAAAAAACATAGACTTGTGCGTCCAGTTCATATGTGTAGCAGGTCTGGTCCGACTAACTGTTTTCCCGAACGGAGCAAAAAATCCAAACGGTTAAGCTGTTCCAAGATCTGATCACCGGACCATTCTCTAGGTCTTGCGCGACGCTCTTTGTTCCCGTCGAACTCTTTATCCTTTTCCCGTCACTCGTGGTCCCATGGCAACCATCTTCGATGCCCAAGGTAACACACTTTTTCAGCGTGCCAACCAGAAGTTACATCTTCCTTGCATACAGGGCATTCCATATAACCCTTTGTGCTCCACTCCGAAACCATTGCATATGCTGGAAAATCATTCACAGTCCACATAACTGCCGCCCGCAAAGTGAACATCTTCCCAGTTGATTTATCGTATGTGCGCACACCGTTTGTCCATAAATCCTTGAGCTCATCAATCAACGGCCTTAAGTACACATCGATTGACCTGCCAGGATCCTCAGTTATCAAAACAGTCATCATCATGTACTCTTTTCTCATGCATTTCCAAGGCGGCAAATTATATGGGAATACGAAAATCGGCCAAGTGTTGTGGTGTTGGTTTAGAACCCCGTACGGATTGAATCCGTCAGTGGCAAGTACCAACCTCATATTTCGGGGATCAGCAGCAAACTCGGGGAACGTTCGATCGAACTCTTTCCATGCCTCCCCATCTGCAGGATGCCGCATCACGTCGTCTACCCGTTTTTCTTTATGCCATCTCATGTCTGTGGCAGTAAGGGTCGACATGTACAATCGCTGCAACCTCGGTTTCAGGGGCAGATAACGCATGACTTTTTGTGGAATCTTAGTCATTCTATTCTGAGAGGTTTGTTTGAACCTCGACTCATTGCATATAGGGCATGTATCCAACGTTTTATACTCTTTGTAGAATAACATGCAATTGTTTTTGTAAGCGTGAATTTTTTCATAACCCAATCCAAGACCACTCAACATCTTCTGCGCCTGTCTATGGTCTTTCGGCAAACAATTGTCCGTTGGAAGCATTTTCTTGAAAACCCCCAAAACGTAATCGAAACACAGATTCGACATACGATACTTTATTTTTCCGTGCATTAGCTCCACAATCGCCGTCAGAACGGAAAAGTTCTCGCACCCCGGGTATAACTCTTGGATGACATTTCTTAGCAGGTTTTCATACTGTTCGAACTTTGCACTATCCATTGGTGTAGGCACGTCATCTTCCCCTTCCTGATTTCTGCTGGTAGATGCAAATGGAAAAGCATCATTTATAATATCCCTGACTTGTTCATTAGGATCCACAATGGGTTCAACATTGTCCACTCTTGTGGCCCTTGAAGACGAAGCAATGTCTAATTGTTCCCCGTGATGGTTCCAAGTGCTGTATGTCTCAATCATTCCATTCCTTACTAAATGAAATCGAACATGTTCGATTGTCTCCCACAACATGTTGTTACACCTCCTACAAGGACACCGGATTCTAGTTGCACTCGGGTTGTGTGTCCGTGCAAAGTCAATAAAATCCTCGATTCCATCCAAGTATTCGTCTGCGCACCTATTTGGGTTCTGTTCCCACCTCCTGCTCATCATTCCTGGAACCACAATCACAATACAACAATCATGTTGTATTCGTACAAAATCTTTCCTTATGCCTTCGGTAAGGGCCCTATCCCATTCGGAAATGCATAGTCATGTCACGTAATTTACAGCTACATGAGATTAGATTTTGACGTGGATGAATTTCGGTAGCATCTCGGTATAGTTCTTGAGGTGTACCGTAGATATAAAATACCTACGTACCACCCGAAGAACGTATCGAGATGACACCGAAATCTCCACAATCGAAACCTAATCCTGTAGCTGTAAACTACGTGACACGACTATGCATTTTCAAACTGTCCAAAATATGGGACAATGCAAGAATTAATTGGACCGCAGTCATGCTTTATGCATCCATGCGCGACATCCAACTAACCTCGAACGGGAACTAAGCTTTACAAAAAAAAAAAGGTACGAAGTTAATTAACATACATGCATAATTTAACAACATAATATAAATATAATTTCACAAAACAATATAAACATAATGTAATAAATTTTATATTATAAAACAACGAAAATACCTTCTAAATCGTTCTCCACCAATCGCTAATCACATATAATATCCCTATATACAAGGAAATTAATAGCGTTAGTATGAATTTACAGTAAAACTTTTACACTAACGACAAAAAATACATACCCAATGACCGTACCAGAGGCAGAAGTAGTTCAACTCATAAACGAAATGAAAATGACGAGTTTGGTTGGCCGATACCGTTCGAGACAGAGGGAGAAAGAGGCTGAGGCAAGCTGCAATTTTTTTTTTTGCAGTTTGCCTCTGCCATGGCTGAAACAGAATGTGTAGGATAATGCTTTTGCGCGACGAATATATTTTTCATCGCGCTAAGTATCCCGTCCTTGCGTGACGAATAATTCCTATCCATCGCAAATATTCTGTCTCGCAAATCACATTGTCGTCGCGCAAGTGTTTCCCCCCGCGCAAATCACATTGTCGTCGCGCAAATCTCATGGTTGTGAATTTTTGCGCGACGATAAAATCCGTTTCGTCGCACAAGAATCCGTCGCGCAAACTACAGTCTATCGTCGCGCAGGTATTTGGCGCGTTTTTCTCGCGCGACGCCATTTTATTTCACCGCAATGAACTATGTGTTATTAAAATTGTTGTTTTTTCTTTTTCTATAAAATTCTTTTTCAAATACTTAGATATAAATAATATATATATAAAACAAAGCTTAAACAGTAAAGTAAAATAAAGAGACAAACAAATAAATAAATAAAAGTTAAGATTAAGAAAGCAAGCCTGGTATAGTGAAAGCACGTCAAAGACGCTGTCCTAAAGCCTTTGTAGCCTCCCTACGTGCAGGTAATGACGGTCTACAAGACTCCAAGATACGACCCCAATACGCAGGCTTAAGGTCCGCTATGAGCACGTTCACAGTCAGATAGAGTTTTCCAAGCCACAGAACCGTTGCCCAAAAATAATATAGAAAGTAGGGAATATATGAAAGTATGAGAATAGAGAAATCTGATTGTGGTGTGTTGAAATGTGAAGGAGGAGTGGCCTTTTATAGGCATCCAATACTTGTAACCTCCATACACATTTAACCAGAAAAGTTGGTGCAATGAATAGAAAATAAAAACTGAAAATTAAACAATTTGTAACTCCCATAATAAATAAAAGAAAACAGCCAAAAATTAAAACAGAAAATAAAACATTAAAATTTAAAATCCTTTCAAATAATAACAATCCCCCACAAAGGGTTTTAAAATTTTAAAATGGTAAAAGATAAAGAAATATACATATGGGCAACATAATACTATGCAATAGGTGTAGGTGCCTTCCGGGCTTGAACCTACACTTAGTGATGATAGTTTCCATTTGAGGAACCTGAGTGTACACAGTATTGAACTCGGCACCTTTGACCAAACTTCAACATATCCCACACATAGTATTGGTTGAGGCTTGGAAGCGGGGTAGCGCTATTTATGGCCATGCGCTAATCTTGATTCTCATGAGAGTTGCTAGAGAATAGCCCAATTCTCACAGTCGCGGCCTCACGACGTCTCTCACTTAGGTGAGTTCTCCAAGAGTACATGTGACCTGCACCCTGCGGGAGATTGCCCGCCTCGAAACTCATTCAGGGATAACTCCCTTCCTAACGTCACATTATATAGCACTGATGTCATAGGGATGAGCATGAGGACATCTCAAGGATGCCTCCACATGATATAAACAGTGCTCAATGAGTCACGCAGTATGGATTGTTTCTACCCATTGAACTTCCTTCATGGGATCGCCAATCACAGAAGTTGGGTTACCTCCCTAGGTGACTCCCTTATGGGCTTAAACCCATCCCCCTCGACATTTCTAGGACTCTGCTCCTAGAAAGACCTTTAGTCAATTGGTCAGCAATGTTGTTCTCCAACTTCACATACTCCAAAGACACAATGTTCTTACTTAATAGGCTCTTCACAGATTTATGTCTCACATGTATGTGCCTGCTCATTTTCCTATTTGTATGAGATTGTTTCACCAAGTCTATTGTAGCCTTGCAGTCACAATGAATAGATAAAGCAGGCAATGGTTTCTCCACCAGAGGCATATCCATTAATAAACTCTTAATCCATTCAGCCTCAATGCAAGTAATATCCAAAGCTATGAGTTCAGACTCCATAGTACTTCTAGAAATAATTGTTTGCTTCTTCGAACCCCATGAAATTGCAGCTCCACCCAGTAGGAAAATGTAACCACTAGTAGACTTCACTTCTTCATTGTCTGTTATCCAATTTGCATCACTATATCCCTCTACCACATTTGGAAATCCTTTATAGCACAGTGAATAATCTATTGTCCCTCTTAGATACTTGAAAACTCTTTCCAAAGCATTCCAATGTTCCTTGCTTGGGTTATGTGTATACCTACTTAATCTTCCGATAGCATAAGCAATGTCTGGTCTAGTCTTATTTGCAATGTACAACAAAGAACCTATCATCTGGGAGTACTTCAGCTGAGAAAACGGTTCACCTTGATTTTTCTTTAAATGAACATTGGGATCATAAGGTGTTGGTGTGGGCTTACACTCAAAGTAATTGAACTTCTTCAACATCTTCTCAATAGTACTAGATTGACTTAGAGAAATTCCTAGTGTTGTCTTCTCAATTTTCATTCCTAAGATTATATGTGCTTCTCCCATATCTTTCATGTCAAAATTCCTAGATAAATATGACTTCACATCATTCACAATCTCTAAATTCGTCCCAAAGATCAAAATGTCATCAACATAAAGGCACAAGATTACATGTTCTCCATTATTCTCTTTATAATAAACGCATTTATCATGACCATTAAACTTAAAATCATAATCTAGAATCACCTTGTCAAATTTCTCATGCCATTGTTTAGGAGCTTGCTTTAGGCCATATAAAGATTTAACCAACTTGCATACCTTGTGTTCTTGGCCCTTAACTATGAATCCTTCTGGTTGCTCCATATAGATCTCTTCATCTAAGTCTCCATTTAGAAATGCCGTCTTTACATCCATTTGATGAATCACTAAATTATGCACAGATGCTAAAGCTATTAAAGTCCTTATGGTGGTAATCCTAGAAACAGGTGAGTAAGTATCAAAATAATCTATCCCTTTCTTTTGTGTAAAACCCTTAGCTACTAATCTCGCTTTGTACTTATCAATACTTCCATCTGGTTTCAACTTTTTCCTAAACACCCACTTGCACCCTATCGCTTTATTTCTAGCAGGCAAATCCGTTAACATCCATGTATTATTTTGGATTATCGATTGAAACTCATCATTTATAGCCTCTTTCCAAAATGGTGCATCCACAGACATAATAGCTTCCTTATAAGTTGTGGGATCTCCTTCCACTAGAAAGGTATAAAAATCATCTCCAAAGTTCTTCTCAACTCTCGCTCTTTTGCTTCTTCTAAGTTCTTGAGATTCTAAATTTTCGATCGTAGTTGAGCTAGAAGGTTTCTCACTTATTTGTACTTCCTTAGAAATTCTTGTTTTATACGGGAAAATATCTTCAAAGAATGTAGCATCTCTAGCTTCCATAACTGTGTTATTTGCAATCTCCTTTACTTCAGAATTAAACACCAAGAACCTATTTGCACTGCTATTTTTTGCATAACCGAGGAAAACTGCATCTATAGTCTTAGGACCTATTTTCTTTCTCTTAGGATCAGGTATGAGTACCTTAGCTAAACACCCCCACACTTTTAGGATTCTAAGGTTAGGTGATCTTCCTTTCCATAACTCATAAGGAGTTTTCTCATTATCCTTCAATGTTATCCTATTGAGTATAAAGCAAGCAGTTAACATTGCTTCCCCCCACAAATTCTCAGGTAGTCCACTACTAAGGAGCATAGAATTTACCATATCCATTAGGGTTCTATTTTTCCTTTCAGCCACTCCATTAGACTGGGGTGAATATGGTGGAGTAACTTCATGTATAATTCCATGTTCTTCACAAAACACTCCAAGCTCATTTGAGGTATACTCTCCACCTCTGTCAGATCTAAATCTTTTAATCTTTTTCTCCAATTGATTTTCTACCTCACTTTTATAAATCTTGAGTTTATTAAACACCTCATCTTTTGTCTTAATAAGATAGATATGGCAATACCTAGAGAAGTCATCAATAAAGGTCACAAAGTACTTGTTTCCACCTCTAGTAGGAGACCTATTTGAATCACACACGTCACTATGTATGAGCTCTAAGATTTGGGTGTTTCTCTCTACAGGTTTGAAAGAATTCCTAGTTTGTTTGGCTTGAACACAGACTTCACATTTGTGCTTAAGGTCTACGTTAGACTTAGGGATTAGTTCAAGATCCATTAATTTTTTGATTTTGCTTAAACTTACATGTCCTAACCTTCCATGCCATACATTACAAGATTCAACATTAAAAACTTGAGGAGAAATTTTATTATCTTCAAAAACTACATTTATTTTGAACAATCCATCACAAACATATCCTTTTCCAATAAAGACATTGTTTCTAGTAATAACGATCCTATTCGACTCCATTACAATCTTGTATCCTTGTTTTACTAAGGACGATCCACTGATAAGGTTTCTCCTTACGTCAGGAACATGTCGCACATCCTTGAGAGTTAGAGTCTTCCCAGATGTCATCTTCAATTCCACTTCTCCTATTCCACGTACTTGTGCGACGGTGTCATTTCCTAGGGTTACACTTCCTCCACTTGAGTTCTGGTAATTTTTGAAAAATCGTTTGTCAAAACACACATGTACGTTTGCCCCAGAATCTAACCACCAATCACTATTACTTAAATATGCGACATTAACTAGAGGCTTAAAGCTATACCTTAGATTGGGTTCATCTTGATCATCTTGATCCACCAACACATTCACTTGGGCTTTGGGACCCCTTTGTCCTTTGTTCCACTTAGGCTTTGGCTTGTAGGGCTCGGTCTTCTTGTAATGACAGTCTTTGGCCCAATGATTTGTTCTCCCACAAACGAAGCATGGTTGATCCTTATTGCCATTGGAATTGTTATGGGGTCTAATGTGCTGGCGATTTGGGTTTCGGTTGAATTGATTGTGGTTGGGTTGGCTATTTCTGTTTGTCCTCTTGAAAAATTTCCTTCTAGATTGGAAACGATTCCTATTGTTTGAACTTTCCACTAGGTTCACGTTTGTCTTTTCTTCCTTAGGCTTGTTGCTTGATCTATGTTTCTCTTCAATCCTAAGGGAGTTTAATACTTGGGTTAAGGTTAAATCTCCTTGTTTGTGCCTAAGGGTTTTTGCAAGGTTTGACCAACTTTGGGGTAATTTATCTATGAGACAAGAGACTTTAAACTCTTCACTAAACTTAGTACCCTTAAGTTCTATTTTCCTTAAAAAATCTTGGTACTCATGAATTTGTTCACTTACAGTTTTATTCTCAACCATCATATAGTTATTAAAGTTTGAGATTGTAAAACGATCTATTCCCGCATCTTCTATCCCATATTCAGCTTCTAATTCATCCCACAAAGTTTTTGCATTTTTTGTATCTTGATAAACATCATACAGATCATCGGAGAGAGCACTAAGGATTCTATTATGGCAATGATATTCTAATTCTTCTTTTGTCATCTTCTCCTTAGTTTTAGAAGTGGTTTCAGTAGTTTCATTGGGTGTGGTTTGATCTTCTAAGGCAGAAACTAACCCTAAAACAGTTAACCAATATTTAAGTTGTCTTTGCCACCTCTTAAAATTTGTCCCATTAAATTTTCCAGGTTTAACGCTATTTGTCTCTACACTATCCATCTCAATTCCAATAAACAATAATGAAGCAACGAATCTGGTATAGTAAAAACAAATACGTTATTGGATATTAATGCAAATAGTTACTAATACAAATACGTTATTGTAGAAATTGTTATTATTAATGTTATTAGGTTATTCAGGTAACTATTGAGAATTAAAGCAAATAGTTATTAAAGCAAAACAATTCCAAGTACTGTTACGTTTTCTATAGGTAACTTTATTATTAACGTTTTAACAAATATGTTATTAGTGTTATTAGGATATTTAAGGATTTGACAGATATGTTATTTAAGTTTTCAGATTTTGTTGCAAAAGAAACGTACAGACAAATTATTAAATGTTTTGAATAGTAAACTTTCAAACCAATATGTTAAAGTTTTCAAAGGTGTACTTAACTTCAGTTTTATTTTTATAAAGATATTTAAGGTTTTGAGTATCTAAAACGTAGAGACTGAAGGTTTAATACTAGGTTGAAAATTAAAGCTTAAATATCTTCCAAAACGTAAAGGCTTTGAATATCTTTTAAAACGTATTAGTCTGAAAACTTTCCTTTAAAGTTGGATTGAAGTCTTGATTTGAAAACGTGTGGCTGTGCCCTTTTATATTTCTTTATTTATTTAAATTAATTTTATTTTCGCTTTATAAGAAGAAAAATTGAATTGAAACTTAAAACAACAACAAATACGGCAAGAATAATTTTAACATACAAAGGCTTTAGATTGTTATTAAAATTGTTGTTTTTTCTTTTTCTATAAAATTCTTTTTCAAATACTTAGATATAAATAATATATATATAAAACAAAGCTTAAACAGTAAAGTAAAATAAAGAGACAAACAAATAAATAAATAAAAGTTAAGATTAAGAAAGCAAGCCTGGTATAGTGAAAGCACGTCAAAGACGCTGTCCTAAAGCCTTTGTAGCCTCCCTACGTGCAGGTAATGACGGTCTACAAGACTCCAAGATACGACCCCAATACGCAGGCTTAAGGTCCGCTATGAGCACGTTCACAGTCGGATAGAGTTTTCCAAGCCACAGAACCGTTGCCCAAAAATAATATAGAAAGTAGGGAATATATGAAAGTATGAGAATAGAGAAATCTGATTGTGGTGTGTTGAAATGTGAAGGAGGAGTGGCCTTTTATAGGCATCCAATACTTGTAACCTCCATACACATTTAACCAGAAAAGTTGGTGCAATGAATAGAAAATAAAAACTGAAAATTAAACAATTTGTAACTCCCATAATAAATAAAAGAAAACAGCCAAAAATTAAAACAGAAAATAAAACATTAAAATTTAAAATCCTTTCAAATAATAACACTATGCGCGACAAGATTATCGTTGCGCAATAGTTTGTCGCGCGCCTATTTGGTGCCAAATACAATAAACAAGAGTTTTTTTCCCGTGTTTTTTTTGCGCGACGATACATACTGTCGCGCAAAGTTCACCGCCAAATATATTTTTACGCGCTTTTTCCCAATAGCTTTGCGCGACGAAATATTTTGTTGCACGATTTTGCGCTACGCTTTATTTTCCGTTTTGCGCGACGAATTATTTTGTCACACGATTTTGCGCTACACTTTATTTTCTCCGTCGCGCAATATTCTTTTGCTCGACGAATTAACCGTCTTCGCGCAAAAAACTGTCGCGCAAATACTAAAATGTAGTAGTGTGGAGCCACACAAGCCGCTCCACAAGTCATGAGCGCATGCATTGCCATGGTCGATGCTCTTCTTATTTTATTCCTCTTCAATCTACAACATAATTGTTATTAAATAAAAGATTTATATAAAAGAAATTAAGTTGGTTGTTTCTCAAAATTGCAAAAGGGCAAAACCGTAATCCAATGTAACTGTTGAATTGAAAAAATTGATAGCTGTCGATTTTTGGGTTTATTTTAGGTGTGTTTATATACATTAAATAGTATAGGGTTTATTTATAATTTTATGTCTAGAAATGGGTATTTAACTAATTTTCTATTATTTATTCCTCTAGAAATTGAATGGACGTGGAATGTCTGAATCAGCAGCCATATAAAGTGATACAGAATTGTGGTTTTAATTTGTAGCACAAGGTAGCATAATTGTTGGCATTTTGCGTAGATTGCAAGTTTACGTCTAGACAATAACCAATTTATTGGCCTCATTCTTAGAGGTGGGCATCAATTGGGCAGAATCAATAAAACCGATTGAATCAAATCGTAATTATCGATTTAGTTTGGTTTTGACTAAAAATAAGTCAAACGGTTTAAAAATTAAATCAGACCGTATATGATTTGGTTTGGTTTGATTTTGAGCTTTTGTAAACCAGTCTAAACCAAACTGAACTATTTATGTGTATATTTATTTATTTATATTATATTTTACATGGGTAATATTCTAATTACGTAATAACTATATATGGATATTTAAATTGAGCTATATTAGTTATTGAAATTTGAAGTTTTATGGCGTGTCACTACAAAAAAAGAGGTCATTACCGACCAACATTTTCCGAGGGCCCTGAAATTCCCTCGGTAAAAGTGTTTTTTCCGACCAAAAAATGTTGTCCGTTGGAAATATGTCATGGGCCTGAAATTTATTTCCGACAAAGGAAATACCCTCGGAAAAAGTCTCTATTGTCGTCGGAAATGTAATTTATTTGGCGGGAAGACTTGGCGCCAACTTTATTAACGACCAAAAGTATGTTTGACGGAAATATGATGATTATTTCCAAGGGGTTTCTCATTCCGTCGGAACTGTTTGACTATTTCTGAGGGGCTTCTTATTCCGTTGGAATTGCTTGACTATTTCCGAGGGATTCTCCTTTCGTCTGAATTGTTTGACTATTTTCGAGGAAAAATATGTCCTCTAGGAAAACGTTTGAATGTCAATTTCCCATTAGAATAAGTAAAAACAATTTGATTGATAATAATCAATCACACTCCAAAATATATAATTGAAAATAGCCAATCCAAAAAAAAATAAATTAGACAATCACAATTACATGACAACTCATCCCAGAGTTGTAAGTTGAATCACATCCCTTCTTCAATCAATTTCATTGTCATCAACATTATTTTGGATGGCATGCATGCTTTGACTTTGAGTCTCTGCTTCTTGGACTCAAAACAATAGCTTCCAACCTTGAAAGTAAAGTTGCAAGATCATCTATTTCCTCATCCAGCAGATTATGCGAATTGATTCCAATAATTTGCAAGATATATAACAAAATATATAAACCTGCAATTCTAGGATTAAAAGAAGGAAAAGGAACTATGGCCACTTAGCGTATGAATACAGCCACAGAAACTCGTATAGTTTATGAAACTTAATACAAGAGGGAGTCTGAAAAAAATGAAACCAATTAAAAAAAAAAAAAAAGGCGCGATTGGAAGGAAGAAAGGAGGGAGTGGAAAAGGGTAAAAACATACAAAACAAAGGTTTTGACAGCCTACCTCAGTCACTTTAGAAAACTTAAGAAACAATTATTTGTGTTTTAGCGTTGTCACATCTGTCAGATAAAAACACAATTATTTGTGTCTACACAAGTAAATGATCCTATTTTTTCTGGCAACAATAATTTGTGTCGCAAGACAATTCAGCAAATTAGTAGATCTAGATGCTCCGAACATACAACTGCAATGATAGAATATTTTTCACAAGAACCAAACGACCAAATTTTGAAACAAGGAAAATCACTAAATACATAAAAATTAACTGAAGTTATGTCATGAAATTCATGCAGTGTCGGAAGACAATGCAGCTTTGATCCTCTCAACAGTGCAAGCGATCAGATTGGTAACTGTTTCCACCGACCTTAGAGAGAGCTTGGCGGTCGGGCAAGAATCAACCAGAATTTGAAATGCAACAGTGAGAAGGGAACCACCAGAGCCAGAATCCCCCATGCCTCCTCCATCTGGAAGGATGGCAAAGCCAGAAGGAAGAAGAGCAACATAGTCAGGGTCACTCCCAATTAGTACCACATTCATGGCAACAATGTCCACTGGAGCATAAATCACAAAAGAAGTTGTTTTGTCTGTGCAGCTCTCTTGCAGTATCAGCATGTTGCTCTGGCTTGAATTCGCACTCTACAAAATTAAGTTCATTTTTGAAAAGGGCAAGGTTAATAATTCATCAATTGTGATTAGGATCAGAATATGGATTAATTAAGAAAATTAAAATAATAATAACAATAAGAGAGAGCTACATTTACTCGCAGCAGAGACACGCAATTTCCAGTGTCGCGACCATTAGCAATGTGTGCCATTTCTTGAACAATTCCACCATTGGAAAAAATGTCCCACTGCAACCACAAGTGATGAAGCTCAAGTAATTGGTTAATGTATTAGATCTGATAGATCATCCTAAGAATTTGAAGGATAATTAATTCACGTACCTCATTACGAGAGTTCTCATCACGGAGGAATTCAAATACCCTTTTGGGAGGAACTGGAAGCCTGAAAGATGTGGCGGCGCTGAGCACAATACCGGGAGGCCTACCAGGATCATCCACGTTGTTTCGGGTCATCACTCGAACATCATCAGCCCCTGTCCCAGACAGTGTTGTCCATGTGTGAGTGGTTGAAGCGCTTACTCCAGCACAGAAGCTTATGACCATCCTTTCAGCCAATTTTAACAGACTTTTTCTGCCTTCTTGATTTGTAATCACTAATTAATCATACATTTAAAAAAAAAATTAAGGCTTAATTAATGAATCCCTGTGCGTGCACAACATGCTATATTAGACACATGCAATCTTTTAAGAGGACGTCTCTCGTGTTAGACAATACTAGAACATAGAAGAATAGCCCTACACAAAATTGTTCTTACCACCAACATCACCAGTAGGGATGTTTGATGCCAGGGAACTGGCAAGACGTTCACATTGACGGTCTAAGGTAGCGACCCATCGTCTCGCCCCAAATGCGTTGCCAGAGTTAACCAGCTGCTTGTACAGATTGTGAACACCACGTTCATCCACATCGACATGCTCAACCCATGTAACCTAAAGCACCAAAAGTTTTAAAATTAAATGACAAATAATGTAATGAGTTAAATACATGATGCAAGTCAAATATGAATCAGAGTTAAATACATAGTGTGTTTAATTATTAATTACATTACCCTTGAGTATCCATTTGGCATTTCTTGGATGAGACATCCAGAGGGTCTTCTTTGGCATGACCTTGGTGCAGGATTAAGGCGCAGAGTGTCCAAGGACTCATCAACCACAGCCCAAGTGCCATCAGTATGCTGTTTGCAGTACCTCACATAATAACTCTCACGAGTTGGAACAAGCGGTGAGGGTACTTGAAATTCTGCAATCATCTACCAAATCACAAATAATATATTCAACCCGAACATATAATTAACCACGACAAGATAATGTTATTAAAAATATTTGAGATTCCAGGGAGAAGATAATAGAATTGTGAAAGTAGATATATATTATACCACTTGCAAGGCTCCATTGTAATTTCCAGCCACTCCAGTTGACAGCACTTCCAGAGTCATAGCTCTCGACACAATCCCAGAAAACACAGTCGACCATTGATTCTAAACAAGATAATAAGTAAAACAAAAAATGATTAGGGTTTATGTGTTATTCCTATTTAAAGAAATAATTAATATTTGTTCAATGTTGATGACACAAGTGCCAAAATAGAATAGAAGAAGAATCCGAGGAAGAAGATGGAGAGAATAACGAAAGAAGAAGAAAATGCAGCCAGCGGGATAAAGAAGAAATAAGAAAAAGATGGAGAAGAAAGAAGAAATGATGGCTGGGAGAAAAGAAGAAAAAGCAGATGAAGAAGATGGAGAGATGGAGAGAAGAGAAGAAAGAGGGAAAGGAATGATGACGGTTGGGAGAAAAGAAAAAGAAAAGAAGAAGAAAAGAAGAAAAAGCAAAGGAAGAAGATGGAGAGAAAAACGAAAGAAGGAAAAAATGATGACGGCTGGGAGAAAAGAAAAAGAAAACGAGAGTTTGTGGGACAGTTAGATTGTAATAAATACTACATTTGTATGGTTATTCGACAAGAAGATGCATCAGTCCAGTGGTGTTTGAGCCTTGTCTCCAAACTCCTGACCTGAGTTCGATTCCTCATGAGTTCACAAACTCCGAATTTTTTTTTCATTGAAGCAAGTTACACCCCAAAATTGCAAACATGAAAAAATTTATGAATAAACAATCACATTGAATTTGAAATTTCAGCAAATTTGTTCAATGTTGATGACACAAGTAAATAAGGTTACCACATCCATGAGAATCTCAACAAGGTTGCTGTGGTTCATGACAACAATTGCGCTCTCACGCGAAGCTTCACATTTGAAATGATTGTTTGGTTTTGTAGCAACATGAGGGAATGTTCTGATGTACTCGTCTTCATTGAACACAGTGGTGTTGCCATCAAGGCTGGTCATCCACAAGGGTTCACCCATTTTAGCCATTCTGATTAGCTCTTCCATGGCTGCCACTGCAATCTCGATTATCATCTCTCCGATAGCTGTCGGGCCACCGCAATTGGGGCAAGAGGCACTGCCTAGGAGTTCTCTGTACCTCATGTTATCGGCACGAAGCTTTTCATTTTCATTACGAAGTTGTGTGTTCTCATGAAGCTCTAGCTGAGTCTGTCAAAAAGGAAAAATAAATATTCTCAAACCCATTTTAATTAAAAACGTGTCATGAACAAAACATTATATACCTTCATATGGTTGCGCTTATTTTGAAACCACCATTTCACTTGGAATGGTTCCAAACCTAATTCCCGGCTCAGTTCCTTCCTCTGCTTGGGTTTTGGGCAGGGACACTCCTTGAATAAACTAAATAATAATATCCCGAAAAAAAAAACCAGAACAATAATTCAAGATTAATTTTTTTTTTAAAAAGGACCATTATGAACTCATTAACGCTTAAATACTACTCACGCTTCCATTTCTTGGATCTGATGCTGAGTGTGGCGGTGATGCTTCTTTTTCGGGCGAGGATCTTGGTCACCGAAACCGCCCTCGGGGTTGTTGCTGCCGAATTTGGTGTTGATCATATCCAGAGAGCTTAAAGATTTTGATTTTGATCCCAAGGCTTAGCAAGCTTACGGTGCAATCACAGATATTACAGCGTCATGGAAACTAGAGACAATTACGGCGTCATGGAAAGTAGAGACAATTACAGCGTCATGGAAAGTAGAGACAATTACAGCGTCATGGAAAGTAAAGTAGAGATGACTTCTTGAACGCGTCCGTGCACGTCGCGACAAATGGTAGGGGACGGTGGAAGCTTTAATTGCTAGGGTTTCTCTAAACTATAAGCAAAGGAAAGAGAGAGAGGAAAGAAGAAAAGAGAGAGAGCAAAGTAGAGATAATGTCTTATTCCTTCCACTCTTCTCTGGATCTTAATTTAGCTCCGCCAACACAGACGGTGCAATCACTTGCACCAATCTGGGCGCCCTATTTTGCGTCCTCACGAGGACCCGTGACCGTCAATGACTCGTTACTCCTTGACAACGATGTTGCCATTGGAGTTGCGAGGAGTCTAGTGACTCCCAGAGATGTGCGCATACTGGGAATGAGAGATGATAACCGCCTAGTGAGTGATGTCGTGGCAATGGGCGTGCAGAGTGCTACATGTATCGCAAGTGTAGGGCATCGCCTCATTGCGAAAACTCATGAAACGCAATTTCTAAAAGCTCAGTTGACGGCAGAGCAAAAATTGGGGGCAAAAAGGGAAGAGGAGCTCAAGTTTTTGCGGGCAGAAAATGAAAAGTTATCAAAACTGGTAACTTTTTATGCTAAAGAAACGCTTAAACAGCCAACAGCCTCAGAGCGACCGAGTAAACGCAAACGCGGAGATGACGACTCTAGTTTTGCTGAAGCTAAGAGAGTGATTTTTGGGAGCTCAAGTGATGAGCCCCAAGATGCAGTGCAGGAAAATCCGAAAGAGGATATTCAGAGGATGAAGAAGAAGAAGAGAATATGAGGAAGAATATGAGGAAGAGGATGGCGAGATGATGATGAAGAATATATATGAGGAAGAGGATGAAGAAGAAGAAGAGAAAAAAAAATGTTTTTTTTTTGGTTTTTTTTTTTAATGCAGCCTGTTTCAAGTGAAATAAAATTTGTTTTTAACATTCGATTGTGAATGAGTGTGGACTGAATTTGAATAGTGTAGAGAACATATAGTTTTTGTAAATTAAGAGTTAGAAAATGCGGAGTGTTTTTAACATTCAGTTGTGAATGATGCCCCATTTTTTATGAAAATGCGTGAAAGAAAAGTGCATAGAATGTAACAGGGGGAGTCAAAAGTGCAATCCTATGCAATTTCCATCAAGGGAAGGCCAGCCACCTTCAATTAATGACCACATGCCAAACCACGGGAGTCAAAAGTGCAATCCTTTGAAGTTTTTAATTTTATTGTCATTTTGGAATGTTTGATTTGGCAGAATATTTGATAGTATTTGCACCCTAGATTGCAAAACATTAATAGCTATCCATAACTGAAAGTGTGGATATAATTTATTTTAGTAACATGAGATCATTAATAGCTATCCATAACTGAAGACGATTATTCCTTGGCTTTTTTTCTTTTTTTTTTGTTGGAACATATGCTCTATAATGATTATTCCTTGCCTGGGAATAAACTTTTGACTGTATGGATTTCTATTGCGAAGTTAGAAAATGCGGAGTGGTTACGGATTTCTATTTTTGACTGTGAAATGCGAAGTTAGAAAACACGTCAGATTGGATAGGGAAATGCAGGAAAAAAAGAAAAGAAAAGAAGAGAAACAGATAGAAACATAATTAAGAAAAGGCGTTGATGCCCCAATTTTTATGAAAAGGCGTGAAAGAAAAGCCCCAATAGGCAAAAAGCCATATCAGATCATGTACCACCAATAGGCAAAAAGGCATTTCAGATCATGTAAAAGAGAAGAGAATCATTTTCTGTAAATAATGGTGGCGTGAAAGGGGACCTTTTGGGACTTTTACAGTAGTTTTCTTGTTTTACATATATAATTTTGCATATTGTCTGTTCACTACTTTGGCATGAGAGCAAAGAGACACTCTCGTTAAGTATTTTTGTCTTCATTGTCACAAACAGACAAGTGGTCTCAACCAAAATAGTTGGCTGGTCCAATAGCTCTTCAAGTGGTCTCAACCAAAATCTCCTAGTAAAAATGAAATAAAGTATGTTAAATACAGGAAAAATAAAGTACGGGAAAAATGAAGTGCAAAAAACAGCATCATTAAAGACAGCATCATTAAAGACAAATGATGATATCTTCACATCATTGCAAAACAAAAACCCCATATTAACTCGGGCAGCCGAGGACAAGAATATGAAAAACGCTTCAGCTTTTTGTACTCTTTATGAAAAGTATGTTAAATATGCGTGAGTAGTTAAGATAATAACAAGCAGGGAGCATTCTTTACATTTATTTTAAACCCTAAACCCTAAACGCGAATCACAAACTCTAACCCTAAACCCTAAACCCTAAACCCTAAACTCTAATCCCTAAATCCTAATCCCTAAACTCTAAATGTATGTCTAGACTCTAGAGGACCGAATTGTTTATTTGAATTGCTAAAAAGAATTGTGAATTTCAGTTTTATGCCTCCTCCTCATAGTTTTATGTTTGATTTGGATTTTAGAGTCACTTTGAAGTTTTTAATTTTATTGTCATTTTGGAATGTTTCATTTGGCAGAATATTTCAGCTAGTTGTTAGAATTTAAATTTGAAGCAAGCATGTTATTAAACAGGTCATTAAATTTGGGTTTGCATTTCCTGACACGATTAATAGTATTTGCACCCTAGATTGCAAAACATTAATGGGGCAAAAAAAAAAAACAAAACAGGAAAGGAAAGAAAAAAGCAGGATATTACCTCGATAAGTTGAGTTCATGAATAATTTAGCCACCACCTTTTCTTTGAATAAATCATTGCATCAACTTTTTTTGTATGGTCAAAGGGTATCATGCTTTTAAAAGAGAAGGAAGTCTTCACGCAGGAGGTTTCATTACACCAGCAATATCATCAAGGAGAAAAGAGAAGGAAGTCTTCACCCAGGTCTAGGTTGTAACTCTAGTTTGCCAACTCGTTAGGTATTCTTCTCTTCTTCTTATGTCTTCATCTTTTTCTTTTTATTCCAATTTCTTATTTGGTTGTGTCTGTTTCTTCTAACAATAACCAAAAGGATTTTAATTGTAATTTCAATTGTTATGAGTTCATCTTTCAAATCTTGTTGGACGTCTAGGAGCAATTCTTAGTGAAGATAAGAATTGCATAATATTGCGATCTATGAAATGTAAAACTTATCCAACTCCAGTGACCTTTCTTGTTAATCATTCTTTCTTTGGTTGATTGGTTCTCAATAACATAGCGACAAATCTTAAATTCAAAAGGATATAGATATTATATATATATATATATATAGATAGATAACAGATTATATTCCTTTGTGGCTTAAGCTTGACTACAGCCCTTTGTAATAGATTATATATATATATATATATATATAGATAACATAGCGACAAATCTCCAATGACTACTGTATATATATAAGTAACGAACCTGCTGTGGCTTAAGCTTTTTCTTTTGGAAAAGAAAAACCCAAAAAAAAGCCCTTTGTTTAATTATCTTAAATTAATTAATTAATTTAACCACAATATATTAAATACATCAGCAATTAAACTCCCGCTTGCCCAAAAAAAGTGGGGGAAAGCCCAAATTAATTATTTGTTTTGCCGCTCAAGCCTCTTTTTAATTCCCTTCTTCTCAATTTTTCAGTTAAACTGTCAATGTCTAGGCATGTATTGTTATAGATGTACCAATATTGGAATGCATTATTGTGATAAGGGAATCAGTACCCATGCTACATGTATTATGTCTCAAATGTTGTAGATATAAAGAAGAGCTACATGCCCAATAATACAAAGCAGCAGATATACACGCATGCACCCTTTCTTTATCAAATGACATGGGTTCTTTTGATTTATGTTTGTTTTTAATTATGACAAATCAAACATGCCATGACATGGGTTCTTTATGTTTGATTTATGTTTCTTTATCAAAGTAAAGTACTATTTTTGGTTTATGTTTGTTTTTAATTATGACATGGGTTCTTTTGTGATTATAGATGGCAGCCATGGCAAAAAAGAAAAAGAGCAATAATAGAACATCACATGATCGCGAAATGCAAGAGACAAATCAAACATGTATGAGTTATTTGCGTGTTCTTATCGATTAAATTCTTGTTTATGTTATTTTTTTAGTTGTATTTCTATTATATGAGTTTCTAATTTTTCAATTAAATAACGAACAAAGATTCTCTGAAAATTTTGCTTAAGGGATATATGATCTATCTCATTTAGGTTCAACGATTGGAATAAAAAAAGGTCGAGGGAAGGCTAAGGGTAAAGATGGAAATGCCACTCCAATTGTACTACGTAGAGGAAGGTAATGTATAAGGCTTGCAAAGTTAGCCATTTCTTGTGTAGATTCATTTTTATTTATTTATTTAAATTTGGTTTAAATTTTCAGGATTATAACCACTGAAGCTGTGCGAACTATAGGAGTGCTTTTTTATCAAGCTATCGATGGAGCATGGCCAACATTTAAAACATTTCCATCAACTCAAATGGATTTACTGTATGATCGCTTTAACGCAACAGGATATACACACACATGCTCAGAAGAAGAGATGAGGGAGGCATTCGAAGAACATATTAAATTGCGATATTCCGATTGGATGTTGTCATTGAGAAATAGCGTTTTTAAGAAATACAAGACTACTGGTGATAGATACACTCATTGCCCATTAGGGATATCTCAAGATGTTTGGTCTAAACTGGTTGATCATTGGTTGCAACCTACACTTATGCACGCTCAAGACAATCCGCTTCAATGGTGAACTCTTTTCTTCTCATTTCAATATTTTGCTCACTGTTAAATATTGTATTTGTTCTTTTTATTCTCAAACGATTTATGTCTTATTAATTATTATCTTTTATTCGACAGAACAATGTAGAAAGTTGTTCAGATGCTCACCTCGAAGACGAGTAGTGCAACATCAATTGTATTTTGCTACAATATGCATTTTGAATTTCAAGGTTTTGATATATTTGCGGATTGCTTATATGTTTTAAGGATGATGGGGATTGTTTATGTTTTAACTATTGAGAATAATTTTAATTGAACGCTTAAAATTTTTGTACAATATGGTGTCGTATGATTTTTTTTTCTTTTTATTACCAATTAAATACGGATGATTAGAAAACAATTTTTGGCAAATATTATAATTCAAATTTCTTTTTAATAATTTTTTTTAATAAAATAATTATATTTTTCGATCGCATTTCCCTCTCGGTAATGCATATTTCCAACAAACACTTTATCATCGGAAATACTTTCCGACAATAATTGCCTATTTCCGACAACATTCCCCACAACATAATCGGGTCGAAACAATTATATTTCCGACCGCTTGTTCATCGAAAATATTTTCCGACATGATTAATCTATTTGCGACAAACTTTGTGACGAATAAATATGGTTGGAAATATATATTTCCGACGTAACTTGCCCATCGGAAATATTTTGTTATACTCTTTTCCAACGAGCTATTATATATTTTCCACAAACTCTTTTGGTCGGTAATGATAATTATGACGAAATCTAGCCCTCACAAATAATGTATCATTGTCGGAAAAAGTATTTCTGACGACACTCATTGGTCGAAAATATGAATTCGCAAAAACAAGAAATCACGATAAAATAACTATTTCCGACAATCAAATAAGTAATTACGACCACATGTATGGTCGGAAATAAATATGTAGGGTCGTTTTAAAAATCTATTTCCGATAGAAATTTAAGCAATAGCTACGAAGCATGGGCGTCGGAAATACATTATTTCCGACGGAATGGTCGGAAATGTAGTATTTGCAACCGGCCTTTTAGCGACGACTTCCGACGGACTTTTGCCGTCAAAAAAGGGTATTTTCGACGGCAAAAGGCTTTTTGCAACGACAAAATGCCCTCGCAAAAGGGCTTCTGTTTTGTAGTGTGTGGAGCTTTAGGATGGTTTCGTACTCTAGGAAATGATTTAAGTATTGAGAAAATAGTTAATTTGTTGGTAGTAATTGGCCTAATAATGTTGAAAAATACAAAAAGAAAGAGAATTGGGCTTAGGCCCAATCTGACCGAACCAAACCGTCTAAAATTGGTTTGGTTTAGTTCGGTTTTCTTCATGACTTTTGTTAAAACCGAACCAAACCAAACCGTTATATTGTAATTTATTCGGCTGTGATTTTGAGGTGAAACCAATCCAATTCGGACATTACCAACCCCTACTCATTCCTACAAATGTTTCCAATTGCTTCATCCTCACCAATCTCGATTTCAGCAACAACGAGCTAGTGGGCACGTGACCCACTTTCAATGACCAAAATGCATGTTTTGGTGACCAAATTGTAAGCCCTTTAGTGACCAAAGTTGCAGTCAATAATAGCGTTTTTATTAGTGACCACAAAAACGAAGACACTAATTCTTTATCTAGAAAGTTTGACTTTTTACCTTAGTTTTCTTAGCTCAATATGTCATAATTAATCCCATCATCAGTCAAAGTTTCTGAAATTTCGTTGGATTTGTGAGTTATGAAAGCAATGCTGAAAGACAATTTTCTCTAATAGTGAAAATACAATGTTTAAGCAATATTTCTTCAGTTCCTGCCAAAAAAAAAACCTACATTATATTACATTTCTTATGTTAAAACCTTGGGGTTTTCTCATAATGCCTGCCATGGCCAATAATATACAATAACAAACTAATCCATTAGACCTGTGTAATAATCACACCTACAAAAATTTGTTGAGAACAATAATCCAGACATTTATCGCCTAGTTAAAGTCTAGTTTAGTTGTCTTCATTTAATTGGAGAATGTCTTAAGTTCGACTCACATAAATAATAAGAGCTAAACTATCACATAGTAAAGATAGTTTTACAAAATCCTACCGTGTGTCAACAAAAAAACAATTCCAACATTAATTCCTTTTACAAAGTCAGATTTGTTGTGACTTGACCCATGTCCTCTAGTCAATCTTAATTAATAGGCGAATCCCCACCAGCTTCCAATCCAATTTTCTGCATCATGCATGTATATGACTAATTCGCGGCAAATCAGTGAAGTTGTCATGTAGTTGCTATTTTGCCATCAGTAAGTCGGTCAACCTCGGAAGCAAGTCAACCGTGGCGGATTGTAATGAATTGGACTTGGTTAATAAGCTCATTACTCAATCAATCTCATAAACCAGTTAAATGTGCCATGCCCTCATATGGGAATTACTAATTTCACAACCCAAATGGAGGTTTTGGTTTTGAAACTGATTTTGATGTACTCACTTTTCAATGGAGTATTGTTGGTTTGCTCCATGCAAATGGGACTGGGAGGGAACGAGACAGATAGGCTGGCCCTGCTAGCCATCAAAGCTCAAATAAAGCAAGATCCTCATAATGTAACGAGCTCCTGGAATGAATCCACTCACTTTTGCCTGTGGCACGGTGTCACCTGCGGTCGACGCCATCGCCAGAGGGTCACAAGGCTAGACCTCCAATCTCAAAAGCTGGCAGGGTCCCTATCCCCACACATAGGAAACCTAAGTTTCCTAAGGGAACTAGAACTACAAAACAACAGCTTCAGCAATAAAATCCCTCCAGAAATTGGGCATTTGCGTAGATTGCAGGTACTATCTCTACACAGCAACTCATTTAGTGGCCCTATTCCATACAACATATCATATTGCTCCAACCTCATCTTCATGAATTTCGGTTCCAACGGGTTGGTGGGTAAAATTCCATCTGAATTTGGCTCTTTGTCGAAGCTTCAAAGAATTGTTTTACAAGTCAATAATTTAACAGGAGAGATCCCTCCTTCCTTGGGAAACCTTTCGTCTCTTGAGGCACTTGCTGTATTTCAAAATAACTTGGTGGGAAGCATCCCTACTTCTCTAGGCCAATTGAAAAACTTAACATTTTTGTCATTGGGCTCAAACAACTTATCTGGTACCATTCCTCCCTCCATCTATAACCTCTCTGCTCTTTATTCTTTTTACCTTATAGAGAACCAAATTCGAGGGAGTCTTCCATCATACTTGGGAAACACTCTTCCTAATCTCCAAATCTTTAGCATCGCTGCAAACCAAATTTTTGGATCCTTGCCACTCTCACTATCGAATGCCACGAATCTACGTGACATTCAAGTTCAGTATAACATGCTAACGGGACAGGTGCCCGATTTACGAAAGCTTCATAACCTACGGCTATTCACCATTCACTATAACCGTCTTGGAAGCGGTACAGATGGTGACTTGAGTTTTCTCTCAGACTTGACCAATGGCACAGAGTTAGAACACTTGCATATTGAGGCAAACAATTTTGGTGGGACGTTGCCCGCATCAATATCCAATCTCTCAACCAATCTTCAAATGTTTTGGTTTCACAGAAACCAAATACATGGAAGCATCCCAACAGAATTAGGGAATTTGGTCAACTTGGAGTCGTTGTTAATGTGGGGAAATAGCTTGACGGGTAACATTCCCACTGAAATTCTGAAGATGTCAAGCCTTGTGGAATTAGATATTTCTATGAATGCATTATCAGGAAGCATTCCGGCGTCTTTAGGAAATTTAACCAAGTTATCCAATCTCTTCTTACAAGGAAATAATCTTGAGGGCGTCATCCCTTCAAGCCTGGGGAATTGCAAGCGGTTGATATTATTGGATTTATCTAATAATAAACTTACTGGCGAAATACCTCAACAAGTTATCGGCCTCCCGTCCTTATCACGGCTTTTGAACTTGTCGACGAACAACTTTACGGGTTCTCTTCCGATGGAGGTTGGAAAGTTGAAGAGTCTAGGTGTACTGGACGTTTCTAATAACATGTTATCCGGAGAACTTCCTAGTAGCCTTGGTTCATGTGAGAGTTTAGAATCCTTACACTTGCAAGACAACTTCTTCAAGGGGTCTATTCCCTCATCTATGATTGGGTTGAAAGCCATAGAAGAATTAGACCTTTCTCGCAACAATTTTTCGGGTGAAATTCCAAAATTCTTAGAGGGCTTTGTCTTCTTGAAGAAACTAGACCTATCATTCAATGAATTTTGGGGAGCGGTACCAACTGGAGGAGGTGCTTTTAGAAATGCAAGTGCGATTTCAATTACTGGCAACACCAAGCTCTGTGGAGGTATTGCTGATCTCCAACTGCCCAAGTGCAAGCCCCAAAAAGGAGGATCATCTCGTAGCTTGAAATTAATAATCCCGTTAGTACTTTCCGGAGTTGCTCTTCTTGTAATAGTTATGGTGATGTCCTATTTCTTCCTCTGTTCGTCAAGAAGGAAAAGGAAAGAGATTCCGTTGAGCACATTGGCGAACAATTTTTTGCAAGTGTCATATGCTACTCTCCTAAGAGCTACTGACGAGTTCTCTTCGACTAATTTGATTGGTGCAGGCAGTTTTGGGTCTGTGTACAAAGGAATTCTTGATGATAATGATAAACATCAACTTGTTGCTGTGAAGGTGTTCAACTTGTTACGCCATGGAGCATCGAAGAGTTTCATGGCCGAATGTGAGGCTTTAAGAAACATCAAGCATCGAAATCTTGTCGAGATTATAACTGCATGTTCAAGTGTTGATTTTCATGGTCATGATTTCAAGGCTCTGGTTTACAAGTACATGGACAGAGGAAGCTTAGAGGAGTGGCTGCATCCTCCTACTGAAATTGAAGAGGTAAGAGAGGCACTCAATCTAGAGCAAAGGCTAGACATTGCCATTGATGTTGCTTGTGCATTGGATTATCTTCATAATCATTGTGAAACACCGATAGTTCATTGTGATCTCAAGCCAAGCAATGTTCTTTTAGACAACGAGATGACTGGACATGTTTCTGACTTTGGACTCGCAAGATTTCTCTCCCAAGAAGCTGGTATTAATGTTTCCAACAATCACACAAGTTCCATTGGAATAAAAGGAACGGTTGGTTATGCTGCTCCAGGTAAAATTTTCTATCCTATATGCTTTACTGTCCGTTTTTTACTTTTAATCTTACATAATTCAGCTATTTTATATTCACAAATGTTCTGACAATATTTTATGATGTTTGAGTGGTAGAGTATGGTATGGGAAGCGAGGTGTCAACAAATGGAGATGTCTACAGCTTTGGCATTCTCTTGTTAGAGATTTTCGTAGGAAAGCGACCTACCGACGACATGTTTAATGGTGACCTAAACCTTCATACTTTTGTTAAAATGGCTTTACCTGAGCGAGTTACGGACATTGCAGATTCAACACTTTTTGAAGGAGGCAACAACGAGAGAAGAGTCGAAAAAATTGTGGTGTGCTTGAATTCAATATTTAGAATTGGAATTGAATGCTCTGCTGAATCTCCAACAGAGCGTCTAAAGAATATCAGTGATGCTGCATCTGAACTGCATTCCATTAGAGACGTTCTTCTTCGATAGGAACTTTTTCTGCTACGGGTTTGTGTGATATGGGGTTCTTCTTAGAGATGTTTTTATGCGCTGCCTGAGAAATACTCTTGTTCCTACTACAGTAGATGAGAGTTCTACTACTTTTTTTCTTTTCTTTGGGGGTCGAACTTCTTCTACTACTACTACGTCGTTTTATTTGTGTGTTTGGGCCTGAAGCCCTTAGAAATGTGATCAAACAACTACAATATTGTCTAAATCTCTTATCTTAAATAAATCTGACTGTACACTTCATCCCATTGCCTATTTTATAAAAACTCAGTGTGTAGTTTTATTGCAAATTGCAACTTAATGCCGGCAACAACAGTCGTTGACGTTTGGGAATCTAGTCAAATTGTCTTTGGAAAAGACAGTACTAGGGATTAAATATTTATACTATCCGATGTGGTCTAGTTTGTCCATAAGTCAGTTGTCAAATTGTCTTTGGAAGAGACGTTCTTCTTGGATAGGGAAATTTTTATGTGCTGCCTGAGAAATACTCTTGTTGCAGCATCACGTCGTTTTATTGGTGTGTTGATGTAGAACAAATGGTTGAATGGATTGAAGAAGAATTAGAGCGAAGAAGGGAAAAAGGACGTAGCGGGAATTTACAGATTTGGCGTCCGAGCTTTGATTGGGTCGCATAATACCTTCTCGAAAAGGGAACGACGTCAAGAGTCCAACTCACTGCTTTTCTGTGACATGTGGTGGATTTTCGGCTTCTGAGGTCGTTTGGCCTTCCAAAGTGCATTTAAAGATTGTATTCAATTTATAGACTTTTCGTTTATTTTCTGTTAAGTTTTCAATAACTCCCCAGGGCAGTTTAATGGGTGAGAACAATGTATTTAGTCAGCCGTTATGCTTGGTTGAACTATTCTAAATTTTTATCAAATAATTCAAAGAGAATTTCTCTCTAAATTCCTGGTGGATTCCAGATTATTGTTCTTCAGGGTTTTCACTTGAAAACCTATTTGCTTGTGCTGCGTCAAGTGGTATCAAAGCGGGTCTCTCCTGTCTCGGTATTATTGGCTTACCATGGGTGATCGTGAAACTGCTGTCCCAATTACTCGAGCGGATTTGGACGCTCAAAACATACGAATCGACAATTTAGCCAATCAACTTGGGGAGATGCGTGAGTTGTTGTTACAAGCTATTGGTGGCAACAATGGAAGAGAAGACAGAAATAACAATAGAAGAGAAGACAGAGATAACAATAGAAGAGAAGACAAAGACAACAACCAAGGAGGCACTGCTGGAAGAAATAATAGGAGACAACATGTTCCAGAAAGCGAGTCAGAGTCCGAAGAAGAACTTGAGGAACCGCCACCGGTTAACAATCCACATCATCGTAATCACAACAATTTTGGTGATTATCAGATTAAAGCCGAAATCCCTAATTTTTGGGGAAACCTGAAAATTGAAGATTTCTTGGATTGGTTGGTAGAAGTGGAGAGGTTCTTTGAAATTATGGAGGTTCCAAAGAACAAAATGGTGAAGATGGTTGCTTTCCGTCTGAAAGTCACAGCGGCTGTATGGTGGGATCAGTTGCAGAATTCACAACAGAGGCAAGGAAAACAACGGGTTCGTACGTAGCGAAAGATGAAGCTGCTTATGATGGATCGGTTCCTAACTACTGATTATGAACAAATTCTGTACCACATGTACATCGGCTGTGCGCAAGGCAATCGTTCGGTTTCTGAATATACCGAAGAGTTTATGCGTCTAGCGGAGCGTAATCATTTGACCGAGACCGAAAACCAAAACGTTGCAAGGTATATTAATGGCCTGAAAATTCCATTCAAGAAAAAATTGGTTTGCAGAATATGCGGACTTTGCAAGAGGCGATTAATATGACGTTAAAGGCTGAGTTGTTGGAGAAGGAGAAACGCCAAACTAATTATCACAGGAACACGACGAATCATTCAGAAAATGTTGCTACTTTTTCTAGTGACAAGGGGAAAACGCAGCAGCAAAACTTTGGTGGATCGTGAACGCCGTCGAACCTCCAAAGTAAAAGCAGCAATGAAGGCAGCAGCCGGTCTTCCAATAGAGTGCAGACCCAGAACTAGCCCCAGAAGGAGAATCCGTATGCTAAGCCCATGACAGATATTTGTTACCGATGGCAAAAACCAGGGCATCATTCCAACGTTTGTCCCGAGCGGAGGCAAGCTAATTTTATAGAAGATGTCGGTGATGACGAAGAAAATGATGAATTTGTAGACGATGATTATGCAGGGGCTGAGTTTGCAATTGAGGAGGGAATAGAATGGCTTACTTTGGTTTTACAGCGAGTTCTTTTGGCACCAAAAGAGGAAGGGCACCGACACAACATTTTCCGTTCTCTTTGTTCAATCAAAAATAAAATCTGTGATATGATCGTAGACAATGGGAGTTGCGAGAATTTTGTGTCAAAAAAATTGGTGGAGAGTTTGTAGCTACCAACAGAGCCACATATCAGCCCTTATTCATTGGGTTGGGTTAAAAAAGGACCTTCAGTTCGTGTTGCTGAGACTTGCTGTGTGCCACTCTCCATTGGTAAGCATTACAGAGATGATGTTGTATGTGATGTTATTGATATGGATGCATGTCATATCTTGTTGGGGCGACCTTGGCAATTTGATGTGGAACAACCACAAGATTGCGATGGCTACTACAATGCCCTCAAAAAAATCAGTTGAGCCCAAAACTAAGAGTTCTAGTTTTCTAACTTTGATCAGCAGCGAGCAAGTGTTAAATGAGGCAATAAAAGAAGTAGATTATGTTTGTCCCTTGGTGTTGAAGGGGCTGTTAAAGGCCAGCAAAGAAGAAAATGTAATTCCTCCTGAAGTGCAACAGATTTTGTCAAAATTTCAGGAATTGATTTCTGACAAGCTGCCAAATGAGTTGCCGCCTTTGAGAGATATACAACACCACATTGATTTGGTACCTGGGGCTAGTCTACCAAATCTGCCACATTATCGCATGAGCCCTAAGGAGAACGACATCTTAAGAGAGCAGATTGAAGAGTTGTTACAGAAGGGGTTTTATTAGGGAGAGCTTGAGTCTCTGTGCAGTTGAGTCTCTGTGCAGTTCCAGTCCTTCTTGTCCCAAAGAAAGATCAGTCTTGGCGTATGCGTGTTGATAGTCGAGCAATCAACAAGATTACAATAAAATATAGATTTCCCATCCCGCGATTGGAAGATATGTTGGATGTGCTCGAAGGCTCTAAGGTGTTTTCCAAAATACATTTGCGCAGCGGATACCACCAGATTCGCATCATGCCAGGCGACGAGTGGAAAATAGCGTTTAAGAGCAAGGAAGGGTTATACGAATGATTGGTGATGCCGTTCGGATTGTCAAATGCGCCTAGCACCTTCATGAGACTTATGAATCAGGTTCTTCGAACATTTATTGGCTCTTTTGTCGTGGTTTATTTTGATGATATTTTAATTTATAGCACCACAAAAGAAGAGCATCTCGTGCATTTGAGACAAGTCTTAGGAGTTTTGAAGGAAAATAAGCTATATGTGAATTTGAAAAAATGTACTTTTTGCACAAATAAGCTACTGTTTTTGGGCTATGCGGTTGGTGAGAATGGTATCCAAGTGGATGACGAGAAGATCAAAACAATTCTTGACTGGCCAACTCCAAAAACAGTCTCTGAAGTTCGAAGTTTCCATGGATTGGCCACTTTTTACAGGAGGTTTGTGAGGCATTTCAGTTCCATTGTCGCACCTATTACTGAATGTTTGAAGAAGGGCAGGTTCAATTGGGGAGAAGAGCAAGAAAAAAGTTTTGCTCTTGTAAAAGAAAAACTTTGCACTGCTCCGGTTCTAGCTCTTCCAAATTTTGAGAAGGTGTTCGAAGTTGAATGTGATGCCAATGGTGTGGGAGTGGGTGCCGTCACTACTACAAAAAACGAAATAGACGACGGGAATCCACCGTCGTGTATCATGTTTTAAAACCGACGTGAAATCGACCGCCGTCTTTAAACACAAAAAATAACGACGGCAAATAACCAACGTGGTTAATATATTACACGTCATAAAAAAACTAAAACCGACGTCTACTTCATACATAAAAGCATAAAAAGACAACATTCGACTATATTAGACGACGGTTTTAGTAAAACACAGACGTTTAAATAATGTTAAATGTCAAAAACAACTACAAACATGACGTAAATATTTTTATCAACGTCTCTAATTAAAACAAAACCGATGTGTAAAATGTAAAAACCATCGTGGTTAATACATACTACGTTCACTAAATAAAAAAACTGACGTCTAAAACATATAACATGGTAAATTAGACGTCACTTTGGTCAAAAAAAGTGACGTCTTAAAGATTTAACATGGCATATATTCACTTGGACTGACGTAAAAAAAAATAACCACGACCCGTTAGGTCACCACATACGTTGAAAATTATTTTGACGGCTTTAACAGAGAAATAAACGACATGGATTTAATATTACACGTCGGTTAATTAAAATACCTGTCATGTTTAATCCATTTACTATGGCCTAGGAGTCACATTTTAGGACGTTGTTAGTAATTTACAATTTCGGTGTTTATAGACTTTGACGTGGTTAGCATTTTAAAAGTCTCTTTTGTGAGCCACTTAGACGTGTGTAATCTCTGAGACGTCATTGCTTTTAGCCTAACCGTCGTTAAGAAGTAACGAAACGCCTTGAATTATGGATTTGACGTCGGTTATTGTAAAATAAAGGTCGTGGTTAGACTTTACTATGTCCCAAGAATTCAATTCTTCGACGTTGTTATATCCTTACTACGTCGGTTATTTATTTGTTCCATGACGTGGCTAGTCTTTGTTAAGTCTCTTTTATAACCTTTTTTGACGTGTGTATTCTTCGAGATGTCAATTGTTTAATTATAACTGACGTGCAACAATGTTTGTACAACGTTAATCATCAATTGATTATATCCGTAAATTCGTCGGTTTGAGCTCTGCCGTCGTGTTATACTTTATTGTTCGTCGTTGATTATTTTATTTACCGTCGTTGTTTTAAATATTTATTAACCGTTTTGAAATTAATTATAATTAACCGACGTGTTTTCTTTTTCAAATGGCGGTTTTTATTTCATTTTTGCGTTGTCATTCCACGTCGGTTGTGAAACCCCGACGTTGGTTGTTTTGTAGACGTCTCTTTTTGAAATTTTTGTAACTTGACCGTCGTATTTTCAGCTTTAACCCATTATTTTTAATTTTTGATTTGTCGTGCCCAAAGCCTGTAGGATGAAAATGTGATCGGAATTAAAATGATATACAAAGCTATGAATTAATGTCATACAATTAACTGCATAACTAATGTCATACATTACAACAATCAATCAATCCATATATCTTCACACCCATCTCTAATATTCTCACTCCCAAACTCACCCACTAGGTCATCAAATGTGTCAACATTTGGTATCCCTCTAGTAAATGGCTCACACTCAATTCTAATATCACCTAGCACATCATCACCAATAACATCATTATATTCTCTATTAGGCATTGATAACACTACCGACCAACAACGATGCATTGGGTCGTCAACATAAAATACTTGTTTGACTTGAGAAGCCATAACAAATTGGTCATTCCTATGTCCAATTTTACTCAGATCTACAAGGGTAAATCCAAGTTCGTCGACTACAAGGCCCGAAGTGTTATTTATCCAATCACACCTCAAGACTGGGATTCTAAACTTTTGGTAGTCAAGGTCCCAAATTTCTTGAATAACCCCATAAAAACCCATATTGGAGACAATAGGGTTTTTATCCTTGGCACTAGCAACTTGCATAGTATGTGAAAGTAAATAAACTCCACTATTTTGGACAATTCACACATCATCTTGCGCCTTGGTGTTAAATTTGACACCATTAATAAGATAGCTCCTATATGATGGCACTGTCATGCTTGGACCAGCTGCTAACCACCTCAAATTTTCTGATACGCCATTATTGTCTTCCCCATTAAGTTCACTTTGAACCTACAAATTAAACATGTATCTTAATTCAATCTAACATATAGAAAGAAAGAAAATTAAAAGTTCAATATGTCATTCAATAACATATATACCTTAAAGCATAGCCATTGAATGAAAGTGCTATTGTGCTTATCTTGTAGCCACTTTGTTCTCTTTCTAAATTTTGGATAAGTGGTCTTGATGTGGATCATATGTTCCCTACAATTGACATGAAAAAATCACGCATTACGGTCCCTTGTATATAAGATAAACATAAGGAGTAATAATATTTAAAATGGCTTCACATATGAAAAATTAAACTCATACGTACTCGATATAAGGTAGGACTTCCTCCGTATTCTCCAAGACATATAGATGTGCCTGGTTCAACAAGTCCAGATCAACTAAGCTCACTGTGCAACTTGATAATGGCTTTGAAACTCCCATCTTCTGGCTTGAAGGCACTCCAACTGTACTAACATCAGATAAATGCTCGGTACAAAACTCTACAACTTATTCAGCTATATACCGCTCAGCAATGCAACCTTCGGGACGAGTACGATTCTGAACATACCCCTTTAGCACTTTCATATATCTTCCAAACGGATACATCAATCTAAAATATACTGGCCCACATATATATTTATCTGACAAGATGTACTACTAGATGAACCATGATATCAAAGAATGAAGGGGGAAAGTACTTCTCAAGCAAACACAAAGTAACTACTACATCTTCTTCCAACTTATCCTGCTTGAAAACATCTACCGTCTTTGCACATATAGCATTGAAGAAGAAGCACAATCAAGTTATTGCATACCTTGCAGGCTTCTCCAAAACAGAACGAATTGCCACAGGGAGCAATTGTTGCATCAAGGTATGACAATCATGAGATTTAAGGCCAAGAGAAGTCTTGAATCTTTTAAAGATACAAGATTTTTTATATTTGAAGAATAACCTTCAGGAACCTTCATACCATAAAAAGAATTGCAAACCGCTCTCTTCTCTGCTCTTGACAAATTCCAAGGCCCTGGAAGCAAGCGAGTATGTCTTTCTCCATACTCGGGTTGCAAATCAAATTTTACCCCCATGTTCAATAAGTCTAACTGAGCAGCAATCCCATCTTTATTTTTTCCAGGGATCTCTAGCAATGTACCAATGATACTATCGCAAACATTCTTCTCAATGTGCATAACATCTAGGGCATGCCTCACAGGGAGGTATTTCCAATACTCGAGATCAAAGAATTTTGATTTCTTCTTCCAACAAACTCTGTCACCATCATTCTCACCAACACTTCCCCCATTTTTCGAGCCCCATATGTAATTAATATCTTCAACCATATGCAACACTTCTTCTCCGGTTAATGGCTCGGGAGGCATGTCATATTCAGGTTTCCCATTAAAAGCTGCACGTTGCCTCCTATATGGAAGATTGATTGGTAACCACTTTCTATACCCAATGTAACAAATTTTGTGGCCATTTTTCAACCTATGACTAGGTGTATCATCGCCGCATATTGGACAAACTTTATATCCTTTAACGACACAACCAGATAAGTTTTCATAGGCAGGAAAATTATTAATTGTCCACAGTAATACACCTCTGAGTGTAAAGTATTCTCCTATGTGAGCATCATACACTCCTCTAATCCCATCCCACAGAGATTTCAAATCATCAATCAAAGGCTCTAAGTAGACGTCTATATCATTTCCGGGCTGTTTAGGACCGGAAATCAGTAAGGTCAACATCATCAACTTCCGCTTCATGCATAGCCATGTGGGAGATTATATGTAACTAACATAACTGGCCAACAACTGTATCTGCTACTTAAAGAACTGTGGGGATTGAATCCATCAGATGAGAGTGCCAATCTCAAATTTTTTGGCTCATTACCAAAGTCGGGCCATTTTTCATCAACAAGTTTCCAAGATGGGGAATCCGCTGGATGAGACATATGATCGTCAATTGATTTTCTTGCAGCATGCCAAGCCAAACTCTTAGCTGTCTTATGTGATTGAAACATCCTTTTAAACCTTGGAATTGGAGGAAAATACCACACCACCTTCGCTGCCACACCCTCTTTCAAGTAGGACAATTAGTTGCATCCTCATACTCCTTCCGATACAAAATGCAATCATTGGGACATGCGTGGATTTTCTCATAACTCATCCCTAAAGCAGACAAAGTCTTTTTTGCCTCGTACATAGAGGAAGGTAGTGTATGTCCTTCTGGAAGCAATTCTCCTTGAAGTATCAATAATTCTGTAAAGCAAACATCACTCATCCCATGTTTTGCTTTCAAATTATATAACTTCACCAAAGCCGACAACTTCCTGTACTTACTGCAACCAGGGTACAAGGGTTCATCGCCATCCCCAATCACATTGGCAAACTCATAAGGATCAAATCCAATATTGGCAAAATCATTGTCATCCATCCCTAATTCTTCAGAAACATAACTGAACCTACTTTGCTCATCTTCTTCCACATTTCTACTAGCATTGGTAGACCATTCCCAAGGTTCTCCGTGCCATGTCCAAATCTTATAGCTTTGGTCAATTCCATTAAAGTATAAGTGTTCCCTTATAATTCCAACCCCAAACAATCGAATATTCCCACATTTAACACATGGACAACGAATCTCAGTTGTATTTCCAAGATTTTCTGACGCAAAATTCAAAAATCCTTCCACCCCTAACTCATATGCCTTCGATCTTCTATCCGCATGCATCCATGACTTATCCATCTCACACTCTATCAAATTCATATAAATATAAATATATATATATATATATATATATATATATATATATATTAAAGTGGAAAGAACAGCAATGAAACACTACCTCATTTAAATAGCAGAGAACAAAATGAAAATTAAATATAAAACATGGACAAGACGACGGTTTGAAAAAAATAATCGTCGTTTAATATACATTCAGACGACGGCATCTATAGTCACCGTCGTCATTAAGATACCCAAACCCAGAAATTTGAACGGTGTTCTGGTAGCCTAAAGACGACGTTTAATGGAGAAACAGTCGTCTTTATGCTACCAGTTGCGGCTTAAAACTCAGACGACGGGAGTAAATGAACAACCGACGTATAATAAACATTTGGACGACGGTTTGATCCTTCAACCGTCGTCGTAGTTAAAAAAAAAGCAGCTTAAATCTCCCATCCCCATTCCTTTTCCAAGAACCCATGGCCAAACAAACATAAAAGAACCCAAACAGAGAGCAATTATTACAAGAATGCAAACACCAAAACATAAAAGAACCCTAATATAGCTACCAACGAAAACATTTATGGATTTAAGAAGAGATTAGGGTTGTACTTACATGGATATTGAGAGAGAGCTGCGAGAATATAACAACTGCTTGAGAGAGAGCTTGGAGAATCTACGTACCCAATGCTTTGAGAGAGAGCTTGGAGAATCTACGTACCCAATGCTTTGAGAGAGATCTTGGAGAATCTACGTACCCAATGCTTTGAGAGAGAGCTGAGAGAATATAACAAAAGCTTGAGAGAGAGCTGAGAGAATTAGGGTTAAAGGGACTAGAGTTGTACTTACATGGATATTGAGAGAGAGCTGGGAGAACGAAAACTTTCAGACAAATGTATGTTGAAGAGAGAGAATGAACTATTTGAGGGTTAAAGGGAAATTCTGAAAATTTTAGGTCGCGGTCAAAAATTTTAAAGTACCGCGTTTTTCAACGACGACGGTCAACACTTACATGGACGTCTAATTCTTACTTACAACGTCGGTTTCTATAAAAGACCGACGTTGTAAAAATAAAGGACGTCGCTATTCAATAACCGACGTCGTAAACCGAATGCAATTAGTCTTCGTTTATGTAGTTGACCAAAAACAGCGGGAGAAAACCAGCGTCGTTTCAAAAAACCCTAAACCCTAAAAAAGTACGAGAAAAATGAACCGAAAATTGCTATGGACACCTTACAACAATGCCTTCTACAATAGTAGGCTAAAATATGGATTTCATAATTTTGAATTTATGGGCACCAATGGATCACATAAACTTTAGGGTTATGTTATGTAAAGTATAAGGAGTACCATGCTTTGTCTCTAAATTTGTTTGAATTTTGTTATCATTCGAACTTTGAAAACTAAAGTTACATTTTTCAGGCCTTAACGGGCAAGATATTGTCTCAATCAGTGCATAGAATTTGCCGGTATATTTTTCGGATTTTGTTTTGAATATGTTATTAATATTAGTAATTAAATACAATAAAAAAATATATCCAAAATTATATTTTTTAAAGCTTTAGGATAGAGACAATATTCCAATGCTTGGTAGTTTTCAGTTTAATTTTTGGATTTAGTTTTGAATTTAATATGGAATTAAATAAAATATAAAAGTCATTAAAAATTAAATGAAAAATGACCTATCCGACGTTGTATCCATTTACAACGACGTTAAACATCACAAACTGACGTCGAAACTAATATAAAATGACGTCTTTTTATAACCGACGTTGTTTAATTATACAAAGGCGGATATTTAAGAATATCCGCCTTCGTATATTATTAAGACGTCGATAAGGTTATACTAACCGACATAGTATATGACTACAAAATTCATTTATACATGATGAATTAATTATAAACCGTCGTTGTTATGACTATTACACGTCATTTTAGTGTATATAACCGATGTCATTTACATAGACAAAGGCGGATATTTAATAGTATCTGCCTTTGTATATTATTAAGACGTCGATAAGGTTATACGAACCGACATAGTATATAAGTACAAAATTCATTTATACAGGATGAATTAATTATAAACCGTCGTTATTATGACTATTACATGTCGTTTTTAAGAATTGCCGTCGATGTTATATTTCCAGTTACTGCAAGACGACCATTGTGTACACGTATGAGACGTGTAAATTAGAATCAGACCTCGGTGTTTGGGAACTAAACAAGTTTTAAAACAAAATTTAATTTTTTTGATGTTTGTTCGCTTGATTACAACAAAATATTTATGTACATTTTAAATAAACTAAAATAAACCTAAACATTGTTCATAAATATTTATCTACATCAATTATCCTTCGGTAATAAGTTGTTCACGAATTTTGCCCATTCATGCCTAACTTCATCAATATCCTCATGTTTATACTGAACTTTATCTTTTTTCTTCTCAAACTGCAAAATAAACCAAAAAACCGACGTGTTATAAAGATACAAACGACGGTTTTAAACAAAAGTATATCTAAAATGTTGCGTTATACCTTCTTCTCGAAATTTAGGTCTGGATCATGAATTATATATCTCATGAATAGCATCACGTAATAGCCACACTCTACACCTGTTGGTTGTTCAGGAGTGCCGTGTAGATTTTTTCAAATGGCCTGCTGTTTACGTGAATTTTTATTTATATGAATGTTAAACATTTTAATTGACCTGTTACAAGAAAACAAAGGGTGTTAATGACAAAACAAAAAATTTAAATACAAATAGTAACCGTCGTGGTAAATCAGTCAAAACGACGGAGTTTTTAAAAAAAAGACGTGATATTTTGTTTAAAACGGCGGTAAAAACTTACCGTTGTTGTGTAACATTATAACGTCGGTAAGAGTAAAACGTCGTATAACAAAAAATTGAGCAGAAAAAATTAAAACGTTCTTAAATAAAACCCAAACGACGTGGTAGTTAAATTCAAACGACGTTTTTAAGAAAATACCGACGTGGTAGTTAAATTAACACGTCGGTAATAACTTACCGTCGTTATATTTTACTTATAACGTCTGTATTATTAAAAACCGTCGTTTATTTAAATACTTTATAGGAAAAATCTTAAATCAGAAGAAATCAACTTACGTATTCACTATATTTTTCATGTCATCGTCAACCATGCGTTTTGGCAGTGAATTCATGTAATAGGCAGTCTCCGTTGCTGGTCTCACAATTACCATCACCCAATGACCCCTGCACATAATGATTCATATAGGTTAAATAGTACTACAAAGAAAAATATTAGAAGCTCAGGAAAATACTTTAAATGGTACTAACCCTGGATTATAAGGGACCAAGAAAAATTGATTCCCATCTGCTGTTTTCAGGCGGTTTGTCAGGTTTTTTATTCGGTCTGATATTGATCCAGCTCCAGAGCTCACTAGCCCAGGGTCCACGAGGCCAACAAGGTTTACCATATTTGCCATTTTTAAATAGTCAAATAGGAACCTAAATATATGAAAGTCAATTAAATGAGATTTTAATTTAAAAGAAAGGAAAATGTAAAACAAAATGGGATTAGGGAGAATTACCTCATGTATACTGATATCACTGTGGTTCCAATCTCAACCACGGAACCAAATTGCAAAATATCTTCAGGTAAGAGGAAGGTATCATGCTCAACGCCAAACACCTCCTTGGGCATGTGAACTGCCACAGCCTCCTTAGCAGGCAACAACTTGGTCTGGACATGTTGGCATAAGGCTAACAGAGGAGGTGGCATGTCTAGCTTTGAGAGATCCTGTTACAAGAAATAAATAAAGAAATATAAGTTAGTTTGTGTGTGAACTAAAATAAACGACTCTAACTAAACCCAAAAAACAGACGTGGTATATAATATAAACGACGGTTTCTAGTAAATACTGACGGAGGAAAGGTTATACACGTCGATAAATACATAACCGTCGTTGTTTTGAATTTATAACGTCGCTATACTATAGAAAGGTCGTCTAATATAAATACAGTTAATGAAATCATGAAATAGACGACGGTTTATAAAAGAGTTAGACGACAGCAGAAAACACAGTCGTTATTTTTAATGTCTAATAATTTGCAAAACAAGTAAAAGCGTCGTGGTATTTAACTAAACACGACGCATCCTGTAAGAAACAGACGTATATACCGTCGTTATTTTAAATTTTAACGTCGGATATTAAAAGGAGCGACGTCTATTTAAATTTAAAAGGCAGAAATAGAAAATAGCAGAGATTTTACAGTGTCCTCTTTCTCTTTTCCAGCAGTATCAACTTCAAGCTTCGGATCTTCTAATTCCAAAGCTAGGGGTCTGATACCAGTGGCCCCAGAGCAGCTTGCCTTATCAGACATTGGATTTTTTGGGCTTTGATCTTGAGGGGGTAAAGTAATCGGAGGAATTGGAGAAATTGGGGTTTTGAGCATCTGGCTGGGATCAAAATTGGGGTAAAGTTGACGGAAATATGCCAACATAGCCTCCCTCTCTGCTCTGACTGCTTCCATTATAGTTTCCCTTGACTTCGCCTCAATCCTCAAGGTCTCTTCTCTTACTGCCTCCCTCACACTTTCCTTCAATTTGTCACCAAATTTCACTCTCTGCTGTTTCGGCAAATGGAAGAACTGAGTTGGGGTAACGCCAGCACCAGCTCCTCTGACTCTCCCACCATGCTCGGGGGTTCCCAAAGCAAGAGTCAAGACATCATTGGTCCCGGAGACAGTCAGAGTGCCTTCGGAGACTTGCTTTTGCAAATCATCCTAAAAGAGAGAAAGAGAGATTGTTAGAAACTGAGCAGGGTGTAAAACAGATAAATATACCGACGTTGTAAATTATAAACAACGACGGTTTTCTTAAATTCCTGACGTAGTATTACTTTAAAACGTCTGTATTTAAATACCGTCGTTGTTTATAATTTACAACGTGGGTATATAAAAATACGTCGTATATTCAAAATAAAACAGATTAAAACATAAATCAAAGACCGTCGTAGTATTCAAAGTAAGACGACGGACTATTGAACAAACAGACGTAGATGTCCAATTTCATACGGCTGCACAAAATTACCGTCGTTGTATAAGCATTCTAACGTCTAGATAAGATAAAACCGTCGTAAATGTTAATAAAGAAGTGAAAAAACTGGATTGAAATATGCATTCTTTTCCAGAAATTGTGCACCACAAATTTCAGTGAAATAGACAGAGAGAGGGAGAGTGTGTGCGTGAGTAAACTTAAAACAAAAATGCAGTTCATAGAGGAATTTAATCCGTCGTATTAATTCTATCTAGACGTCTACTTTATTCAAAAACCGACGTCCTATTCATTTTTAAACGTCGGTAAATTAAGCCCGTCGTGGTGTTCATTTTATAACGTCGCTTATTTAAAGATAAACGACGTCTATAACAAAATAAAACACTCTGTTTTTCAAATTTAGAACAGAGTTAGTGAGACTTACGATTAGTTTTGCCTTCTCTGCAACCTTTGGATCAGGGATGTTTCTTGTTTTATCTTCTCTTGCCTTCTTCCATAGAACAGCTCGATCGATTTCTTCAATATCGGGCATGGTTTCTACCAATTGGTCCTCCAAACCAACATACCCTTTTCTAGACAACCTATGGTTGTACTCCAATTTCTCCCTCCTCTCTTTCTGCTCAGCATGCTTAGCCTCAAAATCTGGGGTTAACCTTGAAGCTACGAAGGCATCCCATTGCGATTTCTCTATGAACTTATAAAGCGCAGAGGTTTCTTTTAACTTCTCCTTGTCATGTGCGAATGGAAGGATATACTGCCTAGTTACGTTATACTTGAAATCCTTCCATTTTTTGGCGGCAAACGACAAGACCATGGCTTTGTACCTATCCCCAATAACATAGGACATTTGAACAGCTTCCCAAATCTGCTCCCTCACGTCCTTGGGTATTTGAGTCCATTTCTTGTCCACAAGAGGGACTCTGGTGCGTGCCAAAACACCAATGTAAGACTGCATCTCAACAGTAGCCTTGCCATGTGGTTTGCCCTTTTTATTGAACTCAACCACGGGCTTAACCTTCTGAATTTTCCTCTTCACAACACGGCTCATTGTGCTGATACCGCGGCCAAATTTTGGCTCCTCAACAAATGTGGCTGTGCTCGAGTCTTTCTCGGAGGTTGAGGAAAACCTCATCCTCTTCGAGGGTTTGCTTTGAGTTGATTTTTCTTCTTCCACTTGAGCCTTTGAAACTGATTTGGCTTCATCCCCTTGTGCCTTTGAACCTGATTTGGCCTTTGATGCTTCAACTTCCTTGCTTTGAGATTTCGAAACCATTTTTAATTAATCTGCAAGGAAAACAACGTCGGTTATTAAAAATAAACGACGTAATAATACCAAACAACGACGGTAACACTAAAAAAGCGACGTCCTATTAAACAGTCTCTTAGACCATGAATGGAAATAAGACGACGGTTTTATATATTTAATGACGTAAATGTGTATACACTACATCGGTTACTAATAAGAACCGACGTGGTTTAAAATTTACAAAACGATTGTTCTTCTCCCACAAGACGACGGTTTTATCTTGTTTCCGACATATTAAATGTCACAACATGACGGTTTTTAACCACCGTCGTGCAGTTTGCATTCGGTAGAATTTAACAGCCGTCGTGGTGTGTCCATTCTATCGTCGAAAATAAGACAGAACTGTCGTCTTTTGGCGTCGTGAGAGTATCTACTTATGTATTTAATCAAAACTAGTGAAAGATTTCTTCAATTTGACATAATCTTGTTTCCAGACAACTACGGCATTCAAATGAAATGTAAAAAAAGGGAAGAGAGTGAGAAAAAACCTTTGGCATGCAAAGAAAGTTTCCTTCCGACGAAGACGAAGACGAAAATGGTGATTTGGAGATGAAGACGAAGATTCAGACGATGATGCTGCTTTTGGGAAATGAGAGGGAAACTACGATACTTTATCGGAGAAAGAAAACCGTAGAATATTAGGTCAGGTGACGAAAAGTTTATATATTTTCCCAGAGTTCAATACAACGACGTTGTTATTACAAAACCGCCGTATTATGTATTTATAACGACGGTATATAATTCATAACTGACGTGGTTATCACAACTGCCGAACGACTTTTGGAATTCCGATGTGGTAATGACGGCGCTTTTTTTTATCTAAACTGACGTTGTATTTAGAAATTCAACGATTCTGTATTTTAATAAACCGGCGTGGTTACTTTGGTGTTCTGAAAACGACGTCGTTCTCTTTTTAATACGCGCCAAATGACTTTTGGATTTCCGATGTAGTTATGACGGCGCTTGTTTATCTAAACTGACGTTGATTATTCAAATATGACGTCGCTATGTATATTAGAACGGACGTCGATATTTACGATAATTTGTTTAAATATGATTTTTTCATGCGTTTTTTAACTCTCAGTTTTCAATTAGGGTTGCAGAATGATTCCTCACAAGAAATTGTCTTTCTGAAAGCAAATGGGTTTGCATAATGATTCCTCACAAGACCAAGCATGGGTTTGCTACATCCTCCTGTGTAGCAAGGGTGGAACCAGCCTTAGAACCTGCATGGGTTTGCAGCCGCACTTGCCCGTTTGAGGCATACGAGGGTGTTCCTAATGCTCCTTATGATAAGATAAAGCCCTAAACACTCGCAGAGACGGACTCAGGTGGTGGCTGTAGTGGGTTCCTCCCAAATCAGAGAAAAGTCTATTCATTCTGAACCTCAAGCCCACTCCCAGCTTCTTCCCAGCTTCTTCCCAGCCCCCACTCTCCCCACCCCAAAGGCACAACCCACAACAGGTTCTAAGGCTGGTTCCACCCTTGCTACACAGGAGTTTTGAAGTTGATCACTGTGGAAAAGGGGACTACAATGTAACCAGGAATTGAGGAGTGAGCTTTTCACACTGTGTTGATTTTGATTTTATGAAATTATTGGATATTCATCTGTGGCTGTGCAGGAGCTTGAGAACAAGAGGAAGAAGAGGGCCCAGCTTGCATATGAGAGGAAGAAACAGTTGAACAAGCTGAGGGTGAAGGCAGAAAAGAAACCACGATGTATTAAACCAAATTTGTGTACATATATTGTGTAAATATTGATTTGCCTTTTAAGATGAAAATGTTGTTGAGGATTGAGAATTAAATTTTGTTTTGTGTTATGAAAGATATTACCAAAATAAAAGAAAAATTAATTAATTTTAAAAAGCTATAAAAATAAGACGGCGGTTTACAGAGAAGGCAGACGTATAAATTGAAAAAATACGACGGTAATTTGAACTTAGGACGTGGTAAATAAACACGACAATAGTGTTGTAGGTACCGTCGTAGTATACTCCAAAATAATAAGTCGATAAATTAATCTCTCGCGTCATGGTATATTATTTAACACGTCGTTTTTTTGTAATATACCGACGTGTATTACATTACATTATACGACGTGGATTCCATAAAATTATACGACGTGGATTCCATTAAAGAATAACCGACGTGGTTTTTTAAATTACATGGCCGTATGTCTATAAGCACCGCCGTAAGTTTAAAAGATTTATTGTATAAATTTGACTCTTTCTTTCAGTTTCAGTTTTCATTTAGGGTTCCAAGTTCTTCAGGTCTCTCTGGGGGCTCGTCTTCCTCTCTCACATACACTCTCTCTCACATCTCAAGGACAATAATTTGGATGTTAATGATGTATGCGTTTTGGTGTATCTCAAAGACACCAAAACACACACATCATTAACTTTCAAAACATTGTCTTTCTCAAAGTTTGCAGTAGTCAGTTCAGTTCTGGTTTCTTTTTGGATTTTGTGTATTTAAAATATTGTCTTTCTCACTTTGGTGGTTCGATTATGATCAGGATCCAAAGATCTCAAAGGTAAGTTATCATACCTCTTGGGATCTCATTTTAATTTTCGTAGGCTACCAAAATTAAAAAATAATTAAATCTTAAAAAGAAATAAAAATTAAGATAGCTGTTTACAGAGAAGGCACCGTCGTAGTATACAGACGTGGATTCCATTATATTATACGACGTGGATTAAGAACAGTTGGTCGTGTTTAGTTAGGAGTTAACACGGCAGGTTTTTTGGTGAACTGTCGTCTTTATTTTCTACGTCGGTGGATTCATACCTGCTGTCGTTTTTTGGTCAGATTTTAACTTTGAAGAAATTCTTTTTAAAAAACGACGCTTTTTCATTTGTATGCGTCGTCTTTTAAAAATATTCAACAGTAAGGCACCCAATCTCTCAAGCTGCAAGAATTCTTGAGAATGTCTGCGTCTAATCACTCTGCTTTCTGTCGCCAAATCCTGACTTCAGTCACTTCCCACCTTCCCTCGTGCATTAAATGCCTATTCTTGGCCAGTGGGTTTGCTGCAATAAACAGAGGCACTACTTCATTAAATGAAGTGTGGGACCCTGCTGCCACTTGATGATCTGACTTTACTATCTTTGGCCGTAATTTTGTTCGGCCTCGGCCTCGGCCTATAATCGAGGCCGAGATGATTGTGCCTTAGCAACTTTTCTTCTGTCTTCAGGAAGGCCAAGTATCTCGGCGAAACGCCGCGTTTTGGTTCCACGAGTAAGTACTAGGGCCGAGAAAATGAGCTCCCTCGGCCAGTTCCTGGCCGTGATTCATTAGGTACAAATAGTCATCTTTTGAATTTGTGACCTGTAGTATTACCCCATTCGTTAGGAGAGTGGAAGAAAAACATGATATGGAAAAATATCATTAAATCGAATGGGAAACTCCATTAAAAATTCTCCTCATCAAAGAACTACATGTCATGGTTAGACTCACAACAACGCAAACAAAACCTCAAGTATATCAAAGCTCACCTTTTTGCAAGTGCCGAGCATATTCAATTCCACTTTGTCAAGATTCAACCAAGCTCCTCTCCTCAGTAATAATCTAAAATACAAAAGAGATGTCATTTCCAGGTCGAGAAAATTCAAAAGAGATGCATTTGATTAGGTCAGGTAATAATAATACAAAGCTAATAATAAGAAAAATACACTTACAGAACCCCCAGTGAGAACAGCAAGATCCTGGAAACTAGATTTCCTATTTTCACCAAAACCAGGGGCTTTGATTGCACAGACCTGTAGCAAATCACATTAGATTAGCAAAAGCTGACTTCCCTACACAAAGAACCAAACGATTACAAAGGAAAGAAAAAAAAAACCTCAAACAGGAGCATAAAAACAACTGAAAGCAAACCTTGATTCTAGCATGAAGCTTATTTAGAATAAGGTCACTCTCCACAAATGCGGCGACAATCAGCAAAGGCCTTTGCTTCTGAAAAGGAGGAGCAAAAGTTTGTCAACCAATTGAAAAAAGAAAAAAAAAAAACTAGTGAACCTAACCAGAGAAATGCTAACCTGCAAAGCCAACTCCAATACTTTAACCACAACATTAATACTTGAGATTTTCTTCTCATGGATTATGATTAGAGGATTTTCCAATTCCTATCAGCACATACAGTTGTTTGAAGATAATCAGCATCAAGCAAAAAGGGACTTGAGGTGCTGCTAACTTTAACAAGCAGCCCTCTAACAGTTTCAAGATATAGTTATCGCTGAGTCAAACTAAAACTTACACATTTCTGATTTTTCTGGTTGGTGATGAAATAAGGGGATATGTAGCCCTGTCTAGCTTCATTTGGGAATAAAAAAACTAAAATAAAATTAGTTGGATTAGTGCTACTTCCATTTCTCTATGCATATTTTACTATTATGACTCAAATCTCGACATGAATAACATAAGATGCAAGCACCACCCACACTTCTGCATACAACTCAAGCTAAGCATGACTTAGACCATATAAACAGCACCAACAAAAGTTAACTTACCATATTGAAACTGCCAATCAAGATAAGTTATGCTCCCCTTTTTTAAATCCCTTTGTCTCAGTTTTCACAGCATCCAAACAGAAACTCAAATCGACACAATCACAAGCAAAATATGTTCTCCATAGACGCTTTGTTTCTAAGCTTCAATCAAATGGATTTCTCTGATTCAGAATCTCATAAACAATGGAGGAACAAACACATATTCACACATATATAAATCCCTAAACAGAAAGAAAAAAAAATCAGAAAAGTTGCCTTAATTTCTATACAAATCGAAAATATTTACAAAAAATATAACAATTTTCCCAGATAATTTACAATTAAAGACCCAAATATTTTAACCCTAAATCATATTAGAGATATAGAAATTGATTCTTCAAAACTTATAGAAAATAATCCTAAGAGAAGGAGAGTTGTTACCTGTGGAATGGAGGAAGGGAGGCTCTCATGGAGCCAGCCAGCGAGAGAGATGGAGCGAGCCAGCGAAGAGATAGAGTGAGCTAGAGAGAGACAACAAGAAAGATAGCGCCAGCAAGAGAGAGCCTTTGAGAGATAGACGACGAGAGAGAGCCGTCGAGAGGAAGATGGAGAGGGAGCCATCAAGAGAGAGACGGAGAGAGGAAGATGGGGAGACAGAGAGCCATCGAGACAGAGAGTCGTTGAGAGAGGCAGAGTGAAGCTAGCTAGAGAGTTATCGCGATATTGAAACCAAAATGACGACCTCAGTGACCTGGACAGTGAGATCTGTGACCTGGATGGCGAGATTTGTGACCTAGACGGCGAGCTCGTAACCAAGATGGCTTTCAGAGATGAGAAAGGGAATTGAGAGTGAGAGAGAGAGAGAGAGAGAGAGAGAGAGCGATTTCTGAAAACGTCGCGAGAGTGAGGCGGCGTTCGGTATCGTTTTCAATGCCTGTTTTCTGTTTTCATTTCCTGTTTTCTGGAAAATATCTGTTCGGTGGAACGTTTTTGTTTTCCCTAAAAATGTTTTCCAAAAACAAATTCAATTCATGAACAAAAGTTGAAAACAAAAATATGTTGTTTTCGTTTTCAGTCCATACGATAATTCATTTTTTCCATCTCTCTTTCACCAATCAACATCGATTCTTGTCTTTGAAATTCTCCATAGCTATTCTTCTTCTAAAATATCTGAGATCTTGATTTACTTATCAAGCACACCAAACCAAAAAAAAAAAAAATTCAACTGAGGAGCACCACTGTGGAAACCCATGTCCACCGATCCAGACCCATCGTTTAGTTTGCCGCACCGGCACCTCCAAAGCACGATCACCACCAAAGCAGTCGAACCATAACTGCCACAAACCCAGTTGAACCACTATCACCACCCAATCGAACCACCACCAACCATTAACAAATGAAAACAGAAAGAGGATGGGTATGAAGAGGAAGAATCAGAGAGAGGAAGAAGAAAAGAAAAAATAAGAGAGGAAGAAGAAGAAAAGAAAAAATTAAGAGAGGAAGAAGAAGAGAAGAGAAAAGAGTGAAAAAGGAAGAAAGAAAGAAAAAAGAAACTGTCTGGGAAAGAAAACAAGAAGAAAAAAAGAAAGAAGAAGGGCACGGGCCTGGGAAGGAAGGAAAGGAATAAAGAAAGAGAGAGAAAGAGAAAAAAGAAATGAGATAAGATAATGTTTGTCTTTAAAAAAAACATTAGAATTTTTTATTTGTTAAATTATACATTTTTTTATTGTTTATAAATTTTTGTCTTTGAAAAATAGCATAATTTTAAAAATAAAATAAAATTGAAATTAGCAAAAATACACTTGAAAATAACTCACATATAATAATTTTATCCTCTAAAATATCAGAATTATAAAAAATTAGAAATGAAATTATAAAAAATACACCTGAAAAACAATTGTACTACCAGACACGTTTTCATTGTTTTTGTTTTCTGAAGATGTTTTCTAATTAATCTACCAGACGCATTTTCATTTCCTGAAAATGCAAATTCGTTTTCTTGTTTTCATTCTCTGAAAATATTCTCTGAAAACACTCTTCGAAAACGTTACCAGACGGGCCCTGAGTGTTTGAGAGAGAGTCCTGTCCGTGAAAATTTAAAACTTAAATGAAATTTTGGTCCAGCGCGTTTTAAAGCACGACGGTTATATAAATGAATGGTCATAATTTTTATCTCCGCCTTTTAAAGCACGACGGTTCCTTTTAGAACTGTCGTGGTTTTTCAGGGTTTTTAAAAACAAGACGCTTTTTAGTTTTACGGTCGTCTAATACGGGTCGTGGTTTCCCATAATTGTAGTAGTGGGGGTAATTTTCGATGAATTTTTCGGAACACATATGAGTTTTTAATGAATTTTTTAAGTTAGGCCAATTAGAAATAGACATATTTCAGCTTGCTATTGGACCATTTTAAAAAAAATCAAAATGAGAAGCGCTGACTGCGTCTTCTTCTTCCTCGAACTGTGGCTCTGCAACTTAACTTCACATATTGTAGAAAAACTTCGAAAATTCATAACTTTGGTTGTGGAGCTCCGATTGATGAACCGTTTTCTCCTACATGCTTGTGAGATCGAGCCCAATAATCTAAGGTAAATATGCAGGGTCTCACTCAGCAGCAAACAAAACAATGTCTTTGAGACATTTAGTCGAACAATTGGTGGTCACTAGCAAAGGGCCAAATTCCGGCATCCCCAAGGAAGCTTCCGGCGAGGGGAGGTGCAGCTGGGGATCCGCCAGTGCTGATGGGGGCTTCACTCTCTCAATCACCCCATGACTTTTTTTTGGTCGGAATCACCCCATGACTTTGTTGGCAAACAATGTGATATTTTTATAAAGCTATTTTTACACGTGATAATTCATCCATATAACAAAGTTAGATTCCTCCTATTTATCCGAGTCAAATTAAGATATTATTTTTCATTGAAGCGGAGACAACTACTTACCACTATACCAAAAATTAGTTGATACATTTCAGAATTGTTATTATTATCAGCAATCTTTTCTATTACTACAGTTTATCGTGATCACTAGTTATATTGAGTTATTATCGAAGCGTAAAACGTGCAATCTATGCAAATGCCCAATTTCTGGAGGAATGATTAATTAATTAGTCCAAGATATGGACAACCCCTGTTGACTTGCTTCTAACAATTACACAAATTAATGCTAGTAAACTCCAAGGACCAAGACCATTTCAAAACAGTAGAAGAAAGTTTTCAGAGGCTACAATCTCTTGAAAGCATATGGCTGAGAGGTAGGAAGGAAGCTGAGTGGAAACAGCCCCAGCAACAATACAAAATTTAACAACTATTCACTCATATACATTTCCACCAACGTGTGGTGGAAGAAATAAACCTAAGCAAAATTCAATAATGTACAAATATTAATTTGGACCGACTTGTTGATGAAGGCCAGTGGTTGATTTCTTCTGGCATCAATCATACGTTGGTTTGCTTGAATTCAATTCAGTGGACTGTTTTTAAACGAAAACAATTGTGTTATACAATTTGTTTTCTTCTCATAAGTCATAAGTATAAGAATTCTACACCATGGACTTTATGAAAATACAAATACATGTTTACAGATCTGATAACATGTGGATATGACATAAGGCTGTAGAAGAAAGATGAAAAGAATAATGGTAATGATAAGTATCCTGGGTGAGATCAAAATATAATTAATAAACCTCTCTCTAAATATATGTCATGATTTTCAATTTTATTAGGGCGATCACATATCCAGTGCCCTCAAAAGTTCATTTCAGAAAACAAACTAGGAGTAGGGATGGCAATGTTGTCCAAGGGTAAGGGTCTTTGACCCTAATGGGTCGGATGTGAGGATAGAAATTAGATCAAGTTGGCCAAAAACCTGATTGCTCCGATTTCGGTTTCGATTCTTGTAGTGAAAAAATTAGATCAGACCGAATCAGGGCCGACCGTGTATTTTTTTAATAAAGTATAACTCCAACGCTAAATTTCTAAACCTATAACTAATTTTTCTTTAAGACCAACTCCAAATCACCTCTCCTTTATAGGCCCAATCACCTCCCTTTGAAATTGGGCCATTTGTGAATTTTGAAGCCCTAAAAATAAAATTTTTGTTGAATAAAAGAAAATATATTCACAAAAAAAAAAAGAAAAGATTCCGGTCCAAAACTGGAAACCGAACCAGTTTATGGACAAACTAACTCACACCAAATCGGGTAATTTTTTTGTTAAAATCAGACCAAATCAGACTGTACCCACCACTAATCCCAAGTACTGTCTTTTCCAAACACAAGTTAACTAGATTCCCAAACGGCAACAACTGTTGACTTATGCTTCCCAGGATGACTTGATGACTTAATGATGGCAAAATAGCAACTACTTGCTTTCACTAATTTGCAACGAATATGCGTGATGCAGACAATTGGATTGGAAGCTGGTTTGGGGCTTCGCTCCTTAATTAAGATTTACTAGAGGTGTAACATCCCGACCCAAAAATTAAGACTATTCACCAATTAATTAAATTAAAATCTGAATTTCCAATTTTGCCCTCGAGTAGGGGCAAAATGGTTATTTTTATCCGGGAAGAGTTTGGGGCAACGATGTGGTGTTTTTAGGAAGGTTGTACCGAGACGAGTCCGTAGACACGTAGTGGACTCGATTTGGAGTTGAAACGAAGAAGTTACGAGATAAAAATACTTGATGGCACAACGGTAATTATTTCAAAAATTAATTTTTGTTAAAAGTCAGAAAAAGCCCTCAATTTCTCACTTCTCTCTCTCTCTCTCCCCCGACTTCTCCCTCTACGCGCAAAACCCCCTCCCCGACACTATTCACAGACGGCCATTTTTGGCCAGCGCTGTCACCAAATCGCACCACCGGCCGCGAGATCAGCCAAGATCGAACCGCCACCTCTCCCTCTTCCTTTCCCGACCAACCCCGACGCCAACCGTCGCCGTTAGCCTCCGCAAAATGCAGAAAAGTCGTCGGTTTTGACAGAAACTTCCAGCCGATCGATTGGCGCCGTTCGGCCACCGTTTCCGACGAGTGAGGTATGGTTTCTCATCTACTCTTCGTGCTCTAGCTGGCTGTTGGATAGGTTTTGGCTGATTTCTAGATTTAACAACTTGATTTTGAACCCTAAAATCTGCCGGTTTTCAAATTGAAATTCTGGCCACTTCTGTCAATAATTTGGGGTATGTCCAAGAATAAAAGTGGCTCCAAATTAGGGGTTTTACCTAGGGTAGGAGTCTTGAGCCGTGATTTGAAGATTTCCGGCCGCCTGAACTGTGCTCAAGCCACCCACTCGTGGGGCGGCGCGTGGGCAATCTGGTGGGGTCACATTTCTATCCTAAAATGATCCTTATGTTGTCTTGAGCGCGTAGGAGTTTACGGATCTCAATTTGGATATCGTTTGGGCCCCAAACGGATTTTCCATATTGTGTGATTTTCGGGTTTGATGTATGGACCGTTGGATCAAACCCAATTTCACGTATGTTGTTCCCTGTATTCCTAGGATCGTATAGGTATTCGCGGATCGTGAATCGGAGCCCCGGATGTTCCGATTCATCAACTTAAAGTTTGACCGTCCGGTTGTCCGAGTGTCTTCCGAGACTTTTCCAGCGCTTGAAACCTTTAGTTGGACCTTAGGGACGTCTCGTTCCTCGTACTTAGGGGAAACCTGAGAAATTAGGATTTTACTTTAACGTCTTCTTTTGAAGCGTTGGATTTTAATATCGTGTTCGTATTCTGAAATAGGTAATCCGACTCCGCCTTCATAGCAGGCAGGACCCTCTCAGGGTCACGCAGCGTGGGATTATTTGTGAGTGGACTTTGTTTTCAAATAAATAGCATGATTTTATCTTGAAATTTGCATGCATAAGAATTTAAGGATTTATTGAAAGTCAACTTGTACTTTATAGTGAAACTATTATTTTCATAAAGTATTTCGGATATTTCTGGGTTTTGACATTTTCAGTATCTTGAGTATATACAAATGATATTTGAGAAATTGCTACCTATCTTGTTGGGTTATGAGTGGGAAGTACGGGGTTGTTATTATGAGATGTGGAAAGATGTGAGTATAGATTTTCGGTTTGAAGTGCTATAAGCACTACCCCGTGTACCTCCCCCTGGATTGTAACTGGAATATGGAAATGTGAGATACTTGGAAATGTCAGAACCCGGGGCATCCTTGACGGGATGTCGCTGTAGACCCTTGATTGGGTAGTCTGCACGGGTAGGACGGTTCCAAGCGTACGGGTCTTGATTCTTCATCCGTACGTGCTGGGTTAGAGTGTCAGTCCCCCAGTTGGACGACTCATCCCTAGCCACATGGGCGTTTGAGGCCGGATACTTGTGAGCTAGTCAACAATCCCTTGTTGGATTGTTTCCCCGGTACAATTAGGTGTGTCGTATACTTATATTATATCTCTTATATTATATATCTATATCTATGTATATATATATATATAGCTATGCATTTGTTCTTGTTTTTGAGCAAGGATACTTCCCCACTCGTCGTGCCCACGTGTCTTCGAGAGTTTGATTTGAGATTTATAAGGAAAGGTTTGGATGGGTTGATTTGTAAATTTCACTGGATTTCGGATTTAGCTTGGGTTTGAGCAAACTATATATATATATGAATATGATGGTTTTTAATGCATTGGTTTCATGCATGGTTTTCTAACGGTGGGGTTATATTACTTTGGTTTAATTGAAACTAAACTTTGTTTTGTCCACTCACAATTTTCTGTTTTGCGCCCCACAGCCAGTAGTTGATTGGAACGAGCAGCAGAGCTGTGTCGTGTGCCCTGAACCGTGAACTGCAATGCTTCGAGCTTTCGTTGAGCCTCTGTACCTTGTAAATTCGTAAAACTTCATTTTTGTTGGCTTGTTGAATTCTGTTAGACATGCTCTGTTATTGCCCTGCTAGGATGTGATTTTTGAGGCCGGAGGCCAGGGTTTGTAAACACTGTGCTTTGTGTAATGCATGCTGGCTGTTGGGTTGTAAATAACTGTGTTTTGACAGGTTTGAAATTTGGGATTTGTTCTGTTTACAGGGGAGACTGCCAAAATTTTGGTAGAAAGTCTCGGTTCTTAGTAAGTGGGCCCGGCACCTGTAGGATGCCGGATCATAGACGGGATCCGTCCCGGTTTCCGATAAAATTTGGGGCGGGTCCTGTCAAGAGTACATGGGTCAAGTCACAACAAGGTAGGCAATCAAAAAACGACTTGTAAAGGGAAAAAATGTGGGAATTGGTTTTTTGTTGACATACGGTAGGATATTTGTACGTAAAACTATCTTTACAATGTGATAGTTTAGCTCTTCACTTGTTGGGATAGATCTCATGTTTTACCTATATGAATGACTATGCCGATATATATTTGTGATCATAATTTCAAGGGACATGAATGAAAATGGCAAACGCAGCTCTATTATGTCCAATTGCTTTCGCTCATTTTAGAAGCAAGGTTTTTATTTTTAAAGAAATTCTTTTTACTTCTTAAATCAGAAACAATAGATATGGTTAGTTTCACCATAGCTTGTTTTTCAGATCAGAAACAATAGATGGGCAAATATGAAGCTAGAAACTTCACACTTGACACAATATAAGGAAAGGAAAATGCTATTGTGCCCCTATACTTCACACTCGACACGATATACGATTTTCTCAATTCGATTGGCAACATGATCAAGTGTTGCCCAAACAGTTTCACATTTGACCAAGATAACAGATTTACACAAGATGTCTAGTCTTTGCTCTAGATTGAGTGCCTCCCTTACCTCTTCAATTTCAGTAGGAGGATGCATCCACTCCTCCAAGCTTCCTCTGTCCATGTACTCGTAAACTAGAGCCTTGAAATCATGACCATGAAAATCAACACTTGAACATGCAGTTATAATCTTGACAAGATTTCGATGCTTGATGTTTCTTAAAGCCTCACATGGCTATGAAACTCTTTGATGCTCCATGCCGCAACAAGTTGAACACCTTCACAGCAACAAGCTGGGCTTTACCATCATCATAAAGAATCCTCTGTACACAGACCCAAAACTGCCTGCACCAATCCGATTAGCGGAAGAGAACTCATCAGTAGCTTTCAAGACAGTGGCATATGACACATGCAGAACAGAGTTGTGCTCAATGGAATTTCTTTCCTTTTCTTTCTCGATGAACAAAGAAATAAATAAATAAATAACCATAGCAATTCCTAGAAGAGCAAGTCCAGAAAGTACTAAGGGGATTATTAATTTCAATCTACGAGATGATCTCCTTTTGGGGACTTGCATTTGGGCAGTTGGAGATTAGCAATTCTGCGGCAGAGCATGGCGTTGCCAGTAATTGAAATCACACTTGCATTTTTAAAAGCACCTCCAGTTGGTACTGCTCCCCAAAATTCATTGAAAGATAGGTCTAGGTTCTTCAATAAGACAAAACCCTCTAGAAATTTTGGAATTTCACCCGACAAATTGTTGCGAGAAAGGTCTAATTCTTCAATGGCTTTCAACCCAATCATAGATGAGGGAATAGGCCCTTTGAAGAAGTTGCCTTGCAAGTGCTACGCCAAATTTCAATCGTAGAGTTTTTCCCAAGTCTGATGGAAGACTCCCTTGAATTTGGTTAAGTGCTACGCCAAAAGAATAAAGAGTAGAGAGGTTATAGATGGAGGGATGGTACCAGATAAGTTGTTTGAGCCCAATGCCAAAAATGTTCATTTTTTCAATTGGCCTAGAGAAGTAGGGATGCTTCCCACCAATTTATTATGAGATACAGCAAGTAGCTCGGGAGACGAAAGGTTCCCCAACGAAGGAGGGATCTCTCCAGTTAAATTATTACCTTCTAAAACAAGTATTCGAAGATTTGGAAAGGATTCAATTTCGGATGGAATTTTACCCACCAGCTTGTTGAAAGCCAAATGCATTGAGGTGAGGCTTAAGCAATCTGATATGTTGTGTTGAAAAGTAATGCACACTTGAATCTAGAATAATCTAGAAAAATTGAGAGAAGAAGACAAGTCAAATTTGAGCTCTACACTAGAAACATCCTATTAATTATATAATGTATTGTAACTAGACAATTCTAGATTTATATTATAACTAGCGGCTTTGTACTTAGCATTAGTTTGCTCGAGTTTTTGCTTCACTTCATCACGAACAGCCACCACTTCTTCAGCCAAATTTCCTACTGCAACACTGATTTTCTGGCCTCTAGGCAACTTCACCAAATCTACAACATGATTAGGCACAGCAGTATAAACAATGGAAAACGGTGACTTCCAGGTTGCACTATGAACTGCATTGTTATACGCAAACTCCACCTGTGGCAGTGCATAATCCCATTGTTTCGGCTTCTCTCCGCAGATGCTTCGCACCATATTTCCCAATGTTCGATTGGTAGCCTCAGTCCGGCTGTCAGTTTGAGGATGGGCAGTGCTACTACGGTTCAAAGTAGTCCCAAACATTCTCCACAAAGTGATCCAAAAATGGCTCAAAAATTTTGTATCACGGTCAGAAGTTATAGATGTAGGTACTCCATGCAAGCGAACAACCTCCTTGAAAAACAGCTTGGCTATATTGGATGCATCAACAGTCTTCTTGCAGGCTATGAAATGAGCCATTTTTGAGAACTGATCAACCACCACAAAAACTGAATCCACACCTCTCTGAGTTCGAGGCAAACCAAGGACACAAAAACATAGCAAGATCCTGCCAAATATCATTATGAACTGGTAAAGGCATGTATAATCCAGTGTTTTGTACTTGTCCCTTCGAAACCTGACAAATATAAAATTTGCGCACAATTGTTCCAACATCATGCTTCAACTGTGGCCAATAAAATCTCTCCTCCAATCCTACTATTGTTTTATCGCGGCCTAAGTGCCCACTCAACCCTCCTCCGTGCAAATCCCGAATAAGCTTCTTCCTTAAGGAGGAAACAGGAATGCATAACTGGTTGCCCTTAAACAAATACCCTTCATTTAGAGGGTAATTTGCCTGTGGCTCATGATTAGCACATTTAGCCCATATTTCCTTGAAATCATCATCATCTTCATATAAATCCTTCAGACACTCGAACCCCACAATTTCTTGAGTAAGAGTAACTAACAAAGAAGCCCTTCTACTCAGCGCGTCAGCCACACGATTTGAGATGCCAGAAGTATGCTTGATAACGAATGAAAATTTCTGCAAAAAAGTCACCCATCTGGCATGCATTTTATCAATATTTTTTTGGCTGTTAATATACTTCAAAGCTTGATGATCTGTAAACAAAATAAATTCCTTCTGAATAAGATAGTGCTCCCATTGTTTCAAAGCCCGAACAACTGCATAAAATTCTTGGTCATAAGTACTCCACTTTTGACGAGCGTCGCTCAATTTTTCAGAAAAGAAAGCAATTGGTCTCTTATCTTGAGAAAGCACGCACTACTACAAAAAGTGAAAAAGATGACCAGAAAAAGACGACGGCAGAACATAAAACCGTTGTTGTATTTAAAAAGACGACGGTAACAAAAAAAAACCGTCGTGGATAAGTGCCTTAAACAACTAAAAAATGGAGGTACTGTTGAATATTTTTAAAAGACGACGCACACAAATAAAAAAGCGTCGTCTTTTTAAAAAGGTTTTCTTCAGAGTTAAAATCTGACCAAAAATCAACGACAGCAGGTATGAATCCACCGACGTAGAACATAAAGACGACAGTTCACCAAAAAACCTACCGTGTAAACTCCTAACTAAACATGACCAATTGTTCTTAGTCTGCGTCGTATAATATAATGGAATCCACGTCGGTATACTACGACGGTGCCTTCTCTGTAAACCACCATCTTAATTTTTATTTCTTTTTAAGATTTAATTATTTTTTAATTTTGGTGGCCTACGAAAATTAAAATGAGATCCCAAGAGGTATGATATCTTACCATTGAGATCTTTGGATCCTGATCATAATCGAACCACCAAAGTGAGAAAGACAATATTTTAAATACACAAAATCCAAAAAGAAACCAAAACTGACCACTGCAAACCAGAACTGATCATAATTGAACCACCAAACTGACTACTGCAAACTTTGAAAAAGACAATGTTTTGAAAGTTAATGATGTGTGCGTTTTGGTGTCTTTGAGATACACCAAAATGCATACATCATTAACATCCAAATTATTGTCTTTGAGATGTGAGAGAGAGTGATGATGTATGTGTGTATGTGAGAGAGGAAGACGAGCCTCCAGAGAGATCAGAAGAACTTGGAACCCTAAATGAAAAGTGAAACTGAAAGAAAGAGTCAAATTTATACAATAAATCTTTTAAACTCACGGCGGTCCTTATACACCTACCGCCGTCTAATTGTAAAAAACCACGTCGGTTATTCTTTAATGGAATCCACATCGTATAATTTTATGGAATCCACGTCGTATAATGTAATGTAATCCACGTCAGTATATTACAAAAAAACGACGTGTTAAATAATATACCATGACGCGAGAGATTAATTTATCGACTTATTATTTTGGAGTGTACTACGACGGTACCTACAACACTACTGTCGTATTTATTTACAACGTCCTAAGTTCAAATTACCGTCGTATTTTTTCTATTTATACGTCTGCCTTCTCTGTAAACCGCCGTCTTATTTTTATAGCTTTTTAAAATTAATTAATTTTTCTTTTATTTTGGTAATATCTTTCTTAACAGAAAACAAAATTTAATTCTCAATCCTCAACAACATTTTCATCTTAAAAGGCAAATCTCTTAAATATTGATCAATATTTACACAATATATGTACACAAATTAGGCAAATACATCGTGGTTTCTTTTCTGCCTTCACCCTCAAATTGTTCAACTGTTTCTTCCTCTCATATGCAAGCTGGGCCCTCTCCTTCCTCTTGTTCTCAAGCTCCTGCACAGCCACATATCAATATCTAATAATTTCAGAAAATCAAAATCAACAAAGTGTGAAAAGCTCACTTTAGAGCATCAGGAATGACCATCCTCTTTATCTTATCATAAGGAGCATCAGGAACACCCTCGTATGCCTTCAAACGAGCAAGTGCGACTGCAAACAAATGCTTGGTCTTGTGAGGAATCATTCTGCAAACCCATGCTTGGTCTTGTGAGGAATCATTCTGCAAACCCATTTTCTTTCAGAAAGACAATTTTTTAGAATTTGATGAGATAGAGCAAAGGGCAAGAAGAAGTTGGAACCCTAATTGAAAACTGAGAGTTAAAAAACACGTGAAAAAAATCATATTTAAACAAATTATCGTAAATATCCACGTTGGTTCTAATATAAATAGCGACGTCATATTTTGATAATCAACGTCAGTTTAGATAAACAAGCGCCGTCATAACTGCATAGGAAATCCAAAAGTCATTTGGCGCGTATTAAAAAGAGAACGACGTCTTTTTCAGAACCCCAAAGTAACCACGTCGGTTTATTAAAATACATAGTCGTTGAATTTCTAAGTACAACGTCAGTTTAGATAAAAAAGCGCCGTCATAACCACATCGGAATTCCAAAAGTCGTTCGGCAGTTGTGATAACCACGTCAGTTCTGAATTATGTACCGTCGTTATAACTAAATAATACGGCGGTTTTTTAATAAAAACGTCGTTGTATTGAACTCTAGGAAAATATATAAACTTTTCGTCACCTGACCTAATGTTCTACGGTTTTCTCTCACCGATAAAATATCGCAGTTTCCCTCTCATTTCCCAAAAGCAGCATCATCGTCTAAATCTTCGTCTTCGTCTCCAAATCACCATCTTCGTCTTCGTCTTCGTCGGAAGGAAACTTTCTTTGCACGCCAAAGGTTTTTTCTCACTCTCTTCCCTTTTTTTACTTTTCATTTGAATGTCGTCTTTGTCTGGAAACAAGATTCTGTCAAATTGAGGAAATCTTTCACTGGTTTTGATTAAATTCATAAGTCCATACTCTCACGACGACAAAAGACGACAGTTCTATCTTGTTTGCGACGATAGAATGGACACACCACGACGACAGTTCTATCTTTGTCTGGAAACCGTCGTCTTGTGGGAGAAGAATAGTCGTTTTTTGTTTGATGTTGTAAATTTTAAACCACGTCGGTTCTTAGGATGAGTAACCGACGTAGTGTATACACATTTACGTCATGAACGATATAAAACCGTCGTCTTATTTCCATACATGTTCTGAGAGACTGTTTAATAGGACGTTGCTATTTTAGTGTTACCGTCGTGGTGTTCTATTTACGACGACGGTGTTGTTTTACAACCGTCGTCCTAATGAGATATCACGGCTGTATATTTAGGATGTTTTTTCTTTATTATTACGTCGTTTCTTTTTAATAACCGACGTTGTTTTCCTTGCAGATTAATTAAAAATGGTTTCGAAATCTCAAAACAAGGAAGCTCAAGCGTCAGAGGCCAAATCAGTTTCAAAGGCACAAGGGGATGAAGCCAAATCAGTTTCAAAGGCTCAAGTGGAAGAAGAAAAATCAACTCAAAGCAAACCCAAGAAGAGGATGAGATTTTCCTCAACCTCCAAGAAAGACTCGATCACAGCCACATTTGTTGAGGAGCCAAAATCCGGCCGCGGTATCAGCACAATGAGCCGTGTTGTGAAGAGGAAAATTCAGAAGGTTAAGCCTGTGGTTGAGTTCAATAAAAAAGGCAGACCACATGGCAAGGCTGCTATTGAGATGCAGTCTTACATTGGTGTTTTGGCACGCACCAGAGTCCCTCTTGTCAACAAGAAATGGACTCAATTGCCCAAGGACATGAAGGAACAAATTTGGGAAATTGTTCAAATGTCCTATGTTATTGGGGATGAGTACAAGAACATGGTCTTGTCGTCTGCCGCCAAAAAATGGAAGGATTTCAAGTATAACGTAACTAGGCATTATATCCTTCCATTCGCACATGACAAGGAGAAGTTAAAAGAAACCCCTGCGCTTTATAAGTTCATAGAGAAATCGCAATGGGATGCCTTTGTAGCTTCAAGGTTAACCCCAGATTTTGAGGCTGTGCATACTGAGCAGAAACAGAGGAGGGAAAAATTGGAGTACAAACATAGGTTGTCTAGAAAAGGGTATGTTGGTTTGGAGGACCATTTGATAGAAATCATGCCCGATATTGAAGAAATCGATCGAGCTGTTCTATGGAAGAAGGCAAGAGAAGATAAAACAGGAAACATCCCTGATCCAAAGGTTGCAGAGAAGGCAAGAATAATCGTAAGTCTCACTAACTCTGTTCTAAATTTGAAAAACAGAGTGTCTTATTTTGGTACAGACGTCGTACGTTTAAATAAGCGACGTTATAAAATAAACACCACGACGGGTTTAATTTACCGCCGTTTAAAAATGAATAGGACGTCGGTTTTTGAATAAAGTAGACGTCTAGATAGACTTAATACGACGGCTTAAATTCCTCTATGAATTGCATTTTTGTTTTAAGTTTACTCACGCACACACTCTCCCTCTCTCTGTCTATTTCACTGAAATTTGTGGTGCACAATTTCTGGAAAAGAATGCATATTTCAATCGAGTTTTTTCACTTCTTTATTAAAATTTACGACGGTTTTATCTTATCTAGACTTTAGAATGTTTATACAACGATGGTAATTTTGTGCAGCCGTGTGAAATTAAGTCCTACGTTTGTTTGTTCAATAGTCCGTCGTCTTACTTTAAATACTACGACGGTCTTTGATTTATGTTTTAATCTGTTTTATTTTGAATATACGACAGGTTTTTATCTACCGACGTTTAAATTATAAACAACGACGGTATTTAAATACCGACGTGTTAAATTAATACTACGTCAGTAATTGAATAAAACCGTCGTTGTTTATAATTTACAACGTCGGTTTATTTATCTATTTTACACCCTGCTCAGTTTCTAACAATCTCTCTTTCTCTCTTTTAGGATGATTTGCAAAAGCAAGTCTCCGAAGGCACTCTAACTGTCTCCGGGACCAATGATGTCTTGACTCTTGCTTTGGGAACCCCCGAGCATGGTGGGAGAGTCAGAGGAGTTGGTGCTGGCGTTTCCCCAACTCAGTTCTTCAATTTGCCGAAACAGCAGAGAGTGAAATTGGGTGACAAATTGAAGGAAAGTGTGAGGGAGGCAGTCAGAGAAGAGACCTTGAGGATTGAGGCGAAGTCAAGGAAAACTATAATGGAAGCAGTAAGAGCAGAGAGGGAGGCTATGTTGGCATATTTCCGTCAACTAGTTCCTAATTTTGATCCCAGCTAGATGCTCAAAACCCCAATTTCTCCAATTACTTTACCCCCTCAAGATCAAAGCCCAAAAAATCCAATGTCTGATAAGGCAAGCTGCTCTGGGGCCACTGGTATCAGACCCCTAGCTTTGGAATTAGAAGATCCAAAGCCTGAAGCTGATACTGCTGGAAAACAGAAAGAGGACACGATAAAATCTCTGCTATTTTCTATTTCTGCCTTTTAAATTTTAAATAGACGTCGCTCTTTTTAATATCCGACGTTAAAATTTAAAATAACGACAGTATATATTTACCGACGTTATAAAACAATTATATGTCTGTTTCTTACAATAAGCGTCGTGTTTAGTTAAATACCACGACGCTTTTACTTGTTTTGCAAATTATTGGACATTAAAAATAACGACTGTGTTTTTTGCCGTCGTCTAACTCTTTTATAAACCGTCATCTATTTTATGATTCCATTAACTTCTTTTTAATTAGACGACCTTTCTATAGTGTAGCGACGTTATAAATTCCACACAATGACGGTTATGTATTTACCGACGTGTATAATCTTTCCTCTGTCAGTATTTACTAGAAACCGTCGTTTATATTATATACCACGTCTGTTTTTTATGTTTATTTTAGTTCACACACAAACTAACTTATATTTCTTTATTTATTTCTTGTAACAGGATCTCTCAAAGTTAGACATGCCACCTCCTCTGTTAGCCTTATGCCAACATGTCCAGACCAAGTTGTTGCCTACTAACGAGGCTCTGACTGTTCACATGCCCGAGGAAGTGTTTGGCTTTGAGCATGATACCTTCCTCTTACCTGATGATATTTTGCAGTTTGGTTCCATGGTTGAGATTGGAACCACAGTGATATCAGTATACATGAGGTAATTCTAAAAATCCCATTTTGTTTTACATTTCCCTTTCTTTTAAATTAAAATCTCATTTAATTGACTTTCATATATTTAGGTTCCTATTTGACTATTTAAAAATGGCAAATATGGTAAACCTTGTTGGCCTTGTGGACCCTGGGCTAGTCAGCTCTCAATCTGGAACTATATCAGACCGAATAAGACACCTGTCAAGCTGCCTGAAAATAGCAGATGGGAATCAATTTTTCTTGGTCCCTTATAATCCAGGGTTAGTACCATTTAAAGTATTTTCCTAAGCTTGTAATATTTTTCTTTGTAGTACTATTTAACCTATATGAATCATTATGTGCAGCGGTCATTGGGTGATGGTAATTGTGAGACCAGCAACGGAGACTGCCTATTACATGAATTCACTGCCAAAACGCATGGTTGACGACGACATGAAAAATATAGTGAATACGTAAGTTGATTTCTTCTGATCTAAGATTTTTTTTCCTTTAAAGTATTTAAATATACGACGATTTTTAAATAATTTATTAAGTCAGTATTGTCTTGAAAACGTCATGTTAATTTAACTACCACGTCGTTTGGGTTTTATTTAAGAACGTTTTAATTTTTTCTGTTCAATTTTTTGTTATACGACGTTTTACGCTTACCGACATTATAATGTTACACAACGACGGTAATTTTTTACCGCCGTTTGAAACAAAATATCACGTCATTTTTTGTAAAACTCCGTCGTTTTGACTGATTTACCACGACGGTTACTATTTGTATTTAAATTTTTGTTTTGTCATTAACACCCTTTATTTTCTTGTAACAGGTCATTTAAAATGTTTAACATTCATATAAACAAAAATTCACGTAAACAGCAGGCCATTTGGAAAAATCTACATGGCACTCCTGAACCACCAACAAGTGTAGAGTGTGGCTATTACGTGATGCGATTCATGAGAGATATAATTCATGATCCAGACCTAAATTTCGAGAAGAAGGTAAAACGCAAAATTTTAGATATACTTTCTTTATTTTACTACGTCAAATTTTTGTTTAAAACCGTCATTTGTATCTTTATAACACGTCGGTTTTTTTTGTTTATTTTGCAGTTTGAAAAGAAAAAAGATAAAGTTCAGTATAAACAAGAGGATATTGACGAAGTTAGGCATGAATGGGCAGAATTCGTGAACAACTTATTACCGAAGGATAATTGATGTACATAAATATTTATGAACAATGTTTAGGTTTATTTTAGTTTATTTAAAATGTACATAAATATTTTTGTTGTAATCAAGAAAACAACCATCAAAAAAATTATATTTTTTTATTAAAACTTGTTTAGTTCCCAAAAACCGAAGTCTGATTCTAATTTACACGTCTCATATGTGTACACAATGGTCGTCTTGCTGTAACTGGAAATATAACATCGACGGCAATTCTTAAAAACGACATGTAATAGTCATAAATACGACGGTTTATAATTAATTCATCTTGTATAGATGAATTTTGTACTGATATACTACGTTGGTTAGTATAACCATATCGACATCTTAATAATATACAAAGGCGGTTATTCTTAAACATTTGACGTTGTATAGATAAACAAAATCGGTTATCTACAATAAACTGACGTGGTAATACAATAATCCACGTCGGTTATCCAAAAAAGACGTCGTTTTCTATTCGTTTCGACGTTGAAAAATTATATAATGTCAATTTGTGATGTTTAATGTCGTTGTAAAAGGATACAACGTCAGCTAGGTCATTTTCATTTAATTTTTAATGACTTTTATATTTTATTTAATTCCATATTAAATTCAAAACTAAATCCAAAAATTAAACTGAAAACTACCAAGCACTCATTGAAATATTGTCTCTATCCTAAAGCTTTAAAAAAATATAATTTTAGAAATATTTTTTTATTGTATTTAATTATTAATATTAATAATATATTCAAAACAAAATCCGAAAAATATACCGGCAAAATTCTATGCACTGATTGAGACAATATCTTGCCCGTTAAGGCCTGAAAAATGTAATTTTAGTTTTCAAAGTTCAAATGATAACAAAATTCAAACAAATTTAGAGACAAAGTTTATGTGACCCTAAAGTTTACATAACATAACATAACCCTTAAGTTTATGTGATCCATTGGTGCCCATAAATTCAAAATTATGAAATCCATATTTTAGCCTACTATTGTAGAAGGCATTGTTGTAAGGAGTCCATAGCAATTTTCGGTTCATTTTTCTCATACTTGTGTATTTTTTTTAAAATTATTGTAAAATTTAGGGTTTAGGGTTTAGGGTTTTTTGAAACGACGCCGGTTTTCTCCCGCTGTTTTTGGTCAACTACATAAACCTAGACTAATTGAATTCGATCTACAACGTCGGTTATTAAATAGCGACGTCCGTTATAGTTACAACGTCGGTCTTGTGTAGGAACCGCCGTCGTAAGTAAGAATTAGACGTCCATATAAGTATTGACCGTCGTCTTTGAAAAACGCGGTACTTTAAAATTTTTGACCGCGACCAAAAATTTTCAGAATTTCCCTTTAACCCTCAAATAGTTCATTCTCTCTCTTCAACATAAATTTGTCTAAAAGTTTTCGCTCAGCTCTCTCGATCTCAATATCCATGTAAGTACAACTCTAGTCCCTTTAACCCTAATTCTCTCAGCTCTGTCTTAAGCTTTTGTTATATTCTCTCAGCTCTCTCTCATCAAAGCATTGGGTACGTAGATTCTCCAAGCTCTCTCTCAAAGCATTGGGTACGTAGATTCTCCAAGCTCTCTCTCAAGCAGTTGTTATATTCTCGCAGCTCTCTCTCAATATCCATGTAAGTACAACCCTAGTCTCTTTAACCCTAATCTCTTCTTAAATCCATAAATGTTTTCGTTGGTAGCTATGGGTTCTTAATTGGTAGCTATATTAGGGTTCTTTTATGTTTTAGTGTTTGCATTCTTGTAATAATTACTCTCTGTTTGGGTCCTTTTATGTTTGTTTGGCCATGGGTTCTTGGAAAAGGAATGGGGATGGGAGATTTAAGCTGTTTTTTTTTAACTACGATGATGGTTGACTGATCAAACCGTCGTCCAAATGTTTATTATACGTCGGTTGTTCATTTACTCCCGTCGTTTGAGTTTTAAGCCGCAACTGGTAGCCTAAAGACGACTATTTCTCCTTTAAACGTCATCTTTAGGCTACCAGAACCTCGTACAAATTTCTGGGTTTGGGTATCTTAATGACGACGGTGACTATAGATGCCGTCGTCTGAATTTATATTAAACGACGATTATTTTGTTCAAACCGTCGTCTTGTCCATGTTTTATATTTAATTTTCATTTTGTTCTCTGCTATTTGAATGAGGTAGTGTTTCATTGCTGGTCTTTCCACTTTAATATATATATATATATATATTTATATGAATTTTATAGAGTGTGAGATGGATAAGTCATGGATGCAAGCGGATAGAAGAACGAAGGCATATGAGTTAGGGGTGGAAGGATTTTTGAATTTTGCGATAGAAAATCTTGGAAATACAACTGAGATTCGTTGTCCATGTGTTAAATGTGGGAATATTCGATTGTTTGGGGTTGGAATTATAAGGGAACACTTATACTTTAATGGAATTGACCAAAGCTATAAGATTTGGACATGGCCCGGAGAACCTTGGGAATGGTCCACCAATGCTAGTAGAAATGTGGAAGAAGATGAGCAAAGTAGGTTCAGTTATGTTTCTGAAGAATTAGGGATGGATGATAATGATTTTGCCAATATTGGATTTGATCCTTATGAGTTTGCCAATGTGATTGGGGATGGTGATGAACCCTTGTACCCTGGTTGCAGTAAGTACAGGAAGTTGTCGGCTTTGGTGAAGTTATATAATTTGAAAGCAAAACATGGGATGAGTGATGTTTGCTTTACAAAATTATTGATACTTCAAGGAGAATTGCTTCCAGAAGGACATACACTACCTTCGTCTATGTACGAGGCAAAAAAGACTTTGTCTGCTTTAGGGATGAGTTATGAGAAAATCCACGCATGTCCCAATGATTGCATTTTGTATCGGAAGGAGTATGAGGATGCAACTAATTGTCCTACTTGAAAGAGGGTGTGGCAGCGAAGGTGGTGTGGTATTTTCCTCCAATTCCAAGGTTTAAAAGGATGTTTCAATCACATAAGACAGCTAAGAGTTTGGCTTGGCATGCTGCAAGAAAATCAGTTGACGATCATATGTCTCATCCAGCGGATTCCCCGTCTTGGAAACTTGTTGATGAAAAATGGCCCAACTTTGGTAATGAGCCAAAAAAACTTGAGATTGGCACTCTCATCTGATGGATTCAATCCCCACAGTTCTTTAAGTAGCAGATACAGTTGTTGGCCAGTTATGTTAGTTACATATAATCTCCCACATGGCTATGCATGAAGCGGAAGTTGATGATGTTGACCTTACTGATTTTCGGTCCTAAACAGCCCGGAAATGATATAGACGTCTACTTAGAGCCTTTGATTGATGATTTGAAATCTCTGTGGGATGGGATTAGAGGAGTGTATGATGCTCACATAGGAGAATACTTTACACTCAGAGGTGTATTACTGTGGACAATTAATAATTTTCCTGCCTATGAAAACTTATCTGGTTGTGTCGTTAAAGGATATAAAGTTTGTCCAATATGCGGCGATGATACACCTAGTCATAGGTTGAAAAATGGCCACAAAATTTGTTACATTGGGTATAGAAAGTGGTTACCAATCAATCTTCCATATAGGAGGCAACGTGCAGCTTTTAATGGGAAACCTGAATATGACATGCCTCCCGAGCCATTAACCGGAGAAGAAGTGTTGCATATGGTTGAAGATATTAATTACATATGGGGCTCGAAAAATGGGGGAAGTGTTGGTGAGAATGATGGTGACAGAGTTGTTGGAAGAAGAAATCAAAATTCTTTGATCTCGAGTATTGGAAATACCTCCCTGTGAGGCATGCCCTAGATGTTATGCACATTGAGAAGAATGTTTGCGATAGTATCATTGGTACATTGCTAGAGATCCCTGGAAAAAATAAAGATGGGATTGCTGCTCAGTTAGACTTATTGAACATGGGGGTAAAATTTGATTTGCAACCCGAGTATGGAGAAAGACATACTCGCTTGCCTCCAGGGCCTTGGAATTTGTCAAGAGCAGAGAAGAGAGCGGTTTGCAATTCTTTTTATGGTATGAAGGTTCCTGAAGGTTATTCTTCAAATATAAAAGATGAGCACGGAGAACCTTGGGAATGGACTACCAATGCTAGTAGAAATGTGGAAGAAGATGAGCAAAGTAGGTTCAGTTATGTTTCTGAAGAATTAGGGATGGATGATAATGATTTTGCCAATATTGGATCTGATCCTTATGAGTTTGCCAATGTGATTGGGGATGGCGATCAACCCTTGTACCCTAGTTGCAGTAAGTACACGAAGTTGTCGGCTTTGGTGAAGTTATATAATTTGAAAGCAAAACATGGGATGAGTGATGTTTGCTTTACAGAATTATTGATACTTCAAGGAGAATTTCTTCCAGAATGAAATACACTACCTTCCTCTATGTACAAGGCAAAAAAGACTTTGTCTGCTTTAGGGATGAGTTATGAGAAAATCCACGCATGTCCCAATGACTGCATTTTGTATCGGAAGGAGTATGAGAATGCAACTAATTGTCCTACTTGTGGTATCTCAAGGTGGAAGGAAACCAAGGATGGGTTCTCGAAAGAGGGTGTGGCAGCGAAGGTGGTGTGGTATTTTCCTCCAATTCCAAGGTTTAAAAGGATGTTTCAATCACATAAGACAGCTAAGAGTTTGACTTGGCATGCTGCAAGAAAATCAGTTGACGGTTATATGTCTCATCCAGCGGATTCCCCGTCTTGGAAACTTGTTGATAAAAAATGGCCCGACTTTGGTAATGAGCCAAGAAACTTGAGATTGGCTCTCTCATCTGATGGATTCAATCCCCACAGTTCTTTAAGTAGCAGATACAGTTGTTGGCCAGTTATGTTAGTTACATATCATCTCCCACCATGGCTATGCATGAAGCGGAAGTTCATGATGTTGACTATACTGATTTCCGGTCCTAAACAGCCCGGAAATGATATAGACGTCTACTTAGAGCCTTTGATTGATGATTTGAAATCTATGTGGGATGGGATTAGAGGAGTGTATGATGCCCACATAGGAGAATACTTTACACTCAGAGCTGCATTACTGTGGACAATTAATGATTTTCCCGCTTATGGAAACTTATCTGGTTGTGTTGTTAAATGATATAAAGCTTGTCCAATATGTGGCGATGATACACCTAGTCACAGGTTGAAAAATGGCCACAAAATTTGTTACATTGGGCATAGAAAGTGGTTACCAATCAATCTTCCATATAGGAGGCAACGTGTAGCTTTTAATGGGAAACCTGAATATGGCATGCCTCCTGAGCCATTAACAGGAGAAGAAGTGCTGCATATGGTTGAAGATATTAATTACATATGGGGCTCGAAAAATGGGGGAAGTGTTGGTGAGAATGATGGTGACAGAGTTTGTTGGAAGAAGAAATCAAAATTCTTTGATCTCGAGTATTGGAAATACCTCCCTGTGAGGCATGCCTTAGATGTTATGCACATTGAGAAGAATGTTTGCAATAGTATCATTGGTACATTTCTAGAGATCCCTAGAAAAAATAAAGATGGGATTGCTGCTCGGTTAGACTTATTGAACATGGAGGTAAAAATTGATTTGCAACCCGAGTATGGAGAAAGACGTACTCGCTTGCCTCCAGGGCCTTGGAATTTGTCAAGAGCAGAGAAGAGAGTGGTTTGCAATTCTTTTTATGGTATGAAGGTTCCTGAAGGTTATTCTTCAAATATAAAAAATCTTGTATCTTTAAAAGATTCAAGACTTCTTGGCCTTAAATCTCATGATTGTCATACCTTGATGCAACAATTGCTCCCTGTGGCAATTCGTTCTGTTTTGGAGAAGCCTGCAAGGTATGCAATAACTCGATTGTGCTTCTTCTTCAATGCTAGATGTGCAAAGACGGTAGATGTTTCCAAGCTAGATAAGTTGGAAGAAGATGTAGTAGTTACTTTGTGTTTGCTTGAGAAGTACTTTCCCCCTTCATTCTTTGATATCATGGTTCATCTAGTAGTACATCTTGTCAGAGAAGTTCGTCTATGTGGGCCAGTATATTTTAGATGGATGTATCCGTTTGAAAGATATATGAAAGTGCTAAAGGGGTATGTTCAGAATCTTACTCGTCCCGAAGGTTGCATTGCTGAGCGGTATATAGCTGAAGAAGCTGTAGAGTTTTGTACCGAGCATTTATCTGATGTTAGTACAGTTGGAGTGCCTTCAAGCCAGAATATGGGAGTTTCAAAGCCATTATCAGGTTGCACAGTGAGCTTAGTTGATATGGACTTGTTGAACCAGGCACATCTATATGTCTTGGAGAATACGGAGGAAGTCCTACCTTATATCGAGTACGTATGAGTTTAATTTTTCATATGTAGCCATTTTAAATATTATTACTCCTTATGTTTATCTTATATACAAGGGACCGTAATGCGTGTTTTTTTCGTGTCAATTGTAGGGAACATATGATCCACATCAAGACCACTTATCCGAAATTTAGAAAGAGAACAAAGTGGCTACAAGATAAGCACAATAGCACTTTCATTCAATGGCTACGCTTTAAGGTATATATGTTATTGAATGACATATTGAACTTATTTTACTTTTCTTTCTTTCTATATATATGTTAGATTAAATTAAGATATATGTTTAATTTGCAGGTTCAAAGTGAATTTAATGGGGAAGACTATAATGGCATATCAGAAAATTTGAGGTGGTTAGCAACTGGTCCAAGCATGGCAGTGCCATCATATAGGAGCTATCTTATTAATGGTGTCAAATTTAACACCAATGCACAAGATGATGTGCAAACTGTCCAAAATAGTGGAGTTTATTTACTTGCACATACTATGCAAGTTGCTAGTGCCAAGGATAAAAACCCTATTGTCTCCAGTATGGGTTTTTATGGGGTTATTCAAGAAATTTGGGATCTTGACTACCAAAAGTTTAGAATCCCAGTCTTGAGGTGTGATTGGATAGATAACACTTCGGGCCTTGTAGTCGACGAACTTGGATTTACCCTTGTAGATCTGAGTAAAATTGGACATAGGAATGACCAATTTGTTATGGCTTCTCAAGTCAAACAAGTATTTTATGTTGACGACCCAATGCACCGTGGTTGGTCGGTAGTGTTATCAATGCCTAATAGAGAATATAATGATGTTATTGGTGATGATGTGCTAGGTGATATTAGAATTGAGTGTGAGCCATTTTCTAGAGGGATACCAAATGTTGACACATTTGATGACCTAGTGGGTGAGTTTGGGAGTGAGAATATTAGAGATGGGTGTGAAGATATATGGATTGATTGATTGTTGTAATGTATGACATTAGTTATGCAGTTAATTGTATGACATTAATTGATAGCTCTGTATATCATTTTAATTCTGATCACATTTTCATTCTGCAGGCTTTGGGCACGATAAATCAAAAATTAAAAATAATCGGTTAAAGCCAAAAATACGACGGTCAAGTTACAAAAATCGCAAAGAGAGACGTCTACAAAACAACCAACGTCGGATTTTCACAACCGACGTGGAATGACAACGCAAAAATGAAATAAAAACCGCCATTTGAAAAAGAAAACACGTCGGTTAATTAAAATTCATTTCAAAACGGTTAATAAATATTTAAAACAACGACGGTAAATAAAATAATCAACGACGAACAATAATGTATAACACGACGGCAGAGTTCAAACCGACGAATTTAGGGATATAATCAATTGAAGATTAACGTCGTAAAAACATTGTTGCACGTCAGTTATAATTAAACAATTGACGTCTCGGAGAATACACACGTCAAAAAAGGTTATAAAAGAGACTTAACAAAGACTAGCCACGTCATGGAATAAATAAATAACCGACGTAGTAAGGACATAACAACGTCGAATAATTGAATTCTTGGGACATAGTAAAGTATAACCACGACCTACATTTTATAATAACCGACGTCAAATCCATAACTCAAGGCGTTTCGTTACTTATTAACGACGGTTAAGCTAAAAGCAATGACGTCTCAGAGATTACACACGTCTAAGTGGCTCACAAAAGAGACTTTTAAAATGCCAACCACGTCAAAGTCTACAACCACCAACATTGTAAAGTACTAACAACGTCCTAAAATGTGACTCCTAGGCCGTAGTAAATGGATTAAACATGACAGGTATTTTAATTAACCGACGTGTAATGTTAAATCCCCGTAGTTTTTTGTTGTGTTCAAGCCGTCAAAATAATTTTCAACGTCTGTGGTGACCTAAAGGGTCGTGGTTATTATTGTTTTTACGTCAGTTCAAGTAAATATATGCCATGTTATATGTTTTAGACGTCAGTTTTTTTTATTTAGTGAACGTAGTATTTATTAACCACGACGGTTTCTAAGTTTTACACGTCGGTTTTGTTTGATTTAGAGACGTTGATAAAAATATTTACGTCGGTTTTGTAGTTGTTTTTGACATTTAACATTATTTAATCGTCTGTGTTTTACTAAAACCGTCGTCTATTATAGTCGAAAGTTCTCTTTTTATGCTTTTATGTATCAAATCGACGTCGGTTTAAGTTTTTTTATGACGTGTAATATGTTAACCACGTCGTTTTGTTTGTGTTCAAGCCGTCAAAGTAATTTTCAACGTCTGTGGTGACCTAAAAGGTCGTGGTTATTATTGTTTTTACGTCAGTTCAAGTAAATATATGCCATGTTATATGTTTTAGACGTCAGTTTTTTTATTTAGTGAACGTAGTATTTATTAACCACGACGGTTTCTAAGTTTTACACGTCGGTTTTGTTTGATTTAGAGACGTTGATAAACATATTTACGTCAGTTTTGTAGTTGTTTTTGACATTTAACATTATTTAAACGTCTGTGTTTTACTAAAACCGTCGTCTATTATAGTCGAAAGGTCTCTTTTTATGCTTTTATGTATGAAATCTACGTCGGTTTTATTTTTTTAATGACGTGTAATATATTAACCACGTCGGTGATTTGCAGTCGTTATTTCATGTGTTAAAAGACGGCAGTCGATTTCTCATCGGTTGTAAACCATGATACACGATGGTGGATTCCCGTCGTCTATTTCGTTTTTTGTAGTAGTGAGATATCATACCTCTTGGGATCTCATTTTAATTTTCGTAGGCTACCAAAATTAAAAAATAATTAAATCTTAAAAAGAAATAAAAATTAAGACGGCGATTTACAGAGAAGGCACCGTCGTAGTATATAGACGTGGATTCCATTATATTATACGACGCGAATTAAGAACAGTTGGTCGTGTTTAGTTAGGAGTTAACACGGCAGGTTTTTTGGTGAACTGTCGTCTTTATTTTCTACGTCGGTGGATTCATACCTGCTGTCGTTGTTTTTTGGTCAGATTTTAACTCTGAAGAAATCCTTTTTAAAAAAACGACGCTTTTTTATTTGTATGCGTCGTCTTTTAAAAATATTCAACAGTAAGGCACTTATCCACGATGGTTTTTTTTTTATACCGTCGTCGGTTTAAATACAACGACGGTTTTATGTTCTGCCGTCGTCTTTTTCTGGTCGTCTTTTTCTCTTTTTGTAGTAGTGCTCCCTCACTATCAAATGCCACAAGTCTAAAGGTATTTCAAGTTCAAAGAAACAAACTGACGGGGCAGGTGCCGGATTTCCGAAAGCTTCATAACCTAGAGAAATTCAGCGTTCAAGGTAATCGTCTTGGAAGCGGTACAGATGGTGACTTGAGTTTTCTCTCAGGCTTGACCAATGCCACAGAGTTAACACATTTGATAGTGGGTGACAACAATTTTGGAGGGACGTTGCCCACATCAATATCCAATCTTTCAACCAAGCTTGTAAAGTTTTCGTTTTTCAGAAACCAACTACATGGAAGTATCCCAACAGAATTATGGAATTTGATCAACTTGGAGCCGTTGTTAATGGAGGAAAATAGCTTGACGGGTAGCATCCCCACTGAAATTCAGAAGATGTCAAGCCTTGTGAAATTAGATATTTCCATGAATGCATTATCAAGAAGCATTCCGGCGTCTTTAGGAAATTTAACCAAGTTATACAATCTCTTCTTAAATGGAAATAATCTTGAAGGCGTCATCCCTTCAAGCTTGGGGAATTGCCAGCAGCTGATAACATTGGATTTGTCTAATAATAACCTAAGTGGCGCAATACCTCAGCAAGTTTTTGGCCTCCCATCCTTATCAATTTTTTTGAACTTGTCGACTAACAACTTTATCGGTTCTCTTCCGATGGAGGTTGGAAAGATGAAGAACCTAGGTGTACTGGACATTTCTAATAACATGTTGTCCGGAGAACTTCCAGGTAGCCTTGGTTCATGTGAGAGTTTAGAAGTCTTACACTTGCAAGGCAATTTCTTCCCTCATCTATGATTGGGTTGAAAGCCATAGAAGAATTAGACCTTTCTCGCAACAATTTGTCGGGTGAAATTCCAAAATTCTTAGGGGGCTTTGTCTTCTTGAAGAAACTAGACCTATCATTCAATGAATTTTGGGGAGCGGTACCAACTGGAGGAGGTGCTTTTAAAAATGCAAGTGCGATTTCAATTATTGGCAACACCAAGCTCTGTGGAGGTATTGCCGATCTCCAACTGCCCAAGTGCGAGTCCCAAAAAGGAGGATCATCTCGTAGCTCGAAATTAATAATCCCGTTAGTACTTTCTGGAGTTGCTCTTCTTGTAATAGTTATGGTGATGTCCTATTTCTTCCTCTGTTCGCCAAGAAGGAAAAGGAAAGAGATTCCGTTGAGCACATTGGCGAACAATTTTTTGCTAGTGTCATATGCTACTCTCCTAAGAGCTACTGACGAGTTCTCTTCGGCTAAGTTGATTGGTGCAGGCAGTTTTGGGTCTGTGTACAAAGGAATTCTTGATGATAATGATAAACATCAACTTGTTGCTGTGAAGGTGTTCAACTTGTTACGCCATGGAGGATCAAAGAGTTTCATGGCTGAATGTGAGGCTTTAAGAAACATCAAGCATCGAAATCTTGTTGAGATTATAACTGCGTGTTCAAGTGTTGACTTTCATGGTAATGACTTCAAGGCTCTGGTTTACAAGTACATGGACAGAGGAAGCTTAGAGGAGTGGCTGCATCCTCCTACTGAAATTGAAGAGGTAAGAGAGGCACTCAATCTAGAGCGAAGGCTAGACATTTCCATTGATGTTGCTTGTGCATTGGATTATCTTCATAATCATTGTGAAACACCGATAGTTCACTGTGATCTCAAGCTGAGCAATGTTCTTCTGGACAACGAGATGACTGGACATGTTTCTGACTTTGGACTAGCAAGATTTCTCTCCCAACAAACTGGTACTACTGCTTTAGAAAATCAAACAAGTTCCATTGGAATAAAAGGAACAGTTGGTTATGCTGCTCCAGGTAAATGGTGTCCTTTTTTTCTTTTTAAATCTTACAAAATAGCTATTTTAATAACAATTGTGCTGATAATATATTATGATGTTTCAATGGTAGAGTACGGTATGGGAAGTGAGGTGTCAACAAATGGAGATGTCTACAGCTTTGGTATTCTTCTGTTAGAGATGTTCGTAGGAAAGCGACCCACCGACGACATGTTTAATGGGGACTTAAACCTTCATACTTATGTTAAAATGGCTTTCCCTAATCGAGTTATGGAGATTGTAGATTCAACACTTTTTGAAGGAGGCACCAACGAGAGAAGGGTTTGAAAGATTGAGGTGTGCTTGAATTCAATATTTAGAATTGGAATTGAATGCTCTGCTGAATCTCCAACGGACCGTCTGAAGAATATCAGTGATGCTGCATCTGAGCTGCATTCCATTAGAGACGTTCTTCTTAGATGGGAACTTTTTTTGCTACGGGTTTGTGTGATGGGGATATTATTTTTTATGTGCTGCCTGAGAAATATTCTTGTTGTTGTTGCTGGCCTGCTACAGTAGATGGGAGTTCTGCTACTACTACCTCGTTTTATTTGTGTGTTTGGGCCTGAAGCCCTTAGAAATGTGATCAAAGCTATCAAACTACTGCATCTTGTGTAAATTTTTTATCTTAAATAAATCTGAAAGTACACTTGATCCTATTGTTTGGTCCAAATACGTTCGCTAAAGACTATAACGACCATTTCCTAAGCCCATGCCTATTGTGATGCAAGTTTATTCATTATTTACAAAGGGCCTAGCAGTCTTCTAAAGATAATTGTATGCTTGCGAAAAAGTGTGTGTGTGAAAAATCATTGTCCCCCTTATAACTTAGACTATTGATTGTATTCAAAAATTAAAAACAACAAAAATATAATCGCATACTCACATGAGCTAACCCATTGTGGACTATATAGTTATTAACCTATTTTCATAATTGATTTTCCTCCCATGTATAATATAAAGGTGTCTTTATTCATCTGTTTAACTAATTAGGTATTGAAAGTAGGAAATTTTTTATGTTACTTTTGTTTGGTTCAACAAAAAATTTAAGTTGATCAGTTCATATTCATTGTTGGTGAATTATTTTGGCTGGTGAAATAATGAAGGGAACTAATAACATGTAGGTAGGTGCTGAATTAGTAGCTTAGACTCTGAATTTGCTGATGATGCTTGGAGAGAGGCTAGTAGAGGAGAGTGACATGGTTGGAAGAAGGATTGACTATAAGCCAAAAGTATATCGTCGACATACAACACTAGAAAAATAAATCGGCTCCCACACTTCTTCAGATAAATGCATTGATCGGCTATGTTATCTTCAAACCCATAAGATGAAACAGTTTGATGGAATTTGAAATACCACCTCCTGCTTGCTTACTTCAATCTATAAATTGCCTTGTCAAGTCTGCAAACCATATGCTCTTTTCCCTCCCTGGCAAACCCTTCAGGTTGCCTCATAAAATTTTCTTCTTCAAGTTCACCATTCAGGAAAGCAGTTTTTACATCCATTTGATGTAAAAGTAGGTCATAATGCGCCACCAAAGCCATAATGATGCGAAAAGAATCTTTGGTGGAAACTGGAGAAAACGTCTTAGTGTAGTCAATTCCCTCCCTTTGGGTGAATCCTTTTGCTACCAATCTAGCCTTAAATCTTTTGATTCTTCCATCCTTATCCTTCTTTGTTTTAAATACCCATTTCAAGCCTACCAATTTCTGGCTCTTGTGAGGTTCAACTAATTCCCATATTTGATTATTCTTCATGCTTTCGAGTTCATTCAACATTGCTTCCCTCCATTTGTCTGCATTCTAACTCTCCATAGCTTCTTTAAAACTTGTTGGATCAGCCTCATCTCCAATGTCAAAATCTGCTTCTTGTAAGTACACATAATCCGAAAGACTGTGGATCTTCTTGGTCATCAGATCTCCTTAACGGCATTGGTTCGGGTGAATTTTCTTGTTGTGGGTTTTCTGCAGTTTGTTCTTCTTGTTGGTCAACTAGTTCTTCGAACTGTGGAGGCTCCAATTGATCATTCTGTAGGGCTGGTGCGATATCCCTCATGGGAATCAATGTTGTAGCATCTGGTTCAGCATTCTCAATCACACCCACATCCCCTTCTTCTTCAAAAATAGAATCTTCATTCCCAATAGCATTCTCCTCATACTCTATAAACTTTGCACAACCAGTCTCAACAATTCGGGTACCATAATTTGGATAGTAAAATCTAAAACCCTTTGACCTTGCAGGATAACCTATAAAATGATAGCTAATCGTTTTAGGATCGAGCTTCTTCTCTTGAGGGTTATAGATTCTAGCTTCAGCCTTGCAACCCCATACATGAAGATGTCGCAGGCTAGGCTTTCTGGTAGTCCAAATTTCGAAAGGTGTCTTAGGCAAGGACTTGCTAGGCACTTTATTAAATATGTAGTTTGTTGTTTTGATCACTTCTCCCCATAGACTCTTAGGCAAATCAGTTTTGGAAATCATGCTACGAACCATATCCTTCAAAGTTCAATTTCTTCTCTCATCCTTACCATTCTGTTGTGGAGTTCCTGGCAATATTGTGTACTGAGCAGCTATTCCATTATCTTGTAGATACCTAGCAAAAGGTCCAGCACGTCGTCCTCCTTCATCAAAACGTCCATAATATTCACCCCATATGTCTGACCTCACAATTTTGATCTTTTTCTCAAGCTACCTTTCTACTTCAGTTTGAAATTTTTTGAACATTTCAAAAGCTTGAGACTTTTCTGCTATGAGATATAGATAACCAAAACGAGAATGGTCATCTATAAAGGTGATGAAATAGCGATTTCCATCAATTGTTTGATGAGGGTATGGTCTACAAATATCTGTGTGGATGATTTTTAAAAGATCACTACTGCGAGTTGCACCTTTCTTTTTAGTCTTAGTGAGTTTTCCTTTAACACATTCAGTACAAATTTCATCATCACCGAAAGTCACTAATGACAAGATTTGTTCCTTAACAAGAATTTGCATTCTTTCTTTTGAAATGTGCCCTAAACATCTATATGCCATAAGCTAATGGATGTTCCTTCACTTCTAATCCTTTTCTCACTCAATTCAACCATTAAAACTTCACCACCTTTATTGTAATTGGGACAGTATAATCCATTTGAGAGAAAACCAGTAGCAAGAACATTTGAATCTTGAGATAATGCAAAGCCATCTTTATTGAATTGAAAAACAAAACCAAGTCTTGATAATCTTGAAACAGAAATCAAATTCCTCTTCATTGAGGGTACTTGATAAGTCCATAAATTTACACATTTATGTACTCTTTATACTTAGTTTTTGTAAGAGAATTTGGTTTAAAAAGGACTTATTACTTTATTTTCTCAATTTTCAGCTTTCCAGAGCAAGTAATTTGTTTTCAACGGAAATACAACTTTTTGGTGGAGTTTTAGTACGAGACCAGTTGGAGATGAAAGCTAAGATCTTGAAGATGATTGTGGAATTTTTCTAGAATTTTCGGAGCAGCCAATGAGAGCAGTCTTTGAAGTTAAGTCAGCATAAGATGCAATCCCGTCAAAACTGTGCTGCTGTGGAAGAATGACCATTTGAAGACTTTCCTGATTTTTCCTCAAGGCATGCGATATATGGATGGAAAGATAAGACAAAAATCTACAATTTACATATTTTTCCTGATTTTTCTTGGAGAAGGAACAACCCCAAACGTGCAAGCAAAGTAACTGACATGTTATCCCAATCCAAGTAGGAAGAGGAGTCAAGTACTTACCCATTTTGGATTTATGTTTTAATTAGGTTTTTCTTTATTGTTGGGCTGCTGTAAAAGCCCAGCTAGGGTAAGAATAGATGTGGGGTGTCTTATTTAAGATGAGAAACAACTCCTGAGGGGGGACTTTTTTGACGACCCATTCATCAAGAGGAGAATACGGCTCTAGGAGTTTGCGTGCGACGTTGTATTTCAGGGTTTCTTCTTTCACTCTTATGATATTATTTTTCTGTGTTTTTAATTATGTTCATGTGTAACTAAACCTTAATCTAGGGCGGGTTTAAGCCCTAGCATGATGATATAGTACTGTATGTTTATTTATCCATTAATGTGATTTTGTGTTTGAACTTTTAATTGCCGAGTGTTATACTGGTTATGTGCTTTGATGCTTGATCACCATTATGGTATATGACTAAGTTATATGATGCAAAATTGAGTGAATGCCACACTGACTTTGAGTATGCTTCTTGCAATTAAAAGGTGTGATTACTTAGGGTAAATGCCATGCCATAAGAATTACATGATTGATTTGGTTACTCGTGCTCATCGTACTCTTCATGTTTATATCTAGCCTAAATGCCATAGGGAGATTGCATGTTGTAGGAATTATTCTAGCCTAAATGCCATAGGGGGAATAAACATAAGGTAACCAATCTTCAACCTGGAATTACCTCTTAATGGATTAATGAACGTAAGTGCTATATTGGATTGCTTGTGGTGGACACCCAGCCCTAGTGTCTTATCTTCCTGATTTTCTCAACCAATTAATAATCTTTCAAAACTTTCTTCCCAATTTGTGTTTTATTTTATTCGCATTGAATCCAAAAATAATAATTCATTGATTTACAAGTAAGTATTTAGTACATCTTTTCAATTGACTTCAGTCTTCGTGGGAATGACCTCGTATTTACCTTTGCTATACTAATAATAGCATTGTTCTATTGCGAGTATATATAGCGTTTTAACCTCTGTTTTGCAGGTGGCTAAAATCCTATCACAATTTTTGGCGCTGTTGCCAGGGACTGAAGATCAATTATTATTTAGTTTATGCTAAGTACTTTACTTTGTTTATTTTGTTTTATTTCAATTTATTAATTAGTCGTGTGTCTTTTGTAGTTTATGGTGAGTAGGAGCACAAGATCCAAAAACCCAAATCTTGTTCCTTACGACTCTGAGCTTGAAAAAACAACAAGGAAGAACGCAAGAAACAAAGTTTCAGCTTCTACTACTCACGTGGACGGATTAATTAGTGACTCTAAGAGTTCTGCGCCTACCCCACCAAGACAACGCACCACCTCAATGGCATTGACGATTCTGGAAGCCGGTCAGCCCTTGAAAAGCTCTCTCTCTGCCAGGGCCAACAATTCACCTTCATGCATTGTTTATCCTGAAGTTGAAGAGGGAACTCAATTTGAGTTGAAGCCAGGAATTCTGAACTTGCTGCCATCTTTTCACGGCCTTCCCAAGGATGATCCTCATATGCATCTTAAGTTATACCTTGAAGCCGTGGAAAACATAATTATTAAGGGCATGGAACCTGCATGCGTGAAGCTCAGGTTGTTTACTTACACTCTAAAAGACAGAGCCAAAGCATGGCTCTACTCATTGCCTGCTAAGAGTATTACCACTTGGGACCAGCTCCAAGAGAAATTTTTGCTCAAATTTTTCCCTGCTTCAAAAACACTAGCATTGAAGAAAGAGATCTTGGCATTTTCGCAAAAACCAGGAGAAGCATTCCATGAAACCTGGGATAGATTTGGCGAGTTATTCATGAAGTGTCCACATCACGGCCTAGATAGTGAGCTTCAGATGCAGATATTTTATGATGGCCTCAATGCAATTACCAAAAGCAATGTGAATGCTTCTGCAGGAGGATCTTTAATGGAAAAGATAGCTAGACAAGCCTATGAATTATATGATATGCTTGCTACAAACTCTCAGCAGTGGTCTGAAGATAATACACAGAAAAGAGGTGTTTTTGAAATCAATCAAGCCACTCTCAATGTCTCAGCTCAAATTGCTAGTTTGGAGAGAAAGATTGAAGCCATGATGCGAGGTTCATCAGTTGCTGCAACCTCACGAGTATGCGCTATTTGTAGTGAAGAAACACATGATATTACTCAATGCCCAAGTAAAGCAGCCTTTCCAGAGCTTGTTGAAGAGCATGTTAACGCTTTGAATACTTTTAATGGGCCAAAGAATGACCCATTTTCGTTCACTTACAATCCTGGGTGGAGGAATCATCCAAACTTTGGATGGGGAGGACAACAACAATCTCGCCAGCCTCAGCCAGCCACAAGTCAGACTCAGTCATCCCATTCGGAAGCAAAAATATCTACTTTAGAGCAAATGATGGCCAAACAACAAAATACTCTTGAACGACAGCAATCTACAATGGAAGCTGTGACTCAATTATTACAAAATCAGAGTGCTTCTATTTCAAAGTTGGAAATTCAGCTGGGTCAGTTGGCTAATCAGGTTAATGATCGTGAAAAAGGAAGATTCCCTAGTCAACCTGAACAGAACCCAAGAAATCAAGAGCACCTCAAGGCTGTCAAGACCCTCAGAACTGGAAAAAGTTATGACAATAGGCCAAACATTGATTTTGAAGACGAGGAAGTTCAGATTGAGAAAGATACGCAACATGTGCCATCCAATGCCACAGTGCCAGATGCTATGCCTGAAGCACTGGCCCTTGCACCAAAGCCTAATTCTCAGGAAAGCAATGCTCGGGGCCTTGGTACTTTGTTTGCTCCCTCTGACAAGCCACCATACACTCCGCCATTGCCTTTTCCTCAAAGAAGTCAGCGTGCTACCAAGGACCAACAAATGCTAGATTTCATGAAGACACTTACTAAAGTGCAAATTAACCTGCCACTACTTGATGCAATCAAATCCATACCATCATATGCCAAACTGTTGAAGGATTTGTGTAGCAACAAGAAGAAGTTAATAGAGCATGAGAAGGTCATACTTACAGAGCAATGTAGCGCTGTGCTCCTCAAGAAACTACCACCTAAAAAGCCAGATCCAGGGAGTTTTACAATTTCTTGCACAATTGGAAATTCTCATTTTGAAAAAGTTTTAATTGATTTAGGAGCTAGCATTAATTTGATGCCTTTCTCTGTTTTTCAGAAACTAGGAAAAGGAGAACTTAAGCCAACTTCTATGACATTGCAGCTTGCAGATAGGTCAGTCACTTACCCACTTGGAGTTCTGGAGGATATCATTATCAAAGTGGACCGGTTCTACCTGCCAGTGGACTTTGTAGTCTTGGACATGGAAGAAGACAAGGATGTACCTTTGATATTTGGAAGACCTTTCATGGCCACTGCGCGAACATTAATTGACGTTGAAGAAGGCACCCTCACCTTACGCATTATGGATGAATCCGTGGTTTTTAAATTGTTTGATGTTTCCAAGAAACCACACAACGAAGAGGAGTGTTTTCGCATTGAGGTCATTGATGAGGTAGTGAAATCTACGTTCTTGAGAAATTCAACTTCAGATATTGTTCAAGCTTGCCTCACTAGTCCAACAGAGTGCTTGGAAGGGGAAGATGACATGTTGGAGCTCATTGCCGCACTTGATAAAGCTCCAATTCAATATCCAATTAGGCGCCATCCCTTTGAAGCTCTAGGTCCAGCCAAGCCGCCTATCCCACCTTCCATTGAGCAACCACCAAAGCTGGAACTCAAATCATTACCAGCTCATCTTAAATATGTGTATTTGGGAGACTCAAACACGTTACCAATAATCATTGCAGCAGATTTGAATGAGACTGAGGAGGATAAATTGTTGAGAGTTCTCAGGAAATATAAGACAACCATTGGATGGAGTATTGCAGACATTAAAGGTATTAGTCCGGCCATGTGTATGCATAGAATATTGTTAGAAGCATATGCTACACCCACTATTGAAGCTCAAAGGCGTCTCAATCCCAATATGAAGGAAGTAGTTAGAGCTGAAGTCATGAAGCTACTTGATGTTGGCGTGATATATCCAAATTCAGACAGTGCATGGGTGAGTCCTACACAAGTGGTGCCAAAAAAGTCTGGAATTACTGTAGTTCATAATGACAACAATGAATTGGTACCTACAAGGTTGACTACAGGTTGGAGAGTTTGTATCGACTACAGGAAGTTGAATGCCGTAACAAGGAAAGATCATTTTCCCCTTCCATTTATGGATCAAATGCTTGAAAGATTACCATCGCTCCAGAGGATCAAGAAAAGACCACCTTTACATGTCCTTTTGGCACTTTTGCCTATAGGCGCATGCCCTTTGGATTGTGCAATGCACCAGCCACATTCCAAAGATGCATGATGAGCATCTTCTCAGATATGGTGGAAAGGATTATTGAGGTGTTCATGGACGACTTCTCAGTGTTTGGTAATTCCTTTGATCAATGTTTGGAACATCTCAGTTTAGTTTTGGAAAGATGCAAGGAGACCAATTTAATTCTAAATTGGGAAAAATGCCACTTTATGGTGAAGCATGGAATTGTACTTGGCCATTTGATTTCAAGTAAAGGTATTGAAGTTGATAAAGCCAAGATAGATTTGATTGCAAAGCTTCCACTGCCAACTTCAGTGAAGGACATCAGAAGTTTTCTTGGTCACGCGGGTTTCTACAGAAGGTTCATTAAAGACTTTTCAAAAATCAGCAGCCCTCTATGTCATCTTCTAGCCAAAGACGTGCCATTCGTATTTAATGAAGCATGCCTTGAAGCCTTCAACACATTGAAGAAGCTTCTTACTTCTGCGCCAATTATCCAAGCTCCGGATTGGGATTTACCATTTGAATTGATGTGTGATGCATCAGACTATGCTCTAGGTGCTGTTCTTGGCCAGAGGAAGGATAAGCTGCCTCATGTTATATATTACGCAAGTCGCACCTTAAATGATGCTCAACTTAATTATTCCACCACAGAAAAAGAGCTCCTTGCTGTGATTTTTGCTTTGGAGAAATTTCGTTCCTATTTAGTTGGTTCCAAAGTGATTATTTACACTGACCATGCAGCCCTCAAATACTTGTTGTCAAAAAAAGATGCCAAGCCGAGATTGATTAGATGGGTGCTTCTATTGCAAGAATTTGATTTGGAGATTAGAGACAAAAAAGGGTCCGAAAATGTTGTAGCAGACCATTTGTCCAGATTAGTTCACACTCACGATGAAGAAGCCGATTTACTTCCTTTGCAAGAGACGTTTCCAGATGAGCAACTCTTCACCATTAGTTTTACACTACCATGGTATGCAGACATAGTTAACTATCTCGCCTGTGGGGTAGTTCCGAAGGATTTCACATATCAAGAGAGGAAGAAGTTTTTAGCTACTGTGAAGTACTACTTTTGGGATGATCCCTACCTTTACAAGCACTGTCCAGATCAGATTATTCGAAGATGTGTGCCTGCGGAGGAGCAAGGCAGTATTTTGAAATTCTCTCATCATTATGCTTGTGGAGGTCATTTCGGTCCCAAGAGAACCGCAGCCAAAATTCTTCAAAGTGGTCTTTTCTGGCCAACGTTGTTCAAAGATGCTTATCACTGGTTCCAAGCATGTGATAAATGTCAGAGAGTTGGAAATCAGTCTCGTCGGAATGAAATCCCTCAAAAAAGTATCTTAATTGTGGAACTATTTGATGTTTGGGGTATAGACTTCATGGGACCTTTCCCTCCATCTCATGGTAATCAGTATATTTTAGTGGCTGTTGATTATGTATCCAAGTGGGTTGAAGCCATTGCGTCTCCAACAAACAAAGCCTTAGTTGTAACGAGTTTTCTTCAAGGAACCATTTTTCCCAGATTTGGAACTCCTAGAGCTATAATCAGTGATGAGGGCACTCATTTTATCAACCGTGCTTTTGCTGCTTTGCTTGCAAAATATAACATCACTCATAGAGTTGCAACAGCCTATCATCCTCAAACATCCGGCCAAGTTGAAGTTTCAAATAGAGAGCTCAAACGGATTTTGGAGAAAACAGTTAATTCTTCGAGAAAAGACTAGAGTGTGAAGCTTAGTGATGCATTATGGGCATATAGAACAGCCTTCAAGACTCCAATTGGTATGTCCCCTTTTCGGTTAGTTTATGGAAAAGCATGCCATCTGCCTGTGGAGCTTGAACACAAAGCATATTGGGCCATTAAGCAGTTGAATTTTGATTATCAAGTTGCTGGAGAAAAGAGAAAGTTCCAATTGAATGAACTTGACGAATTGAGGAATGAGGCTTATGAGAATGCTAAGATTTATAAAGAAAAGACTAAGAGGTTTCATGACAGTACAATTCTTAGAAAGGAATTCCATCCTGGTCAGAAGGTTTTGTTATTCAATTCCAAGCTAAAACTGTTCCCTGGGAAGCTTAAGTCTCGTTGGTATGGTCCTTATCTTGTGGTCCAAGTTTTTCCACATGGAGCTGTAGAAATTTAGAATATTCAAAGTGGAAATACTTTCAAAGTGAATGGGCATCGCTTGAAGCCTTACCTTGATGCTCCATATGATCTCGCCAAGGACGCCATCAATTTGCAGGATCCTATCATTTAATCACCTATGCCTTTGCTAAGTCTAGCTCAAGACTTTAAATGCAGCGCTTCTTGGGAGGCAACCCAAGCATTCTTACCTTTTATTTTCGCTTTTGTTTTTAGTTTATGTGTGATTTCTCATACCATTTTCATGTTTCTGTTTTTGAGAAGTTTTAAATCATCAAACCAAGGATTTTGTGTTCCAAAGAAAATTTTGCGCATTTTTCTGGCCCTAGGATGTTTGCAGCACGTTTCAGATCTGTTACAGAAATGTTTTTGGTCATTGGCTGAGTTTAGATGCCAGAACATAGAAAAATAGCTTTTATGTTCTTATTTTGGTCAAAACTAGAATTTCTGCCTAATTTATTTTTTGCTGTTTTTCAGGTCATTCTGATGCCACCAACATGTTTAGAATGGTTATTTTGATGATTTGGACCAGGTTTGGGGGTCTTCGATGGCCTACATTATGTTCTAGGACGATTTGAAGCTCAGAAAAGGACCTAAAACACACAAAAATGCAGCTGCTATTTTGCCCAGAATTTGAAGATTTTTCGTCACCAAAGAGGTTTTAGCGATGGTGTTCATTGAATTTTTCGTCGGTAAAATATTTTCAGTGACGGTGTTCATCAGATTTTTCGTCGCTAAACATTGGATTTCCAGATTTTTATGATTACATATCCAGCTCAAATTCGTTCCAATTTCATCGCACTCCGAGACTTTTAGGAGCTATTACGGGTCTATGACATTCCAAGAAGCAAGTTGTGGGTGTTTAAGTTCGTCGCATTGTCCATTCTCTCTCACTTCGACATATTCTACGCTTTGCTCATCCATACACCTACACAAACCCGGGAAGTTCTCACACCCTTTCTCTCTTTAATTGATTTTGCATGACTTAGTTTTCTTTGTTTTACACATTGAGGACAATGTTTGTTTTAAGTTGTGGGTGATTGAGTTCATTGGTTTCATAATGCATGCAGCAGTCCTCTGTCTTTGTTTTCAATTCTGTTCTTGTCCGCTGCTGTTTTTGTATTTTGGCCTGCGTTGCATTCTTTGTTTTTTCATTCTGAATCCAACCACATAAAGAACGTGAACTTTGGCCAAGTATTTTGTGAGATACATGTCATTCTTTGCGCCTGGGTCAGAACTGCAGTTTTGTTTATTGGTTTTCAATCCTTCTCAACTTTTGGTTTTTATTTAATTAGTTTTATTTTGTTGTTTTGTTTTGTTTTGTTTTCGTTTTGTTTTTCTCAAAAAAAAAAAAAAAATCTGAAAAATGTCATAAAACCCAAAAATGTTTTCTTTTACTTTGAGTCTTGTTTTTTGTTTTTTTTTTTTGTTTGTGGTAGTCACTTCCCAATTCAATGATGAGATTGAATTTTATTTGCAATTAACTTTCAAGAAATGTTGAGCATGACACTAATTCTTTACATTATCTTTGTGGTAGCCTTATTTTTGTGATTAGACTTGGGAAATCCTTATGCACATAGCCACATTAATATGAGTTTCGATTGGGGATTTCACATGTTTTAAATGGCTAAATAAGAGCTAGTGTAAACTTATATAACCCTTATGTGAATTTTTGAGCCTATGCTTCTTTTCTTGAGTGTTATATGATATTCTATAATCTTCTTGTCTACAAGTCGTTGTGATCTCATTATTCTTTGTTTTGGTCAAGTACTTGAGGATGTTTAAATTGTTTGCTAGAACTACTTTCATTAGCTATTTGAGGCATACTTCGTGAACCACATGGATTCTTGGAAGTGATATAGGCCTTGTTTCTTTCGTTTGAGCCCTTCTAGCTAACCCGTATCACTTTTATCCCTAGTTAACCCCCTTGTGCCTTTTATGTAAGCCTTTTTCGTTCTTTACCCAATTCTCCTCACCTTAATCTATCATATGTTTATCCTACACCCTTCTAAGGAGTTTTGTAGAGTATTTTCGTTGTTAAGGGAGAATTGCACAAATTATTCAATCATGTGGAAAGTAAAGGATACTATTTCAACAACAACAAAAAAACAAAAAAAAACCAAAAAAACTAATTTCGAAGCCTTTTCAACTCGAGTTATTAAGCCCTAGGAGTGTTTTACATTTAATGCCCTAAAGCTATCTAGCTTGGGAGTCATTGGCCTAACACTCGCTACATGGGTTGATTAGAAAGCTAATGGAGTTAGAAAAAAAAAAAAATTGTGAAAAAAAAAAGAAGAAGAAAAATAAAATAAAATTTCAAGACAGTATCAATATGAAGTTCTGTGCTCAAAGTGCAAGATTTTATAATTTTCATGGAAAGCTCTATGAATTCCTTAGAATTTGTTCATCCATCTCTTTTCTTGTTTCACCCATCACCCTAAGCCCCATTACAACCTTAGTGAAAGTCCTACTTGATCCAAGGAGAAGTGTGGTTCCTCATGTGGAGAATAGGTGTGGAAGTACTATGGTCGGATGGTTTAAATATTTTCAAGTATGCGATATCTTTCCATGAGATCTTTTATCTATGTCATGTGCCTTTATTTCAATTATGTGAGTACATCCTATTGCTTTGATTCCTCTCACATATTTATGAGTGACAATAACCAGTCAAATTTCGAGTGCTTTTATTGGAGTGAATATCCTTGATGAGATTTGAAGTTGAAGCTTGTTCTTATTTGGTTATTTAACTTGTGTGAAGCTTAAGTCGTGGGTTGTATTAATGTTGGCTATTTCACACACTACATCCAAGTTGTTCAATTAAAGTTTGGTTAACCCTTTGATAATGTCTTGAGTTATTGTTGCTTATTACTTGGAAGTTAGCTAACGGTTGGTGATTATCTCTGAGATTAATATTGGGAAGTTAGTCGATCGCTTGTTTGCGTTGAGTCTTTGTTATTTTGTTTTTATTTTTCGTTTTGTTTTGCTCGAGGACTAGCAAAATCTAAGTTGTGGGTATTTGATAAGTCCATAAATTTACACATTTATGTACTCTTTATACTTAGTTTTTGTAAGAGAATTTGGTTTAAAAAGGACTTATTACTTTATTTTCTCAATTTTCAGCTTTCCAGAGCAAGTAATTTGTTTTCAACGGAAATACAACTTTTTGGTGGAGTTTTAGTACGAGACCAGTTGGAGATGAAAGCTAAGATCTTGAAGATGATTGTGGAATTTTTCTAGAATTTTCGGAGCAGCCAATGAGAGTAGTCTTTGAAGTTAAGTCAGCATAAGATGCAATCCCGTCAAAACTGTGCTGCTGTGGAAGAATAACCATTTGAAGACTTTCCTGATTTTTCCTCAAGGCGTGCGATATATGGATGGAAAGATAAGACAAAAATATACAATTTACATATTTTTCCTGATTTTTCTTGGAGAAGGAACAACCCCAAACGTGCAAGCAAAGTAACTGACATGTTATCCCAGTCCAAGTAGGAAGAGGAGTCAAGTACTTACCCATTTTGGATTTATGTTTTAATTAGGTTTTTCTTTATTGTTGGGCTGCTGTAAAAGCCCAGCTAGGGTAAGAATAGATGTGGGGTGTCTTATTTAAGATGAGAAACAACTCCTGAGGGGGGACTTTTTTGACGACCCATTCATCAAGAGGAGAATACGGCTCTAGGAGTTTGCGTGCGACGTTGTATTTCAGGGTTTCTTCTTTCACTCTTATGATATTATTTTTCTGTGTTTTTAATTATGTTCATGTGTAACTAAACCTTAATCTAGGGCGGGTTTAAGCCCTAGCATGATGATATAGTACTGTATGTTTATTTATCCATTAATGTGATTTTGTGTTTGAACTTTTAATTGCCGAGTGTTATACTGGTTATGTGCTTTGATGCTTGATCACCATTATGGTATATGACTAAGTTATATGATGCAAAATTGAGTGAATGCCACACTGACTTTGAGTATGCTTCTTGCAATTAAAAGGTGTGATTACTTAGGGTAAATGCCATGCCATAAGAATTACATGATTGATTTGGTTACTCGTGCTCATCGTACTCTTCATGTTTATATCTAGCCTAAATGCCATAGGGAGATTGCATGTTGTAGGAATTATTCTAGCCTAAATGCCATAGGGGGAATAAACATAAGGTAACCAATCTTCAACCTGGAATTACCTCTTAATGGATTAATGAACGTAAGTGCTATATTGGATTGCTTGTGGTGGACACCCAGCCCTAGTGTCTTATCTTCCTGATTTTCTCAACCAATTAATAATCTTTCAAAACTTTCTTCCCAATTTGTGTTTTATTTTATTCGCATTGAATCCAAAAATAATAATTCATTGATTTATGTTTGTACCATATCTGACCCTCCACTCATTCGACGACACGTGGGTCTTATAAACTCACCCAAGTACCCAAGGCCTCGAACAATCGGCATCGTCTACCGATGGAACTGTCTCAGAGCAGCAAACAGTCCCTACAGGCCCGACACAGTGTGCAATCGGTACCCCCTACCGATTCTGCAGAATCAACCTCGAAGCAACCGCCCGAAATATCTAAGGACTCGTGTCAACCTCATAGGGCCCTCTCACGAGTCCCACATCGAAAGTGAGTGCTAAGAGCATCCAAAACTCCCTTTATAAATAAGCCCCTTCACTACAATACAGGAAAAAGACTTTTTCAGCTTGACTTTTATACTTTTATATGGTCAACAGCAAGAGCTCTTAGAAACAATCTTACTTTGGCATCGGAGGGTCTTAGGCTGGTTCCACACCGGTTCCATAGACCTCACGAGTCTTAGCTTCCTTCTATTCAGGATCAGCATCCGAAGACAGGAAGAATCTCCATCTATCACTCAATCGATCTCCCAGATCGTCTACCACATTTGTAAGTTGCACTCACCTTTATCTGTTCAAGTTCTAGTGTCAACAGATTGGCGCCGTCTGTGGGAATCGCTTATCGATTAACCCATATCTCAAAAGAAACTCTGAGACCAAAAAATGAATCCATCTTCGGCCCTCCCTGCCGATGGACCCATCATCGGCCTCGGCGGTGAGCCAAGTCTGGCTCCCTTACTTCAGACGCCGCGGCCAGAGGCGCCTGCTCGGCCAAGCACTCTGGAAGCTCGCATGGAGACCCTTCAGCGGGAAATGGCAAGGATGCAGGAACACAACAATATCCTCGCCTCTAAACTTGATGACACCCAGAAGCAACTGCATGATCAGCAAACACAGTCAACCCAACTGCAGGACAGTCTGGAACGAACCATGCACCTTCGGCAGGAAAAGTCGGTCAAGAGCGTAAGAAAGCCTAGCGCTCAGGATAAAGGGAAACAGCAAGCCGCAGACAAACCGACTGCCTCCCGAAGGCTGTACGTACCCTCCCCCAAGGAGCGCCATCCAGAATATCGAGTCTACTCCGATTGTCGCGATAGGATCAACGAACGCAGGGAACGGCAGCCCTCACCCATCCAGATCCGAGCAAAACTCAACGATCGGCAGTTGGAGGCGCTTGGACCCAAATCCCCCTTGCGCCAACGATACAGAGCAGTCGGCCTGGAAGAAACAGATGAGTCGGATTACGTCCCGCCTTCACCGGGAAATACTAGCTCCTCCCGATCAACAAGGCCCTCGAAGGAGCACCACAGTCATAGATCGACTGGAGGAAACAATCAGCATGCCGGAGGTTACCGGAAGAGCCCAAGCCGAACGGCAGGTCAGGAGAATTAGGGCCACCGCTCTGACCGGCGTACGGAAAAAGAAACAAGGGAGCCTTTCGGCAACGATCTCCCCTCTACCGATCCTACCATCCGTCTCCTCCTCCAGAAGATGAACCGCATTGAGCAAGAACAGAATCAGGCTCGGACACCGACTTGGGGAACGGTACAGCCAGGACCGTTCACCAATCGCATCCGAACCTTCAGACACGAAAAGGAGGTTCAGGCCCTCCGAATATCGTTCTACTCAGGGGTGGAGGACCCTGTGACTCACATTCATACCTTCCAATCGGCCTTAGGTTGCAAAGGGTTAACAGACGAGGGCCAATGCTTACTATTCCCCTCCACCCTGACCGGCGCAGCTCTGAATTGGTTCTACCGAATGGAGCCAGGTACGGTTGACTCATTCGATCAGCTGAAGCAGACATTCCTTGACCACTTCATGATTCAGACCGATCGCCTGTACTCTGCCGATGATCTCTATACCGTTCGGCAGCAGGACGATGAGCCATTGCGGGAATATGCGGCTAGGTTCAGCCACGAATACTCTCGATGTCCCGAAACTGACGATAGGGCAGCCTTCGGTGCCTTCAAAAGCGGCCTTCGGTCGTCTCAGTTTCGCTATCTGGTCCACAGCAGCAACTGGACAACCTACTCCGAATTGATGAAGCAGGCAGCCATTCACGCCAAGGCCGAACATTTCAACTCTAAGGGATCGGCTTCAGCCCTACCAAACAAGGCGACGACAGCCGATAGGCCTTCGGCACAAGGCTATGACCGGTTCCCAGCGAATCGGACTACGGATCCAACCCCCTACCGAACGGCACCCCCTGAATCTGCTCCTTACGAACCCCGAAACAAACGAAAGGACCACTTCCGGGATCGGCAGGACAACAGCAAAAAGGGCAAGGACTCCGGCAGGCGAAACGCCTTCGGGGATCCAAAGAAGAATCGGCCAGAAGAAATTTTCACTCTGCTCAACACCACCTATGAACATGTCCTCATGACCGAAGGTGAAATACTACCGAACCCGCACAAACTTGGAAACAAATGGGGCCAATCTACACGTACCGCTGCTTGGAGTCGGAAGGCCCGACCGGTTTGTTCACGCAACGTCCTCGTCGACAGTTGCTCCAACTCAGATAGCTCCATCTGAGCGCCGTCGATCATACAATTGACGAACGCCACTGCCTTCCGAGGACAAGCTATGTTGACCGGCCCCTCCTCTCCCTCTTCATCATCATCGGGGATCAACACCGATGTCCCCTCGGTCGGACCCCTAGGCCGTTTCGGCATCGGCGTTGCATCGAGAGCACCCTCGATCATCCTCTTGCCCGTCACCTGATGATGGATCTCCCGAACGGCTTCGGCTTCGGCCGCCCTCTTCTCCCGACGGCGATCAGCCACCGTCTGGTCATCCGCTGTCGCCGCCGTCTTCTTCTTCTTCGGCCTGGGGGACTGACCCTTCTTCGCCTTCGGCGCCCCTTGCCCCTCTAGCCGCCTCCTCGTCGCCTCACTCATAGGGCGCCCACCTGCCACTGCAACACACCAAAGTCAGTATGGAAACGGCAGTTAAGAAAAGACAAATTATACATGCCGAACGGCATCTCTTACTCTGCCTTGCTTCTTCTTCCTCTTCCTCCCTGACCCTTCGGTCGTGCTCTGCTTTACCGATCAAGCCTGCCTTGTAAAGATTCCGGAAGTAGAGCAGCTCCTTAAAAAAAGCGATCTTCTTCGGCAATCTTTACCCGCACCCGCTCTATGGCCTCTACCTCTCGGATCGGTGCTGTCGGCCGTTTCAAGGACACTGAAACCAGAACGCAAACGGTCAAAAAAAAAAAAAAAAAAAAAAAAAAAAAAAAAAAAAAAAAAAAAAAAACCAACCCAACACCCCTGCCGAACGGCAGGCCCTATCCTACCGACTGTTTGGAAGGTCGTTGGGATTCGCCTCTCGACGATTACTCCTGGTGCCGATTCCCAGTCACCAGACACAATCACTCGACGCTTACGCCACGTCTTCTGGGAGCTCGGCACCCCGATCACGAAGTGTCCACGCTGCCCTGCCGATAGACAGTTGGACTGCACCCACCCCCCATTATCAGTACTCTTTGCCCTCGTCACACTATACAGTTGGGCAAACTGTTCGTAGCTCGGCTCCCCCTCGCCAGCCAGGCTGAACGCCGCGATCGTCCCGAGCAACGTAATCCAAAAGTTTGGATTATACTGCCCTGGCGCATACCCGATCGCCGCTAGGATCTTCTGCACCGAATGCCTCAACGGCAGCCGAAGGCCGTGCTTGAACACGTCGGTGAAAAAGACAACTCCCTTGTCATTGTCACTAAGCGACTCCAAGGGCCCCGGAATCCGCATCCCTACCGATTCCGGAATATTATACTCCGCCCGAATCTTGGCCAGTTCAGATTCGGTCAGCGTGTTCGGCTCTAACTCATCTACCCCGAACAAGGGTTCCTTGGGCTTCGCCATCGGAATCCGTTGCTTACCCTTCACAACCCTCAGCACCCCCTGGCCAGGAGCAGCAACAGACACAACCCCCTCTTCGGCCTCCAGACCCGAAGTCGACGCCTCACTACCATCAGCCACTCTCCTTGAAGTGCCCCCAGCTTCGGTACGCACTCCAGCCCCCTCCACTATCTCACAGCCTGAAGTGCTCCCAGAATCGGCTCTCTCACTCCCCTCGGCGGACCTCCCCGAGGACGAGTCGTCCTCAAATGCCCTGGGACTACGTCTACCCTCGGATTCGGTATCTGACATCTACAAACACAAACGAAGGGCAACTAAGTGCTATGCTAGAATCAAATTCCCATTCTACCACCTAAACACCCATGTTCATACTCGTTCATACTTGTTCATGCTTTATTCAAACGAAATTCATCGAATTCAACACTTTGATTCATACACAATCAAAGGCAAAACCACATACCTTGTTTTCACGGTGGTTCAAATTAGCCGGAAATCGCCTCCGCCTTGTTTACGCTCGCCGGAAATCGCCTGCTCAGCCTTTGCAAATTCACCGGAAATCGCCTCTCACAAGCTCTCTTTGCTCTCAAAAACTCCAAGTATTCAAACCCTCGTCCACTTCTCATGTTTATAAAGCCGATCTAGCATCGGGAACTGAAGCGACGCATCGGGATACGAAACGACGCGACCCTTCACAGCCATGCCGACACGTGTCACGCATGCACAGGGGCGCCCGAACATCGCCAATTGAAACGCTTCAACTCCCCAGAGACGTTTCAGCTTCTTGAACGTGGCACATTTCGCCACCTTCGCGCACTACTCCACTATCGAACGGTAGGCGCACATTGGCTGATTTCTCAATCACCTCTCGTGCCGAACGGTAGGCGCACATTGGATGATTTCTCAATCACCTCTCGTGCCGAACGGTAGGCGCACATTGGATGATTTCTCAATCACCTCTCGTGCCGAACGGTAGGCGCACATTGGATGATTTCTCAATCACCTCTCGTGCCGAACGGTAGGCGCACATTGGATGATTTCTCAATCACCTCTCGTGCCGAACGGTAGGCACACATTGGATGATTTCTCAATCACCTCTCGTGCCGAACGGTACGCGCACATTGGATGATTTCTCAATCACCTCTCGTGCCGAACGGTACGCGCACATTGGATGATTTCTCAATCACCTCTCGTGCCGAACGGTAGGCGCACATTGGATGATTTCTCAACCACCTCTCGTGCCGAACGGTAGGCGCCCATCCATGGCTTTCCACTAGCCTCTCCAACCATTCGGTACCTGATGCCGTCGCTTTTCAAAACTCACTCACTCGGGCACTTGGGGGACTACATACCACCATCGGCATCACCGAGACCATCGTGTTCGGATCAGAATACCGAGGACAGATTCAAGTCCCCAACCGAGAAGCTTCTCAATCGGCAACTTGGGGGACTACTGTTTGTACCATATCTGACCCTCCACTCATTCGACGACACGTGGGTCTTATAAACTCACCCAAGTACCCAAGGCCTCGAACAATCGGCATCGTCTACCGATGGAACTGTCTCAGAGCAGCAAACAGTCCCTACAGGCCCGACACAGTGTGCAATCGGTACCCCCTACCGATTCTGCAGAATCAACCTCGAAGCAACCGCCCGAAATATCTAAGGACTCGTGTCAACCTCATAGGGCCCTCTCACGAGTCCCACATCGAAAGTGAGTGCTAAGAGCATCCAAAACTCCCTTTATAAATAAGCCCCTTCACTACAATACAGGAAAAAGACTTTTTCAGCTTGACTTTTATACTTTTATATGGTCAACAGCAAGAGCTCTTAGAAACAATCTTACTTTGGCATCGGAGGGTCTTAGGCTGGTTCCACACCGGTTCCATAGACCTCACGAGTCTTAGCTTCCTTCTATTCAGGATCAGCATCCGAAGACAGGAAGAATCTCCATCTATCACTCAATCGATCTCCCAGATCGTCTACCACATTTGTAAGTTGCACTCACCTTTATCTGTTCAAGTTCTAGTGTCAACAATTTACAAGTAAGTATTTAGTACATCTTTTCAATTGACTTCAGTCTTCGTGGGAATGACCTCGTATTTACCTTTGCTATACTAATAATAGCCTTGTTCTATTGCGAGTATATATAGCGTTTTAACCTCTGTTTTGCAGGTGGCTAAAATCCTATCAGTACTAAAACTACATCATCCAACTCTAAAATAAATCATGAATCCATTTTTAAGTGTACTACTCCAATGGCTTCCACATCTACTTGCTCTCCATTCCCCATGAACACTTTAACTTCATGCTTTCTTGGTTCCCTCCTTCTTGTGAATTCCTGCACATTATGAGCTATATGAATCGAGGCACCAGTATCTAACCACCAAGAATTAGAAGGAACATCCACTAAATTAGACTCAAAACTCACTAGGACTAATTCTTTATTTCCTTTGTTCTTGTTCTTCTCGAACCACTTCTTGTAATTGTTGTAGTTCTTCTTCATGTGACCTTCCTTCTAGCAAAAATAGCACTTGAATTCAGCAGTAGGGGTCATGCCAAGAGGGTTGTTCCTTTGAAACTGACTATGCTTCTTTACTCCCAATTTTGCAGCACCCTTATTCTCATACTTCCTGGTAGTGACCACGTTAACCACACCACCATAAGCTTTCGTCCTATTCTCCTTAAGAACAACAATTGTGATCAGATCATCCATTGTCCAATCCTCCTTCAGGGTGTTATAGGTGGATTTCATCTGCTCATAAGGTAGGGAATCCAGTGCAATATGCACTAGATAAGTTGGATCAATAGGTACTTTCAACCTGTTCAATTTGGCAGCAATATCCACGAGTCCCATGAGATGTTCTCTAATGCTGCCTCCTTCATACTTCGTATTAGCCAACCTAGACATGAAGTTCTTCGTTTTAGCCTTGCCAAATTCCTTAAATTTCCTTTCGATCGATTTCATAAACTGCTTGGCACTTTCTGTTTCTGGAACTCCACCAAAAACAGCTTTCGTAATAGTCTTCTAAATAAGCAACAAACAAACCTTATTCGCCATCCTCCAAGCTTCATGCACCCTTTTAACTTCAGCAGGGGAATTCGCAACGGGTCTGGTCGGCTCGTCTTGGGTGATAGCATAATCGATATCACTCATGCCTAGTGCAACTTCAAGATCAAACTTCCATCGTTTGAAATTCGATCCAGTGAGAGTTTCAATTTGCGAGAAATTGATTGAGGGAGTGTTCAAAGCTGTAAGGGTTTGCAAAAAGAAAGCATAATTACTTTCCAAGAAACCGATTTTCAATTTGTTAAGAGAAAATAGTTTTTCCGGTTAACTTTATTCACAAAACTAACAAATAACATATGCAAGCTTCCTTAATTAAGTATCACACCTTTGTGGCAAGAGATTACTCATAGCTCACACAAATTACCTGTTATCTTGTGCCATCATAAACAAATTACAGGATAAATTCTATTTGTTGAAGAAACTTATCAAGCAATTTTGGTTATTTCTTTAGGGTTTGAATATTTAGTTTTGGTTTTGTTATGAAAAATTTGTTGATTATCAGAACAAAGACAAGCACCTATCTAGCTCAGAAAATAACCAAACAAACACAGTTCAAGAGAGAAAACCCTAAATTGTAGTGAATAGTAACTTCTGCCGTGAATAGTATTTTAGGGGTTTTTGGTGTCCATTTTTGACGCAAAATACCTTTCTGAATAGAGAATGACCTAATTAACACAACTCACAATGTTCTTGTGATACATGGGCATTTTTAGGGTTTTAATGTCATCTAGTAGGTCAAAAACGTGTTTAAAGTTTTGAAGATATGAAAAATCAAATTAAAACATGCTTTTCTAGATTCTTTAATATTCTTAATATTTTAGAAAACATGTTTAATCCATCTTCAAATTTTATACATAACCAAAAGCTCATCATGGCATAAACAGATAAGAAATCGTAATACGCATGCTTGAAAAACGATTTTAGTGTGTGTGAATGACCATGAGCTCTTATACCAACTGTTAGATTTATTTAACATGCGTGTTCATGATCTTTCACACAAATCTAAAATACATAAAGACATACTTGGCGCCATCTTTCTTGAGTGCACGACCTCTGAACTCATTCAACCGCAGCAGCAACAATCCTAGCAAAACAGGAACGACTCAAGACTTTTGCTCTCTCTCAAAATCTGTTTCAGCTTTCTCTTTATGATGAGATTAGGGTTAGAGAACGTGTCTGATGAGACCAGGGCCTTAAGCTTATATAGGGCTAGGTCAAGTCGTCTCTACTCATCACCGAAGGCCAACTTGACTAATCTTCCAAGCCCACCAAAACGGTTCACGCAAAAAAGGAAATAAACAGGACCCCTTAATAGGCTTCAAAACCTTTCCTTATTCCACAAGGTTTTGGGCCTCAAGGTATAACTTAATTTAAACTCTTATCAAAACCTGATATAACTTAGTATTTAGTGCATTGATCTAAATAGGAAACATAACAGTAATGCCAGATCATGCTGAAGGGCTGCAATCGTCCAAGCTTGTTAATATTGGATCAGAATTGTAGTCATCTTGCTTCATATAGACAATGACTTGAGGAAAAGTTCCAATATGAAGCAACCATCGAGTAATAGTATTTCTGCAAGCTCATTTTATTCATACTCAATCTTTTCAGTGTAGCATTGACGAACCACTTGATCCAAACCATAGATAGCATCGATGTACTCTTCCAAGCATTTTGTAGTGAGGTATTCTTTTGCATCTTCATAAGTATCTTCTGTAGTGTGGATAAGTTACCTAAAACTTCTTTCTCGACTCACTCATTTCACTAAAGCTTCCTCCCCTTTTCGTCCGGTCGACCACTAATCTCAGTTGAGCTTCTATCCAGGCAATTGAATTAGTATTATTATTGCCTTCACTTCAGTTTATGATTATATTTCGGGCTTCTTAGATCTAGGTCCAAAACGATTAGCTATTTTTGGGTTTAGTCCACACGTTTTTAGTTTTAGATGTAGATCCTTTGACATTTATTACTTTTTTGTGGTGTCGATTTTACCCTTAGAGGTAAATAAGGAAAATACATTTAAAATCTAAATTTAATGCATTATTTCCTTGTAAATGAATTTCAGAATTTAAATTTTGAATTCTTTCCTTGATAATAATATTCCTAATATATAGATAAAATATAATTTAATCAATGAAAAGTAAAGACCTGCATAATATACCAATTGATTAGACAAGCACCCACATGAAATTATGTACCTGACATTCAAGTAAAATAGTGTTATTATTAGCAATGAAAAAAACTTAGTGACAAATCGTGTTACCTATGAGTTAGGAACATAAATTAGAAGACTACATATAAGTTAGGAACATAAATTAGAAGACTACCTATAAGTCAGATATAAACATAGACAAATAAAATTAAATGTTACCTACAAAAAAAAGGCTAATTATTATAACATAAATAACTATAACCCGATTCAAGTCATAAGGGGACAACATTGGAACTAAATTTTATTTTATTTTATAAAAGAGATTACATCATAAAATATCTAAAAAGGAATGTAATCATATGTGGCACAAAAGTCAAAGGACTTGGATCAAAGTCACCAAATCCGAGGATTAAACCCAATTCCTCAATGAAAATTTGAATCTATATCAACTTTTCTATTATATTTCCTTAAAGTACATAGCTCAACTCTAAAGATATAAATAATAAATCCCCACATGCTTATTGAAAGACTGATCTACCCTCAAATTTTATAATAATATCGCTTACTCGTTTGTATAAATCGTTGACATAAAACGCACCGTTTACCTGTACGTATGTGTCCTTTTACTGTGAAATGCAAATGACACGATGAGGCTGTTTTCGCAAAGCTTTCTTCTTTGGTTTCATTTGGGAAGTTGAGCTCTGTGTGAGAGATGGAGGGAATAGTACAAGGGGACGGATCGGGTGCGGACAGATACACGCTGAGACCAACGAGGCTAAGCAACGAGGACATACTGTTCTGTATAGATGTTGACCCAGAATCTATGGTGGAGCTCAAAGTAGCGATGAGCCCAAATGGGCGACCTTCAACCCGCCTGGACTCGATCAAGCAAGCCATACTTGTCTTCATCAACGCCAAGCTCACCATCAACCCAGAGAACCGATTTGCCTTTGCCAGTCTCGGAAAGTCCGCGTCTTGGGTAGGTTCTATCTGTTTTTCTCTCTCTTTATTGCTTGGTTTCTGTTTGGTTTCCGAGAAAATGTGCGACCAAGGGCAGAGAAATTTATGCGTCTTATGCGTTTTTGAGGAACTGAACTCCTGGAAACCGTGATTATGGCTCTGGATGATAGTTTTGTGGTTTTTTTGTGTGATATATAACCTTTATGGGTAGATTAAATATCTCATTTTTAGGAATTGTAAGCAATTGCATGACATGAATTTGGTTTCTGGATCTATGAAGGAAATTTAGTTTAAATCCCTATTTTCAAGTAGCCAAATGTACGGAGACTCACCAGGTCAAAAACGTTGTTTTGCCTTTGATTAAGCATTGGTCACTTTTACTGAATGTGGCTGAAAAATCAATTCCTTTACTAACTGTTAAGGAGATTTCGTATCATAATCAAAGTTACAAAGTGTACTTTCCCAGAATCATCCACATATCTTGATCATTTTTCGTCCTAGACTTTATATTATGGACTGCAGCGCCAAGAATCGTTCACATCAATTGTTGTAGGGTTGTGTTAAATGCGCCATTAGTAGTAAATGTTTATGCAGTGAAACCAAACCTTCTGCAGGTTTTGTTCAGAACCGTCAATTTATCCTTTGTGTCTGTTTGTTTGATTTATGTTTCTGTAATTGATTTGGAACCTTTTGTTTTTTTCTTTATGAAGCTTCGGAAAGAGTTTAGCAGTGAAGTCGAGTCTGCTTTTGCTGCATTTCGAGTACTCTCAGCTAATTCATCTTCTAGTAGTGTAGATCTTACCAGTCTATTTCGAGTAGCAGCTCATGAAGCAAAAAAATCTCGTGCTCAAAACAGACTTTTAAGGGTGGTAAGCAGTGGTTGGCTTCACCTTTCTTGCTATTACATTGGTTAATTATTATATTCATGAAATTCTGATATTCCATTTCGCCCCTTCCACGATGTTGAATTTCTTTTGTTGATAGCTAAAGCCTAACATGCTTGCCCTTAGATTCTTATTTACTGTAGATCATCTATAAGACCACATCATCAATGGCCTGTGAACCAGAAACTCTTCACTCTGGATGTGGTTTACCTTCACGAAAAGCCTGGACCTGACAACTGCCCTCAAGAGATCTACGATTCACTTGTGGATGCTGTGGAACATGTTAGCGAATATGAGGGCTACACCTTGGAGACCGGTCAGCTATTAGCTCGAATTCTCTTCCGTTACATGTGTATGCTGCTATCCCACCCTCAGCAGCGTTGCCCACAAGACCAGCTGGACATACCTAAGCTTCTTGGGAAAAAGTTGCCGGCAGCAGACTCAAGGACTACTGATGATAGTATAACTGTATCCGGCAAATCAGAAGTTCAGAACATTAGAAATTAATTTTACCGAGGTCATTTTGCTTCTAATTTATAAGTCTCTTATGTATGTAGTTTTACTGATGTTGATGTGAACCTCTTGTTGAGTGAGAATGAGTAGCCGATTTGATCTTGATCCTATCTCTGTACAAATTGTAAATCTTTTATCATGGCATTTTGAATGGATTGTTAGTTATGAATCCCAATGTTTATTTAACCTATCTGTCAAAAGGTTTTTTATGACATTTAAGATCTCGTTGTAAAATATAGCAAAAGCAATAACTTTTTAGTACTAGTTTGTATGTGTATCACCATTAATATGAAGGGGGAAGAAGGCATATGATGGCGGAGGACGGCGCAGCTTGGCATATTAGATGTCAAAAGATTCTGGCCCTAATTGTTAAGTATTTATAAACTTTACTAAGGCTCAAATTCTCCCATAAGCAGCCTCAAAAGAGGAAGTTGTAAGTTGAATTATGCTACATAGATCTGTTACGGATGCAGTGGTGGTGGGTGTGGCCGCGACAACGCTTCTTCAGGTGGTAGTGGTGGTGTTTGTTTAGGCTCATGGGTTGTTTTAGGGTTTCGAACTTTGTTTGGGCTTATGGTTAATTATGATGATATGGGCTAGTAGTTTTAGTGCGGCTTTTATCTGCTTTAGTTTTATTTTTAATATGTTAGTTTGTTGGCCTCTTGGAATTAGTATTTTAGATATCATGTTGATGTCTTTAATTGTACTTTAAAGTTTATCGAATGAAGTTTATCTTTGGTGAAAAAAAAAACCCTACTCTAATAAGGGGAGGGAGATTTGAACTTGGGTACAATGTGACAAACTCACTGCTTTGGCCAACTGGCCTATCCAACATCTGCCCATATGGAATTTACTTGATTTTTTTTTTTTTTTTGGGGTCAAGGAAATGAACATGTCATTACCATATAGGGTTACATAAGAGCCCAATACAAAAGTCAGAAACATAAAACAAGGGATCAACCAAACAAAATACAAGCCCAATCCAAAATACAAAAAACCCCAAAATACAAAAACATTAGAAACAAACCCTAGATACACCAAGCAGCCGCCGCCACCTAATCTACCACCGCCGCCGCAACCAAAAGAACAAGAAGGTTCAAGGGAACCAACAAAGGGGATCTGTAGAGCGTGGAGTTGGGGAAGCAAGCCACCAACATGCATCATGCTCAAGCGATCCAGTAGCAGGTATGGGTCCAAATGGACCATTAAACTGCAAAGCCAACACCTCCATAACCCGATCTCAGATCTGAGATTGGTTTGTAGGGGATAAACAGCAACAGCAGCAAACAAGTAGACAACCAAGAAAATTCTAGGGAGAAAGGAGGAATTTACTTGATGCTCATGAGGAATGTGAGTGACATACGCCAAGAGGCAAAGAGGCAAAAGACTAGAGATCAACTAATTGCAATAAACATATTTCATATTTGCCTTCCTATTCACAATGCCAGAGTCTCGACCTTAGTTATTTAATTACGATGGTCATTTATTTAATTAAAGGCTTAAATGCTAAAATGGTCCCTGTGTTTTAGCCCGTTGGCCAATTTAGTCCATGTGTTTTCAATTTGGCTAATTTGGTCCCTGTGTTTCGCATCGTTAGCTAATGTAATCCAATCTGTTAAACTTCTGTTAAAATATTAATAAATAAATATAAATATTTGAATTCAATTTATAAAATAAATTATTATGAAATAAAAATAAGATTTAAAAGCTAAAAGCAATTAAAAACCAAAGGACAACACCATTTCATCTCAACTGCAACGCCCTTTCTCCCCAGCAACAACTCACCCACACGCAAAAACCCCAACTCCCCAAGCCACAGCCACCCACCCCTCCCCTTCTCTCTCTCTCTCTCTCTCTCTCTCTCTAAAAAGAACAATCCCTAACTCCTGACCATCTCCTAGTAAAATCTTCACCATGAGGTCATCGCTCGCCCCACTCCTCCCAACATCGCTGAGCAGCCCTCGCCCATTCTTTTTTTTTTTTTTTAAATCTTTTTTCTAATGCTATGTTCTAGTTCTAATGAAGTTTTAATATGTTTTTGAATTAATTCAAACTTTATAAATTAATTTCAACAAAATTTATAGGTTTTCAAAGGAAGAAGAAGAAAAAAAGAATTTGCATGTTTATTTAACGGCAATTTTAACAGAATGGGTCACATTGGCTAACAGTGCTAAACACAGGGACCAAATTGGCCAAATTAAAAATACATGGACTAAATTGGCCAACAAGATAAAACACAAGGACTATTTTATCATTTAAGCCTTAATTAAATGTATCCGTACTCATATCCTTACCAAACCTTTTTTTTTAATTTTTTCACACATGTACGTTACTTGTGATCCATTAAGATATTAATTCCTGGCTTCACTGATTAAGCGGATCAGTTGTAAGTCCAAAACCAAAAGGAAAGAGGGGATCATAATGTCTATCACCAACATTCATAGGGAGTTGATCTACTGTCTTGAACCAACTCCTAGGCAGCTTCCCACTGAATCCATAATCACCAAACAAAACATCGCTAATTCCTTGGCCTTCGGTTCCAGGAAGCCATGCAAGAGCATCGATCGACGAAAGGTAGGGCTCAATCACAACAGGACGGCCAAAGACAACGATAACAATGCACTTCACTGCGCCGCACACATTGGTGATAATGCTCGGACCTGGTTCTGGAATTGTCAGATTTAAACTATCTCCCCTTTTCTCTGCGTAAGGGACCTCACCAACAGCAACAACCGCGTAATCGAAGTTGCTTGCCTTGACAAAATTAGGATCAGGATTTATGCTGAAGACAATGTCCGTGGTCTCGTTAATTGCACTAGCAATGGCACCGAGTGTAGTGGTTCCTGCATGTACAATGGACATTAATGGACGCACATCAGCATGTAGAAGTTAATTAAGTATGTGTTGAAATTAATGCACATTTGTGCTAAAGAAATGTGTGGAGAAATCTAGAAGCTTTGAGATGAGCCTAAACTATTGGAGAACTATCTAGAGAAAGCCACACACTTGTGGTTGGAAAAAAGAACAAGGAGGTGGAGCATGATGGCTAAACAATAGCCACAAAAATAAATATTGTAAAATATAGAAGTTTCTAGTAAAAGCCACATACTTGGTGATGTAGGCAAAGATGCCTATAAATAGGCATGCAACCACAATGAAATGTGGAGTGAACCAATCAACTCCCAATCTATGTGGGAGTGTAACAAGAGAACTCCCAAACCATTAGGGAACCAAGAGCTACCCAAATAGAGCTATGTTGAGGAGCCAATAAGCTCACCAATCTAAGTGTAGGGCCAAATAGCCCAAACTATTCTAAATCAAGTGTTGTGGCCAATAAGCCAATAAGCTAAGGAGGCCAATTAGCCTACACAAGCCATGTACTATTCTCCTCCAATCTAATAAAATCACTTTGTTTCCCTTACAATCTAACAAGGAGATGAATTTTGATTTAGGTGGGAATAAATTAAGCAAAGAAATTAAGGACAACATATATAAAGCAGATACCAACCAGCAGTGTAGTTGTTGCCACTAACTCCTTGCCAAGTGAGACTCCAGCCTCCACATTGATAGCCCAAGTTGTTGGCATGAGTTCCAGCGACTAGGATCCCGGAGGCCTTTTTCGGGAGTGGTAGAACTGGTGTATCTGCATTTTCTCCATTCTTCAGAAGCACAAGTGACTTCCTCACTGCTTCCCTCGCCAAATCTCTGTGAGCCTGCATTATTTTATGTAATACGGATATTAGTTTTCATGAGTTGATGATCATCAAATATATATACATTACTTATTTTCAGTACACACAGATTGAAACCTGGCTTCCAAGCTGGTCAACAAAGCTCTGATCAGCCAAGGGGTTCTCAAAAAGACCCATCATGAATTTGACTCTCAAAATTCTCCTAACTGCATCATCAATACGGCTCATGGGGATACGTTTGTTGTTGACGTGGTCGGTTGCTATACCAATGAACTCGGTATAGTTGTATGGAACCATGACCTGAACAAGACCAGGACGCAGTTTCAATACCAACTTTCATATTTACCATCGATCTGTCATACAGAAGATAGCAACTAACGATGTCAATGGCAGCTTGAATACCAGTAGGAACTGAGTTTGGGTAATCCGAATGGAGTGGATAGGAAATTTTGTCAATACCCTGCCAGTCAGAGATGACAAAGCCCTGAAATTTGAACAACAATAGCATGAGAGTTAGTACTGCTAATTTATTTATGTCCAAATATCCTTTTCAATTTATAGAACAATATAGAATTTAATTAGTGTGTCATATTGTACCTTGAACTTAAGGGTATCTGTGGGAGCAAATATTTTCGTCTCCAATCAGAGCATGCCACGTGGAAAAGAAGATTATCCCTTAAATTAATTAATTAAACCATTTATTGGGATAATTGATTAATTAGGATAATATCTTAATTATATGGTATTATCTCATAATTAATAAAGATAATACCATTAATTGGGATATTATCATAATAAAAGGATATTATCTTATAATTAATGAGATAATATCAATAATTTGGTTATTATCTTATCAAAGGGATAATATCCTAATTATCGAGTATTATCTTATAATTTAACGAGATAATTCAAATATTATCCGACTCGATCTCTACGAAACCCTAGCCTCGAGGCTACGAAACCCTAGCCCCGATGCTCCTATAAATAGATGACCTCAGTCATTATTCAAGGTACTTCAAAAACCCTACTTCTAAACCTAGCTCCAAAACCCGAGAAAATACCCGAAGCTCTCTCTCTCCCTCTCCACTCTCCACTCTCCATATTTTCTCCACACGGCTCCGGCCACCACACACGGCTCCGGCTACCCGGTTTACACCATACAAACTCCGTACCCTTTGCTTAGCTATTGTTTTCCTACAAACACTCGAACTAACTTAGGCATCGGAGGGCCTTTGGCCAACACCCCCCGGGTGTGGTCTATTTACTCCAATCTGTTTTACAGGAATCGAGGAAGAGAGAGAAGGAAGATCGAAGGTTCAAGGATCTAGAAGCGAATATTCTCCCGTGAGATTATTTGCACAAACATTTGGTGCTTTCGTTGAGAGCTCGAGTTATACTCAACGCGTGCTCAAGGAATCCGTTCCTCCTATTTTCCAATCCACCGAAGCCTTCCAAACAACCATGGTTGGAAGCAAGCGCACGAGGAGCAAGACCGCCGCGATGGCTCAATCCGTGACGGCCCAAAGCTACTCCTCCCACAATCCCGCGATCGACATGGTGGCACCACCACCTTTAGCTGCCCTGAACCCGCAACAAACCACCGCGCCACCTGCCGGACCCGCAGCTGGGACCACCGCACTAGCCGTCGTCGTACCATCTCAAGGCCCCGTGGCCGGATCTGGCCACCTTCATAGCACCGCCGTAGAGCATGGTGGAACCTCTCATCAAGGTGGGCTCATTACCACCGCCGACTTTGGCCCAATCTTGGAGCAACTTCATCCATTCCCTCCATTGCCTCCGCGCCTGACGCATGCTCCCGCTCACATCTCTAATGAAGCCCTAGCCCGTGTACAATTGGGCTCCACACACTTCTCTCCTCCGATCCACGAAGTCAAGTAGACCTCAACCTGAGAGTTGACCAGCTAACTCAGAGAATGGACGACCAAAACAATTTGATGAGGCAACTCCTCAATCAAATAAACTTGGCTCAAAACCTTGGCTTGGGACAACAGGGTGAAGAGAGAAGGATGGACGGACACGTCGATATGCAGTTCAATGGGTACCGAGCAGGTCAAGCAGGAGTAAGCAGACAAGGAGATAGACAACAACGTGGTCAGCTTGTCGACATGTCGCAGGCATCTGCGAGCCACACTCAGAGCCAACGAAGTCTCCCATCCAGACAGAATTTAAGGGCCAATGTGCGTGAAAGGCTAGGCCCACAACCTGGCATCCGTGCTCACCTGGGCCCGCAAGGAAACGTGCTTGAAAGGCTAGGCTCCCAGAGAGATCAACCTGACGGCCATCACCATGAGGATCGTGAAGGAAGGCACTCTGCTGCTCGCTCACAGAGAAATGTTCACGAAAGGCTAGGCTCTCAGGGAGGTCAACCAGATAACCCCCACGTTGAGGACCGTGAAGAAAGGCGCTCCGCTGCTTGCTCTCGAAGAACCAATTCTCACCACCAAGCGGAGAATACTTCGCAAGCGCAGTCTACCAATACGCCGCCTAGGCAGCGCAGCCGAGAAGGTCAACCCTTGCAAACCAATGAGGAAGTCAATCAGCGTCGTCCAAATCGCCGAGGTCGCCCACGTGACCGACTAACCATGCGTGTGGAAGACGTTGAGAAGCTTGTAAATAACCGACTTCGAGACTTAAAGATTGGCGGAAATTTCGAAGATACACTACGCATGGAGGTAGACCGAGCAAACTCCTCACCTTTCACTACTGAAATCGAGCAGGCTACTCCTCCAAAACGATTCTCAACACCCTCTTTCACATGCTTCAAAGGAGATTCCGATCCCGAAAGCCATCTGAAGCATTTCAAGAGCCTTATGATCCTCTACAAAGCCGAAGATGCGCTAATGTGCAAGGTGTTTGCAATGACTTTGCGAGGAGCAGCTCAGGACTGGTTCCATACCTTGCCCTCCGGGTCGATCAGCAGCTTCAAGGAGCTTGCTTATGTCTTCACCAAAGAATACACTTCTTACCGGACGATCAAGAAGAATCCTGACCACCTGTACAACCTGCGCAAGAAGCCCAACGAATCTCTTCGAGATTACATCAAGAGATTCAAAGCAGAAAAGGCTAACATCGTAGGATGCGATGACCGAATCGCGTCCTCTGCATTCAAGAAAGGTCTTCCAGCTGAGCACGACTTATACCGCGAGCTGACTATCACTCCCAGCCAGACCCTGGCAGAGGTCTTCGCGACTGCGGAACGCTACGCGCTCTGGGATGACGATCGAATCGCCGCAAAAAATTCCACCGAGCAGGAAGATCAGCCAACCAAGCGGGTAAGTCAAAGAAGTGACAGGTTTAGCAGCAGGGAAAAAGACAAACGTAGGTCGCACCCACAAGGAGACGCTACGAAGGAGAACTACACCAAGTTCTCCATCCCTATACATCAAATTTTAGCCCAAGTAAAGGACAAACCTTGGGTAAAAAAACCGCCACCCTTGAAAGGAGATCCGGATAAGAGGGATACTAGAAAGTATTGTGCCTTCCATGCGACGCATGGGCACAATACGAATAATTGCTTTGCTTGGAAAGCGCACCTCGAAGAACTCGTAAGAGAAGGGCACTGCACGGAATTCATTGCGAAGCAGGCCATCCAGCGAATTGAGGACCGCGATGCCGCCAAGGAGCCACCTCAAAAAGTCATAAGGATTAACACAATCCTAGCCGACTCCGAGGAATCCGGGCTGATCAGCAAAGAAAAGAAGAGGAAGATCAAACAGGCCACTATGATCTCCCAGGTCTCCACTAGTCTCCCACTGGCAGAAGACGATCCCGTGATCGGCTTCCAAAAGAAAGATCTAATAGGCCTCAATCTGCCACACAACGATGCCCTTGTCATCAGCATTCAAATCGCTCAGGCCATGGTCGATCGAATCCATGCAGATGAGGGCAGTGCAGCCAATATCCTACAATTGGCAGTCATCCAGCAGATGGGCTTAGAGACAAAGATCAACAAGTCAGCTAGGTCACTAACCGGCTTCAATGGCGCAACAACGGTTACCGTGGGCACGATAGATCTCAACGTCTACTCCCCACCTGTAATCAGCTCGCAAACATTCATGGTCATTGATGAACTCTCACCCTACAATGGCATTCTGGGCAGACCATGGATCAGCAAGATCAACGCCATCACCTCCGCCACACATCAGAAAATCCGCTACCCTATCCCTGGGGGCGGTATCGGTTAGGTCAACAATGATCAGACAATGGCGCGGTAAAACTATGGAGGTCTACGTAGACGACATGTTAGTCAAAGCTCCCCAGCGAGCAGACCACATCACAAACCTCGCCGAGGCATTCAGCCTGCTCCGAAAATACAACATGAAGTTGAACCCGAGCAAATGCACATTCGGAGTCTCGTCTGGCCGATTCCTAGGATACTTAGTCACCCAAAGAGTAATTGAGGCACATCCGAATCAAATCAAGGCTATACTCAACATGAAGTCACCTGCCACAACAAAGGAGATACAAAGTCTAACGGGTAGAGCAGCAGCTCTCAACCGATTCCTCTCGAGATCTACCGACAAGTGCAGGCCATTCTTCAAAGCCTTGAAGAAAGGACACAAGGACAAGTGGGATGACGAATGCGAAGTAGCTTTTCAAAACTTGAAAACCTACCTCACTACACCTCCCCTACTCTCAAAACCAATACCAGGCGAAGACTTGTACATCTACCTGGCGGTGTCCAACTCAGCCGTCAGCTCAGCTCTCATCTGAGAAGAGCTGGGGGCACAACATCCGGTATTCTACACTTCAAAAGCTCTCCTCGACGCAGAGACTCGCTACCCGAAAATGGAGAAGCTCATTTTTTCGCTTGTAGTTTCCGCAAGAAAGCTAAGGCCCTACTATCAAGCGCATCGGATAATTGTCATGACAGAATTTCCTTTGAGATCGATCCTCCACAGCCTCGACGCCTCTCAACGACTCATGAAATGGGCTATCGAACTCAGTCAATACGACCTCCTCTACCGGCCGAAGACTGCTATAAAAGCCCAGGCTTTAGCAGATTTTGTTGTAGAGTTTACTCCAACAGCCGAAAAAGAGAAGTTGGTCACGAAAAGCAAGGAAAAAGCAGACGACACCTCCCCCGCCAATTCAAACCTACCTAAAGACATGTGGCAGTTGCATGTAGACGGAGCGTCAAATCACAAAGGAGCGGGGGCAGGTGTCGTCATAGTCACCCTAGATGGAACTTTGTTGGAACAAGCCATCACACTAGGCTTTCCTGCTTCAAACAATGAGGCAGAATATGAGGCATTGCTCGCCGGACTACGCCTAGCAAAAGAACTGTCGATCAAAAGATTGGCCATCTACTCAGACTCCCAGCTGATCACGAATCAAGCCTCAGGCGAGTACATGGCAAAACATCCGAGAATGATCCAGTACCTCGATTGAGTCCAAGGACTTTTGAAAGAATTCCCTACTTTCACCATCCAACAAGTTCCAGGGGCAGAGAACACTCATGCAGATGCGCTGGCAAGCCTAGGATCAGCGCTGGACACTCAGTACAAACGCTCCATCCCGGTAGAACACCTTGACCGGCCAAGCATCGAAGAAATAGAGCCAATCGACTCAATGCAGATCGATGAAGACCCCAGCTGGCAAGACCCCATCATCGACTACTTGGTGAATGGAAATCTTCCGTCGGATAAGTCCGAAGCTAGAAAGGTCCAGCAGAAAGCCGCGAGATACTACATGCAAAGCAACAAGCTCATTCGTAGATCATACTCCGGCCCTCATCTCACCTGCATAAAATACCCTCAAATACTTGAGGTCCTCTACAGAATTCACGACGGCGAGTGTGGCAACCACTCTGGAGGCAGGTCACTCGCCCAGAAGGCTCTAAATATAGGCTATTTCTGGCCTACAATGCGCCATGACTCGACCGAGTATGTCAAAAGATGTGATCGCTGCCAACGGTACAAACCGGTTCCTAACCTGCCTGCCAAAGTCTACCATCCACAAAACAGTCCGTGGCCTTTCATGCAATGGGCCATCGACTTAGTGGGCCCCATGCCAACGGCACCAGCTAATAAAGAAATGATGATCGTCGCCACTGATTACTTTACTAATGGATCGAGGTCAAAGCTCTATCCTCTACTAAAGAAGCTGACGTGGAACTATTCTTCTGGAGAAACATCATCTGCCGGTTTGGCTGCCCACAATCTCTCGTTACCGACAATGGCACATAGTTTATCGACAAGCAGATCACCGCCTTCTTCAAACAATACGGCAATAAACAACATCTGTCTACCCCTAGATATCCTCAGGGCAATGGCCAGGCCGAGGCATCCAACAAAATAATATTGGATTGCCTAAAGAAGCGATTAGAAGGCGCCGAAGGAAAATGGGTAGACGAGCTCTCTGGAGTACTATGGGCTTATCGCACTACCAAACGAAGTTCAACTGGTGAAACCCCATTTTCCCTCGCCTACGGAACTGAAGCGATCATTCCTCCGCACGTCACTGTCCCCTCCATAGGCATTGAAGTGGGCAGTATTGAGCAGAACTCCGAGCAGATGAGGCTCAACCTTGACTTACTTGAAGGCGAGCGCGAGAAGGCCATTGTTCGAGTAGCCTCCTATCAACAGCGGTTGAAGTCTTACTACGACAAAAGAGCCAAGGTCAGACAGTTTCAACCAGGTGACCTTGTGCTAAGAAAGACCTTCATCACTGCACAAAGACAAGGGTCCAAAAAGATGAAACCCAATTGGGAAGGCCCTTACATGATCAGCCGGTCTGGGGGCAGAGGAAGCTACACGCTCGACACAATGGAAGGGAAGGAGATTCGACAACAATGGAATGTCTGCCATCTCCAAAGATACTATCCATGATGCTTTTTCCTACCCGCTTAGTCCTCAGCAGATGACCGAGTCCTCAGCAGATAGCAATAAAGCGATGTAATCTCATGAACATCAATAAAAGTTCAATTTCTCATTCCAGAAGCAGCGTCCTTCGGGAGACGCAGGGCGACGACCAGAAGCGTCCTTCGGGAGACGCAACCCGCAAAGAAGCGTCCTAAGGGAGACGCAGGGTGCGCCAGGAATTTCCTAAGGGAAGTATCCAGGTTCCTATCCGTTTCCTAAGGGAGGCAGGATAAATCATACAGTTGCCCATAAAAAGCATCCTAAGGGAGACGCAGGGGGACGACCAGAAGCGTCCTTCAGGAGACGCAGCCCGCAAAGCAGCGTCCTATGGGAGACGCAGGGTGCGCCAGGAATTTCTTAAAAGGAGGTCTCCATGCTTTCTGCGGGAAATATCCAGGTTCCTATCCGTTTCCTAAGGGGGGCAGGATAGCCAAACAGTTGCCCATAAAAAGCGTCCTAAGGGAGACGCAGGGCGACGACCAGAAGTGTCCTTCGGGAGACGCAGCCCGCAGAGCAGCATCCTAAGGGGGCTGCAGGGTGCGCCAGGAATTTCCTAAGGGAGGTATCCAGGTTCCTATCCGTTTCCTAAGAGAGGCAGAATAGTCATACAGTTGTCCATAAGCAGCGTCTTAAGGGATACGCAGGGCAACGATCAGAAGCGTCCTTCGGGAGACGCAGCCCACAAAGAAGCGTCCTAAGGGAGACGCAGGGTGCGCCAGGAATTTCCTAAGGGAGATATCCAGGTCCCTATCCGTTTCCTAAGAGTGGCAGGATAGTCATACAGTTGTCCATAAGCAGCGTCCTAAGGGAGACGCAGGGCAACGACCATAAGCGTCCTAAGCTTTCTCCGGAAAAATGCAGAAGACGCCAGGAATCCCTCAAGAGGGACCCTGGGTTTTGCAAAAATCCTAAAAGGAAATGTACAGCCAAGACACTAGCCGGTTACTCAAGCAGTTCACAAGTCAATATGCAAATTGAAGTTGAAAAAATAATAACTGAAATTTCCATAGCAAAGTGACCAACCGGCCAAGTTCAAACAAAAAAGAAGATAGGTCAAACAAGACCAATTGTTCTAAACAAAAAGTAGACTACAAAAGCTGAAAAGAAATAAAAGAGTCTTCATCTACTCCGAAGCGCCGGTAGGGGAACCTTGATCTGCAGCCTCTTCGGCGTCCACCTGATCAGCCACGCTCTCAACAGCTTCACATGCCTGATCTATGATGTTTGCCACTGCCTCATCGGCTGCATCCTCCCCTGCTCCATCGGCTACTGCCTCTTCAGCCACCTGCTCTTCAACTCCTTCCATGTCCACAACATTAACCTGCTCAGGACAAAGCATCTCAATGTCTTCATCTCCAATGGCAAAGAATGGATCTTTTCTATTTATGCAGTCCATGTAGCCCAGCTTGTACGCATCCACGGTAGCTTCAGACCTGGATTCTTCAGCAGACTCATGATAGGCACGAAATCTAGCCAAAAGCTTGTCATAGCTGTGAGAGATGTCGGCATTCTTGCGCTCAAGATGGAAGTAAGCATCTTTCCGACTAGCCAAGTCAGCAGCAAAAGAGTTTAGCTCGGAATCCTTCTCAGCAAGGGAACTCTTCAACTCGGATATCATCGCCCTCAAATCAGATGTCTTCTTCTCATAACGGGCCTGCTCGGCAGAAAGCTTGCAAACTAGCTCGACATTCTTCTTCTCCAACTCACTGAGCTGAGCAGAAGAGGGGGCACCAGCAGACGAATTCCGAATGGTCTCAGCAGCAAAAACAACTCCTTTTTGAAGCAGATGAAGTGTTGCTTCCCTTTGTTTTTCCAAGGAAAGACTTGAAAAGGTACCAAGATCACCAGCTTGACGGATTTGATCAACCAGCCCAGCACAAGCGGATGGACTTGATAGAAAATGCGTCTTGAGCAGATCAGACACTCCTGCATCCCCTGCAGGGCTGGACTTGTCCACCTGGGGATCAGCTGCTGACGTTGCAGAAGAACCTTTCGCCCGAGCAGATGACTCTCTTGCTTTCTTAGCCTCTGCCAACCTCGCTTCCAAAGGAATTGGAAATGACGAATCAACTCCACGCTTGACTGCTCGTGACTCAACAGTAGGATCATGGTGGTTGGATGGATGAGCAGACCTCCCAGATCGACCTCCGCTCTTCGACTGGTGCAAACGACTCGAACTCCGGATAGGAACATCTGCATCTCTTTGCCTCTCAACAGGTGAACTAGATCGCGCACGGACTATCTCACGGAGCAGATCACGATCTCCAAACTCATCAGCAAGAGGCTTAAGGGGGACATCCCTAATGTTGCGCATACCACCAATCTTCTTGCTATCTGCACCAACAAGATGTTTGACCCTTGCAGATGACACGAGAGTAGCTCCTACTTGGGTCTTCTCAGCAGAAGGGAGCTTTGACTTCTTCCTCAATGGAGACACATTCCTCTCCCGTGACTTGACATCAGCTTTCCTCTTTGATGGGGGTTCATCAGAGCACTCCTCATGTCCAGCAGGTAGATCATCAGGGTCCGGACCATTCTGCTTCCATCTCTCGACATCCTCGGTAGGGGGCAGTCCACCGTCCTCCTCCCGATACTCGCTCAATAACCAACGCCACTCGCGAAACTTTGAGGGGATGTTCAAAGCACGGCGGACCTTAGTCATGTCAGGCCCGAGCTTCAGTTTCTTGCTAATGTCACTCACTACAAGCAGAAGACAGAAGTTAGTTAGCCACACTTCAAGAAATTTAAATAAAAGAGAGTAGATCAAAAACAGCAAAAAGACGTACCGTTACAATAGGTGATGGGAACAAGTGGACCAGTACCAACGTCGCCCTCCCACCTTCCGCTGACTTCCAACACGTCGTCGTGCCACACATGATCTCCTTGACTGAGATTGTCAAACAGTTTAGCCTTGTAGACGCGAACTTGGGCATACCGCTCGAAGTGCCTCACTTCGAAAAAATGGAAGAACTCTCGCACCGTTAGCTCTAGCATGAAGAAATGGCTCAAGTTCTCAAAGCACATGATCGCCCGATAGACGTTCGGAGTACACTGACTCGGAGCACACTCCATGGCACAGAACACCTCCTTGAAAAGCCTTGATAATGGGAATGTGAAGCCCAAGGAAAAATAAAAGGGACGGAAGGTGATGATCCTAGCATCAGGATTGTTTGCATCCACACAAGGCATGTTGTCAGTCTGCGAGTTCGCTAGCTTGACCTGCACGTCATCTGGAATGGCAGAAGCATAAGCAGTCCGCCACTTTTGGAACTGAGCTTCAGTCGTAACGCGGTGCAGATTAGCCACGAATCTCTTGCTGTGCACTAGGGAGCCTCCCCACAAATACAAAGGCACCTGAGAACTCGGAGACTTCCTACCATCTTCAGAAGACATGATCAACGGACAACTGCAAAATAAAGAAGAAAATTCTACAAGTTAGAATACCAAAAAATAATAATAATAATAATAATAAATAGAAGCTGGCAGAAAAAGAAAAAAAAAAGAAGCTGGCAGCTACAAAAAAAAAAAAAGAAAAAAGAAGAAGGAAGTAGCCCAGCATGAACAGCCCAGCTCCATTGCAGCACGAAAGCCCATGTCGCGCAACCCAGCTCCAGTTCCAGGGCGCCTCTTGGCCCAGTTCGCTCCGAAGCCCAGCTAGCGCCTCCAAGCCCAGCGCGCGTCCTAGCCTGGTCCGTTCGCTCCAACAAGCAGGGCCCTCCTGCCTGGCGCAGGCCCACGTCGCGCCATGGCCCAGCGCCTCTCCGCCTCTGCTCCAAGGCCCAGCGCCTTTGTCTCTTTGAGCCTAGCGCCTGCACCAAGCCTGCGTCGCATCAGCTCCAGCCCAGACTAGGTCGCTCCAAGCTTCAGCATGCACCACGGACCTGCAATTCATGCTCCAACACGAACTCTCCAGCCTTTGTCAATATTGCCCACGAATTTGCAACTCATGCTGGACCACAACCTTGCTGCCAAAAGACAAAAAAAATATATACGAATATATATTTTTATGAGCTCGACTTACTTTGGATGCACGGCAACTCCTCTCTTTAACAAGCAGTACAAATTCTCCAAGATCTTTCTCAAGCTAGAAGGTAGAGAAGTTAAGTTTGCGATGTGAGAAAGAGTGAAGAGAAGCCCTGTATTTATACAAGTTGGACAACCTGGGTCAAGAAGGAATCGCAAGCTCATTCCTACTGGGAATCCAACTTCAAGAACAGTCAGAAGCCTACTCTAATTGGGAACCTGATCTGCAAAAGGAGTCCAACTCGCAGAAGAAAGCCCAGATACAGTTGGAGAGTCCGAAAAATAATTTCATCTCCTACATGCCACACAAGCGCCATGCAGAAGCTGGGGGGCATTTGTGGGAGCAAATATTTTCGTCTCCAATCAGAGCACGCCACGTGGAAAAGAAGATTATCCCTTAAATTAATTAATTAAACCATTTATTGGGATAATTGATTAATTAGGATAATATCTTAATTATATGGTATTATCTCATAATTAATAAAGATAATACCATTTATTGGGATATTATCTTATAATTAATGAGATAATATCAATAATTTGGTTATTATCTTATCAAAGGGATAATATCCTAATTATCGGGTATTATCTTATAATTTAACGAGATAATTCAAATATTATCCGACTCGATCTCTACGAAACCCTAGCCCCGAGGCTATGAAACCCTAGCCCCGATGCTCCTATAAATAGATGACCTCAGTCATTATTCAAGGTACTTCAAAAACCCTACTTCTAAACCTAGCTCCAAAACCCGAGAAAATACCCGAAGCTCTCTCTCTCCCTCTCCACTCTCCACTCTCCATATTTTCTCCACACGGCTCCGGCCACCACACACGGCTCCGGCCACCCGGTTTACACCATACAAACTCCGTACCCTTTGCTTAGCTATTGTTTTCCTACAAACACTCGAACTAACTTAGGCATCGGAGGGCCTTTGGCCAACACCCCCCGGGTGTGGTCTATTTACTCCAATCTGTTTTACAGGAATCGAGGAAGAGAGAGAAGGAAGATCGAAGGTTCAAGGATCTAGAAGCGAATATTCTCCCGTGAGATTATTTGCACAAACAGTATCCTTTAGAAATCTAGTGACGAGCTTGCGGTTAGCGTGCATCTTCTTTCCATTCCAGCTGGTGTAGGACACCATGATAGTGGACACACCCTTGATGATAGAATGGTAGTAAGCAGGCATGTGAATGCTCATTAATCCATGCATATCAATCACAGTGTTGTTTTCATTGATGCCCTTGATGGTGCTTCCGTCTCCCACAAAGTGTTTTGCGCAGGCTACAACCTTATCCCTATCACAAAGGAAAAGTTGCATGTAATGAAAACGAAAATGGTACCACAGCACAGATAAAATGATTTTTGCTGAGCGTAAGTAGAATAATATTTTTTCAGCTTACTTTCCACCAACATAAGGAACTCCCTTCCTCGAACCAGCTGGAATATCGCCTTGCAGCCCAAGTATGATATCAGTCATCTGTTTTACGATTTCAGGATCCTCGCTATAACTCTCGTAGCACCTTCCCCATCTGGATCCCTGCAAGATGGCAAACATCAGATTCAAACATTAGGTTTGTCAAAAAACTACTATCTTTAGCTTTCTCAAAAACTGCTGTCATTACTTGTCATATTTTTTGTTCTCTTTCTGTATCTTTAAGAGAATCACTTACCTGGTAGCACCAAGTCCAACATTATGCGGGAAAATTCTGGCCTTATAAACATTATTGTGGCCATGAACCGCATCAATGCCATAAATCATAGGGATTCCAAGCCAGCTTGACAGCGAACCATTTTGAAAATCATTTACGGTCCATCAAATCTTTTCGGCTAATATTTTACTATATAAATCCCCTTGCCATCTAAATCAACAACATGTCATCGAATAATCCATCAAATCATTAAAAAAAAATATTGACAATAAAATTTAATTCGAGCCTTTAATTTGCTAAAAAAAAATCATGAGATAAATTGATAATTAAGTACAAGTTTAGGGGGCATTTTAGCAGTTTACCCTTTTTTTTTAATTACTAATTTTCTAATTTCGCCCTCTTCTCAAACCATCGTCCTCTGTCTCTTCCCCTCCTACTCTCTGAGCCCAAACCCTCACTTACTCTCTCTCATCTAGGATCCCTCTTTCTCTTCATTCTCAGACTTCACGCCTACTCCCTCTCTCTCTTTCTCTCGTAATCCCTTTTATATTCTTAAGATTTTAGACTAAAATTTATCCAATTGGAGAGCAACGTGCGGAACCCTCTTCCTTTTCAAACTAATGGTTTTGAAAACTGATGGGGAAAAATCTGAACTATCTATCTCTTGGTTCTCAACATCTAACAACCTCCATTTCATGTGAATTTCCTTCCTCTTCCTCAATTTATGTCTGTCATACTGAGAAATAATAAAACCACCAAATCCCAAAACCCAAACCACTACCTTCCATCCATATGGGTCTCAGCTCTTTGGAGAAGTAAAAGGTATGCTTTGATTGTTGTTCTTGGTATTTTGAAGGGTCAGAGGGTTGGGAATGGTTCTGGGTCTGGTTATGTTGGAGGTAATAATTTGGTGATGGACCTAAACCCGAGTCCGTATTCAATCGGGCCTCCAGATCCGAGGTCTGAATTTGGGGCTGTGTATGAGACCTCGAAAGAGGACTCCTTCAATGCCAAATTTCAACCTTTGTCTTCTGGTGGCCAAATGGTGGGGAGAAGTGCAGCTTCCTTGGGCTACCGCAATGAGGATTAGGTAGAACACACAAAAAGTTTAATCTTAGATATTTTTAAAAAAAAAAAAGCAAAAGCGGATGCAAAATAGGAAAAGCGATGATGTATAACATAATTTGCAACATCACTATTTGTTTCTGAGATGTTGTAATTGATAATACGCATAAGTATAGGATATATCATAAATAATTATTAAACGGACTAAACTAAGAATTCGTCACAAGACAATGCAGCTTTGATCCTCTCCACAGTGCAAGCAATTAGATTGTTAATTGTTGCGACCGACCCGAGAGAGAGCTTGGCGGTTGGGGCAGAATCAACCAGAATCTGAAAGGCAACAGTGAGAAGGGAACCACCAGAGCCAGAATCCCCCATGCCTCCTCTATCTTGAAGGATGGCAAAGCCAGAAGGAAGAAGAGCAACATAGTCAGGGTCACTCCCAATTAGTACCACATTCATGGCAACAATGTCCATTGGAGCATAAATCACAAAAGAAGCTGTTTGGTCTGTGCAGCTCTCTTGCAGTATCAGCATGTTGCTCTGGCTTGAATTCGCACTCTACAAAATTAAGTTCATTTTTGAAAAGGGCAAGGTTAATAATTCATCAATTGTGGCTAGGAGCAGAATATGGATGAATTAAGACAATTAAAATAATAATAACAATAAGATCAAGCTACATTTACTCGTAGTAGAGACACGCAATTTCCAATGTCGCGACCATTAGCAATATGTGCCATTTCTTGAACAATTCCACCATTGGAAAGAATGTCCCACTGCAACCACAAGTGATGAAGCTCAAGTAATTTGTCGAACCATTTTCTATATGTCATGAAGGTCCGTGCAATAATTTGGTTAATGTATTAGATCTGATAGATCATCCTAAGAATTTGAAGGATAATTAATTCACGTACCTCATTACGAGAGTTTTCATCACGGAGGAATTCAAATACCCTTTTGGGAGGAACTGGAAGCCAGAAAGATGTGGCGGCGTTGAGCACAATACTGGGAGGCCTGCCAGGATCATCCATGCTCTGTCGGGTCATCACCCGAACATCATCAGCCCCGGTCCCAGACAGTGTTGTCCATGTGTGAGTGGTTGATGCGCTTACTCGAGCACAGAAGCTTATGACCATCCTTTCAGCCAATTTTAACATGCTTTTTCTGCCTTCTTGATTTGTAATCGCTAATTAATCATGCATTTAAAAGAAAAAATTAAGGTTTACTTAATGAATCCACGTGCACGCACGGCATGCTATATTAGACACATGCAATCTTTTAAGAGGACGTCTCTCGTGTTAGACAATACTACAACGTAGAAGAATAGCCTGACACAAAATTTTCTCACCATATATACAGAAAAAAAAAAAAAAAAAAAAAAAGGTTACACTGTAAATTATATTGTTCTTACCGCCAACATCAGCAGTAGGGATGTTTGATGCCAGGGAACTGGCAAGACGTTCACATTGACTGTCCAAGGTAGCGACCCATCGTTTCGCCCCAAATGCGTTGCCAGAGTTAACCAGTTGCTTGTACATATTGTGAACACCACGTTCATCCACATCGACATGCTCAACCCATGTAACCTAAAGCACCAAAAGTTTTTAAATTAAATGACAAATAATGTAATGAGTTAAATACATGATGCAAGTCAAATATGAATTAGGGTTGGTATGTATGTATGTATGTGTATATATATAGACATAGTGTGTTTAATTATTAATTACATTACCTTTGAGTATCCATTTGGCATTTCTTGGATGAGACATCCAGAGGGCCTTCTTTGGCATGACCTTGGTGCAGGATTAGGGCGCAGAGTGTCCAAGGAGACATCAACCATAGCCCAAAGTGCCATCAGTATGCTGTTTGCAGTACCTCACATAATAACTCTCACGAGTTGGAACAAGCGGTGAGGGTACTTGAAATTTTGCAGTCATCTACCAAATCACAAATAATATATTCAACCCGAACATATAATTAACCACGACAAGATAATGTTATTAAAAATATTTAATGACAAGGGAGAAGATAATAGAATTGTGAAAGTAGATATATATTATACCACTTGCAAGGCTCCATTGTAATTTCCAGCCACTCCAGTTGACAGCACTTCCAGAGTCATAGGTCTCGACACAATCCTAGAAAACACAGTTGACCACTGATTCTAAACAAGATAATAAGTAAAACAAAAAATGATTAGAGTTTATGTGTTATTCCTCTATTTGTTCAATGTTGATGACACAAGCAAATAAGCTTACCACATCCATGAGAATCGCAACAAGGTTGATGTGGTTCATGGTAACAACAGCGCTCTCGCGCGAAGCTTCACATTTGAAATGATTGTTTGGTTTTGGAGCAACACGAGAAAATGTTCTGATGTACTCGTCTTCATTGAACACAGTGGTGTTGCCATCAAGGCTGGTCATCCACAAGGGTTCACCCATTTGAGCCATTCTGATTAGCTCTTCCATGGCTGCCACTGCAATCTCGATTATCAGTGGCTTGTCTGCCTTGTCGAATGACATCTCGCTGATAGCTGTCGGGCCATTGCAATTGGGGCAAGAGGCACTGCCTAGGGGTTCTCTGTACATCATGTTATCGACACAAAGCTTTTCATTTTCATTACGAAGTTGTGTGTGAACATGACGCTCGTGCTGAGTCTGTCAAAAAACATTAAAGAACAAACAAGAAAAAGTTAAGCAACTAATAAATTTAACAAAGAACGTGTCATGAACAAAACAATATACACCTTCATTTGGGTGCGCTTATTTTCAAACCAAAATTTCACTTGTAATGGTTCCAAACCTAATTCCCGGCTCAGTTCCTTCCTCTGCTTGATATCTGGGTGGGGACACTCCGTGAAGAAACTAAATAAGAATATTCGGAAGAAAAAAAATAACCAAAACATTAATTCAAGGTTAATTTTGTTTAAAAAAAGGGCCATTATGAACTCATTAAGCAACTAATAAATATTACTAAAACTTCCATTTCTTGGATCTGATGCTGAGTGTGGCGATGGCGACGCTTCATTTTTGGGCGAGGATCTTGGCCAGCTTCCATCAAGTTTGGCTAGAACATATCCAGAGAGCTTAAAGATCTTGATTTTTTCTCTCTGCTTTCTTTTCTTCCTTGTTTTCTCTCTTTTTGATTTCCCGCATTTTCAATTTTTTCGCGACAAACCTATCTGAACAGACACAATTAACGAGAGACAAGACAAGACACAAAGGTGCGCCTGCGCAAATTACAGACGCCATAGAAAGTCGCGACAAAGTTGAAGACGGTTGAAGCTATAATTTCTAGGGTTTCTCTAAAACTACGTCCATAAATTGGAGGAGTGGAAAATCCACGCCGAAAAGAGAAAACAAAGCAGAAAAGAGAGAGGAACATGAAGAAAATATCCAGAGAGCTTAAAGATTTTGATTTTTTTTTCTCTCTGCTTTCTTTTCCTCCTTGTTTTCTCTCTTTTTGATTTCCCTCTTTTTAAATTTTGTCGCGACAAACCTTTCTGAACGGACACAATTAATGAGAGACAAGACAAGACACAAAGGTGCTTTCTTTTCCTCCTTGTTTTCTCTCTTTTTGAGTACCATCTTTTTCAATTTTGTCGCAACAAACCTTTCTGAACGGACACAATTAATGAGAGACAAGACAAAACACAAAGGTGCTTTCTTTTCCTCCTTGTTTTCTCTCTTTTTGATTTCCCGCTTTTTCAATTTTGTTGCGACAAACCTTTCTGAACGGACACAATTAATGAGAGACAAGACAAGACACAAACCTTTCTGAACGGACACAATTAATGAGAGATAAGACAAGACACAAAGGTGCTTTCTTTTCCTCCTTGTTTTCTCTCTTTTTGATTTTCCGCTTTTACAATTTTGTCGCGACAAACCTTTCTGAATGGACGCAATTAATGAGAGACAAGATAAGACACAAAGGCGCGCCTGCGCAAATTACAGACGCCATAGAAAGTCACGACAAAGTTGAAGACGGTTGAAGCTATAATTGATAGAGTTTCTCTAAAACTACGTCTACAAATTGGAGGAGTGGAAAATCCACGCAGAAGAGAGAAAACGAAGAAGAAAAGAAAGAGGAACAGGAAGAAAATATCCAGAGAGCTTAAAGATTTTGATTTTTTTTTTCTCTCTGCTTTCTTTTCCTCATTGTTTACTCTCTTTTTGATTTCCCTGTTTTTCAATTTTGTCGTGACAAACCTCTCTGAACGGACACAATTAATGAGAGACAAGACGAGACACAAAGGTGCTTTCTTTTCCTCCTTGTTTTCTCTCTTTTTGATTTCCCGCTTTTTCAATTTTTTCGCGAGAAACCTTTCTGAACGGACAAAATTAATGAGAGACAAGACAAGACACAAAGGTGCTTTCTTTTCCTCCTTGTTTTCTCTCTTTTTGATTTCCCACTTTTTCACTTTTGTCGCGACAAACCTTTCTGAACGGACGCAATTAATGAGAGACAAGACAAGACACAAAGGTGCCCCTGCGCAAATTACAGACACCATAGAAAGTCGCGACAAAGTTGAAGACGGTTGAAGCTGTAATTGCTAGGGTTTCTCTAAAACTACGTCTACAAATTGGAGGAGTGGAAAATCCACGCAAAAGAGAGAAAACGAAGAAGAAAAGAGAGAGGAACCAGAAGAAAATATCCAGAAAGCTTAAAGATTTTGATTTTTTTTTTCCCTCTGCTTTCTTTTCCTCCTTGTTTTCTCTCTTTTTGATTTACCTCTTTTTCAATTTTGTCGCGACCAACCTCTCTGAACGGACACAATTAATGAGAGACAAGAAGAGACACAAAGGTGCTTTCTTTTCCTCCTCGTTTTCTCTCTTTTTGATTTCCCGCTTTTTCAATTTTGTCGCGACAAACCTTTCTGAACGGACACAATTAATGAGAGACAAGAAAAGACACAAAGGTGCTTTCTTTTCCTCCTTGTTTTCTCTCTTTTTGATTTCCCATTTTTTCACTTTTGTCGCGACAAACCTTTCTGAACGGACGCAATTAATGAGAGACAAGACAAGACACAAAGGTGCCCTTGCGCAAATTACAGACGCCATAGAAAGTCGTGACAAAGTTGAAGACAGTTGAAGCTGTAATTGCTAGGGTTTCTCTAAAACTACGTCTACAAATTGGAGGAGTGGAAAATCCTCGCAAAAGAGAGAAAATGAAGAAGAAAAGAGAGAGGAACCGGAAGAAAATATCCAGAGAGCTTAAAGATTTTGATTTTTTTTTTTTTCCCTCTGCTTTCTTTTCCTCCTTGTTTTCTCTCTTTTTGATTTCCCTCTTTTTCAATTTTGTCGCGACCAACCTCTCTGAACAGACACAATTAATGAGAGACAAGAAGAGACACAAAGGTGCTTTCTTTTCCTCCTCGTTTTCTCTCTTTTTGATTTCCCGCTTTTTCAATTTTGTCGCAACAAACCTTTCTGAACGGACACAATTAATGAGAGACAAGACAAGACACAAAGGTGCTTTCTTTTCCTCCTTGTTTTCTCTCTTTTTGATTTCCCATTTTTTCACTTTTGTCGCGACAAACCTTTCTGAACGGACGCAATTAATGAGAGACAAGACAAGACACAAAGGTGCCCCTGCGCAAATTACAGACGCCATAGAAAGTCGGGACAAAGTTGAAGACGGTTGAAGCTGTAATTGCTAGGGTTTCTCTAAAACTACGTCTACAAATTGGAGGAGTGGAAAATCCTCACAAAAGAGAGAAAACGAAGAAGAAAAGAGAGAGGAACCGGAAGAAAATATCCAGAGAGCTTAAAGATTTTGATTTTTTTTTTTTCCCTCTGCTTTCTTTTCCTCCTTGTTTTCTCTCTTTTTGATTTCCCTCTTTTTCAATTTTGTCGCGACCAACCTCTCTGAACGGACACAATTAATGAGAGACAAGACAAGACACAAAGGTGCTTTCTTTTCCTCCTTGTTTTCTCTCTTTTTTATTTCCCATTTTCTCACTTTTGTCGCGACAAACCTTTCTGAACGGACGCAATTAATGAGAGACAAGACAAGACACGAAGGTGCCCCTGCGCAAATTACAGACGCCATAGAAAGTCGTGACAAAGTTGAAGACGGTTGAAGCTGTAATTGCTAGGGTTTCTCTAAAACTACGTCTACAAATTGGAGGAGTGGAAAATCCACCCAGAAGAGAGAACGAAGAAGAAAAGAGAGAGGAACCGGAAGAAAATATCCAGAGAGCTTAAAGATTTTGATTTTTTTTTCCCTCTGCTTTCTTTTCCTCCTTGTTTTCTCTCTTTTTGATTTCCCTCTTTTTCAATTTTATCGCGACAATCCTTTCTGAACGGACACAATTAATGAGAGACAAGACGAGACACAAAGGTGCATTCTTTTCCTCCTTGTTTTCTCTCTTTTTGATTTCCCGCTTTTTCAATTTTGTCGCGACAAACCTTTCTGATCGGACACAATTAATGAGAGACAAGACAAGACACAAAGGTGCTTTCTTTTCGTAATTGTTTTCTCTCTTTTTTATTTCTTGCTTTTTCAATTTTGTCACAGCAAACTTTTCTGAACAGACGCAATTAACGAGAGACAAGACAAGACACAACGGTGCTTTCTTTTCCTCCTTGTTTTCTCTCTTTTTGATTTCCCGCTTTTTCAATTTTGTCGCGACAAACCTTTCTGAACGGACGCAATTAATGACAGACAAGACAAGACACAAAGGTGCTTTCTTTTCGTAATTGTTTTCTCTCTTTCTTATTTCCTGCTTTTAAAATTTTGTTGCGACAAACTTTTCTGAACGGACGCAATTAACGAGAGACAAGACAAAACGCAACGGTGCTTTCTTTTCCTCCTTGTTTTCTCTCTTTTTGATTTCCCGCTTTTTCAATTTTGTCGCTTCAAACCTTTCTGAATGGACACAATTAATGAAAGACAAGACAAGACACAAAGGTGCTTTCTTTTCGTAATTGTTTTCTCTCTTTTTTATTTCCTGCTTTTTCAATTTTGTCGCGACAAACTTTTCTGAACGGACGCAATTAACGAGAGACAAGACAAGACACAACGGTGCTTTCTTTTCCTCCTTGTTTTCTCTCTTTTTGATTTCCCACATTTTAAATTTTGTCGCGACAAACCTTTCTGAACGGACGCAATTAATGAGTGACTAGACAAGACACAAAGGCGTGCCTGTGCAAATTACAGACGCCATAGAAAGTCGCGACAAAGTTGAGGACGGTTGAAGCTGTAATTGCTAGGGTTTCTCTAAAACTACGTCTATAAATTGGAGGAGTGGAAAATCCACGCCGAAGAGAGAAAACGAAGAAGAAAAGAGAGAGGAACAGGAAGAAAATATCCGGAGAGCTTAAAGATTTTGATTTTTTTTTTGTCTCTTCTTTTTTTTCCTCCTTGTTTTCTCTCGTTTTGATTTCCCTCTTTTTCAATTTTGTCATGACAAACCTTTCTGAACGGACACAATTAATGAGAGACAAGACAAGACACAAAGGTGCTTTCTTTTCTTCCTTGTTTTCTCTCTTTTTGATTTCCCGCTTTTTCAATTTTGTCGCGACAAGCCTTTCTGAACGGACACAATTAATGAGAGACAAGACAAGACACAAAGGTCCTTTCTTTTCCTCCTTGTTTTCTCTCTTTTTGATTTCCCGCTTTTTCAATTTTGTCGCGACAAACCTTTCTGTACGGACGCAATTAAAGAGAGACAAGACAAGACACAAAGGCGCGCCTACGCAAATCACAGACGCCATAGAAAGTCGCGACAAAGTTGAAGACGGTTGAAGCTGTAATTGCTAGGGTTTTTCTAAAACTACGTCTATAAATTGGAGGAGTGGAATATCCACGCAGAAGAGAGAAAACAAAGAAGAAAAGAGAGAGGAACAGGAAGAAAATATCCAGAAAGCTTAAAGATTTTGATTTTTTTTTTCTCTCTGCTTTCTTTTCCTCCTTGTTTTCTCTCTTTTTGATTTCTCTCTTTTTCAATTTTGTCGCGACAAACCTTTCTGAACGGACACAATTAATGAGAGACAAGACAAGACACAAAGGTGTTTTCCTTTCCTCCTTGTTTTCTCTCTTTTTGATTTCCCGCTTTTTCAATTTTGTCGCGACATACCTTTCTGAACGGACACAATGAATTAGAGACAAGACAAGACACAAATTCGCGACAAAGTTGAAGACGGTTGAAACTGTAATTGCTAAGGAGAGAAAAAGAAAAGAAAAGCAGAATGAAAATGTCTTATTCCTTCCAATCTTATCTAGATCTTAGTTTTCCTCCACCAATACGGACATGGGTGCAACCACTTGAACCGGTTTGGGCGCCCTATTTTGCGTCCTCACGAGGACCCGTGACCTTCAACGACTCATTACTACTTGACAACGATGTTGCCATCGAAATCCCCAAGAAGTTATAGCCAGTTTATATGATCAATGGAGGAGGATGGTAAAGTCTCTCTATGATTTTGACTTGTACGTAGGTATACACGAGGATTGTGCATATCTATGTAATTTAGTAACTCACCCCACTTCGATTGGAAAGATAATTTAGGCACAAGAATCAGATTTTGTGTCTAAAGACATTCGAACTAAGATTACAACTGGAGAGACACCAGATGGATGGAATATCCATGCAGACAGTGGATTAAGATATTTGAATTGATTGTATGTACCAGAAATTTCTGATCTGAGAAAGGAAGTTCTGAAAGAAGGACATCATTCGTCCTATACAATTCATCCTGGAGGGACAAAGATGTATCATGACCTGAGACGTAACTTTTGGTGGAGTGGCATGAAGAAAGATATAGAAAAATTTGTAGCGAAGTGTCTTACATGTCAGCAGGTGAAAGCTAAACATCAGAAACCGTCAGGTCTATTACAGCCATTACCAGTAGTAGAATGGAAATGGGATCATATAACCATGGATTTTGTTACAGGTTTATCTAAGTCTTCAAAGGGACGAGATGCAGAATGGGTTATAGTGGATCGTTTGACCAAATCTGCACATTTCTTACCAGTCAAAACAACAGATTCCACTGAAAACCTTGGAAAACTTTATGTTCAGGAGATAGTAAGGTTACATGGGATTCCTATTTCGATTGTTTCAGATAGAGATTCTAAGTTTACTTCTAAATTTTGAGGAAGTTTACAGAAAATGTTGGGTACGCAACTAAATTTTAGCACTGCTTTTCATCCCCAAACTTATGGACAATCAGAGAGAACCATTCAAATTTTAGAAGACATGTTGAGAGCATGTACTCTAGATTTCGGTGGAAGTTGGGAAGATCATTTGGTATTGGCATAATTCGCCTACAACAACAGCTATCAATCTAGTATTCAAATGGCACCTTATGAAGCTCTATATGGAAGACCTTGTTGGTCACCTGTATGTTGGACTGAAGTGGGAGAAACTATGTTGCTAGGACCTGATTTGGTACAAGAGACAACTGAAAAGGTTAAACTTATCAAGCAACGTCTCTTAACTACTCAAAGTCGACAAAAGAACTACGTTGACCGAAGAAGGAAACCATTAAGTTTTAATGTGGGAGATTATGTGTTTCTTAAAGTCTCACTGCGAAGAGGAGTAAAGAGGTTTGGAAAAACTGGAAAATTAGCACCAAGGTTTATTGGACTATTTGAAATCTTGGAAAGGATTGGTGAAGTAGCTTATAAGCTAGCATTACCCCCTCAACTTTCAAATATACATAATGTTTTCCATGTTTCTATGCTTCAAAAGTATGAGCCTGCTCCAACCCATGTTCTAGATTGGGGAGAGCTCAATTTAGATGAAGAACTGTCATTTGAAGAAAGACCAATACAAATTTTGGATCACAAAGAACAAGTGTTACGAACAAAAACAATACCATTGGCCAAAGTTCTTTGGTTACATGGAAATACACAAGAAGCTACGTGGGAATTAGAAACCGAAATACATAAGAAGTACCCAGGATTGTTCTCTGATTCCAGTAAGTTTTTTTAAAATTTCAAGGACAAAATTTCTTTACGGAGGATAGATTGTGAGAATCCGTATTTCTTAAAAGTTTTTAAAGAAGATTAAACGTTTATAAAATATATATATATATATATATATATGAATTGTTTTACGTTTACAATACTATTCTAATAATTATTTGTATTTAGTAAATATATATATATATATGTTCATTTGGTTTACTATAAATGGTTTGCTATAACATTTCCTTGAATAACTAGAAATGGTTGCATATATATGTTCAATTGTAGTTGGCAACTTTACATTTCCTTGCATATTAAATAATTAACTTAGATATTTACACTTACTTGCAGCACACTAAGGTTTACAAGTGTCATTGTGACTAAGCAAACATTACCTTGAGCTGTTGTAATTGTAGAAATAGTTATCCATGAGCTGTTGTAATTGTAGAAATAGTTATCTATACTTGAAGCAAATCAACACGCAGCCAATGAAAGCATAGGAGAGTTGCCGCCATCTTCTTAGTATAAATAGGGTCATCACTACTTGTTTTCATGCATAGTTGTGCTTGAGAAAAGAGAAGAAACCGAAATAAAGAGAGTGAGATAGAAAAGAAGAAAGAAAACAAGAGAAAGCAAGTGGTGATCAAATTCTCAGGAGGAATTAGAGGTCGTAGCTTGTGTGTTTTCTTAACTTGGAGCTAGCTTTGGAAACGAGGTAGGGGTTTCTTGGGGGCCTTTTACAAAGATTGTTTTAATTAAATTTTGTGAGCATTACATTATGCGTGGTACAATTTGATTGATATTCCTTGTATTGAGTGTTTACATACTCTTAACTATTTATGTTGGCATAAGTATATATGCATTAGTGATGTTTTAAATGGCTACATTGTTGTGCATATATCATGTCATGGAATTTGGCTAGAATTGTTGGATGGAGAAAATAATGATGAGGGTAATGAAATGGTGTTTTGTGTAGTTGAGTCTAACTCTTGGCATGTACCAGGTCTCAGGGATCTTACAGTGCACATGGTTTTTATTGGGTGATTCGGGACTGGCGAAAGGGAGTTAAACAAGATGACTAACAGAAGGGGAATTATGGGATGATTGAAATGGGTGTTAGTTCATATAAATGGGCATTCGGGACCAAGTGGTATAAGCATGGTATGGGACGTGCAGGTCTGCTTGTCCAGATATATGAATTAACGGGATTAGATGAAGAGCATTCATGCATTATTATTAATAATGTGATATTTGGCAGTGTGATTGGATGTCACTTAATTTAATTATATCAATTTCCTGTAAAAAAGTTTATGCCCCTACTGAGTTGTGGTTTCGCTCACCCCCTAATAGATTTTGCAGGTACCCAACTTGAAATCTAGAGCTTGTGATGATTTTGGCGTATTTATAAGAGTGTACTGTGTACATAACTTGTGGATAAACAATGGGCTACTCTTTTAGTGAACTCTTGAGTAGTTCTGACTTGTAAAATAATGTAACAATTTCAAGATTTCAGATGTTGTCGTTTCCCTAAATAATCTATGTGAAATATTTACTTTATTTATTTAAATGTTTCTTCACATTTTAGTTATAGTTTTTATTAAATTCTATAATTAAGGTGTGAATCACGTCTTAATCCAAGGTTATGTAAACCCGTGGGTTGGGGCGTGACAGCGTGAAAACCCGGGAAAGGAGATTCAGAGCCCAAAACTAAAGGCTCCTATCGTGCAAATTTGAAGTGTGGCCAGATGATGACGATAAAGATGATGAGGAAGAAGAAGAAGAAGAAGAAGAAAGTGCTGTTGTTTGTTTATTTTTATTTTTTTACTTTTTTAACTTTTTTACCCTTTTTTCATGTAACTATAATAATGAAAAGTTAAGGACTTGGCCCCAACAATGAAAGAGAGTTAATGGTGGGATTTCTTCTTTTGGGGTTTTCATTTACACTCAACTGGAAAGAGAGAGACAGAGAGATGATGATCACATGTAGATATATATATATATATATATATAATATATTGATGATGATCATGTGTACATAAACTAATATATATAGATTTCTCTGCCCCTTGTGCTGATCCATTTTAACCAAGCCATGCCTCCTTGAAAAAGGAATTGGCTTTCCAACTTTTAGGTCTTCACCTCTAAGCATGTACCCGTTTCTGTTAATTGAGCGGATTGAAGATTTGGAAATTGTTAGAGGCTTCATGGTCCCATTACTACTATTAGCTTCCAATTTGTGTAGCATCGGATACATATATATAATTCTGGTACATCATCAAAACCAAAGGGTTATCATTACCACTATTTATTTATTTTTTACTTTTTGTACTTTTTTTTATGTAACAAAAATGAAAAAGCAGGGGAAGGAATCATGTTTTGGGAATGATTACAGGAAAAAAAAAAAAAAAAAGGCTGTAACAAGGATGAAAAAGTAGGGGAAGGAATCATGTTTTGGAATGATTACCCAAGACCCATCATTAAAATGGTTAGTAAGAATGAAGCCATGAAAGAGAAAGAAGCTGGTGAAGGAACTAGTGAAGGAAGAGACGGTGAGAAAGGCAAAGAAGCTGGTGAAGGAAGCCATGAAAGAAATTGTTTGAAATTGAATGGACTAGGAAGTGGGCACCAACTATAAACTCCAATACTACTGCTCTTGCAAAGGTTTCTATTTCAATTCCTCACTATTATTTTTCTGTCTTAATTTGATTTTAGTTTTTTTCTTCTTCATATAAATGGAGTAACAGATATATGATGTAATTTGTTTCTCAGATGGATAAAGAATGGCTGCAATTTAACAGGTTGACCATATATAACTTGAAAGAGTATTAGGTTTTCAGTACTATTAACTTTATCTTTTTTATTAAATAACTTTATTATAGATTTTCATATTAATACAGAAAGGGAGCACGTCAGTTTGTCAATGTAGCACAAAGACATGTGGGAAACTTAGATATTATAGTATGCCCTTGTTTGGAATGCAGAAACCTACAACATCACCACTTTAATTTAGTGTATGAACACTTGGTCATAAAAGGCATGGATCCTGCGTACACCACTTGGGTTTTTCATGGTGAAAGTCCAAGTAATAATGTTCAATATGAAGATGTGGAAATGCATGAGGCATATAGGTTGTACCATGACTTTTATTTCCAAAATGATGAAGTTGAGGGGTACCCTTGTGAAAGTAAAGATGCATAAATTGAAAATTTTGTTAGAGAAGTTGAAACTCCTTTGTTTCCTAGTTGTACTAAGTATACAAAGATGTCAGCAATTGTTGCTTTGGTGAAGTATAAAGCAACACATAGTCTTACAGATAATGCTTTTGATGAAATGCTTCAAATTTTTGGTGATATGCTACCAGAAAATAACACACTTCCTGGTTCATTATATACAACCAAAAAGATATTTAAGGCATTTGAACTTGGATATGAGAAGATACATGCATGAGTGAATGATTGTTGTCTATTTAGAAATGATCTTGAGATGGTAGAGGAATGTCCTACATGTGGTTCTTCGAGATGGAAAGTGAATCAACACAATTCTAAAATTGAAAAGGGAGTCCCTGCAAAAGTATTGCGTTACTTTCCAATAGTACCACGATTGAGGAGGATGTATGCAATATCTGAGACAGCTAAACAATTAAGGTGGCACTCAACACATAAAAGTCAAGATGGTAAGATGAGACATCCCATTGATTCCTTGGCATGGGATAGGATAAACAAGAAGTGGCCTTCTTTTGGATTAGACCCTTGAAATATTAGATTTGGCCTTTGTACTGATGATTTTAACCCTTTCAAGATCTTAGTTCTAGATATAGCTGCTGGCTAGTTGTCTTGGTTATATATAATTTGCCTCCTTGGTTATGCATGTCTAAGGAGAGTTTGATGTTGACTTTACTAATCCCAGGTCCAAAACAGCCAGGTAATGACATAGACATTTATTTGGCACCACTTAAAGATGATTTAAAAGATCTATGGAATAATGGGTGAAGGTGTGATGCATTTAGTAAGGAGACGTTCAACCTAAAAGCTGTTTTGATGTGGATAGTAAATGACTTTCCAGCTTATGGAAACCTATCCAGATGGTCTACCAAAAGAAGGTTTGCATGTCCAATTTGTCATAAAGACACATGTGCTGATTGGTTGACACATAGTCATAAATTTTCATACATGGGTCATAGAAGATTTCTTGCTCCGAATCATCCATATCGCAAGAAAATGAGTTGGTTTAATGGACATCATGAAGATAGGAGTAGACCAAAGATTTCTACAGGTGAAGAAATTTGTATTGAAGTTGATAGCATTATGACTGACTAGGGGAAAAAGAACAAGAATGGAAGAAAGAACAAACAAAGAAAAGACAACAAGGGAAAAAAAGAAACCAAGGAAAAGAAGGAAAAAAATACGAAGAGGAAGAGGATCAAATGAAAGATGCGAATTTTTCTGATCTTATATGGAAGAAGAAATCAATATTTTTAGAGCTGCCGTATTGGAAGGTATGTTATAAATTATAGTATTAGTAGTTAGTGTCTAATGTTTCTATTTAATTTCTTATTTTTGGCATAGGTTAGCTATTGCAATGACTACTATAACACCATATTTCTTATTGATTTACAGAATCTACTTCTACGTCATAATTTGGATGTCATGTATGTAGAGAATAATATTTGTGAGAGTATTATTGAAACACTTTTACTTATGAAGGGAAAATCTAAGGATGACATCAAATCTCGTAAAGACTTTGAAAATATGGGGATTAGAAAAGATTTGCACCCCAAAAAAACAGGAAAGCGTTTTTATCTATCTGCAGCACCTCACACTCTATCAAAGAAAGAGAAGGAAACTTTTTGTTGGAGGCTTGCCAATTTAAAACTACCTGATGGTTATGGTTCAAATATTGGAAATTGTATCTCCTTGGAAGATAGTAAGATATTTGGCCTCATGTCCCATGATTATCACTTGCTAATGCAGCAATTGCTGTCGGTGGCATTGAGGGGCCTTTTACCTAAAGGTCCAAGGACTGCAATTTTTCGGTTGTGTGCATTCTTTAATGAGTTATGCCAAAGAGTTGTAGATAGAAACAAACTAGAAAAATTGGAGGAAGACATTGTACAGACATTGTGCATGTTAGAAAGGTTCTTTCCTCCTTCTTTCTTTGATGTAATGGTACATTTGACAATCCACCTAGGACGGGAAGCTCGTCTATGCGAACCGGTTCAATATCGTTGGATGTATCCATTAGAGAGGTAGTTTTCAATTTATCAAAACGAATATACATTTTAAACTTGAAATGAAATTTGTTTCAATTCTAACTCATTGGTATTTTAGGTATATGAAAGTGTTGAAAGGATATGTTATGAATCGTGCACGACCAAAAGGGTGTATGGCTAAACGCTACCTAGCTGAAGAGTGTGCTTTGCTATGTAGCAGGTATATGAAGCAAGCTGATGATATAGGCTCCAGGAAGGCGCGCAATGAAGAGTTTGAAAATGATTTACTGCTGGAAGGGCGTCCAATATCTCAAGGAAAACAAATAATTCTTACGAATGAGATGTTAGAAATTGCTCATCGCCAAGTGTTGTTCAATATGGTAGAAGTGCAACCATATATAGAGTAAGTTTTTGTAACCTTTTTACTAATTTGCAACTTGCATGGAAGTGACATTTCAAAAAATTCCTAACACATTACTTACTATGTTATGATGCATTTGGATGAACTTAGGCACTCAAATAGACATCTATTAAAGAATGAAACTTTATTACAGAAAAAGCACGTGGAGTCATTTAGCACATGGTTGGATGCTAAGGTATTAAGAGATCTTATCATAATTAATGGATTTTGAATTTTATGTAATTGACACTTATATCTAAAACATGCTTACATTTTGGACAGATTAGGGCAGAGAAGATGGTCCACAATGTGTCAAATACTTTAAAGTGGCTTGCACGTGAGCCTAGTCGCTATGCAATTTCATATTCTAGTTTTATTATCAATGGTCTTCGGTTTCACACTAAAGAATCTGAGAAATCTCGTCAAAACAGCGGTGTTTCACTTGAAGCAACAACTATTTGTGTATCTAGTGTAAGGGACCATACACCAGTCACAGGGAAAGTAGCTTATTATGGGATTTTGAGAGAAGTCATAGTCTTGTCATATCATGAATTTCATATTGCCTTATTCAAGTGTGATTGGGCAAGCATTGTGAATGACATCAAACTAGATGATGGATTTACCTTAGTTAACCTCCACAAAGGACAAAGTCAGTTTGAAAGGGATCCTTTCATTTTAGCATCACAAGCTAAACAAGTTTTTTATTCTAGGGAGGATGAGACATCTAGTTGGTATGTTGTCTTGAAAGCACTTCCCAAAGGATTTCAAGATTTGGAGATATCCGACGAGATGGAAAGTGGCACATCTACCCCATTTGATGTATCAGGACTTGATTATGATGATGATGATGAGAATGAACAATATGTGCGAATGGACGTCGATGGAATGTTTTTTGATGAGTAGTGTAATAAATCGTCTAACATTGGATGTGAAAGGATAATATTAAATATATGTCTTCGCTTGGTGTATTTAACATCCTCTCTTTGTTATTCATCATCTCTTTAAAGAGTGGTGATTTTTTAAATTTTAGTGCCAATTGATAGTATATAGGGATAATATGTCACTACATAGCTAAATCATGTACTTATTGTTTTCTAGGTTGGTTGCTGTCAAAGTCTTTTGACAATTATATCACAAGATGTCTGGTGGTGAGATGAGACTAATTTTTAATTTTTTTACTTTTCTTCAAAGTGAATAATACTTGGTACTAATTTTATTTATGTATTTGTGCTGTGAAGTCTTCTAAGATTGTTGTGAAGAGAATAGCAAAACAAATCAAGGCAGCATTGGTTATTGCAACTGAACGTCAAAATTTGGGAGTTCGTATATGTGATGAGAGGATGAATAACAAAGAGAAACAACCAAGAGGTACAGAACAAGATAATTCGCAGCGGAAAACTACAATGAGAGGACATCATGAAAATGAGGTTAGAACATCTAATTTGAGGTCCAACTTTTCATCTACTCTACCAGCCACTGATGTGGAAGAGCAACCAGCACAAGCTGAAAATGTTGCACAAATCAAAGAACAAAAAAAGAAGCGAGGTCCTACTAGAATGGCAGTTATTCCCCTAGGCAAAAAATCACGGTTAAAAGTTAGTTTCAATCTCGGGGGACAACTATGTGGTCCAAATTCAGAGTCTTTTGCCTCATTTCTTGGGGTCTTAACCCGAGCGCATGTGCCTATTGTTATGTCAAGTTGGAAGGACCTTAAAGAAAAAAAACAAGGATGAGCTTTGGTCATTAATTCAGGTTTGTTTTATATATATATATATATATACCAAACTGTTATTCGACCTGTTCTCTACTTGGAAAATGAACTACTATTGTATTTGAAAATACAGCAAAACTACATAGTGGGAGATGAGCATAAAAACTTTACTTTTATTAGGGATGGCAATGGGTCGAATCACTACTACAAAAAACGAAATAGACGACGGTAATCCACCGTCGTGTATCAAGGTTTACAACCGACAAGAAATCGACCGCCGTCTTTTCATACATGAAATAACGACGGCAAATAACCGACGTAGTTAATATAGTACACGTCAGTAAAATACTAAAACCGACGTAGATTTCATACATAAAAGCTTAAAAAGAGACCTTTCGACTATAATAGACGACGGTTTTAGTAAAACACAGACGTTGAAATAATGTTAAATGTCAAAAACAACTACAAAACCGACGTAAATATGCTTATCAACGTCTCTAAATACATCAAAACCGACGTGGAAAACTTAGAAACCGTCTTGGTTAATAAATACTACGTTCACTCAAAGAAAAAACTGACGTCTTAAACATATAACATGGCATATATTTACTTGACCTGACGTAAAAACAACAATAACCACGACCCTTCATATCACCACAGACGTTGAAAATGATTTTGACGGCTTGAACACAAAAACAACGACGTGGTTAATATAGTACACGTCACAAAAAACTAAAACCGACGTCGATTTGGTACATAAAAGCATAAAACGAGACCTTTCGACTATAATAGACGACGGTTGTATTAAAACACAGACGTTTAAATAATTTTAAATGTCAAAAACAACTAAAAAACCGACATAAATAGTTTTATCAACGTCTCTAAATCAAACAAAACCGACGTGTCAAACTTAGAAACCGCCGTGGTTAATAAATACTACGTTCACTAAATGAAAAAACTGACGTCTTAAACATATAACATGGCATATATTTACTTGAACAGACGTAAAAACAACAATAACCACGACCCTTTATATCACCACAGACGTTGAAAATGATTTTGACGGCTTGAACACAAAAAAAAACGACGTGGTTAATATAGTACACGTCACAAAAAAACTAAAACCGACGTCGATTTGGTACATAAACGCATAAAAAAGAGACCTTTCGACTATAATAGACGACGGTTGTATTAAAACACAGACGTTTAAATAATTTTAAATGTCAAAAACAACTATAAAACCGACGTAAATAGTTTTATCAACGTCTCTAAATTAAACAAAACCGACGTGTCAAACTTAGAAACCGCCGTGGTTAATAAATACTACGTTCACTAAATGAAAAAACTGACGTCTTAAACATATAACATGGCATATATTTACTTGAACTGACGTAAAAACAACAATAACCACGACCCTTTATATCACCACAGACGTTGAAAATGATTTTGACGGCTTGAACACAAAAAAAACGACGTGGTTAATATAGTACACGTCACAAAAAAACTAAAACCGACGTCGATTTGGTACATAAAGCATAAAAAGAGACCTTTCGACTATAATAGACGACTGTAATAGACGACGGTTGAAATGAATTATAATTAACCGACGTGTTTTCTTTTTAAAATGGCGGTATTTATTTCATTTTTGCGTTGTCATTCCACGTCGGTTGTGAAAACCCGACGTTGGTTGTTTTTAAGACGTCTCGTTTTGTGATTTTTGTAACTTGACCGTCGTATGTTCAGTTTTAACCGATTATTTTTTAATTTTTGATTCGTTGTGCCCAAAGCTTGCAGAATGAAAATGTGATCGGAATTAAAATGATATACAGAGCTATGAATTAATGTCATACAATTAACTGCATAACTAATGTCATACATTACAACAATCAATCAATCCATATATCTTCACACCCATCTCTAATGTTCTCACTCGCAAACTCACCCACTAGGTCATCAAATGTGTCAACATTTGGTATCCCTCTAGAAAATGGCTCACACTCAATTCTAATATCACCTAGCACATCATCACCAATAACATCATTATATTCTCTATTAGGCATTGATAACACTACCGACCAACCACGATGCATTGGGTCGTCAACATAAAATACTTGTTTGACTTGAGAAGCCATAACAAATTGGTCATTCCTATGTCCAATTTTACTCAGATCTACAAGGGTAAATCCAAGTTCGTCGATTACAAGACCCGAAGTGTTATCTATCCAATCACACCTCAAGACTGGGATTCTAAACTTTTGGTAGTCAAGATCCCAAATTTCTTGAATAACCCCATAAAAACCCATATTGGAGACAATAGGGTTTTTATCCTTGGCACTAGCAACTTGCATAGTATGTGCAAGTAAATAAACTCCACTATTTTGGACAGTTCGCACATCATCTTGTGCCTTGGTGCTAAATTTGACACCATTAATAAGATAGCTCCTATATGATGGCACTACCATGCTTGGACCAGCTGCTAACCATCTCAAATTTTCTGATATGCCATTATAATCTTCCCCATTAAATTCACTTTGAACCTACAAATTAAACATATATATTAATTCAATCTAACATATATATAGAAAGAAAGAAAATTAAAATAATAAATTGAATATGTCATTCAATAACATATATACCTTAACACGTAGCCATTGAATGAAAGTGCTATTGTGCTTATCTTGTAGCCACTTTGTTCTCTTTCTAAATTTCGGATAAGTGGTCTTGATGTGGATCATATGTTCCCTACAATTGACACGAAAAAAACACGCATTACGGTCCCTTATATATAAGATAAATATAAGGAGTAATAATATTTAACATGGCTACATATATATGAAAAATTAAACTCATACGTACTCGATATAAGGTAGGACTTCCTCCGTATTCTCCAAGACATATAGATGTGCCTGGTTCAACAAGTCCATATCAACTAAGCTCACTGTGCAACCTGATAATGGCTTTGAAACTCCCATATTCTGGCTTGAAGGCACTCCAACTGTACTAACATCAGATAAATGCTCGGTACAAAACTCTACAGCTTCTTCAGCTATATACCGCTCAGCAATGCAACCTTCGGGACGAGTACGATTCTGAACATACCCCTTTAGCACTTTCATATATCTTTCAAACGGATACATCCATCTAAAATATACTGGCCCACATAGACGAACTTCTCTGACAAGATGTACTACTAGATGAACCATGATATCAAAGAATGAAGGGGGAAAGTACTTCTCAAGCAAACATAAAGTAACTACTACATCTTCTTCCAACTTATCTAGCTTGGAAACATCTACCGTCTTTGCACATATAGCATTGAAGAAGAAGCACAATCGAGTTATTGCATACCTTGCAGGCTTCTCCAAAACAGAACGAATTGCCACAGGGAGCAATTGTTGCATCAAGGTATGACAATCATGAGATTTAAGGCCAAGAAGTCTTGAATCTTTTAAAGATACAAGATTTTTTATATTTGAAGAATAACCTTCAGGAACCTTCATACCATAAAAAGAATTGCAAACCGCTCTCTTCTTTGCTCTTGACAAATTCCAAGGCCCTGGAGGCAAGCGAGTACGTCTTTCTCCATACTCGGGTTGCAAATCAATTTTTACCCCCATGTTCAATAAGTCTAACCGAGCAGCAATCCCATCTTTATTTTTTCCAGGGATCTCTAGCAATGTACCAATGATACTATCGCAAACATTCTTCTCAATGTGCATAACATCTAAGGCATGCCTCACAGGGAGGTATTTCCAATACTCGAGATCAAAGAATTTTGATTTCTTCTTCCAACAAACTCTGTCACCATCATTCTCACCAACACTTCCCCCATTTTTCGAGCCCCATATGTAATTAATATCTTCAACCATATGCAGCACTTCTTCTCCTGTTAATGGCTCAGGGGGCATGCCATATTCAGGTTTCCCATTAAAAGCTGCACGTTGCCTCCTATATGGATGATTGATTGGTAACCACTTTCTATGCCCAATGTAACAAATTTTGTGGCCATTTTTCAACCTGTGACTAGGTGTATCATCGCCGCATATTGGACAAGCTTTATATCCTTTAACAACACAACCAGATAAGTTTCCATAAGCGGGAAAATCATTAATTGTCCACAGTAATGCAGCTCTGAGTGTAAAGTATTCTCCTATGTGGGCATCATACACTCCTCTAATCCCATCCCACAGAGATTTCAAATCATCAATCAAAGGCTCTAAGTAGACGTCTATATCATTTCCGGGCTGTTTAGGACCGGAAATCAATATAGTCAACATCATGAACTTCCGCTTCATGCATAGCCATGGTGGGAGATTATATGTAACTAACATAACTGGCCAACAACTGTATCTGCTACTTAAAGAACTGTGGGGATTGAATCCATCAGATGAGATAGCCAATCTCAAGTTTCTTGGCTCATTACCAAAGTCGGGCCATTTTTCATCAACAAGTTTCCAAGACGGGGAATCCGCTGGATGAGACATATAACCGTCAACTGATTTTCTTGCAGCATGCCAAGTCAAACTCTTAGCTGTCTTATGTGATTGAAACATCCTTTTAAACCTTGGAATTGGAGGAAAATACCACACCACCTTCGCTGCCACACCCTCTTTCAAGAACCCATCCTTGGTTTCCTTCCACCTTGAGATACCACAAGTAGGACAATTAGTTGCATTCTCATACTCCTTCCGATACAAAATGCAGTCATTGGAACATGCGTGGATTTTCTCATAACTCATCCCTAAAGCAGACAAAGTCTTTTTTGCCTCGTACATAGAGGAAGGTAGTGTATTTCCTTCTGGAAGAAATTCTCCTTGAAGTATCAATAATTCTGTAAAGCAAACATCACTCATCCCATGTTTTGCTTTCAAATTATATAACTTCACCAAAGCCGACAACTTCGTGTACTTACTGCAACCAGGGTACAAGGGTTCATCGCCATCCCCAATCACATTGGCAAACTCATAAGGATCAGATCCAATATTGTCAAAATCATTATCATCCATCCCTAATTCTTCAGAAACATAACTAAACCTACTTTGCTCATCTTCTTCCACATTTCTACTAGCATTGGTAGTCCATTCCCAAGGTTCTCCGTGCCATCTCCAAATCTTATAGCTTTGGTCAATTCCATTAAAGTATAAGTGTTCCCTTATAATTCCAATCCCAAACAATCGAATATTCCCACATTTAACACATGGACAACGAATCTCAGTTGTATTTCCAAGATTTTGTAACGCAAAATTCAAAAATCCTTCCACCCCTAACTCATATGCCTTCGATCTTCTATCCGCATGCATCCATGACTTATCCATCTCACACTCTATCAAATTCATATCAATATATATATATATATATTAAAGTGGAAAGACCAGCAATGAAACACTACCTCATTCAAATAGCAGAGAACAAAATGAAAATTAAATATAAAACATGGAAAAGACGACGGTTTATAAAAATAATCGTCGTTTAATATACATTCCGACGACGGCATCTATAGTCGCCGTCGTGATTAAGATACCCAAACCCATAAATTTGAACGGTGTTCTGGTAGCCTAAAGACGACGTTTAATGGAGAAACAGTCGTCTTTAGGCTACCAGTTGCAGCTTAAAACGCAGACGACGGGAGTAAATGAACAACCGACGTATAATAAACATTTGAACGACGGTTTGATCCTTCAACCGTCATCGTAGTTAAAAAAAAAACAGCTTAAATCTCCCATCCCCATTCCTTTTCCAAGAACCCATGGCCAAACAAACATAAAAGAACCCAAACAGAGAGCAATTATTACAAGATTGCAAACACCAAAACCCTAATATAGCTACCAACGAAAACATTTATGGATTTAAGAAGAGATTAGGGTTGTACTTACATGGATATTGAGAGAGAGCTGCGAGAATATAACAACTGCTTCAGAGAGAGCTTGGAGAATCTACGTACCCAATGCTTTGAGAGAGAGCTTGGAGAATCTACGTACCCAATGAGAGATCTTGGAGAATCTACGTACCAAATGCTTTGAGAGAGATCTTGGAGAATCTACGTACCCAATGCTTTGAGAGAGAGCTGAGAGAATATAACAAAAGCTTGAGAGAGAGCTGAGAGAATTAGGATTAAAGGGACTAGAGTTGTACTTACATGGATATTGAGAGAGAGCTTGGAGAACGAAAACTTTCAGACAAATTTATGTTGAAGAGAGAGAATGAACTATTTGAGGGTTAAAGGGAAATTCTGAAAATTTTAGGTCGCGGTCAAAAAATTTTAAGTACCGCGTTTTTCAACCACGACGGTCAACACTTATAATGACGTCTAATAATTACTTACAACGGCGGTTGTTATAAAATCCCGACGTTGTAAACACTAAAGACGTCGCTATTTTATAATTGACGTCGTCAACCGAATTCAATTAGTCTTTGTTAATGTAGTTGACCAAAAACAGCGGGAGAAAACCGGCGTCGTTTCAAAAAACCCTAAACCCTAAACCCTAAACCCTAAATCCTAAATTTTAAAATAATTTTTAAAAAATACACAAGTACAAGAAAAATGAACCGAAAATTGCTATGGATTCCTTACAACATTGCCTTCTACAATAGTAGGCTAAAATATGGATTTCATAATTTTGAATTTATGGGCACCAATGGATCACATAAACCTTAGGGTTATGTTATGTAAAGTATAAGGAGTACCATGCTTTGTCTCTAAATTTGTTTGAATTTTGTTATCATTTGAACTTTGAAAACTAAAATTACATTTTTCAGGCCTTAACGGGCAAGATATTGTCTCAATCAGTGCATAGAATTTGTCGGTATATTTTTCGGATTTTGTTTTGAATATATTATTAATATTAGTAATTAAATACAATAAAAAAATATTTCCAAAATTATATTTTTTAAAGCTTTAGGATAGAGACAATATTCCAATGCTTGGTAGTTTTCAGTATAATTTTTGGATATAGTTATGAATTTAATATGGATTTAAATAAAATATAAAAGTCAATAACAATTAAATTAAAAATGACTTAGCCGACGTTGTATCCCTTTACAACGACTTTAAACATAATAAACCGACGTTGAAACTATATTTAAGAATATACACAGGATGAATTAATTATAAACCGTCGTTGTTATAGTATTAAACGTCATTTTAGTGTATATAACGGACGTTGTTTAAATATATAAAGGCGGATATTTAATAATATCCGCCTTTGTATAGTATTACAACGTCATTAAGGTTATACTAACCGACGTAGTATATGAATACAAATTCATTTATACAGGATGAATTAATTATAAACCGTCGTTGTTATTAATATTAAACGTCATTGTTTTGTATATAACTGACGTTGTTTCTTTATACAAAGGCGGATATTTAGGAATATCCGCCTTTGTATATTATTTAGACGTCGATAAGGTTATACTAACGGACGTAGTATATGAGTACAAATTCATTTATACAGGATGACTTAATTATAAACCGTCGTTGTTTTGACTATTACACGTCGTTTTTAAGAATTACCGTCGATGTTATATTTCCATTTACTGCAAGACGACCATTGTGTACACGTATGAGACGTGTAAATTAGAATCAGACGTCGGTGTTTTTGAACTAAACAAATTTTAAAACAAAATTTAATTTTGTTGATTTTTGTTCTCTTGATTACAACAAAATATTTATGTACATTTTAAATAAACTAAATTAAACCTGAACATTGTTCATAAATATTTATCTACATCAATTATCCTTCGGTAATTGCTTGTTCACGAATTCTGCCCATTCATGCCTAACTTCGTCAATATCCTCTTGTTTATACTGAAGTTTATCTTTTTTCTTGTCAAACTGCAAAATAAACCAAAAAACCGACGTGTTATAAGGATACAAACGACGGTTAAACAAAAATATGACGTAGTAAAATAAAGAAAGTATATCTAAAATGTTGCGTTTTACCTTCTTCTCGAAATTTAGGTCTGGATCATGAATTATATCTCTCATGAATCGCATCACGTAATAGCCACACTCTACACTTGTTGGTTGTTCAGGAGTGCCGTGTAGATTTTTCCAAATGGCCTGCTGTTTACGTGAATTTTTGTTTATATGAATGTTAAACATTTTAATTGACCTGTTACAAGAAAACAAAGGGTGTTAATGACAAAACAAAAAATTTAAATACAAATAGTAACCGTCGTGGTAAATCAGTCAAAACGACGGAGTTTTTTAAACCAAGACGTTATATTTTGTTTAAAACGGCGGTAAAACCTAACCGTCGTTGTGTAACGTTATAACGTCGGTAAGAGTAAAAAACGTCGTATGACAAAAAATTGAGCAGAAAAAATTAAAACGTTCTTAAATAAAACGCAAACGACGTGGTAGTTAAATTAAAACGACGTTTTTAAGAAAATACTGACGTGGTAGTTAAATTAAAACGTCGGTAATATCTTCCCGTCGTTATATTTTATAATAACGTCGGTATTAGTAAAAACCGTCGTTTATTTAAATACTTTATAGGAAAAATCATAAATCAGAAGAAATCAACTTACGTATTCACTATATTTTTCATTTCGTCGTCAACCATGCGTTTTGGCAGTGAATTCATGTAATAGGCAGTCTCCGTTAATGGTCTCACAATTACCATCACCCAATGACCCCTGCACATAATGATTCATATTAGAAAGAAAAATATTAGAAGCTCAGGAAAATACTTTAAATGGTACTAACCCTGGATTATAAGGGACCAAGAAAAATTGATTCCCATCTGCTGTATTAAGGCGGTTTGACAGGTTTTTTATTCGGTCTGATATTGATCCAGCTCCAGAGCTCACTAGCCCAGGGTCCACGAGGCCAACAAGGTTTACCATATTTGCCATTTTTAAATAGTCAAATAGGAACCTAAATATATGAAAGTCAATTAAATGAGATTTTAATTTAAAAGAAAGGAAAATGTCAAACAAAATGGGATTAGGGAGAATTACCTCATGTATATTGATATCACTGTGGTTCCTATCTCAACCATGGAACCAAACTGCAAAACATCTTCAGTGAAGAGGAAGGTATCATGCTCAATGCCAAACACTTCCTTGGGCATGTGAATTGTTAGAGCCTCGTTACCAGGCAACAACTTGGTCTGGAAATGTTGGCATAAGGCTAAAAGAGGAGGTGGCATGTCTAGCTTTGAGAGATCCTGTTTAAAGAAATTAATAAAGAAATATAAGTTAGTTTGTGTGTGAACTAAAATAAACGACTCTAACTAAACTCAAAAAACAGACGTGGTATATAATATAAACGACGGTTTCTAGTTAATACTGACGGTGGAAAGGTTATACACGTCGGTAAATAGATAACCGTCGTTGTATTGAATTTATAACATCGCTATACTATAGAAAGATCGTCTAATATAAATACAATTAATGAAATCATGAAATAGACGACGGTTTATAAAAGCGTCGTGGTATTTAACGAAACACGACGTGTCTTGTAAGAAACAGACGTATATACCGTCGTTATTTTAAATTTTAACGTCGGCTATTAAAAGGAGCGACGTCTTTTTAAAATTTAAAAAGCAGAAATAGAAAATAGCAGAGATTTTACCGTGTCCTCTTTCTCTTTTGCAGCAGTATCAGCTTCAGGCTTCGGATCTTCTAATTCCAAAGCTAGGGATCTGATATTAGTGGCCCCAGAGCAGCTTGCCTTATCAGACATTGGATTTTTTGGGCTTTGATCTTGAGGGGGTAAAATAATTGGAGGAATTGGAGTCCTTGGAGAAATTGGGGTTTGGAGCATCTGGCTGGGATCAAAATTAGGAACTAGTTGACGGATATATGCCAACAAAGCCTCCCTCTCTGCTCTAACTGCTTCCATTATAGTTTCCCTTGACTTCGCCTCAATCCTCAAGGTCTCTTCTCTGACTGCCTCCCTCACACTTTCCTTCAATTTGTCACCAAATTTCACTCTCTGCTGCTTCGGCAAATTGAAGAACTGAGTTGGGGTAACGCCAGCACCAGCTCCTCTGACTCTCCCACCATGCTCCGGGGTTCCCAAAGCCAGAGTCAAGATATCATTGCTCCCGGAGACAGTCAGAGTGCCTTCGGAGACTTGCTTTTGCAAATCATCCTAAAAGAGAGAAAGAGAGATTGTTAGAACCTGAGCAGGGTGTATGACAGATACATATACCGACGTTGTAAATTATAAACAACGACGGTTTTTATTAAATGACAGACGTGGTATTAATTTAAAACGACTGTATATAAATACCGTCGTTGTTTATACTTTACAACGTCGGTATATAAAAATACGTCGTATATTCAAAATAAAACAGATTAAGACATAAATAAAAAACCGTCGTAGTATTCAAAGTAAGACGACGGATTATTAAACAAACAGACGTAGATGTACAATTCCATACGGCTGCACAAAATTACTGTCGTTGTATAATCATTCTAACGTCTAGATAAGATAAAACCGTCATAAGTTTTAATGAAGAAGTGAAAAAACTCGATTGAAATATGCATTCTTTTCCAGAAATTGTGCACCACAAAATTCAGTGAAATAGACAGAGAGAGGGAGAGTGTGTGCGTGAGTAAACTTAAAACAAAAATGCAGTTCAAAGAATAATTTAATCCGTCGTATTAATTCTATCTAGACGTCTACTTTATTCAAAAACCGACGTCCTATTCACTTTTAAACGTCCGTAAATTAAGCCCGTCGTGGTGTTCACTTTATAACGTCGCTTATGTAAATATAAACGACGTCTATACCAAAATAAAACACTCTGTTTTTCAAATTTAGAACAGAGTTAGTGAGACTTACGATTAGTTTTGCCTTCTCTGCAGCCTTTGGATCAGGGATGTTTCCTGTTTTATCTTCTCTTGCTTTCTTCCACAGAACAGCTCGATCGATTTCTTGACCTTCGGGCATGGTTTCTACCAATTGGTCCGTCAAACCAACATACCCTTTTCTAGACAACCTATGGTTGTACTCCAATTTCTCCCTCCTCTCCTTCTGCTCAGCATGCTTAGCTTCAAAATCTGGGGTTAACCTTGAAGCTACGAAGGCATCCCATTGCGATTTCTCTATGAACTTATAAAGCAATGGGATTTCTTTTAATTTCTCCTTGTCATGTGCGAATGGAAGGATATATTGCTTAGTTACGTTATACTTGAAATCCTTCCATTTTTTGGCGGCAGATGACAAGACCAAGTTCTTGTAACTATCCCCAATAACATAGGACATTTGAACAGCTTCCCAAATCTGCTCCTTCACGTCCTTGGGTAATTGTTTCCATTTCTTGTCCACAAGAGGGACTCTGGTGCGTGCCAAAACACCAATGTAAGACTGCATCTCAACAGCAGCCTCGCCATGTGGTTTGCCATCTTTATTGAACTCAACCACAGGCTTAACCTTCTCAATTTTCCTCTTCACAACACGGCTCATTGTGCTGATACCGCGGCCAGATTTTGGCTCCTCAACAAATGTGGCTGTGCTCGAGTCTTTCTCTGAGGTTGAGGAATATCTCATCCTCTTCGAGGGTTTGCTTTGAGTTGATTTTTCAAGTTCCACTGAACCTGTTTTGGGTTCATCCCCTTGTGCCATTGAACCTGCTGTGGCCTTTGACGCTTCAGCTTCCTTCTTTTGAGATTTCGAAACCATTTTTGATTAATCTGCCAGAAAAACAACGTCGGTTATTAAAAATAAACGACGTAATAATACAAAACAACGACGGTAACACTAAAAAAGTGACGTCCTATTAAACGATCTCTTAGATCATGAATGAAAATAAGACGACGGTTTTATATATTTCATGACGTAAATGTGCATAAACTACGTCGGTTATTAACAATAACCGACGTGGTTTAAAATTACAAAACGAGTGTTCTTCTCTCACTAGACGACGGTTTTATCTTGTTTCCGACGTATTAATTGTCACACCATGACGGTTTTTAGCCACCGTCGTGCAGTTTGCATTACGGCCGTCGTGGTGTGTCCATTCCATCGTCGAAAACAAGACAGAACTGTCGTCTTTTGGCGTCGTGAGAGTATCTACTTATGTATTTAATCAAAACCAGTGAAAGATTTCTTCAATTTGACAGAATCTTGTTTCCAGACAACTACGGCATGCAAATGAAAAGTAAAAAAAGGGAAGAGAGTGAGAAAAAACCTTGAATAACACCGGCGTGCAAAGAAATGTTTCCTTCCGACGAAGACGAAGACCAAAATGGTGATTTGGACGATGAAGACGATGATTCAGACGATGATGCTAGGTCAGGTGACGAAAATGGTGATTTGGGAAATGAGAGGGAAACTACGATACTTTATCGGGAAGTGAAAACCGTAAAATATTAGGTCAGGTGACGAAAAGTTTATATATTTTCCCAGAGTTCAATACAACGACGTTGTTATTTAAAAACCGCCGTATTATTTATTTATAACGACGGTAGATAATTCATAAATGACGTGGTTATCACAACTGCCGAAAGACTTTTGGAATTCCGATGTGGTTATGACGGCGCTTTTTTCCTCTAAACTGACGTTGTACTTGTAATTTCAACGACTGTGTATTTTAATAAACCGACGTGGTTACTTTGCGGTTCTGAAAACGACGTCGTTTTCTTTTTAATACGCGCCAAATGACTTTTGGATTTCCGACGTGGTTATGACGGCGCTTTGTTTCTCTAAACTGACGTTGTACTTATAAATTCAACGACTGTGTATTTTAATAAACCGACGTGGTTACTTTGGTTCTGTTCTCTTTTTAATACTCGCCAAATGACTTTTGGATTTCCGATGTAGTTATCTTTTTAATACGCGCCAAATGACTTTTGGATTTCCGATGTAGTTATGATGTTGATTATTCAAATATGACGTCGGTATTTATATTATAACCGACGTGGATATTTACGGTTATTTTGTTTAAATAGCATTTTTTCACGCGTTTTTTAACCCTCACAAGAAATTGTCTTTCTGAAAGCAAATGGGTTTGCAGAATGATTCCTCACTTCCCATGGGTTTGCAGAATCTTTCCTCCTGTGTAGCAAGGGTGGAACCAACCTTAGAACCTGCATGGGTTTGCAGCCGCACTTGCCCGTTTGAAGGCATACGAGGGCACAACCCACAACAGGTTCTAAGTCTGGTTCCACCCTTGCTACACAGGAGTTTTGAAGAAACAGTTGATTTTGATGAAAATGGGAATCGAGGAGTGAGCTTTTCATACTTTGTTGATTTTGATTTTCTGAAATTATTAGATATTCATCTGTGGCTGTGCAGGAGCTTGAGAACAAGAGGAAGGAGAGGGCCCAGCTTGCATATGAGAGGAAGAAACAGTTGAACAAGCTGAGGGTGAAGGCAGAAAAGAAACCACGATGTATTTGCCAAATTTGTGTACATATATTGTGTAAATATTGATCAATATTTAACACGAAGAGATTTTGCCTTTTAAGATGAAAATGTTGTTGAGGATTGAGAATTAAATTTTGTTTTGTGTTAAGAAAGATATTACCAAAATAAAAGAAAAATTAATTAATTTTAAAAAGCTATAAAAATAAGACGGCGTTTTACAGAGAAGGCAAACGTATAAACTAAACAAATACGACGGTAATTTGAACTTAGGACGTGGTAAATAAAAACGACAGTAGTGTTGTAGGTACCGTCGTAGTATACTCCAAAATAATAAGTCGGCGGTTTACAGAGAATGCACCGTCGTAGTATACAGACGTGGATTCCATTATATTATACGACGCGGATTAAGAACAGTTGGTCGTGTTTAGTTAGGAGTTAACACGGCAGGTTTTTTGGTGAACTGTCGTCTTTATTTTCTACGTCGGTGAATTCATACCTGCTGTCGTTGTTTTTTGGTCAGATTTTATCTCTGAAGAAATCCTTTTTTAAAAACGACGCTTTTTTATTTGTATGCGTCGTCTTTTAAAAATATTCAACAGTAAGGAACTTATCCACGACGGGTTTTTTTTATACCGTCGTCTGTTTAAATACAACGACGGTTTTATCTTATACCGTCGTCTTTTTCTGGTCGTCTTTTTCCATTTTTGTAGTAGTGAATCGGGGGTGGGTATGCCATTCCCATTCCCATCCCCATCCCCATCCCCGTTAAATTTTTTTCCCCCATCGCCACCTTCATACCCGCAATATTCATATCGGGGATTTCTCATCCCCACCTTCGTTGGGGAATGGGTTCCTCAACCCGCCCCATTAGGGAAGAAAAAACCAATACATAACTACTTTGTTGAAGAAAAAAAAAAGTACTAAGGCAAGATATTGAATATATATAATACATACATACAAGACAATATAAGAATGTTTATATAAGTTAACTAAATAAATAAGTAGTGTGGCTTAAGATTTGTATAAATTATATAAGTATATAATATAATAATATAAAATATAAAACTTAGTCAATACAATCACTTTAATAGCATATTTATATATACTATAATATATATATATATATATATATATATATATATATATACCTCATCAAAAAATTTATATATATATTCTAAACGGGGAGGGTTCGGGTTGGGGATTAAAAAACCATCCCCGCCCCTCCCCGAACACCATACACAAAAAATTCCTTGTATCCGTCCCCATACCCGTTTTTGGTCCTTCGTACCCGACTCATTAGGGTCGAATCCCCGCGAAGACCCTTACCCAGGGGGAAAATTGTCATCCCTAACTTTTAGGATGATGGGAAAATATTGGAGACAATTTAAATAAAAAATAACAACAGCAATTCATGAAGCAAGTAAAAGAAAGCATAAGGCATGTGCCATTGCTCTTGTTAAGCCAGACAATGTAAAGTCAAAGGAAGATTGGGACAAATTTGTCAAAGAAAGACTTGGAGCAGAATTTCAAGTAAGTATTTCTTTCTTAGCAATAATTATACTTTCAGGTATTCTTATCAATTTCTAACTCTTTTTTTTCACTAATGTAACTATTTGTCTCTTGCAGAAACTAAGTGAAAATTTGAGAGCAATGAGAAAGCAGCAAAAGTACACACATACAATGAGTCGAAAAGGCTATGCCCGTATGGAGTATGACATGGTATGATTACTAAGCATACGACCAAATATTTAGTTTAATTTTCTTTTTCGAGTAGATACCTAATTTGTTCTCGTGTAGAAATTAAATCATCCAAATCTTGAAGAAATAAATAGAGTGACATTGTGGACCAAAGTGCCTGAGAGAAAGGATGGTACACCAATTAACAAAGTTGTTAGCAACATATTAGTAAGACACCAAATGAAAGTTTCAAATTAATATTATTTGTCTGTGTGACTTAGTCAGTTGAAGCTGCTAGTTTTATTTTGTTGAAGTTGATGAGGTTTGGTTATGATGCATTAATTTTTATAAGAATATTTGTTTCTGCGTTAGTGATATTAGTTTATTAAGCTTATTATATGTTATAGAAAGATATAAAGACGTGCAATGAGTCCAAAGAGAATCCACCATCAAGAAATTCTATACGAGATAATGTTATAGCAAAAGTTATAGGACCTGAAAGTCGTGGCCGAGTTCGAGGGCTTGGGTTTGGTGTAACACCCTCTAGAGTAGATGCAGTAATTCAAGGCAGCGGACGAGTGAAGGAACTTGAGTCCGTAATGAAATCTCAATCTCAAAGGATGGAGCTAATTGAAGCCAAACTTGAAGCATTTATTAAAATGTCTCAAGAAGTATACAACTCTTAAAATAATTTACACAGCATTTATTCATATAGTTATTTATTAAATCAAAAATTTTTTCTCAAGCTTCTCTTTAATTGTTTACAGCCTCACAATGTGGAGGATATGATAAGTGCGCATGCATGTACTCAAGTAAGTATTTTTCATGATAATTATAGCATGATATAGTAAACTGTGAGATAGCTTATAATTTCTAAATTATTGTCATCTTCCATTGTATTTCATATAGTCACAACAAGGAAGCCGTCATGTACAAGATAAAAGTTACAATGTGAATTCAAGATGTGGTCAAAGTAGCAATCTTGAGTATGGAAGATGCCAACTCTTACACTGGTACAATTTTGAGCAAGAGCAAGTTGTAGCTGAGGGACATATTGCCTCAACAGACCCAAGTGTTAAAGTTCATCATATGCCTCTTGGACGCGATTGTTGGAAGGTTTGGGTTGATGAAGTGCTTGATGAACAACTTAACTTGTATAGGCCCACAGATGAAGCACGAAGACTTGGTGAAGCTTTAGGCAGTACTGTTGCATGGCCAAAAAGCTGTATAAAATTGTTTAACTAAGGTATTTTTCAACTTACTTTAACATTGCTGAATATTCAAAGTTTCTATATAACATAATAATCTCTTTTTTGCTACATATGTTATTTTTTCAGGTGCTTAGACTATGTTTAACAATGCTTCCAAATTGCAATACTCACCATTTTGACAAGGATTTTGAGGTGCAACTAACCAAGTTTCTAAAGCATGTTTCAGCATGATCTAAGTGCAATCAATCATGTTTTTAGATTATTTTGACAAGGATTTTGAACTGTAATTATATGCATAGAACAATCATTTTGCACAATTAGAATAATTGGGATGAATATAACTTTGTAATATGTATGGAACTCCTTATTTATCTTTTGAATGAAAACTTTGTATTCTAGGATGCCTTATGAATGTGAAGTAAGGAAATATTTATGTTTATCATAGAGCTTCAATTTATAGATAAATTATACGTTTATCAGGTAATTTTGATAATTATTAAAAAAAACATATATATTTGATATAACAACGCGCATTGCCTGTTGTCAAAACATAAACAACAACGAGCACAGACACGTTGTCATAATATTATAAGACGACACGCTCGGCACGTTGTTGTCAATCGCTCCTACAATGTGCGAGTGTTGTGGTTAATGTTGTTCACAACGAGCGCCAAAATAAACGACGACGTGCAATGTGTGTTGTCGAAAGCCCCACACTTTTTAACGACATCGGCTTCAACGACGTGCGCCGCATGTTGTTAATATGTTTTCACAACGCACATTGCGCGTTGTGAAAGGACTTTTTTCTTGTAGTGTTGAGAATTTCTAGATATTAGAAAAACCAGACATTTCCATGCAGTCACTAAGATGCATGGAAATATAAAAGGCTAAAATATAAGGATGAATGTAAAAATATCCAACAATATTCATAGGATGCACAGACAGACCTTTTAACACAGAACTTGACTCTGAGCAAAATAAGAATGTCTGCAGACTGGTAATCAGGTGTATATTTATACGAATGTCGGAGGGACCAATACGTATAAATACTCATGCTACGGATTATTTGGATAGAACTTGAGATTTTTGGATAGGAATTAAAACTAAATACTGTTTATATTGTTAGTATAAATTTTTCGTACAGTTCTAGTAAATCTTACCAAATTAATGGCTTTAATGATTTTGGTTGAAGAAGATATGTCCAGGTTAGTTTGAACCTACTTTTTTTGGAAGTCATGTTGCCGAGAACAATCATTGTGCAGATCCTAGAAGCTGACTTTTCTGTTTCAATTTTGACTTGTTCCAATGAGTGTGTTAATGGAATGATCTAACGAGTTCATGACAAGACTCACTTCAGTAAAAAACAATCATGAACAGACGGAATATCATAGTCCAAAATTATGTAAGAGCAAACATGAAATTTAAACTTGATGGCTTACGTGGCTATTTGATATATGCCATTTTCTTATACTGCCACTCATTGTAAATTTTTCTTCTTATTATTATTTTTTTTCTGTTATTTATTCACGTATATATCGTTTGAAAATGTTTTGTTTTGTTCTCGAAGTATTAGAGCATTTGAAAGAGAACAATATATATATATATGCATATGAAGGAGAAATGCTTTACGAACCCATCTCATTGTGTTATGTATTTTCAACAGGAAAGTGGCTTTGTGCGCATGATAACATGCATGTGAATCCTGAATTTTTTTTATTTTTTATTTTAAATTGAAAAATAAAGTACCACTGGATTTAAATGTAAGTTCTAGCTCAGGATTCTAAATAAATATATAAATGCGAGCCGTAAAGCTCCAATAAACACTTTTAGAGCCGTTTTCACTTTGAGGGGTGAAGGCCACTATTCTTCCTCCCCACTTCCCTCTTATCTTCCTCCCTTCTCCTCTTCCCCCATTTTCAAAGACAATAGGTTTTCCCTATTTGTCTTCCTTTATGAGAATTTTATTTTGTTATGGCTTGGTTTTTTTAAACTTTATCTCTTTTTTTATTATTTTGCAATCTTAGTTGGGATGTCTATGCCAGCGTTTCTTCTATCATGGGTAATCGTTAGTGGAAGCTCACCAGATTGTCTTAATTTTGATATTAGATCGCTTCGTTATTGTAATGGCCCTTTGTGGCTAGTTTGTATTGGCTCTTTGTGACCAATAACTTTTTTGGCTGAATTATGAATGCAATCCTAGAATTTCTTAAAAGAAAAGTCCAATAAACAAGTTTTATTTTAGCTGCTTGTTTGTGCGATTTCAACCAACGATTGATATTCATAAGGTTTTTTAATTTAAATAATAACTACTGGCAAAGCACATGTCGAACAGAAATCAAGGATCTTAAATATACATAATCTAATTTATAAAGTATCTCAAAAAACATAAATTATAGAGTTATCAAAATGCAAACTAACTCCCTAAAAGACTAGGAAATGAAAGACAGACTAGAAGTATACTAAATTGACTACAACTGCTTAACAGAATCAGTTGTAAGTCCAAAATCAAAGGGAAATAGGGGATCATAATGAGCATCGCCAACATTCATAGGGAGCTGATCCACTGTCTTGAACCAAGTTCTAGGCAGCTTCCCACTGAATCCATAATCACCAAACAAAACATCGCTAACTCCTTGTCCTTCAGTTCCAGGTAGCCATGCAGCCACAAGAGCATCCATCGACGAAACGTAAGGCTCAATGACAACGGGACGGCCAGAGACGACTACAACAACGCACTTCACCGCACCGCAGACGTTGGTGATGGTCTGTGGACCTGGCTCTGCAATTGTCAAGTTCAAACTATCCCCCTTGGTCTCGGCGTAGGGTTGCTCTCCAACCACAACAATGGCGTAGGAGAAGTTGTTGGACTTGAGAAAATCGGCATCAGGGTTTTCACTGAACACAATTTCTGTGCTGGGATCAACTGCAGCTGTGATGGCACTCAGGATAGTGGTTCCTGAACACAATGTACATTAATTAAGTTAATTGAGAGAAACAGGGGTTGAGTTAAATTAAGCACAAATTAATGACAATTAAGTATATGTTCAACGGGATTGTAGCTCAAGTGGTTCTCAAATATCGCTCGTATGAAGAAATTAAAAAAAAGACGCTAAGAAGATACCAACCAGCAGTGTAGTTGTTGCCACTAACTCCTTGCCAAGTGAGACTCCAACCACCACATTGATAGCCCAAGTTGTTGGCATGGGTTCCAGCAACTAGTATCCTTTTTGTCTTCTTAGGGAGTGGTAGGACTGGTGTATCTGCATTTTCTCCATTCTTCAACAGGACAAGTGACTTCCTCACTGCTTCTCTTGCCAAATCTCTATGAGCCTGCATGTTATGTAACATACATATATATAAGATATTTTATGAATTGCTTTAATTACTTATATTTTAGAAGATTTAGTGTAAGAGATCAAATTAGAGACCTGGCTTCCAAGCTTGTCAACAAAGCTCTCATCTGCCAAAGGGTTCTCAAACAGACCCATCACGAACTTGACTCTCAGAATTCTCCTAACAGCGTCGTCGATACGGCTCATGGGGATACGTTTGTTGTTGACATGGTCGGTTACAATGCCAATGAACTCGGTATGATTGAAGGGAACCATGACCTAAACAACACCAACAAGCAGTTTCAATATCAGAAAAATGAACCCCTTTAAATATTAATACCAATATTCTGTACTGATAACATCTATCACATAACCAAGATAGCAACTAATTACCATGTCAATGCCAGCTTGAACACCAGCAAGAACCGCTTCTGGGTAATTCGAATGGAGCGGATTGTTAATTTTGTCGATACCCTGCCAGTCGGAGATGACAAAGCCCTGAAATTTGAACAATGACAAGGTTAGTCCTGCTAATTAATTCATATCCCCGTATAGAATAATTTGAATTTTGAACCAACTAGTAACAGTTTGATTGTTTTACCCTGAACTTAAGGGTGTCCTTGAGAAATTTGGTAACAAGCTCATGGTGAGCATGCATCTTCTTTCCATTCAAACTTGAGTAAGAGACCATGATAGTGGACACACCCTTGATGATAGAATGGTAGTAAGCAGGCATGTGAATGCTCAACAATCCATGCCTATCAATCACAGTGTTGTTCTCATTTATACCCCTGGTTGTGCCACCATCTCCAACAAAGTGCTTTGCACAGGCTGCTACCTTATCCCTATATCACAAATAAAAGGTTTTCGAGATAAGAAAAGAGAAAATGGAAGTACTAATTAAAAACATCTTCGAAATCATCACAATGTTATTTTTCTGAGCACTTACTTTCCACCCACATAAGGAACGCCCTTCCGGGAACCAGCTGGAATTTCGCCTTGCAATCCAAGTATGACATCAGTCATTTGTATTACGACTGCAGGATCTTCGCTGTAGCTCTCGTAGCACCTACCCCATCTCGGATCTCTGCAGACCTATTGTACATTAAGGTTTAAGATTATTAATCAGTGATCAGTATTAAAAGAAAATATATCACACGCAAAAACTGTTCAATTATTGGATATATAGCATACCGCAATGCATGGTGCAAACGCATAATTAATGCCAGTAGCTCTAACTTCAAGTGCAGTTGCAGCACCAATCTTCTTCACAAGTTCCGGATCCCTGGAAGATATTGGAAATTTTTCATACAAATTAAACAACATTAATATAGATATAAAGACATAAAGATGTTTAGTATATCTTTCAGAGAATCACTTATTACCTGGTGGCTCCAAGTCCAACATTATGTGGGAAAATAGTGGCCTTATAAACATTGTTGTGCCCATGAACAGCATCAATG